>BLLK01000047.1:2546561-3183202 GCA_021927905.1 Chaetoceros tenuissimus | reverse complement strand
AATGTCTTGTTTGATAGTTGCACTGATGAGAGCTGTTACAAAGAGAAGAAACATTACTGATGTAAAGTCAAGGAAATCTCGATTGAATCGAACAAAATCACATTTGTTGTGGATTGCGTCTGTTGATAGGCAGTGATGAGCTGCTGAGCAGAGTATGAATTTATAGTCCTGTAGGTTTTCATTCAGATGATAGCCATCTGGTAAACTTGAATGATCATGTTCATCAAACGGTTGCAACACGTTCGTAGACCAAAGGTTGCCAGATGTTTGGTTCCAATAATCTTTACAGTAATGTATATCAGTGAAAGAACCGCTGTAATAAGAAAACCATTCCTGGTCGCATTCTGAACACCTCCCGTTTGTGTTTTTATCTTTTAGTTCACCACAATACATTCCTTTCAGGTTTCATTCTTTAGAAAACAAAAGAAAATAGAGAAAACAGCACTTGTTTTGAAAAAGACTACGTACCACTAGGGCAATCTGTGTGAACAGTACACGTTGTTTGAAAAGTGTCAATCGAGAGAAGCATCACAACAAAAAATTGTGCAGCAATAATGATGAGAGAGTTTAGCATGTAGAACCCTTTGCTCCAATGCCATCCCTTGTTTCGAACTAAGCAGTCAATGGTAAGTGCATGGATATCTATAGCCAGGTCTCCCTCGTGAGCTACTTTAGAGTCATCATCTTTCTCAGAGATGATTGCTTGTTCGTTATCTTGAAATTCTTCTTCTACTACAGGTACTTCTCCTGCATCTTGATTGTTATGGACGACGTTGCTCGAGGAACTCATATGCAAGTAACAGAGATACGCTTGAAAATTATTTCGTTAAACGAAAGGCTGGGATTACATCACAATTGTAATTGTAAAAAGAAGCCCTCAATCACCCTTAACCCTTACAATCTTACGATACTCAAATTCGATGCTTCTCCCTTTTTGTGCTCGTAAAAAATGAGAAGCATTGAAGTTGGAGTTTTCCTGAAATTCCCAAGTTAACATGTGATAGAAAGCGCATTGGAACGCTACAAAACAATTTGTATTTTGTAATGGTGGCTCATTTCAAAAGAAACTTTTGTTGTGTAAAATACTTCCAACACTAATTTTATTTACAATTGTTCATATACCATAGTAGTAATCAAATAGTATTCATCTATCTAAGCACAATGCTCCCAGCAAATTCTGGAATATTTCCACAATATCCAGTTGCAATCAGCATTTGTTGCGCCATCATCATGATTTCCTTGTTTTCAGAGAAAGCGTTCATCATGGAGATCAACATCTTGTGTAAACCTCCATTCAACGACATACTTCGAATATATTCAATGTCCAAGTCAGGATCTGATTCATCATATCGCAGTACATCAAACAAAAGAGCAACACCATGACGTGCAACATCAATAGCTGACAAAGTTGACTCTTTCAGCTTTATGTCTTTTTCTTGCTTTGCTTGTCTGTAATCATTGATTATATTCGTAATTGCCTCACAGCTCTTTTGGATCCCCTGCATCCTCACAAATAACTTTTTATTACCTCTATGCCCAAAACAAAGTGTGAATAATGCCCATAATCCCCAGTTGCAAACTTCTGCGTGAAGGCGATACCAGTCAATCGCATCAATAATGGCTTCTAATCCATCCTCCTCTGTAATTTTCGTAACTATACTCAAATCCTGAGATTCGGCAGCACCATCAGCCAATGCACCTAAAAGCAGACATGCCTTTCTCTGTAACTCCGCTTCTACAAACTCATTTTCCTCTTTTGGCTCCTTTACCAATTTTGATCTTGCCAATGCATCTCGCATGGCTTTGATGGGAACATCCAAACCATACCTATCAGCCTGATACAAAGTTCGTTCTTGTACCTTTTCATCCTTTGCAACAAGCGCCAATAGTGAAATTGACGATGAAACAATTTTATCATGTGTATCAAACGCAACAAGAGTCTTATATGCCGCCTCTTGACAAAGTAAATTCAATTCAGAATCGACAGGTTCCTTATTCATTTTTTGAATTTGTTGTTGCTTGGAAACTTTGAAAGCCAATGAATTGAGGTAGACGACTGCCTTTCGTTCTATACTTTCAACTTGCTTTTGATATACAGATGTATTGTCTGTTTTTCCTTGTTCGTTTCTCAATAGTAATTGTACAGCCTCGGTTATATTTTTCTGAATCAAATCTAGAATCTCATCTTGATGATAATGAGAAGACAAGAGTTCAGTTTCAACCTCTTCATCAGATATTCTCTTTCCGTCGGATGAATTGGAAACAGAGTCAAGAATGATGCAAATAAAAGACAAGAGTAAGCAAAGCACACCGAGTGTCCATTGGAATGGACTCTGGAGATTGACTAGGAATAATGAGCAGCTCAGATCTTGAGAATCTATACACCTTTGCTTTCCAATTGCAATCAACGGTATTCCTAAAAGAAGAAGCACAAATGGCAGGGTGAAATTGCCATTGCTACTAACGAATATGCCCATCGTTGAGAAGTTGTAGTAGCAGTCGCAGCTGGAAGGAGAGAGAGTAATTAGTATAATGAATGAGGGTAACTAGAAAAAAAGAGACAAAGCTTTCGTTTTTCGTTCGATTTTTTTACATGGTGTCATAAGCTAATATAGCAATAGATAGAAGTCATTGAAGAAATGGAATTCCAATGACCTCCTAAGTCATGAAATAAAGTACAAAACTTTCTCTCGTTTCTCTTCACTCGTCACACAACATGGTAAGTAGCTGCTTTTACCTACCTTCACTAAAGAATCAATTTCTTCCTTCTATAAAACTACTACGATTGAGACTGGAACATTGCACTAACAAGATGACGAGAGATGAGTGCTGTAATAATTTCCCAGAATTCTATTCATTTCCACCTCATCAAAAAGATACTCAGGAAGAAACTACAATAGATGTTGAATCAATTCTCAAGTCTTCGCAAAGGAAGCTAGTCCTTCATTTCGATATTAATGAGACTATTTTGATTGGAGATGAAGCTGGAGGAGATACTGTTGAAGATTGTCTCAATAAGGTACGTAAAGCAGCAATGTATTATTTCTATCATAGCTTATTCTATTCGTCTTGTTATATAAACATGAACTCTTTTCTTTTTCAAAAAGATTATTGCAAAAACTGCATTTGTAAGCTATCCAAATGGGAACTCACCTAGCGATAAAACAATATCTAGAACAAAAGAATTCATACCAAGTCAATGGTGGAATGGACAAAACCTCAATGATGACAGTTCAACTGATCCTCCTCCTATTTACATTGGATGGGATTGGCCATCTAATAGCTGTCCATACTACAGGACAGCATACAAAAAGCTTTCAAAGAATTTTACAACACATCATGGCAAATTGTATCAACCGTTATACATGGCACTAAAAGAAGCATTTTTGACTCCGACCAAAAATGACAATTTACCACCTTCTCATCCATTCTACAGAATGCTTCCTTCATTCTTTCATACTTTGGTGATGCTGCAAAAACTTGGAAAAGATTATACCTTGGTATTGAGAACATTTGGAACTGATTTGGATGATATTGCAAATGCAATTTCTGACTTTGCCAAGGGGAAACATCCATTATATCCTACATTTCGTGAACCGAAACTTGTACTTGAGAAATGTCACATGTACAAAGGGAGATATCGACTGGAGGAAAGTAGTAATCATGATCAAGATGGAGGGTATAATTCGATATTTGACTTGTTTCAGTGGGATGATTCATCCAAAGTTGTGGCATCTGGTGATGATGAACTGTTGCATGTTATTGAAAATTTATCCATTTGTGGAATCCAAGATGATTATCACTACTGGGATAACAATGACAATAGTCCATCTGCAGGAAAGCCAGTCTGGATACACCCAATAGATCAAGGAAAGCAATTGTATCACCATTTGTTCTTTGATGATAATATACACAATGATGAGACCGACAGTATTGTAGCAGTTAGAACGAGAAAAGATCACGGATCTCATTGGAGATCTTTGAGTGGTCAAGAGACTATAAACCAGCAAGGGAAATATGTAGTCAGAGTACCAACAGTCGCTGCCATACTTGATAAAAATTGGTTTTTGAATCAAATTGCTTTGGCAGAACATAAATTTCTATAAAAATGATTATTATATTTATCTTGCAGCATGGGCGACAGAGACACCGTTCATCAATCTGTTCGCCTTCTTGTCCATCTTGTTCATTGGGAGGGAAGTTCTCTCTTGCAACTTGCGTCCCTTGAATTCTTCTTTTCTTGCCTTCTTTACTGCTGCCTTATATCTATATAATGAGAGAGCGGTGTAGGATTGTGCACCTGAAGGTCCATTTCCACTTGCAACCAAAATTCCCTTTCCAGCTCTACCTCTTGCAGCACCAACTGCTAATCCAGCCTTTGCCAATTGTAAAGCGGTAGAGTTATCTTGGTTATTTCCGTTTCCATGTCGCATTGCATAAGTATCATAGACTTGTCCATTCAATAATCTCTCGCCATTGGCTCTTCTAGCAGCCATTACTGACGTTCTATCGTCTTCAGCAGTAAATCTTTGCTTATAATATCTTGAAAGTCCACGATGTCCAATAATGCGACCGTCTGGGAATACTAATTCTCCAAGAGGTGTAACATCAAATCCATGTCGAGTAATTTCATCTTGATATGCTGCGTAGAGACCATCTTCCATTTCTTCATCACTATCGACATCTTCCCATTCCCCATCGTCTTCGTCCATTTCATCTTCATCGATAACTTCCATCTCCTCGTCTTCATCAGTTTCCTTCTCAACTCTCTTCTTGTTTCTTCTTTTATAGTTACCAATTCCAGCTTGTAAGAAAGCTTCATCGTCAGCTGTAAAGTCATAAAATACATCAAATTCTTCAAGATCGATACCAGCTTCATACTTCAATTTGCAATGTTTACTATTGATCATATGCTCCTGACAGCCTCGCCACGAGCGAAACATTTTCTGGCAATATAGACATGTATGACCAAGCTTAATCTTCTCTGCACAATATCCTATGAGACCCTCTTCGTCCACCAAGAACTCTCTGTCTGGAATGAAAAATCCATATTTATTATACATATAGTCGATGTTGCTCTTCACATCAGGCAAAATGCGTTTATCAAAAAGAGACTGACATGGATCAATCTCTGGTGGCTCCTCTTCTACAAGCTCTTCCTCTTCCATATCTTCTACTTCCTCTTCTTCAACTGGTTCATCTGCAACATGGAATCCTCCAATTCGTTCTTGCTGTCTCTGTTGACGCTTTGATACTCTTTTCGCACCTGCATTACTTTTCTTCTTCTTATCCTTCTTGGAGTTTTTATTTTTCAAATGATCAGTCCCACTTCTTGCTTCTCTACCCTCGCGTTCTTTACGGAGTGCCATAGCTGCTTCGAGACGAGCTGTGAATTCTTGATGTGTGAGCATAGGCATATTAGCTTCGCGTCTCTTGAGATTGTATTTGTGCCAATCGGATTTATAGTGTTCTGCAAGCTCCGATCGGGAGGCAAAGAGCTTGCCTGGAGCTGTTGTTGATGTTAAGCCAGCTGGGTTGGACATGACTTTCTAAAAGATTATATTGTACTCGTAACAGTGATGTGATTTGATCAAGAGTTGTACTCGTATGAATAACAAGTACAACGCAGAACAAAAGGAAGAATGATGAAGAAGCAGTCACCTGCATTTTCGTTGGCCTGTAATGAGTCGTGGTTTTGCATGTTATCCCTCTCGGGAAGGGGTATAGCTAGATTTCGATAAAAATTTGTAGACTAGTGTTACAGATAAAATTTATTATCGGTTTGTCAGGGAACCGATTCATTCCTTACCCCGTTTATTTTTCCGTTCGTGCGTTCGTTCGTGTCACACTACTAACAGATGACCCCAACGGGGTGAAATGATTCGCTCCGTTCTATTGTTCGCGTCGCACTACTAACTGTTGACTCTAAATGGGTGAAGATGATTCGTTCATTCTCACAATTACTAGAATTAGTAACTACCTACTTGACATGATTGACGGATAGAAGGCCAGACTGTCTGCAAGTAAAGTAGACACTCTACCTAGGACCATTCTTCTATTGTACAGACATTCTAACACAGTGACGAGTAAGTGCTGTACCCAATGTGGGTCGTTTCATACAAAGGATTATGAGCCGTTCCATACAAAAAATCGTCATGCTAAGCTTGTACGTACGAGTACGTCATTTGTTTTGCAAAATAATTAGCTTTAAACATATCCACTTTAACTCTTCAATTACAGACTTTCTTAATTATGTAAGCCTTTTGGGCAATATAAATATTATTTCATTACCAGCAACATTCAAGTCTACCTCTTTCGTGACATATATTTCATACATATGAATTCGTAAGATTTCTTTGCATTATTTTCTTATAATGCTTTATTAATTAAAGGATGTGTCTATGGTGTAACTAAGCTTATTGAAAGTATTATACTCAATTATCAAAGTGTGAGAATGAGAAAACACTACTCCTAGATTGATTTTTTCAAAAACATAGAGAAAAGAAAGGGAAAAGAAGGGTCATGGTGCTTCTTACAAAATAGGGTGAACCTACTATGTACTATCATTTACTTTTAGTTTCGATAAGAAAAAACAAACAAACCGATTTCAACCTGACTTGTGACTACTTGAAAGTTGATGAATTCATGTAGAGTTTCGCAAGTTCAGCTTGGGAAATCCTGGTCACACTGATCATCTCATCTGTTTCAAGCTCTAATAAAGTATGGTATATATTAGCATCTCTCTCAAATTGGGCATTGATATAATCAATTATGGACTTCATTTCGTCAACAGTAAACTTCTCATCTAGTATTTGGATAAGCTGGCTGTTGTACACTTCTAAAAAAGGTATATGATGAGTTGGGAGAACTGCAACTTGCACCATTCCTTTCACTGTTTTCATCGCGATGCCCCAAACAAAATCTCTCAATCTCAGTGTTTCGTTTTCTGTGACGGAGTTGCACAATTCAACCAATTCAAATGAATGTAATGTACCAATAGCTGCTTTTCTGTCTTCTGGAAAATGCGTCAATATTCCGCAAGACACTTTGGCGCATACTAAGGAAGCGTAAGCTTCGCCGCCTTGTGTGAACCAATCCTCAAGTTCTACCATTCGTACTTCATCTTCTCTCTGGACAGTATATTCAGACCATATTGCCACAGAACATTCTTCCCATAAGTCAAAGGCTACCATTTGAACATCCTGAAGGAATAGCGAGCTTCCTCTAGGCAGTGACAGTATTTCATCTTTCCAATGACGAAGGGAAGATATACAATCGTCCCTGATTTCTCTTTCTACCCTCAGAACACTTTTGGATTCATCAATGAGATACATGTAAATAAAAGATCCAATCTCAACCACTTTTAACAAACAGCCACAGATGTCTATGTTCAGGACCATTCTTGGATTCTTGAAAATACATTTTGATGCTACTTCTGCCATCATGAGGTGATCATACCTTCGAGGATTGTAACCCGATTCTTGTAGAAGTTCTTCGTTGGTGTCATCAGGTAGACTGCGAACAGTAGTATTTCTGTTTACTGATAATTGTATCTTGCCATCGGAAATCGACTGAACACCAAGATTTATGCATCGAATCATTGTTCCCTCTTCCATGAGATTAAGTTGGTCCTCTGATGGACTCCAAATGGTCATGATGCCAAAATTATCGTTTTTCCTCATGTTCTTGTGTGGACACGAGGCTACAAGAACTCGAAGAAACGGTCTACTACTCCTGGAGGGACTTTCATTGAGTTCTTTCATTACCTCTTTCTGTGTTCTTTGATGGAGCAAATTTCCACGCTTCATCTCCCAATCTCGTAATTTATCCTGATCATTGCTGTCAAGAGTAGAGAAAAAGGTTGTGGTGCAAGATGAGAGCTGCATATCTTTCCATATTTGTGGTGCGTCTTCATCGATTTCCTATTTACGGATAGCAATGGTGAGTGATTACATGTTTTTCATTTATCATAAAGGGATCTCTGTTAACTTACTGAAAGGAATTCCTTTTTCAGTGTTTCTGCCAATGTTGCGGCCTTCTTACTTCTTTCTTCTTCGTAGCTACGTTGATATGCACTGTTTTCCGATTCTGTCAAGACTCTTTTTCTATTTTCACCATGAACATGTTGCTCTTCCATATATAAGAGAGGATACCTTCGACAAACTACGAGGTCGATGCAAGGAATACTACCTCCTCCCTCGATAACGTCATCAAGGGACTTTGTCAGAAAGGCACCACCTTGGTCAAACATCGATTTGGTAAATTTCACATATCCCAACTTTGTTGACCATTTACAGATTCGTGTACCATTTGCAAAAAGTTTTAATCTCACAGAGAAAAGTCGCACTGCAGTAGGATAATATTTATCAAGGGGATCAATGCCCTCTTCAGCACCCTCTATGCTTGCACCACAAGCAATGATCTTGGAACCAACAAACAACTTTTTAGATTTCACGAAGTCTTGGAGAGATTCGTCAATAAGAGCTGGGACTTCGTACCAACCATCTGTAACGTGAAGTTTAACTGACTTGGTTTTTACATCCTCAATTATTTTTGAAATGCAGACAACCATTGGGGACGAAGCTGCGATGTCGCGATTAAGAATCTTGCGCAATAGAGGCCTTTCCGCGGTATCTATTTCTCTTTTAAATCTTTTTCGCAGTTGAAGAATTACGTGATCGTACGTAAGATATTTCCTTGCCAATAAAGAAGCAAATCTTCTCTCTAAAGACGCCAATTTCCAAACAATCCATCGATAATGGTTTGCAATCCAATTATTATCGAGCAATGAAGCCTTGCAACCGCATGTTATGAGCTTTATTCGAAGATCATCCACACTTCCAATCACTCTAATACCAGATAGATCCCGTTCACCGACAAAACCAATTGGATTTCCGAAGCAATCAAATCGTAACCTGGAGCTATTTTCTGGATCAACTCTACATATCATTTCACTAACTCCTTTCTGTACACACTCTTTTTTCGTGGTGTCAAGTTGTCCATATCTCTTGGATAGATCATCAAGAGTAATAGTTTTCGAATCATTTTTAGACAAATCGTGCTGAGCAAAGTCAAATCGTAGCTGGAGGCTAGGTTCGTGGATCTCTTGATACGTCTCAGTAAACCCATTGAAAGGAATTGGAGTAACAGGATCTGTTTTCTGCTTTGAATGAAATGGACGGATGTTTTCATTCTCCACTGAACGTGTAACTATATTATGCTTCAGCATTGGCGTTTGATGAGGAGTTAACGTGATCACTTTTGACGTAGAATTCTCTGTTTTTCGTTGAACACTCTTCTTGCGCGCTGACTCCAGAAGATATTGATTGTTCTTCGTGACTTCATTACTGAATGTAGAGAGAGGAGCAGTATTGTGTTCAGGGGACGAATCATAGGTAGGAAGACACTGATATTGATCATGAGAGGTATATCCTTTCTTTGAATTTTCGACCAAATTATTTTTGGCAGAACTTGAGGTAGAACCTGCAAGTAAATCTGAGGAAGAAATTTGAGAAGAATTGATTGTGAAATTCAATACCTTTGACACATCATATTCAACTTCTTCGGTAACATCGCTTGATCTTCGAGAAGGCCAGTCAGAATCAGCACAAGTTTCTTCTGTACAGACAACCTCATCACAACTTGTGCAGTCATTCTGTAGAGGTGATTCTTGTTCTGACGTCAAATTAGCGCTTCCGCCAGCTGAGGTAAAACCCGCTGGTACAGTGGCGAAACTTTGGTCGTTATGATTGTCGCTATCCTTGAACAAATCAGCTGCTTTCGCTCTTGCCTCCTCTGATACCTTGATCGCGCTTCCGCCAGCTGAGGTAAAACCTGCTGACAAAGTGCTCGGCTTGCTCAAACTTCTAGCATTGTTGATATTGTCACTCTGATTGTCGCTATCCTTGAACAAATCAGCTGCTTTCGCTCTTCCCTCCTCTGATATCTTGATCGCGCTTCCGCCAGCTGAGGTAAAACCTACTGACAAAGTGCTCGGCTTGCTCAAACTTCTAGTTTTGTTGATATTGTCACTCTGATTGTCGCTATCCTTGAACAAATCAGCTGCTTTCGCTCTTGCCTCCTCTGATATCTTGATTGCGCTTCCGCCAGCTGAGGTAAAACCTACTGACAAAGAGCTCGGCTTGCTCAAACTTCTAGCATTGTTCATATTGTCATTTTGATTGTCGCTATCCTTGAACAAATCAGCTGCTTTCGCTCTTCCCTCCTCTGATATCTTGATTGTGCTTCCGCCAGCTGAAATGAAGCCTGCAGATAAAGTGCTCAGCTTGCTCAAACTTCTAGTATTGTTGATATTGTCACTATCCTTGAACAAATCAGCTGCTTTCGCTCTTGCCTCCTCTGATACCTTGATTGTGCTTCCGCCAGCTGAGGTAAAACCTACTGACAAAGTGCTCAAACTTCTAGCCTTGTTCTTATTGTCACTATCCTTGAACAAATCAGCTGCTTTCGCTCTTGCCTTCTCTGATATCTTGATTGTGCTTCCGCCAGCTGAAATGAAGCCTGCAGACATAGAGTCTCTAGTATTCCTGCTTTTGTCGCTATCCTTGAACAAATCAGCTGCTTTCGCTCTTCCCTCCTCTGATACCTTGATTGCGCTTCCGCCAGCTGATGTAAAACCTGCTGACAAAGTGCTCGGCTTGCTCAAACTTCTAGTTTTGTTGATATTGTCATTTTGATTGTCGCTATCCTTAAACAAATCAGCTGCTTTCGCTCTTGCCTCCTCTGATATCTTGATTGCGCTTCCGCCAGCTGAGGTAAAACCTGCAGACAAAGAGCTCGGCTTGCTCAAACTTCTAGCATTGTTCATATTGTCATTTTGATTGTCGCTATCCTTGAACAAATCAGCTGCTTTCGCTCTTGCCTCCTCTGATACCTTGATTGTGCTTCCACCAGCTGAAATGAAGCCTGCAGACAAAGTGCTCGACTTGCTCAAACTTCTAGTATTGTTGATATTGTCACTATCCTTGAACAAATCAGCTGCTTTCGCTCTTCCCTCCTCTGATACCTTGATTGTGCTTCCGCCAGCTGAGGTAAAACCTGCAGATAAAGTGCTCAGCTTGCTCAAACTTCTAGTATTGTTGATATTGTCACTATCCTTGAACAAATCAGCTGCTTTCGCTCTTGCCTCCTCTGATATCTTGATTGTGCTTCCGCCAGCTGAGGTAAAACCTACTGACAAAGAGCTCGGCTTGCTCAAACTTCTAGCCTTGTTCTTATTGTCACTATCCTTGAACAAATCAGCTGCTTTCGCTCTTGCCTCCTCTGATATCTTGATTGTGCTTCCGCCAGCTGAGGTAAAACCTACTGACAAAGTGCTCGGCTTGCTCAAACTTCTAGTTTTGTTGATATTGTCATTTTGATTGTCGCTATCCTTGAACAAATCAGCTGCTTTCGCTCTTCCCTCCTCTGATATCTTGATTGTGCTTCCGCCAGCTGAGGTAAAACCTACTGACAAAGAGCTCGGCTTGCTCAAACTTCTAGTATTGTTGATATTGTCACTATCCTTGAACAAATCAGCTGCTTTCGCTCTTGCCTCCTCTGATATCTTGATTGCGCTTCCACCAGCTGAGGTGAAGCATGCTGACAAAGAGCTCGGCTTGCTCAAACTTCTAGCATTGTTCATATTGTCATTTTGATTGTCGCTATCCTTGAACAAATCAGCTGCTTTCGCTCTTCCCTCCTCTGATATCTTGATTGTGCTTCCGCCAGCTGAGGTAAAACCTACTGACAAAGAGCTCGGCTTGCTCAAACTTCTAGTATTGTTGATATTGTCACTATCCTTGAACAAATCAGCTGCTTTCGCTCTTGCCTCCTCTGATATCTTGATTGTGCTTCCGCCAGCTGAGGTAAAACCTACTGACAAAGAGCTCGACTTGCTCAAACTTCTAGCCTTGTTCTTATTGTCACTATCCTTGAACAAATCAGCTGCTTTCGCTCTTGCCTCCTCTGATATCTTGCTTGTGCTTCCGCCAGCTGAGGTAAAACCTGCAGACAAAATGCTCGACTTGCTCAAACTTCTAGTTTTGTTGATATTGTCACTATCCTTGAACAAATCAGCTGCTTTCGCTCTTGCCTCCTCTGATATCTTGATTGCGCTTCCACCAGCTGAGGTGAAGCATGCAGACATCGTTGTCTGAGTTTGATTGTAATCAATCATTGTTTTCGATGCAGGGTTTATTGTTTCATTTTTGCCGAAGTTTGTAGTTGATTCATTTTGAATTTTGTCTTCATCGTAGAGTAAATCTGCTGCTTTTAATAAATCCTCTTGCATCTCATTTTGTAATATGTCTTCTGATGATTGGTGTTGGTTGATGGTAGAAGAAAGTGATGCTTCGGGTGTTTTCTCTTTCTCGTTAAATGATAAGGTTGAAGCTTTAGCACCATTTGTAAACTCCAACGAATTTGTCGGTGTTGTTTCATTAGTATCAACGGATTCGACATGTGCCTGAGAAATGTTACTAGTTGTGCCCGTCAATGCATCAAGTTGTTTCTTACATTCTCCATATTCAAAGTTCTGTGAAAAATTTTGTGTCATGGAAAGGAATCTTCTCGATTGTCCATCATCTATGTAGTCTTTTTTACGCGCAGATGGGGGTTGGGTATATAAGTCGCTAAATGAAGAACAAGTATGGTCAAGCTTTTGAGTTTTGGAAATTGTGTTGGGAGAAACTGGAGAATCAGGATTCCTGCTGCTAAATTGTGGCGTTTGTACGTGTCTTTCATCAGATGAATCAGGGGAATCAAGCGTCATTTGGGAGTTCATCAACTGTGTGACACTCCCATCTTCTATAGATGAATCCATTCCTTCTATACATTGCTTCACGTCTCCATATTCTTGAGAGCCTTTTGCGTGAAATGCAGTGTTTGGTAGATTTTTCTCTAACTCTATATTTTCAATGGATGATGCATTTTCGTTCAAGTCAGTGAGACTTTTTGTACATTCTCTTTGCTTAGTTGACGTCTTTTCATTAGTATTGAAAACAACATCGTGCTCCGAAGAAATAGCAGTTTTGAATGGTTCATCCTGTAATTCATGGGAAAGAGATATATCCCCTACAGAAGAATGATCATTCAGAGCAATGTCTTCTTTTCTCCCATTCTCTTCATTGGTAACAAAATCACCAGCAGTCATACTAAGCACTTGATTTCGCTCTTTGGTTGAATTGTCACTTTGAATTCCAGTTGAATATTCCTCCGTACTATGATGATCATCACTTTCTCCATGAGTTTTCAAATCGGTCAAAGTTTCCATCATCTGATCACCTTTGGGAGAATCACATTTTTCAATACATTCAGTTATTGCTGTTGCTTTTTTGTCTTCATTTGAAAAATACTCATCATTGCTAATGATACAATGTTGAAGTGAATGAAGAAGTAGTAAAGCTTCCATTTGACCACTTTGAACTTCATTTTCCAGTCTTAATCTAACACGAGATACGCGTATATTTCTACTATCATTCTTTCGACTTTCGTGATCATGACTTTGATTTATTACTTCTTCACTTTCCAACTGATTATCAGATATGGACGGTGGTCGCTTACGTTTTGACCTTCTTCCCTTCACCCATGTAGATATCTTTGGACATTTACTCTGAGATGAACTATTACTATTGGCCTTTTCTTCATTAGTTTCATAATTTTCTGGCCTTTGTCTCTTTTTACCAGTAGATTTTCTGTTTTGTGCTTTCTCAGATGAAGAATCCAAATTTGCATTGATGGGTCGAGCAGCACCACAAACTTCACACTTCTTTCTCCTACTAGAATTCAATAGTGTACATACTTCACAAGGCCACCTTTTAGACTTGCGGCTATTCTGTATCAAAAATGATGAAGAAGGTGATTGATTGCCATCTTCATTTTTAGCAGCTGATCGGGAAGAACTGCCCGATGTAGATGACTGTTGTGAAAGTCCTTCATAGGCTTTGTCTTTAGATCGACGACTCGGGTTCCTTCTATCCATATCCCTTGCTCTGGTATATAATTTACTTCTTATATGTGCGGAAAAGGTGCCTTTACTTCATCAAGAGAAGTGTAATAACATCAACACATTCAAAGGTAAATAGAAGAGGGTTTGATGATGATGAATGAGTGTGTGCAAAAGGGCGGGAGGAGGCCATTTGAATCATGTCAATAGAAATCAGCGCGAACGTTAAAAACGGTTTTATATTTACATGAAATTGTGAGGTCGAATTGCCAAATGAAGAATCTCTTTTCAACAACTTTCCCTTATGGACCAAGCTTTTCGCAAATAGTTTTTACTTTTTGATCTGAAACATCTTTCCCTTATGGACCAAGCTTTTCGCAAATAGTTTTTACTTTTTGATCTGAAACATCTTGATAATGTGAAAACTCAGTGACATAAGATCCTTCTCCTTTTGACTCTGCTCTGAGCGTTTCTGAAACTTCTTCAATGCATGCAGCTGGAATAATTGCATCTATTTCAGCTTCATGATTATCCTTCAAAATTGTATCAATAATGTATCCATCAGAACGACTAACAATACTGTTCACGTCACCTTGAAGGCTTTCGTCGATTGTGAAAGTCACCTTTTCCATTGGCTCCAGGAGTTTTGTTCCCGCAATTTCCAATGCGCTCTTTACAGCTTGTCTGCCAGCACTTTGAAACGCAATATCTTTACTATCAACGCTATGCATTTTTCCATCAGTTACGGTCACCTTAACATCCGTTACTGGGAATCCAAGAGGACCTCCAGCATTTAATTGATCCAACACTCCCTTCTCCACCGAATTGATGAACGTTTTGGAGATTGCACCACCCTTAACAATTGATTCGAACTCTATTCCAGATCCTTCTGCAAGTGGCTCTACGTTGATGTAGCAAACTCCAAATTGACCTGAACCTCCACTTTGTTTCTTATGCTTACCTTCAACATTAGTGACAGTTATTGAGATGGTTTCACGGTATGCAATTGGAGTTTCTCCGATGTCTACGTCGATATTGTACCTATCCTTGAGTCTTTCCACCAATAGGTTTAGATGATCTCTTGACATACAACGGACAATCCATTGCCCAGAACGTTGCTCAACCTTCAAAGCAAGATCTTCTCTACCCAAAGCTGTAAGAGCATTGATCAACTTATCATCTCCAGTACTGACCTTTTTGGTTGACTTTTTCCCTTTCCCTGTCTCAGCGAGAGAAACTGTAGCTGAAGCCATCAGAGAGATCTCTGGGGCTTGTCTTGAAAGTGGTGACAATGCATCACATAAATTTTCGAGCTCGAGCTCGTGTTGTTCATTTCCAAGTGCTTCTTTGGAGCAGATAACATCATTCGTAGCGATAGCATTATCTACCTTTTGTAGTGCAATAATATCACCAGGAAGAACTTGACTGTCATCAGATAGGGCAAGGCGCTCTTTACCACATAGTCCAAAACATGTGGAGCTCAACTTCACTTTCATACCCGATCTCAAATTGACAATCTCATTTGGTAATGCGGCATAGCGCCCGGTAGATGGATCAAATTTATTTGAGATTACTCTGATGACAGAAAGGCTTCCAAAAGAGTCAACAGAAGTGTGAACTACGCGAGCAGTAAAACCACCTTCTTCACCTGGTACAGAGAGAATTTCTTCCCCTGTAGCTTCTACGACGTTGGTCAAAACGTGTTCTCTAGTTTCCATAGGATTCGGGAAGATTGCAACAATAGTATCCATTAACTCTGATATTCCTACATTGTTCAATGCAGAAGTATAAACAACTGGCAACAACTTTTGCTCAAGGACTGCTTTGCGAAGACCTAAGGAATGATTGTAAAAAGGGATCAATCTATGGAATACAAACAGGGTAGTACCGTACTTTGAAACCACTCACCTTGCAAAATTTTATCATCCTCGACAAAGCCATTATCGAGAAACTCGACAAGCAATTCATCATCAGTCATAGCAACCGTTTCAGCTAGGATTTCCCATGCATGATCAAGTTTTGCATCTAAATTTCTCGAAATATTCCCATCGTCGTCAATCAAAATCAGAGAGTCCACGTTCTCAAAGTCATCGCCCTCCCCTTCATACACTTGAAGAGGGACTGGTTTAATTTGGAATGACTCTTTGATATCATTAAGAACTCCACTAATATCCAAAAAAGGTCTGTCCATCTTGTTCAAGGCAATTATAGATTTGATGCCTGCCTTGGTACAATATTGGAATGCATTGATGGCATTACTTTGAACCCCATCTGAAGCAGATATGACAATGACAGCAGAGTCAGAACCATCTAATGAAGCTGAAGCATCAGTTGGAAAGTCGCCAAAGGGAGTATCGGCAACTTAATTACAGCAAAAAGAAATGTTAGATGAAAAAGAAAACTAAGTGAATTCAAAGTTGTGGTATCTCAAGTCTTACCTTCAAGAAGATGCTTTTTGTGTGGGATCCTCATGAAATGGGAAAATAGGCTGGAGTGTCGAGATGCTTCAACAGGATCAGAGTCTAAGGAAGAAGCACCTGGTGTTGGCACCTGCTTTTGGATTGACTCATCATAAAGCATCCATTCTGCTAGGGAACTTTTTCCTGCATGAGAATGACCAATAAGCGCGAAGTTTCTAATGAGTCTTTTTGAATAAGAAGAAAAGAAGAGAAATTAGATAAGTGGAAGTGTTGACATGAAGAAAAATGTAATGATCTACTTGTTCAAAGATGTATGCTTGCATTTTTAAGGATATAGTGATGCGTGACATATACAAAAATCCAATATCTTTCTTACTTTGGGTCGTCAACGCATGGTGCCTGCTCACTAGCATGAAGTAGAGTTTTTCTTTCTAGCGCTTGTCTACTCGCAATGGAAGTAAACGCATTCGCCACGAAAAGATTACCAACGACTGTTAGAAATACAAATTTCATGTTGATTACGTATTGTTGATTATATGATTTCAAATGATCTTGTGTTTGAGCAGAACTACTTTCACTTACGTTTTTCTTTGCTTTTCAACAAGCGTATCTTTCCTGTCATCTTTTGCCATCACAAATTGATGTTTTGCGAACCCTGAATGGGGTAGGTAAGGACATTCTAATCTTCCCAATTTTAACTAAATACCATCCCAACAGAGGATTTCATCTCCTCCTCACCTCCGATGCACCATCGCTTGGACACATCTTTCGCTGCTTTTGTTGCTTTTCTACTCTCTATTTATGCTGTGTTGTATTCTCGGTTCATCTGTGCTACCCACTTCTAATAGAAGGAAAGATTGGAATTCGCTCGCTACGGCTGATTAGATATTCTTGTTTGTATCTGGAAGATTCAAAATGCGTCTCTCGGCAGAAATTATTTCACAATCAGAGCAACGAACGAACCCACTTGGGGAAAGAGAGATTGTTTTGCGCGGTTTAGCTATTCCAGCCATTGAACATCTAGGAGCAACCAGAGACCTTTTTGACTCAATTGATTTTGCTGATAATCGAATAACTCGCCTTGAAAATTTTCCTAGACTGATGAGGCTAAGTAGTTTATTGCTATCGGGGAATTCCATTGAAAGTTTTGATACGAAAAATATGAAAACAAATATTCCAAATTTAAAGTATTTGTCACTTGCTCATAACCGTATTAGTGGGCTACATGAAATAAATAATATTGCCGAAGCTTGCGATAAGCTCGAGGATCTGACCCTTATCGGAAACCCAGTGACAAGTAAGTTTGCATAAAACTTTTGTTGTTATTGGTTACACCACACCTATGGAGGGAAATATTTATTTATTGTTCCAACTGTTACTAAAACTTGCATCTTTACAGGAAGACAGCATTATAGATTATATACAATCAATAAAATACCTACTTTAAAGGTATTGGATTTCCAAAAGGTGAAGCTTGCGGAGAGGGAGAAAGCGAAAAGACTAGCAGCAAGTTCTGCAGGTGCTGCATTAGAGGGGGATATTCAAATAGAAGCAAGAGATGCAGCAAAAACATCAAAAGCTAATACATTTAATCCTGGTGAAGGCCAATCTGCAAAGGAATCTTTTGTTACTAACTTTACACCAGAACAAAAGGCAGAGATTAAAAACATGATTGCAAATGCATCTTCGCCTGCTGAAATAGAAAGAATAGAAGAATGTGTGAAGAGAGGAGAATTTCCTAAACCTATGGAAGCATAAAAGTAAATAATACAATTGGGATTATGTTGATAGATTTCGTTTTACAATGAAAAGATGAAAACTTTCGTCTGACTCTTCTTAATAAAAGTAAAAGTATGGAGTCATCAATCTACAGTGCGAATTCGCAAAATAAACTCTACATCCAACTATATCCTTGCCGCTTACTGGATGCAGCGCACATTTTTATATTTTTCTTATAATAACTTTGTAATTTCCATTCCACATACGTATGTCCTAACATAAAGCGGGTCCGTCATTGTAGTAAAAGATATATAAAATAAAAAGGAAAGGAGAGAAAAGAAGAAGAATTATTTAGTCCCATCCCATCTCAGGTGATCCTCATTTTTAATCGGTGATTTATGTGATACCTCAATTCATACTGTAACAAGATCGTATCTCTTCCAATCTGTGGGAAAATACGAACATTGAGGAACAGTTCTCTAGTACGAGTATGAGGATTGGAAGGAGCAAATTGAATCTTTATTTACGACGGGTCTGCCAAAAACCTACCCCATCAGTGAACACAAGAAAATCAGTTCAGTTTTGTAATGTTCCTACGTCAAAACTACCAAGAAAGACACAAGATACATTAAAATCTGACGGAATATGGTATTCTAGAAGGTGTTTTCATAGCTTCACAGGTATCGATTTAGAACTCATACGCAAAGAAAAATGTAACACAAGTCAAAAGATTGAAGACGATTTGAAATTAGCAGGTTTGACGCGAGAAATGATCGAGGATGAAATACAAAAAGCTGCAATGAAGGTGGATACCACCGTCACAGAAAGTGGACCGACTGGGATATATGAATATTATTTTCATGACTCTTTGGTAACTGGGACACGAAGCTATAAAAGAATGCATATAAAGTCTGGTGAAGAAAAGACCCTCTTCAGTACAAATTTCAATTTGGAAGAAATAGGTCCTATGAGCTTATCCGTAGATGAGAAATACGTTGCAAGAGTCATCAACAATACTGATAGAGGAATTTCTCAAAAAGTTGTTATCCGAAACACATTTACGGATATTGACCTTATTCTTGATTTGAGTTCTTGTTTTATAATTGAAGATGACTCTAAAAGTTTAGTGAATGTTCATAATATTGAATTCGGACCTACAATAAAAGATGGAGAAGAAGAATATCATTCAATATACTTTACTACATGTGACCATTTAGGGAGACCAGCTAATGTTTTCGCAGCTATTTTGTTTGATAAGGAGGATTCTGGGTTTTCGCATTCGAAACCAGAATTGCTCCTGCGTGATGATGATGGGTCGCATTTTGTAGATATACAAAGGACAAAGGGTTGTCAATATGTTGCAATCCATTCATCGTCAAAGTCTAGCAATGAAATTCATCTCATAGGAGTAGATTTGAAGATGCAACTTGTTCGACTTCGACAGAAAGGAGTGCAATACTTCGTTGACTGTGGAAAGGATGATGATATTTTTATAATGGCACATACAACTTCCGAATTCGAAGGAGATGATCAAAAACTTGGCCTTGACAGAGATTTATCGGTTTTCGAAGCCAAGTTCAAAGACCTCCCTTTACTTGATTCCTTTCCGAACAAAATAAAAAGCAGTGACAAAACATCGGGAGGCTTTTTCATCGAGGACATTGACATTTTTTCTGAATATCTGTGTTTGTATGAGAGGTCGCTTTTTGATGCCAAGCAGAGAATGCGGATTAGGAATAGATCTGATTTAAGTGAGACGATATTACCAATGACTGCTATTACTGCGAATGAAGATGATCACTTGTCAATCATAACAGCTGCTGGAAATATGAATTTCCATTCATCGTCTATCAAAGTCCAAATAGAGAATCCCGCACAAGAACCGGTGACTGCTGAGTATAATTTTGAATCAAAGCAGATGAAGATAGGCAAACAATCCAAGGGAGAAGACTATATCTCTCGTCGGATATTGATTTCAGGCCGAGATGAAGTCAATATACCTCTAACCATTGTTCATCGACGTAGTGAATTCAATACTGCTGCAAGACCAATTCTCTTGATTGGATATGGTTGTTATGGGAAAAACTTGAATCTTAACTTTGACCCAACTATTGCTCCTTTGCTAGATAGAGGGTTTGTTGTGGTAAGCTGAAGTCTGCATTACACACTTTATTTTTAAATTTTTATAATACAAAATCTCATACATACGCCCTAAATAGGTTTACTGTCATTGTAGAGGAGGACGAGAACTTGGGACACTTTGGCATGAAGAAGGGCGTCTACACAAAAAAGATAATAGCATTGAAGATTTCATCTTAGCTGCGGATTATGTTTCGAAGAACAGTCTGATACATGAATTTTCAGAGATATCATCCAAACCCTTCATTGCCTCACGAGCATTCTCAGCGGGAGGTATCATTTTGGGAGCAGCTATTAATAAACACCCGACATTGTTTGATGCCGTTGTATTGAGAAATGCATTTCTTGATGTCAGAAACACTATGCTGAATGATGCACTTTTCTTGACCCAGCATGAATATGATGAGTTTTTAGACCCACGAATAAACACAAACTGCTCCGTTATCGAATCATATTGCCCAGTGCATAATATTTCGGATCATCTTTACCCTTCCATGCTTCTGGTCTCTGCATTAGATGATCAGCACGTACCACCTACAAATGCAATGGCTTATTTTCAAAAAATTAAGAACTATAGTCCAGAGTCATCGGTCCACCTACATATTGAGGACAATGGAGGTCATTTACTTCATCAACACCATCTCCATGTCACTGCTCTAGAAAACGCATTCATTTTAGGTCGATATTATAAATGGATAAATTCGAAATAATGATGCCGAAGCTGAATTGTGAATTCCTTTGCATCTCCGCTCACGAAGATGCACGCTGAAGGAAGGAAAGATATTTCCAAGAAACGATGGTTTGAGGATTAAAAATATAATTCATTACTTTTATTCTAGTAATTTAAATCGTTACGTAGCTGCCTTTAAAATCAGATTCTGAGTTCCTGTTCTTGTCCGATGTTAAAATCGTATCTTTATTTTAGCCACATTTTCAATTTGTGTCAATTCTGGAACCAACCGCCATCTCAAACAAAATAGAAAACAACATGAACTGATGAACAGTCAACAAACACTTCTTCTCAAGCTTTTTGTAACGCACTTATGAGGATGAATTTTTCAATGCTCAGGCTCATAGTAGATCACCTGCATCGCGCTCCCCCCTTGCTGCTGCTATGAGGATGAAAAGTCAAGCTCTCCAGAGAGCCCTCTGGCTCAAAAATTGCTTGCTTTACCGGTGCTTGTTCAAGAAAGTTTTGTATAAAGATTGCTTGAAGCTGTCTCCCAGCTGCCAGCTTCTGACCAATAATAAAAGAAAACATCTGCTCCATCATCTGCTCCAAGAAAAAATATCTGCCCAGGACAATTTCAAACCTTTGATACTATCTTAGTAGGATACTTTTACTAATTTTAGGTATGTAAAAATGCTAAATATTTGGTAAATGCTAAATGCATGCTAGCATGCAACATTTCAAAAAAAAAGTGATGTCGCGCAGCCAGCTGTTTTGTTACTGAGGTTGACCCTCATATTTTAGGCAGAAGATACAACTTTACTCCCAAAGCAAAAATATCTAATACACTCTGTAAACTGCACTATTGATACACTCATCCCAAAATGGTCCGAAAAGGACCGTCTACTTGGTATTGGATCAAGCAGGTGTTCCAGTATGAAGAAGCCCATAATGAAGTACTTGAAATGATGGAGAAATATGCTGAAAATGAGATAAAGAATAAGTCCCAAGCACCTTCAAAATACAACCCTCAAACAAGTGATGATAATAGTGAACCAATCAATATCATTTGCTTGGATGGAGGTGGAGCCAAAGGTATGTCTAAAAGTTTTAACTCGTATTTTCAAGCTACTAATTCTAATCATATTGTTGATGTTTTTATTAGGATATGCAACGATTTCGATGGTGGAAGAAATTGAATCTCTTTATCAATCAATGGGAGCACAAAACGATTTTCTTTCAAAGTTCGATCTCATTGCTGGAACTTCGGTAGGAGGATGTGCAGCATTAACAGCAAATAGGACTTCAACAACGTGAGTCGAGTTCGTTCATCGAACAGTTAAAAATATCAATTCTTACCTCTAAATCCTTCTTTTGAACAGTGATGATGCGATCATTAACGGAACTTATTTTCTGGATATGGCAAGAGAACACGCTTTTGCTAATCTGAATCTTTTTCGTCTGATGTTTACAGGTAGCGCAACAAAGGCAACTCAACAACCAGCTGCCTTCGCAGAAAAAGTTTTTGGTAAGAAGGCTATGCTCCGAAATGAAATTGGATTGAAAGCTTTTGCTGTTGCAGTAGCTATTTCAGACTCGGATTTGAAAAAAGGAGAGAAGCCAAAACCTTTTCTCTTACGCACGTATGATATCCAAACTCAAGAGAACGAGTTGATCAAAGGAACCAGCTCACTAAAGCTTAGTGAAGCAATCCAAGGAACTAGTAGCGCACCTGTTGCCTTTGATCGAGTCCGGGTAGAAATTGATGACGAGACATATACTTTATGTGATGGAGGGTTATCATGCAACTGCCCAGTATCTTTGGCGATTGCTGAAGCGAAGAGACTTTACCCTGGTCGCGAGTTTGGAACAATTCTTTCCATTGGCCTAGATCCCTCTCAAGATCGATTTGCATACAGAGCTATCGACCTTGCTCGAGTTCACAGCCCAAGTCTTCATTTCCAAAGAATCTTACCTCCCATGGATATCATCAAAACTGCCTCCGCCGCGGAGTCAGATATTTACAAAATTGCAAATCTTGAAAATCATGTGAGAAAAGAGATTAGAAATAATCCTGGTCTTCGTCTCCAGTTAAAGACAACGATGAAGAATTTATTGCAAAGTCCCAGTCGTCGTGTAATCAATGATAGCAAAGATAAAAGAAGAATATTTCAGTCTACGAAGTCAAAAAGCAGAAGCAGTATGAAAAGTATATTTGATGAGGAGTTTTTACGTAGACAGCAGATAAGGAAGGAAGTGAAAGAAGGTACACTTGAGAGAAAGAATAGTCGCCTTCAAGATAACATTGTTGACGATCGTGATGATGATTTCTCTTTATCATCACATAGCAAAAATCAGATAACAAAGAGAGTTGTGAGGAATATGGTTGCACATCCATTAGTGTATATTATTAGCACTCTTCTTTTTACATTGGTAATATCCCTCACATGTGTATTCTTCAGTGGCTTTGAACTTGTGAAGGAAAATAAGAAAGGTGAGTGATATGGATGTCATATAAATACAATCTTACTTTAATCCATCGAATTCACATTGTTGAATGAACAGGGTGGAAGTCTAGAGAGACAATGATTGGATCACGTGCTATGCAGGCAGATCTTATACGTAACAATACCAATATTCTCTTTCAGGAAGGAAGTGGAGTTTATTGGGAAGAAATGACATCAAGCGTTGTAGAGGGTTATTTCCCAATCAAAGATCAGCTTTCGCGCCGCTTCTCTTTACCAATGAATAAAGTGGCTTCTCAATTGCAGCTTCCATCAAAATCTCTTGAAGGTGAATGCAGTGAAGAACACTGGTATTCATCGGAACTTTTGTTCAAGCAGAACAACATGGTTGCGCTACTGGAGGCAAAGGATGCATCTTTGCTAGACCCTACTGCTGTAAGGAGTATCTGCAAAGCTGAAGTTTCTAATATAGCCATCCTCGAAAGTGAGGGGCTCTGTGATAACTACTGTACTAGTGCCAATCCAACTTGTTCATTCCCTCTTTCTTTAGTAAGGGTGATTAGATCATACATTGGTGATTCCAATCATCTGCCTTGCGATGACTTAGCTCAAGTGTATCAGGATGTACAGGATACCTTTACCCAGCAGCTTCTAGATTGTGCAAATGAACTAAAGGATAATCTTGGGGAGATTGTTGAAAACATGACATGTCCACTAGAATTTTCGGCAATGATGGTAGACAAGGATTTTGGCGTTAAAGGCAATTCTTTTCTCAAATATTCGGCCTCGATATATCCAATTTCTTCAGTTGACACTTTAGATCTCTTTGACAAGATTGAAGAATTAAGTTCGGGTGATGAAAACGTAGGGATCATATATGAGTCTCGTTTCGATAACTTTGAAGAACATGCAATTGACAAGGCTGTCAAGGCTGACTTGGTATGTACATTTTTGTTTATGCTAATACACATTTTGTCTTTTTACAAGCTCATAGTTTTCATCGTTTGTAAAGTTTTTCGCGGCAGGATCTGCATTCATGGTAATTGTCGCCATTGCAATATTTACAGGATCATTGTGGCTCGTCTGTGTAGGTTTACTGCAGATTATACTAGCAATTCCACTGGCGTATGCAATCTACCGATTTATATTTGGGCTGAAATTCTTCTCTCTCTTAAATTTGATTGGTTTCTTTGTATCTGCTGCTTTAGGCGCAGATGATTTATTTGTAGCAGTGGAAAAGTTCAAACAAGTTCGTACCAAGCTAGGAAACACAGCGCCTACTGAAGATGTTGCTATGATTGCTTTGCCAGAGGCCGCATTTGGAATGGTACTCACAACGGCGACAACATCCGTTGCTTTCTTTGCAACATGGTGAGTTTTTCTCTTGCTATGATATAATTGTCTTGTGTTCATCTTCTCGTTCTTTCTCTAATAATTCAAACAGTGTTTCGCCAGTAGCTCCAATCTATACATTTTCGATGTTTTGTGGATTAATGGTCATTATGAACTATGTTCTCAATATTTTCTTGGTATTTCCAGCCTTGTGCCTTCTTGATCAATGGACAAGGAATGGATCCAAAAATTGTTTTTTACAACTTGGACCTTTGTGCAAGCGCAAACGAAACAACTATACTCAATCTTCTCAGTCCGGTCATTTCCCTAGTATCCTTGACAGGTACTACAAACTCATGCATAAATTCCGATGGATTTTACTGATTTCGAATACCATTCTGTTTGGATTTGCGACGTACTATGCTCTACAAATCACTGCCCCAAAAGATACAGCTGTACAGATGCTACCATACTCTCATCCCTTGGAAGAACACAACAGAATAGAGAACGAGAATCTCCTGTCATCAGAGATTTTGAAAATGACTACTGGGTCTAATGTGGAAATCATTTTCGGTGTAAGTGCGAAGGATACAGGGAATAAAAATCTCCCAGATTCCTTATCAACATTGGAGCTAGATGAAAGTTTTAATCCTAGTTCTGCATCTGCCCAGCTTTATTTGGCCTCTTTTTGTGATCGTCTATTCGCATTGCCTTTTGCGTACAAATCAGATGGCTACAAATGTAGCATGAATAATTTTCAAGAATGGCTTTGGGACCAATCTCAACTTCCACAGAGTGATCAAGACCTAGAGTACAAATCCATTTGCAATGGTGCCATTGCCTTACCTATGGATGAAAATCATTTTGAAGCATGTATGATTGCATGGAGTAAGAGCACCGGCGATTCCAGTATTCTTTCATGGGAAGATGAAATAAAGATCATGACTATTAACCTCGGTACGAAAGCTAGGTTTGACATGCCACTTGAAGAGACTCGGCAGGAATGGGAAAAATTTGAAGAGTTTCAAGACTATGAACGAAAGCTTATCAGTCCTCCAGGGATAAATTTCTTCCATTCTGCAAGTTTGTGGTGGTGGAATGACACATACGCCACTATGCGATCTACTGGTTTGAGCTCTTTGTACATTGCCATATCCTTCAGTGCACTGATAGTCCTTTTCACTTCAAAATCTCTGTTCCTATCGTTTGTTTCCGCTTTGAGTATCTGCTTTATTCTTGCGATATCAACCGCGACATTGGTATTTTTAGGTTGGGAGTTGGGATTTCTTGAGGTAAATAAGTTTCGTCTTGGATTATGGAAGTTTCATGTCAAGGTCTAACATTTCTTTCAATTCATAGTGGATTTGTTTTGCTATACTGGTTGGGCTCTCTGCCGATTTCGTGATACACCTGAGGTAAGTAAAAGCAAACAGAGACATTCTATATCAACGGTGCTTCTCTCAACTGTTTCCTACTTGTCCAAATAGTCATTCATATTGCCATACCCATGGGAAGCACCCTAGAGAAGAAAGAACAAAGAGAGCCATCATGAGTATGGGAACTTCAATATTGGGAGCAACATTGACAACATTTTCTGTTTCTGTTCTAATGCTGTTTTGCCAAGTACTTTTCTTTGTAAAATTTGCTCAGTTACTTATTGTGACAATAGCCTTTTCTCTGTATGGAGGTCTTGTCTTCTTTTCTGTCCTTGTAGACTGTTTTGGACCTGAGGAACCACTTCAAACCTTTACTAAATTGAAGTCAACTTTATGGAAAGACAAGAAAGCAACAAGAGATTCTGTCTCTGAAATAGGATCAGACTTGCCGCGGCCACAAACGCCACGAAATTATGTCGGAGAGATTAACCGGATTCAGAGAAGGTTGTCTACACTTACTGTAAATACGGACTTTACATCTTCAGGAGAACCTCAACATCGAAATGATGCTGCTACAAGGCACCAAAACCAAGATACCAACACCTCTTCCTCATTCACAGTTTCTTCGAGTAGTCCAAAAGTTTCAAATAGTTCAAAAGAGAATCGCTTGGGCCTGGAGGAGTTAGAATTCAGGCAAGCAAGTTTAGCAAAGTTGTATAGTGTTGGTAAAATGGTAAGATCAAGTACCGTTCATATTTTGTCTTCGCAGTTGCCGTCTTTACAAACAATGCACATATTTGTAAATAGTTGGGATCTGGATCATTTTCAACAGTGAGACAAGTGTTTGGAGTAAAGGATCAGAAAATGTATGCTGCAAAAATTATCGAGGCAGAGAAATTGAGCAATGAAGATAGAACTGATCTTCAAGACGAAATATTTGTTCTACAACATCTCAAAAAGCACAAGAATGCCATTACTCTTTTTGACTTTTTCCAAGACTCTACACGTATTTATCTCATCACAGAATGTGCGTTTGGAGGAGAATTGTTTGATAGAATTGCGTCAAAGGAAGTTTACACAGAGATCGAGGCAAGAAATACATGCAAGTCCCTACTAAGCATCCTTGCACATCTTGATTTACACAATATTGTCCATCGTGACCTCAAACCTGAAAATATTTTGCTTGTGAGTAAAGATGATGACGCCGACATCAAACTTATTGATTTTGGTTTTGCCAAAATGATGAAAGATGGACAATATCTTACTACGCAATGTGGAACTCCAACTTATGTAAGCCCTGAAATATTGAATGGCATTCCCTATGGAACAAAGAGTGACATGTGGAGTTTTGGTGTTATCATGTATACCCTACTTTTTGGTTACCCTCCATTTCTTGCGCAAGATCAGAGAGAGCTTTTCGAGATGATTAAAGGCGGTGTTGTGGAATATGATGATGGAATCTCTTCAGAAGCGAAGAGATTACTTATGGGTATGCTGAATGTCGATCCCAAAAGACGTCTATCTGCCTCCGAAGCATCTCAGAGTCCATGGATAGTATGCAGTGATGAAGCCCTAATTGGACAGGAAATGGATTTGGAGAAATTCTGTACTTATAATGCAAAACGAAAGTTGAGAAGTGCAGTTTTATCGGTAAGTCTTGTTTGAAATTTCAGCATGTTCATTTACTCTTGGAATTTTAGAAAACGCTGACAAGAATATGAAAATCCTTGCTTCGTATAATCACTCTTTAGGTGATTGCTACGTCAAAGATAACATCATTAGGATGCCAATGGAGATCATGTAATAGTGGAAACAGCGATTCATCAAGTAATAAAACAAAAAATTCAGGATCAGGTTCGAGGTCTTCGTATCAAAACAGTGAAGAGATACTTTTGCCTAGCCTTCCAAAACAGGTGTCGTTTTCTACCGCAGATATAGTCTGAAGATGCAAAACGACAATACTTTACATTTGTACATGTTTCATTTAAGAATATATTTACATCACAGAATTTACTATATGTTTACGGATCTGTCTCCTGCAAATTAGATGGAAGCAAAGAAAACCTCACAAGTATTTAGCTTACTTTCTTGCTAAACTTTCTTCTTTTTCATTCTTTTTCTCTTCATCTTCATCATTTTCCATACATGAGGTGCGTCCTCCTATAACTATTCAACAAAAAATGTTCTCGACTTGAGAATAGTTCAAGTCCAAAAGTAGCAAAATATCTTTTCCGTTACAGTAAGCAGAGGAACATCACCAGTATGATGTACGGCTCGGAAAATATCGTTTTATCATTTATTTCAGTGCTTTCGACAAATTGATAGCATCTATCATAGCTTGCCTCCAGTATTCTTTCTTCAACTTCTCAATAACAATTTGACTCTTCATTTTGGAAGGCTTCCTATTTTCCTCTCTGAGACAATCTCTCAAACTCTTACTAAGCTCCAAAGCTTCATAAGAAATATCCGGCTTTTCTTCACTTATTTTTCGCAAATATTTTCTCATACCTTCGATATCACCTTTTCCATTTGCTAGGATATCTGGGATGTAATGTCGAGATGCAAGAAGGAAAACATTCAAGTCAAATGCGACATTATCTTCAATTGCGTCTTGGATTACATTTTCAAACCCAGTATGATCACCCATTTTTTTCTGGGCAATGATCGTACCTTGTAAAGATGATGCTGTGGACTCAATTCCAAGCTTTTTCATCTTTTCATTGATTTTTATGACGTCTTCATACTTCTCCGACTTCAGGGCTGACATAATACACATGTGGAAAATAGATTTTCCTAGCGAATTCTTGTCTATGATATTCTCGTTCAAAAGAGTTTCTAAATCTGTCATGACTTTATTGTGTTGACCGCTGATAGCAAGAGCATACATGTATGCACTTCGAGTAGATTCTCTATAACAAATATATAATTAGGACCAAACTTTGAAGCCATTGAAAAAGTAAGGGATGATGAACTTACGTGATTTCGATACCTGCCATTTCCATTTGGTGTAGTAGGTGTTCTGCCTTTGCTGTGTCACCAGCCTTTGCATATCCTGTCAGCACCATAGTGTGAAAGTCAGCAATAAATTTTGTTGGCAACTGTTGACGTGAGGAATGTGTTAATATCCTGTCTGCTTGACTTGGTGCCCCAAATTCAACACAAAATTTTATGGCTTTTGCATAGATTGTGGGAGATATTTTTAGTGATGGCTTTTGATTATCAATATCATATGAGTCAAAGGATTGCGAATCGGTAACGCCACATATGAGGTCCGCAACCAATTGCGTGTCTTTCATTTTCTCGGCAGCTTTCAACCCGGTCACTAAAAGCCGCTCATCTACCCCATTTCTTGAGACTTCACTACTGGAGGTAAGAGATTTAACGCAACGATGTACCAAAGACCAATGAACACCACCTTCAGAATTGACGAGATATCGAGATATTCCAAGCATTTTCCTCCAAACTCCAGGTTTCACATAGATACCCTTTTCTTCACAAGCCTCTAAAGTATCCATCATACTATTTACATACGATGAGATTGCTATTTTTCGACCTTCTCTATTTCGCCTTGGCCAAGTGACTGCTGTCAACAAATATTTATGAATACCATCCCAATCACCACGATTTTCCTAAATAGAATATCAAATTAAAATAACTCTAATGGATAACTGTATGTAACTTCAAATTTGTACGTACCTCTATACATTCATCAACTAATTTCAAAGCCTTCTCCTGTTCATTATCACTCTTGTAAAGCAAATGCATGATCTGAAAAGCAGATGTACTGACCCTTACACCATTGGATGCATCACTAAGAGCGAAGTCCATTAAGTTTTCAGCTCCTTCTATATCCAATCGTCGTAATAGCATTCGCATAGATGCATCTAAGCATTCCTCGTTGAAAGGCAAGGGATTTTCTTCATCAAAGACCGATGAGCCGTCCTTTGAGACTTCTATTACTCTTTCCATCATCTGTGAGTACACTTCATATCCAATTTGGCTGCAACCAGGTATACTATTAAACAAAGATAATAAAATCGTATATGTATCTCCATTTGGTCCTGAATTTTTCCATCCACTTTTCGCAAGTTCACTCATGTGCAAGTAGATATCTAGAAGCTTCTCCACCTTATCTTTTCTCGAAGACATGGCAACGTGCAAAAGAAGGACATTGAATTCGTTAGCTTTCAAAGAATACTTCATTGCAGATGATCCACTGATGATTTCTTCCACAAATTCCTCTCCCCTATCATGATCAAATACTACGTCATCCGTGTCTTCACTTTCACCAAAAAGATCTGCAAGTAGTTCCTCTTCATGTTCATCTTCTTTTTCTTTGACAGCACTCTTTATGTCTTCTACTGCCTTGTCACAAAGTTCCCATTCGCTCTTTCTCATCATGTTGACAAGAGAAAGACACTTACTAACTACATCTTTTATGGAGAAGGACTCTATCACCTCCTCAATTTCTTCTTCCACAAATGCATGCAAATTATCACTTTCAACATCTACAAAGTCTTCTTTATCTAATAAGTCAACCAATGATTTCGATGTTGCAGACTGTATTGAATCATCCATCTTTGTGTTGGTAGAACCATAATTGCTAGTATCTTGTACATCATCTACATTCCATTCATCATTATCTAATAATTCAAGCAGACTCATTTCGGCAGTATCTTTGTGATTTGGCATTGTTTGCTTCTGCGCTGCTTCGTCTGTGTTGGGCATCAAATATTCATCTTCATTTAATAAGTCGAGTAGTGATGATGATGCATTATTTTTCGATGACTCCTGTTGACTTGGTTCACCATCACTCAAAAGGCCCAGAAGAGATGTATTACTATCACTATTCCCCGTCAATTTATCGACTTCAGCATCTACAGAATCCATAGATGCATGACTTTCTGCAAATAAATCATCGTCTAGTAAATCCAACAGACTAGACTGGCTTTTACTTTCAGACTTGGCTTTTGATTCAGATTCAATTTTATCGAAAAATCCATCATCATTCAACAGATTCATCAAATTAACACTTGCGCTATCTTCTCTCGTTTTGCTTCCTATTTCTCCAGTACTTGTGCTTGTATCTGAATCGTCAAATAGTGCCAAAAGGCGATTCTTTTCTGTAGATATTTGTTCCTCAACATTTTCCTCGGTAGCACTGGGAAACAATGTGTCATCTTCTAGTAAGCTCATCAAAGATGGTATTTCAGTTGGGCCATCATCATTATTAATATCATCAGCAATCTTTTCCTCGACAACATCTAGATTTATGGCACTCAATGCTTCGTTACCACTTGGTACGATAGTAAGACCTTCATCTTCTCCTCTTCGTTCTCTACGTTTTTGTAACCGCATCATATTCTTCTCTTGCACAAATTTTTTACCTGTTTTGATCCTCTTCCAAGAAGATTCATTCACTTTGAACTTGATAAAAGATCTCTTTGGATTCTTTTGTTGAATTTTCTCAATCATGTGATCTACATCATGCCACAATGAATTTTGTAAATATTGCAATAGTTGCCTTTTTCGTTCTGAAAATTCATCTTTTCCGTCATATGCATGATCATGTCGTTGAAGTATGCTTTCAGGTACATTATGCATAGGCTCACGAACGTCGTCATCGTTAGATGTAGCTTGAAGTGCCTCTTTCAATGGTGTCGACGTGCTGTAATTTACATTTGTAAAGAAATTTGAAGTTGATAGTTGCTTTGGACCATTTTGATGAGTTTGGAGTGATCTCAAGCTCCTCTTTCCATTCCTTACTTGAGCTAGCCAAGGTCTACGCGTTATTGTACTGCGCAACATATCTGATAGCTATGATGATATACTATTGCAATAGAAGACTGACAGAGTTTGGAAATTAGATGAATGAAAGTGTGTTGTAAAGAAAAAGTGAAAGACGATTTCGTTGGTCCGGGTTTTATATATGAGCAAGGAAAAGAAAGGGAGAAAAAGAGGAAGACTTTCTCTGTTTCTTCGCCTTTTGCATCTCTTTCATATTTCTTTCGACCATCGAACGACATTGGAAACTTTCATTATTCATACCCATTCTACATTCTTCATTCTACGTTTTATTGCACAAAGCTCCATCTATACTTCAGAAACATTAATCTCTATACCGAATATGGTGTTGTACGGACAAGTTGTGGTTGGCCACCCAGGCGCGGGGAAGACCACGTACTGCAATGGAATGCAACAATATCTTCGTTGCATTGGCAGAGAAACTCTTGTTGTCAACTTGGACCCCGCAAATGAATTTGGTCACGAGGACAACGTTGACGAAGAAAAAGAAACTTCATCTGAGAATCAAGAAGAAAATAAATCATCACATCTCCCTTATGATGTTTTATTGGATGCGTCAGAAGATATCATCAATCTATCTTCAGTCATGACAGAACTCGAACTTGGTCCTAATGGTGGATTGATTTATTGTCTAGAATATATTTGTCACCATGTATCAACACTTGTCAAAATGCTTAATGAACGAATAGAAGAATATTGTCAAAAGAATGAGGGTTCCCCACCACCATATTTGCTTTTTGACTTTCCAGGACAAGTGGAACTGTATACACACAACACAAGCGTTCAAACTATTCTTGAAACACTTGTAAAGGAGATGGATTTGAGACTTGTGTCTGTTCATCTTGTAGATGCGCATAGCTGTGCTGATCCATCAAAATTTATTTCTGCTGCATTACTGAGTACTACAACCATGCTTAGATTGGAATTACCTGCAGTCAATGTTTTGAGTAAAATAGATTTACTTGGTGGCTATGGCGAAGATAGTATTCCTTTCAACTTGGATTTCTTCATGGAATGCCAAGAACTTGATCGGCTGTTGCCATTTTTAGAAGGTAATGGAGTTGGAATAGATCAAAATGAAAATCTTGATGATGAAACTGAAAGAGCCATCATGGAAGACGAAGATTATCGCAAGGCACGTTTCAAGACTAGAAATACTAGGTTTTACAAAAGATATCATAAGATGCACAAAGAGCTCTGTGAAGTCATTGAAGATTATAGTTTATTAAGTTATATTCCATTAGATATAAATGATGCTGCAAGTGTCGGGAGACTGGTAGCAAGGATTGATAAGTCGAACGGATACGTTTTTACTGGTAGAATGAAAGGAAACCAGGAAGAACAGTCAAATAGTGTCGAAGATATGTTCCAATGTGCTATGCAAACTGATAGTGAATGGGGATATGAACAGATTGCTGACGTGCAAGAGCGGTATATGGGAACATTTCAGGAAGAAGTTTCAGAGCTAAAGAGATAGTTCAAATTGAGTTAGGAACAGATATTTGACAGTGTAATATAAAGTACATTTTTAAAATATTAAAGATCTATATACCCCGGAATCACGATGTGTCCATTCCTTGTGCTTTGCTCTCTCCATCCAAATTGGTTGATGTAATGTTAATCTGCACTTGTTTTGAACCTCTCTTAGCCCCAAAAGACGGAACTCCTTTTTGATCTCGACTTGCAGCACCATGACCTTCACTAATCATTTCATTATCTTCACTGCTTTTTCTATCAACCACTTTATCTTTCTCGTCACTTCTACAAACAACATCATAAGTCCTTCCCAATAAGGTGTACTCCAAATCAGGTAAAACTACTCCATTGTAGCAATGTTCAGGGATAGGAGGAAGCACTTTTCTATTTGTCTCATTTGCAATCCTAGAAAGCTGCTCCAAATTATCACTATTGGACTGCCCCAAGCAATTATCAGATTGCATCTCTCTTGCTAACTTAATGTCAGCTACAGTGATACCTTCATTACCATGACAATGAATAGCATAATCAGCTGCATCAGTGATTAGAACCATTGCATATCTTCGGGCTTGTTCAAGAAGAGTATCAAAACTTTCGAGAGTAACGTCTTCCATTGTCAGACCATTGTTGAGAAGGGCTTTTTGAACAATCTCGAAATCATGATCCAAAAATGAAGGCGATTTTAATTTTTCGCTAAAGTCAGTAGTTGTATTTTCCTCATTGGGAGAAGGAGCTTTGGATAACCATGCCGCATCATTAATAGCAGCTTCACGCTCTTCTAGTAGTTTTTTATATTGTGCCTTGGCGCTGCTATTCAAGAGAGCAGTTGCAGCAGCAGCTGATTTACTTTTGGCAGGCTTTTTTCTTTTTGCTGGTGGTTTCTTCTTCTTAGCTGCAGCTGGCGCTTTGGAAGCAGTATTTGTTGGGGTTGTTGATGTTGCAGGATCCGCCATTTTGCTTCGTCGTCTCTTTTACTGCTTGCAAATTCTTTCACAGGAAGGTCAGCTCCAACGTCAGCTATGTGTAGATTTTCTGTAGATCTATAATACTATTGTGCTAGCTTATTAGAATCTAAGCCTAGTGCTTTCACTCAGTCTAACTCCTCAATTACTAAAAATACATGGAAGGATCGAATGTCCGCTTCGTTTTTGCTCGCTGCTTTGCACGGATAGTCATTGGAAACTGTATAGAGTCAATTAGAAACGGTGACGTAACGGGTAAGCGTAACCACTCATTTCTCCTTTCTCCACGCTCCACGCAATCATCAAAGAGTACGATTACTCCTTATCAAATACATCAAAGCATTAAGATAAATTACATTCGATACACCCAATTGTACACTTATTGTGTTCCAAAGCCTCTCTTTCATTATGATAATGTATAGCTCAAAGGTTTTGCTCGCGGTGCTATTGTCTTCCAGTTCAAGTCATGCATTTACCACGAGACATCATTCTTTCAAACATATCCATTCCACCAAATTGCATCAAGAAACTGCATCTGCTTTCAATATTGATGTAGAGACTGATGGTCCAAAATTTCAACTTGAAAAGAGTCTTCCAGAATGTGATTACACACAAGTCATGTCGACAAACGATCTTGAACCAATTTCAAAGCAACTAAGACAATACTATGATGAACATTTCAAAGATCCCAGACAGCCCGATTCTAATAGATTTATGTGGGATCCATGGTATGTAAATGTAGGAGATGTAACATCATCTCAGGAAGAATCAGCAGTATCTAATGATGAAGAATTCATGATTGAAGGTGAAAAAGAGGCTACAGAAGCTCAAACACAATATTCATTGAAAAGAATTCAATCCAATAATTTCTTTACAGATGATGATTTTTCTAATTTGGTCGAAGAGCTGACTGCACTTGGAAGGTCGGTTGGGTTGACTGCGATAACCCCGCCTTGGATATCCATGTATACCAATGGCGATATGCAAAACTTGCACACAGATGCTCCTCATGGGCCACTGGCATTTGTGCTTTCTTTATCCAACGAAGGTGATTTTCAAGGTGGTGAAACAATTATGTTGAAATCAAAGATAACAGAACTATGGAAAGGATTTGATGGATCAATGGGAATGGAAACTGGAAATATTATGCGTTACATTCCAGCCTCACCTCTAGGTAGATGTATTGTATTCGATCCTAGGGTTCCACATGGAGTAAACTTAGTAAAGTCTTTTGGCAATGATCCTAGAAAAGGAAGAATAGCAATTCATGGTTGGTTCAATCAACCTGAAGTTTGCTGGTTTGGAAGTTGGGATGAGACTCAAGTAGAAAGCATGAATACAATGTTAGATGAAGCATTACAACCAATTGTAGAAACTCTGGCAAGCGGAGAAATTGGAAGAGTATGCGGCTACTTGGCTTGTCGAATTGAAATTGATGAAGACGGTGATGTAGATGATGTCATTGGTGTATGCGATACACTTAAAGCAGATCCCGAAGATTTTAGAGGAGTCATTGGATATGATGAAGCTGATAGACCAGTTTTCGAAGATGCTGCATCTGATATCAAATTGACAATCTTTGAAAATCTCAAGAATTTAAACTTTGGAGAAGGCAGTGAAGATCGTTCTATAGTAGTTCCATTTGCTTTCGAGTAGGACTATCTAAGCATAACAAGCTATTTTTATAACATATTGTTTCTACTATGCTACTATGCTTCATTGGAACTTTGGTGTAGGAGGCTCACAGCCTATTATTTGCTAAAGACTGCCCATACTTTGATAAGCGGTGTTCTCTGCGATTGAGATGGCATTTGAATTTTAGCAACATTGTTATTTGAATTGAAGAATCATAACAATTCCAAACAAACAATAACAAAGCATAGTGATATAAGAGGAATTCAACCAGTTCCTCCACCAAACAGTTTTCCTAAGCTTACTTTATTCTATAGTGGAAGAAGAACGATGGTTGCAGGAGTTGAATCTTTCAGTCGTAGCGACAGGATGCCACAAATCAAAAAATACAGTTCTTCAGCATTCCTACTATTTCTATCTTTGATATCGCTGTCATTACACTCACTGCCACTGGTATCAGCAAATGATCACGTGTCAATGACAAAAGATGCAGCATTGCTCAGAAAACAGCATCTCAATAAGAAGAAGCCATTGCATATGCGAAAGAAACACCCTGATGAGTACGGTGGTATCAAAGGAAGTTTCACTTCGCTTTTATTTCCAGGAGCGACGCCCACTGAATACGATGAAAATGAGCTCATACCTGTATTTGTAGAATATGTCGAATCAAGAAAAACTCAACTTCCTGTAAAATATTTTTCAATGCCTGGGACTTGTCGCGCTCCTAATAAAGCTGAGATTGAAAACATGACTGGTGGTGATAATGTCAAAATCAAAAAGAAAAATCTTGGACAGAAACTAATGGGATCGCAATCTACGCAGTTGACAAGGTAAGAAAAATTGAAGTTTGAAGATATTCATTTCTTACAATATTAGAATCAGCTCTCACGGATTCCGACAAAGCTATGCTGTTCATGCGCTCAAAGATAAAAAATGTACACCATTATGCCAACAATCAGTGAATTCAAAAGGCATCAAGTTCCTGAAAAAGTTGGTCGACAAGCAGTATAGAGTTCATTTTTCATTAGATTCACTTCCTATTTTGGTTAGATCAAAGACAAGAAATTACGCATTGAGAGGATTTCCAATTGGTTTCAAGCATAGTCCAAGCGATAATAATGAGGGCAAATCACCGTCAGATGTAGGATATTACATTTACAATCATTTGAGATTTGTCATTTATTATAATGATGAAACTTCGGTACAGTCGTCACCAAATAAAATCCAGATCACAGGTTTCGATGTTGTTCCTGTTTCTATCAAGCAAGATAGGCAAGAATGTAATAGCGCGGCATCAACGCTTACAAATAAGCACGAGAACTTCCAACCTCTCAAAACAGATTCAGCCGGAAATGATGTCAGTATTTTGTACAGTTACGAAGTATCCTTCCAAAAGTCAGACATTACTTGGGCAGATCGTTGGGATATTTACATGATGGAAACTCCTGATAGCGAGATTCACTATTTTGCAATCGTTAATTCTCTAATGATTGCATTCATGTTGACAGGAGTGGTGGTGGTCATCATGGTGCGTGCGCTGAAAAAGGACATTGCTCAGTATAACGATGTTGGTGTTGCTATGGGAGGCGACTTGCAAAGCGATGGAGTGACGATTATGGAAGAGTCTGGATGGAAATTAGTTCATGGTGACGTCTTTCGACCTCCTAGTAGAGGAAGGACATTACTCAGTGTGAGCGTTGGAACTGGTCTTCAGATTGGAACTGCTGTCTTCTTGACATTGGTTGCCTCTGCACTGAGACTCATGAATCCAATGAAAAAGGGGCAGACACTAAGCTACATCATCGTTTTGTACATTCTGTCTGGAAGTGTAGCAGGTTTCTTTTCAGCAAAGCTATACAAATTCTTCAACGGAAAAGCTTGGAAGAGAACAACACTCATGACAGCAGCAGCATTTCCAGGAGCTTTATTCACTCTTTTTGTTGCTTTGAACTTGTTTCTGCACTTGGCTCTCGGAAAGGCGTCAGCAGCTGTTTCTTTTTGGACTATTCTCACAATGTTTTTACTATGGGTCTGTGTGAGTGCTCCCTTGGTATTTGTAGGAGCTTTCTTTGGGTACAAATCTGCACCAATCGAAGTGCCTACAAAAACTACTCAAATCGCAAGATTCGTTCCGGATTCAAATAGTTGGTTTGTGAAGTTTCCTCACTGCTCACTTCTTGCAGGCATACTGCCTTTTGCGTCTGTGGCAATTGAATTATCTTTCATCATGAATGCCCTTTGGATCAATCAAATTTACTACATTATGGGATTCTTGATTATTGTTGGGTTTGTCTTTACTCTTTCATGCTCGACAACATCAATGGTAATGTGCTATTGCCAGCTATGTAATGAAGATCACAGATGGTGGTGGAAGTCATTTTTCAATGGGGCAGCCACGAGTTTCTATCTATTCGTGTACTCTATTTGGTACTTGGTTACAAAACTAGAATTAGTCGGTATCCTCTCCATCACTGTCTATATATCATATATGGCTTTGATCTGCTTTGCATTCGGCTTATATTGCGGAGGCATTGGTTTGATCAGTTCATTTTGGTTTTGTAGAAAGATTTATGCTGCAGTCAAATGTGACTAAGCAAACTGAATACGTATAATTAGTGGGTCTAAAATATAAATCAATCATTGTTTTCATTTTCCCATTACTATATTATCATCTTTTATCTTTTAGTTTGACTGTAATCCATAAAGGAAACCCAAAGAGAAACCTCCAGCAGATGGAACATTGTAAGTCAAGATCTTCTTCACCTTCTTCCAATAATGCTTTGCATCAGCCACAGTCAATTCACCGTCCCCATCTACATCAACCTTTGCAATAGCATCATCTTGTACTTGCTTCCAGTCAACAGAAACATATCCAGAGTAGGATGCTTTTATAAAATAGAAAATGAGTCTATTATGTCTTTCAATGTTGAGAACTCATATGTTCAAGATATTGAAAAGACTCACCAGATTGAATACAGATGAAACCCATTCCCACAACTACAGCAATAAATCTTCCAATTTTCTTTGCAGCTGCTCCAGAACTTTTGATGAAAACACATGAGTCATTGCGAAGCGAATAGAATATCATCATCAAAGAAGAAAAAAGTGTTCTCACCAGTACCCTACAATAGATCCGAAGGTGAGCTTAGCAGCATAGGGTCTAACCTTATCCAGCATCTGATTCACCGGATCACTCTCATCTTTGGAAGTCATTGTGTGATTAGTTCTATTACTCTGAACTAGCTATACTGTAGTAGATGAAGATGCAGTTATGAATGGAACGCATTTTCCATTAAAATTCTCGCCTATTTTGTTCTTTTTGATGGTTACGGTTGACGATGATGGAATTTGCTGTTTAACCACATGCAAGAAGCATTCCATTTTTAGAAGGGGTGGAATTTGATGCTAACACTAAAAAAGAGAAATATCTAATGCGTACGTACGAACTGCAGGTATGAAAGGTTTCTTTCCACTTTCCACATCACTTTTTGCAACTCTATCAAAATAAACTCTTCACATCTGTATTATAAAAATACCTTAGACTTATCTCATCAAACCTACATAGTCATGAAACTTCTCAATATTGTTTCGATCTTGTCGCTCTTTAAAGCAGCTGCAGCCTTTGGAACAACTAGTAGACATGAATTCGTTCAAATACTATCAACAGCTGGAATTGCAGCTTTCTCATCTTCATTGGCTCCCGAGATTGCAAACGCTGCTGCAATCGAGAAAGCAGAGGGCAAAATTTTGAGAGCAAACAAATGCGCATATGGTGAAGGAGAAGGATGCGAGGATCTTGCAGGAGATAATGCCTTCATTAAAGAATTACAAAAACGCAGTCAAGAGAATAAGGAGGCTACACAAAAGGAATACTTGTCTGCTTATCAAATGAAAAACTATCCAGACTTTTTTGCATCCTATGGAAAGTTCATGGTGAAGAAGAGTGATGGAACTTTTGAACTATATGATGAAGCTGAGTTTGCTGAATTAAAGAAAGCAAACAAAATTAGGCTGGAAAGACCAACTGCGATGGGAGGCAAGGTCCAAGATTTAACACAGAAACCAATTTTGGTTCTTGTAGAGTAGTGCTAGTATTCTATCAAAATTAAAGTCTATAATATTCAACTTGCTTTAGACGACATCGAAAATCTTTTCACCTTGTACTGTGTACAGCATCTCTATGTGTTGGTAAAGATCCATGTCTAACTTCTTTGAGCGTAAAAGATTTGTATATACTGGATCATCACTGGCCAGCTTATCTTTGTGCATCTTCATCCATTTTTCTCCCGTGATGGACATTTGTGATTTGCAACCTATCATATCACCTCTCTCTTCGCCCCATCCAAAGTAGCGTTGAAACCTAGATATGCTTCCTGCTAGATCTCTGTAGAGACCTATTAAAACTTTCGTCTCTATTATCTTTTTTGCAATCTCAAGATCAAGGGGTGTTAACGGGCTGGGCCACTCTTTCTTTGCTAAAAATCTCACAAAAGGATTGTCTTCTAAATATGGGGAAGCTGAATACTCAAACAATGTCATCTTTTTTACCTTTGAATTGTAATCTCTATCCCTATCAGGAAGTTTGAATCATTAGACTTTTGGCTCAATCAAAGGCATTCTTCATATAGATCTAATCCACTTACCACGTTGCATGTTGTATATAGTAATAGTGTCCTATTGATCTTGCAATTGGATGTGCAAACATTGCAAATAGTCGAGCATGAGTTCCGTTGCTAGAACGGAAGATATCATTTCCTTCTTGAAGAAATGGTGTCGAAACAACCTCGGCTAATCCACTTGATGCAAGACCTAATCTTGTTGCTCTATGAATTCCCTTCGTTGTACTTGTATCGACATTTACATAAAATCCAGTGAAGCCCATAAATTCACTACTGAACACATTTAGTTCTTTTTCATTGAAATTAGGTTGTCGTAAACCGAGATCACAAGCTAATGTCAAGTTGAAACACTTTGACATGGCTCTCTTTACCATTGTCGCTCCTGTTAAACGTATATCAAGAAACATTGGTATTTCCGTTCGCGGATCGTACGCAGTTGTCAAATTTGCAATCGAATCAAGTCTGTCCAATCTCTGCTTTGTTAGAACCGAACTTATCGGGTCGAATGGAACATGGTCATAGCCTGAATGCTCATACTTTTTCCCTGCCGATATTGATATTTTTGCTTCTCGCTCAATTGAAAAGAATGTGGCTATGCACGCAACCGCAAAAAGAATCAACAAACATTTCATCATGTTGATCATCATTGACTTTGTAGCATAAATCAATCCACTGGTGGTATTCTCACTGTATTCAGAATACTCCGAAGTATCATCTTCTTGAAGTACTTGCGAGTATCGAGGCTCTCGCCTCATGCGATGCCTCCTCGTACCTGCCAATGAACTCCGAAGAGAATCTATCCCTTCATCCTCACTTGCTCTCCTAAATTTTACAAGCCTTTCAGCTATTCCTAATGACCTATCTATTGAACTTTTCGACAAATTTCCTCTTGATGAAGACGAACTACTATCCGACCCCCCAAAGCCACTCCTATACTTCATCGATGATGGTCTAGTGGTAAATGAACTTGTATTTTCCCGAAATGGATCATAGTGCATTCCTCTCCGATTGCGTCGAAGACTCTTTCGCATATCTCCCAGTGTAGATGTCATCTCTGTCACCCTCTTTTCCAGCAATTTTTCTTTTGTTGATATATGTAAGAATCTTTTCTATTTCGCCTTCAGAATACTGGAGTAATGATAAATGAAGGTCTATACAAGTTCATAAAACAAAATGAATATGAGTTTAGTTGATTTTGTTTGCCGTAAACCACACAATGACGGTCTTTTGCCTTTTTAGCCTTTCGACAATGACCTTGACACTGAGAGAGAAACTCCGCGATGTGCGATTCATTCTTTGATTGAGTTTTGATCGAAGCGCATCTACTACACAATACACTTCAAGGCAAAAGCAAACACCGGATTGGCAGTGACCATTTCCTGATTCAAAAAAACGTATACGTAGCGAAAAGTAGTGGCTTAGTGGCGTTCTTGTTTCTCTCCATACACAGACAACCCATGTTTCAAGAACCTCAAGACGAGTTTGGTTTCGAAAGACCAGCACAGAAAAGGCATAGTTTCCAGAAATACTTTTACCTGTTTGGAATAGCACTTGCCTATTATGTTTTATTCTACGAAGCGGATGGGGTCGAGTCAAAAGTAGATGATTCGTTGCATGGCTTAGATCCTAATCAATACCACGGTCGTTATCCGCATAGTCTGCTTACACTCTTTTTTCCGTACACTTTGCTGAGGGACGTTGTTTTAGATCAGCCTGTATCCGACTCTGATATTCCCTTCTTTTGGCACGTCCACAATAGTGATGAAAAGGTATATAAAAATATTCTCAAAGGCTGCTATGGTCTACAGTTGATTGAACTGAATGACGTTGACTCTATAAAAGAAGCAAAGGAGCTGGAAATTGTCAAAGGTCTAGATAGATACAAGCATGTTATTACAAGTCCATTTGTTAGAGAAACTTCAGAAATCTTCACTACAGATCACTTTGGCCGTATGATCTGTTTCTTTCGACATCCAATTGATTACGACTTGCATCCTTCCTTACCGGTTTTTGAAGCAAAAGATAATTGGATGACTCGTCTATTGAGTAATTGGCACAAAGATGAGATTACATTCAAAGAACTAGGAGTCGCCAAGCACGTCGTACGTCAATGTTGCCTCATGGGAGAGATGGACAAAATGAAGACAAGCATCATACGAATAGCAGAGCATATGAACTGGATATTTGCGAATGGAATGTCTGATGAAGCTGGTCAGCAATGTATAGATAATGCTTTGGAAGGGTTCCCTTCCGAGAAATGGGCTGATCACGACTCACCAGCTTGGCAGTCTTTTTACAAATTCAATAGATTCGATGCGGAATTATACGAGTTGAGTCAATCTACTTGGAGGCATCAAATCCAGACAATCATTCCCTGGAAACTTCAGGTGTCTAGAAATCAGACCGATGAAGACGAGTAAATTTCATCTCGGGGGCTCTTTGTGCCTCTTACATGTCTACTTACGAGGTAGGTAGTAGTAGGAAGTAGTAATATATAAGTTTTAATAGTTGTAAAAGTTGTATGAAATTTTGAATTAGTACAATAACTTTACGTCTTTACCACTCTAAGATATAACATAATAATAGAAATGTCCGGTCTCAGTAGACTCCGCTCTCTACTCGACTCCAATTCTACTCACTCCCAAAGAATTTTCCATGTATCAATTGCTGTTGCTTGATCAAAGCTCTCTTATCCTTCTTCTGCTGAGTAAGGTCTCTAATATATCCACAGAAGGCCTTCTTGCCTCCCCTCATCGTCACCTCCTGCACACCAAGTTCTACTTCAATCTCAGAGCCATCTTTTCTACGAGCCTTGACTTGTCTCTTTCTACCAATAATATGTTTCACTCCAGTCTCCATGTATTTCTTCATGTAGGATGCATGCTTTTCCGCATGTCCTCCACCACAAATCATTGAAATATTGCTACCAATGAATTCCTCACGAGTATATCCTAATAGAGCACAAGCAGCTTGATTGACGAGCTTGATTTCGCCCTTATCATCAATCTCAATCATGGGCTCAAACGATGCATTAATCATTCCTTCCGCCAAAGCTCTTCTTTCTTGAAGCTCATCTTCATGAGCTTTAAGCTGCGTCAAATCCTTGATGAATCCAACAAAGAAGCGCTTTTCACCACCTTGACTGGAAATTTCCTGCAAGCCTAATTCTACAGGAAACTCTGTACCATCCTTCTTTCTTGCAGGGACCTCACGCTTCTTCCCAATCACCTTTTTAATTCCTGTCTGTAGATAATTCTTCATGTACTGATGATGGTGTTCACCATGACCACCTCCACAAATGATTTTAATATCTTGCCCTACAAGTTCATGTTCTTCATATCCAAACAATTTCAACGAAGCTTTGTTGACAGTACAAATAATTCCCGATTCATCGACAGTAAACACTGCATCTAAGGAATTGTCGACTACTTTACGAACCCTTTCATATTTACCACAAATGTAAATTACATAATACTGTTGGCTACAACAAGGGCAAATATCAAGTTGACGGACAGTAATGTTTCGAAAGTTATGAGTTGAGGTTCCATTTTGCATAACCACACAGCAATGTTTGACATTGAGCCAATCGTCTGTAACTAAAAAGTCTGTCACATGTTTTTGAGATGTTTTGCATAAGAAACCTTTTGCTGGAGGGTTCATATACAGGGTCGTTCCGTCTGCGGCGACTAGCACAGCTCTTTCGGATGCTCCATCTAGTGAAGTCGCAATCATTTGGCCTACTGGACATAAAGTCATGTAGGATTCTGTTCTGTCAGGCATTAGTTTACTCATTGGTTTGGATATATGTAAGTGTTACTCCCAAGTACTATTTATTGATATGTTCCGTGTGTAATGTCAATGGTGGAACTCTTTCAGATGTGATGTGTGATGTACATCATCTTCTTCCTCTTGATGCTTCGCAGAGAACACTGCAGAACCCAAAAAAGTGGGAAAAAGTGACACAGACTAGCGGTTAAAGAGTGGGTAAAATAACACATTTAGAATGATTTTTACTTTACTTTTTCATATGAAATGTGGTTTATGTTGATGATACACATTGAATTGAACACAACGATACTTCTAGTATATAATTAAATTTGTGATGAGCATACATCATATTCGAATAAAGATGCTATATCCCCTGTGGTACAGCCATGGTATCTTTTCAACTTGTTTCTAATTTGAAAAGTTGGGAACAAGACTAAATTTCCCTAAATCCCCACGATTTGCTCTTCTCAAAGAACGAATAACCTCCTCCTTTTTCATCATAATACTCACAGCTTTGGTATTTATACCAAGTGCAACTCTTTCACAAGAATACAATTGCTTACTCCGACTGCATATATTGTTTGGTGATTCAAGGATTAGTCAAGCCAGGATACTGTAGGGAAAGAGGCACATTGAATATATTTGTAGATACTCAAGATAGGAGATCGCAAGCCAGTCTTATTCAAGTACATCTCAATTTGAACACGTCTAGTACTTAGGTATCAACATGCAATTTGAAAACGAACACATTCACGAGAATGAGGATGAACTCATGCCATCTCGTAGTGTCCAAACATCAGCTCTCCCTTATCCAGAAGCTGAAGGACCAGATGATGAAATGGCTCTTCGTGTAGTATCACCTGATAAGCAAGAGGATAACTCATATGAATCAAATCAACGCATGAGCATTAACAAAAAGAAGTCTACACGTGAACGTCCGTGGAAACAAGCTAACGCATATGATGCGATCCAGACCGATGACATTGACATATGTGGAGTCAACACTAATGTTGTATCTCCTCCATCCAAGAAATCTATTGCCGAGGAAAAGAAACAGGACGAAGAAGATGCAAAAGATGGTGTGGTCTATGAAGACGATGACGATGATATTAGCTATGATGCATCAACTGCTGCATTGCCTTATCCTTCTGCATCGGCAACTCTTCCTGTTCCGAAACAGGAGGAAGCGCTTCCATATCCTGAGGTTCAGAACCAAAGAGGTGTCACTCATCAAACGGATATGGATGATATTGACGCAGGTATGAATTCTAGATGGAAGAATGCATCCTCTCCTCAGGAAGTACATGATGCTCATGTGAAAGGAATCTCTCTTGCTGCAGAACGTGCAGCGAAGAAAGATCTTCAGACTTCTTTTGGCAGTGATGATTTAGACGATGATGCGACTACCTCAAGTCGTAAATCTCATCATGATCAAGTTCGTATGGAAGCTTTGAAATTGTTGGAATTGGCCAATAGTACTGGTGAAACTGGGAAATACATTGTCAATGATGGGTTTACTTCGACTGGAGGACAAAAATTCAAATCTATGAAGGTTGCTGGAAGAGAAAAAAGTAGTGCCATTCGTGGGCTTGGTTTGACATCCAGGAAGAATAGAGGTCAGTATGATCGTATGGATACGGATAGTGATGTTTTCACCACCAATCCTTCCAAGGCTGCAGTGGCAGATTCCATGGATGAGATTGTCATTCATGATGAGACTGATTATGAAAATACTGATAAAAAGAATTCTTGGGGATCAAGATACTCGATTGATCGTCATTTGCGTGCGCTTCATGGTGGTTTGACTCCAAAAGATTTCATGAGTAAAATGGATAAGAACCATTACAACAAGGTCAATCAAAACACCAGTGCAAATAATATGTACAAGTCTTCTCCTCACGAACAAGATGAGATGTACAACATTGAGAATGGAATGAGAACTGAAAGTGGAGGAAAGAGAAGATTGTGGTACACTTTTGTGGAGAATGTGAAGGATACCTTTGCAAATCTTTCTCAAAGATACGAGGATAATGTTTCTTCGCAATGGAGATCCGCAAATCACTCTTCTCCAAATCAAGGAATCTTTACTGGAGTAGCAATGACCAATTTCTTGGACCGCCTATCTCCAACTAGTCGCCAAAATGCAAAGAAGACTGGCGGTAAAAATTACTGGAATAACCTTCATGTGATGAATAGTTTAGATTCTCATGATCTTCCAGATGGCATGCACTTTTCATCCAATGATGATTTATCTTACGAAAAGAAGGAACAGCGCAAAAAGATGTTTTGGCTTGCTGTTCTTCTTGTAACTCTTTTGACTATTTTCAGTGTCATTGGGACAACAGTGAGTGTGAGCTCAGGGCGCCGGGGAGGTGGATACATTTCTGTAGGAGAAGAAGTTAGATTCTTTGTAACTAGCGATATTCCTGTCAACAAGGCGGACGAAACAAAGTTATCTAGAGAAATAGAAGGTCTTCATCCTCGTGATGGAGATTTCTTGATTCATTTGGGAGACATTAGCTCTGCTTCGACATCTCTCTGTACTTTCTCTGTCTATGATGATGCTGCTTATCTACTCAAGCAAAGTCAAGTCCCAGTGATGGTGCTACCAGGAGATAATGATTGGAACGATTGCCCAATGCCTGAAGCCGCTTTCGACTACTGGATGGATAAGTTGAACAGATTTGAACAGAATTTTGACGCTGAGAAGTTTACCAGTTTCCCAACTGTCGATCGTCAAGTCGGAAGAGATGAGAATTTTGCGTTTTTGCATAAAGGTGTCCTTTTCATTGCAGTTCACTTGGTTGATGGTACAGTTCAAAGTGAACGTGAGTGGTCAGTTCGTGACATGGAGAACTTGCAATGGGTCGAAGAGCAGCTGAACATTTATGAGGAAGACGAATACCGTGCAATTGTAATGCTTGGGCATGCTGGATATTCTAGCAAGGTTGGCGATTTCTTCTGGCCAGTAATGGAAGATTTGAAGATTGCAAATAAGCCAGTTTTGTATCTCCATGCTAACGATGGTGAAGGTATGATTGAGTACAGACCAGTTGACGACTTTAAAAAGTTCACTGCTGTGAGATTAGAGAAAGGAAGTGTAGTTGCCCCAACACATGTTACAATTAGAGGAGGACAAAAACCATTTTCATTCAAAACTGCTGAGTTTAAAAAGTAGCTGAAGACTCTGTGATGATAAGAATGCAGGTGTAAATATAAATTTATGATCTTATGTAACCGAACAGATATGTATTGATTAGTTTGGCAATGCGTCCAGAATCTGTAAAATGTCATGAAAGCTAGGACGCTGTTCAGGTTCTTTCAAAATACAACTATGGATAACATCTGCAAATTTCGGTGGGCACCACACAGGTATCTCGGGTCGTAAGTCATCATTCAATACTGCCATGGCAGCTTGAATTGAACTCATGCCATCGTATGGGCATTTCTTGGTCAAAAGTTCCCATAAAATGATACCGTAGCTGTACACGTCTGCAGGTTCGGCATAGGGTTTGTTAGCAAGAATCTCAGGCGCCATCCACTGTGCAGTTCCACAATTTGCTGTCATACTCTTCTCATGTTCTTTTATTCTACTCAATCCAAAATCACAAACTTTTGGATTGTAGCTATCGTCTAGTAATATATTTGCAGATTTCAAGTCTCTATGTAGAACAGGTGGCTTACCACAATGTAAATAGTTCATTCCTCTAGCCGCACCTTCAGCAACTCTCTTTACCAAAGCCCAAGGCCAGGTGTCAGGTGGAGGTGGCAATACGAATCCCATGTTGTCATCATTAGCGTATAATTCCAATGGCCAACTTTTTTTCTGTGTATCGAATGGAGCCTTCAAAGGTAATCGTAACGCGTCCCAAAGAGAGCCATTTCCCGCCAATTCTGAAAACAAAGATTTGTTATTAAAAAAAATATATGCAAAAAATCATGTCTAACATGAGAGAAAGGACCTACCTGTTACTATAGCACGATTGTGTGGTTCCAAGCATGCGCCTATGTAGAGGCATACATTAGGGTGTCTCATTCCAGAAAGCATATTTATCTCTGCTACAAATTCCTGCATGATTGCCTTCTGTACATTTTCGGACTCGCTTGTCGAAGATAAAATTTTGACTGCTACTGGCGTACCTCGCCAGGAAGCTGACCAAACTTGACCAAATCCACCTCCTCCAATCATTCGATTTAAAGTCAAGTCTGAGAATTCAATAGGTGAATGCAAGGAAGACGCAGCGTCTGAGGAACTCGTCAAATCCTTTCGTTTATGTAAGAGGCCATTAGCACCCTCAGTCTCACCAGACTGAACTCTGCTATGTTGTGGAGGATCTCTGACTTGTGGTGAAGAAATTCTTGCATTTCCATCGCTCACACTTAAAGAAGTAGTATCACCAGTCAGTGAAGAATTGTGACAAGATAGATTTGGTACAATGAGTTGTGCAAAGGATTCTACATAGATGGGCTGTTTGTTCTGTGATGTAGGTGTCATATCATCATAGCTACCAGCTGTATGTCGTGAACCACTAGCTCTAGGTTTGACTCTTACTGGCGGTGACTCTTCATCTGGAGCAGGGGCATTCATCAACATTTGATAAAATTCTGTGTAATTATTGTCCAAATATCTATCAGAACCATTTTTCCTATTATCAGTCATGACTGTCTTTCGTTGTCGAGCTGGAACTGACTTGTATAAATTTCCTCCATCGTAATGATATGAATTAGAATGCATAGCAGGAGAAATATCCACTTCATCAGGTGAATGTTCGTGCGGTAGAAATTCGCAATAGCTATCATTCAGTTCATCATCCCATTCATCTGTCTTCTTCTTTTTCCGTATCGATAATGAATCCGTCCTTTTGATAAACTTTCTATCTGATCTTTTTCGTCGAAAACCTCTAGAACCCCTTTGTTCTGATAATAAGGCATATGCAAGCATCATGACAATACACGCAAAAACGATTGCATTTGGATAGTTGAGATAACTACTTGTGATATTCATTTCCATCGATTCTTCCCTGAGTATATTGTCCCCGATGCTTTTATGCTCACCGACATGAATATATGAATCTTGTCGTGTGTTATGAGAGTTATGCTTTGTATCATCATCTTGAGTTAGGCCTTCAGAGTTTTGAGCTGGAGGTGTGAAAGTCAATTTGCCTCCTCGTTTGTGGGCATGAATGATGCTCTTTCTTAAATTGTATCTACGGTTTGGATCTGGGAGGTCGAAGTCTGATAAAACCTTTCCGTCTCCTATACCTTCAATGAAGTGCTGACTATGTTCACTGGCTTTGTGATTCGCTGAATCATGTAGACCAGATGACATATTCACGATAGATGCTATTGATTTATTTGATGTAATAATACTCTGCTTTCATAAAAGTTCTTGTGACTTGAAATGTTGACATCTAATGAGATAATGAGATGGTGATCCAATTTGTATCTTCACTATGGTGGTAGAATAGCTATGCTGGTGAATGTATGTGTAACGAAAAAGTTGCAACTAAACTAACACTGAGAAGGCTACGATTCACCTTCTTATTACTAAGAACCTCGTCCACTCCCCTTGTTTATTATGATGATGATAATGAATAGAGTATGATACAGGTAGGTAGCCTTCTCTTCTCACATCATCTATCATCTCTCACAATTGACAATGATGAAGGAAAATCCACCTTCCCTTTTCTTGACACAGCTAAATTAGTTTTCTTTTCTTATTCTCTTTTCCAAAATCTATTTGGTTTTTCTTTAGAGAAGATATAATTCGAACGTAGACTGATTTCACAAGTAAGAAGTAGATAAGCAGATTCTATGCTTTTATAATTCTATGAGTTAGATGCTATTTTAATGGAATAAATGCAATATAAAATTATGCATACCTTTATCTTCGTTTGTGTATATTTTTCATTCATTGCTAATAGAGAAAATCATACCATCATAGTATTTCCTACCAAAGGCTTTCAATTGCGATTTTCTGAGACATAAAATAATAGCTAGCTAGAGTATCAATGTAGGCGAGTTTTAAAATTAGTATAAACTGTTATCTTCGTGAGTAGAACAATTCATAGGAATCATACTCATTTCGAAATGCTTGAGCTTAAGGTGGAGGAATAGAAGTCTTCTTCAATAGTACGTCATATACCAAGGTTGCACCTGGCTTGATTAGGCACTCTTTTTCATCACCCTTTTCGATACAGATCCCATCATCACCGAATGCCATATTTGGAGGCATAATTGCTTGGACCTTCTCGCCAACCTTCATATTTGCAACAACCTCATTCAATCCAGGGATAACAGCATTTGATCCGAGTTTAAATAAAAGAGCGTTCTTCTTTCCTTCAGAGTGTGTAGCATCAAAGATTTGTCCATTTGCAAGATATCCAGTGTATTCGACAACGACAAAGTCTCCAACCTGAGGGTATGATCCTTTGTCTACTGGCTTAGTGACTGCATATTTGACTCCAGAATTGAGTTTGATAATTTCCGGAGCTGCAAGAGTCTGAGTAGGTGCTAGTGCGGACGCTCCTACCACAGCAGCAGATCCACTTGCAAACTTAGCGAGAAATGCTCTTCTGTTGGAGTTGTCTACGGAGAAAGCATTTGCTCCGATCGCGCAGAGAAGAACAGCCAAAGTAAATTTCTTCGAAAACATCGTGACTCTTGTAGTATAGATATTAGTTATGTTATGAATAGTAAGATAGGTCACTCCTGACTTTCTTTTTTAGATCCAACAACAAAACTGAGAAATTGTGTCATCATGTCCAATGTGTGATGTGTTCGCGTATCTTGCGTGTTGACATCTCCCCCTACAGCCCCCCCCCATTTCTAGCTAGTCGACATAGTAATGACCAATGACGAGCCGAGTTGAAATTGCCTATGTTTGCTCACGAAAAAGAAATTCCTGCACAATCCACCATGAATACCTACTAGTAATCAATAGCATCCTTTACCTAGATAGCAGCTATTGTCCATATAACAAAATCTCTGTTGGATTCACAAATCAGTAAAGTATAAGACGTCTGCCAGATTAAAGGAGATCATGGACTCCAAAGCAATCACATTTCACGAAACCTATGCTATTGACACCTACTTCAAACCTAAAAAGAGATTGAAACCAAACGCACCAGTTGTACAATATGACAACAGCCAGACATCAGATTTCTATTCTCTTCCGTTCAATCTCATACAGGAGTGCTTGTCTTATGTAGGCAAAGGGAACTATATTTATGTTGCATCTACAAGTAAACTACTTCGAAGAGTCTATAGGAAGCAATTCAAGAACTCCACATCTACAAGTATTGAAAATATCATAGCTACACCTTCGAGTTTTTCAGTTTTTAGTCCTTTAATGAAAGAGAACGATATTGTAAAGAAGAAAGAAAGCAATTTATATATTTATAATTTCGGTATTTCAGTCCTCAAAAAGTCTATCCGAGAGCTAAAACGCTTTGTAGTTGACTGGGTTGCAGCTGAGGCTAGTCATATGCTCACTGAATCGGTATGGGGTTTCGTTTTGAGAGATAATCTCAGCGTAGATGTGCTAGATCTGTTTAGCTTAGAAGTACTAGGTCTATTTGATTATAATATCAGAACGCGTTCTTCACGGCTTTCCGAACTTACCAGAGCTGCCATGAGAAAAGAAGACCGGGATGTCTTGAAGTATCTGTATTCGAAATATGAAATTGTTCTTCAACCCGTTGAAATGAGCGGTGTCATTGCATCAATAGTATGGCATTCCGATGAGCCATTACAATTTATCAAATTTTTACATGAAGAGTTGAATATTCCTTTCCTGAGTCAAAAATGGACCGATGAAGCAGTTTGGACTGGAAAGCTTGAACTTCTGCAATATTTGGTTGAAGAAAGATGCCCCATAGATGTTGAAAGATCCATTAAAAATGCAACATCTAGGATTATAGACATGAGAAGGTTTCACTTTGTCTATAATCGCGAAATATTGTCGTACTTGGAACAAATGCAACATGCTCAGAATTCTACCGTCTCTTCTTAGCATACTTCCGTGACATATTCGCGAGCTTCCAATATAAAATCAAAGTAAAGAATAGCACCAAGCTGTTTCAGTTTTTTACAAATTAATAATTATATACAGTAATTGTTGTCATGAAACCTCATAAATGCCATTATGAAAATTGTACATTCTATCCCCTTGTCTATTATTCTTCCTTCGACCTATTCCTTTCCAACCTCCCAAGAAAAGAAAAGAGAGACATGCCATTATTCTCATGAATCGTATCCTCCTTTTATTTTCTTCTTCATTTCCCATCCAAAAATGATCTTCTTGATGACCATGGTGTCGTTGGAAGTCAGCCCAGTCTTGTCCCATTTGAATTATTATTTGCGGTTGCTTGTAATTCCCTTTTCTTTGTAATTGTAAATAAATAAATGGTCGATATTGATGAAAGAAAGTTTGTCAAATACTTGGAAGTTCCTCCTAGAAAATAATGAAGCCATGGTGATTGATGTTACAACAATGATGCTGGTCGTATCGTACTCAGCAAGTACATATACGACTGATTACATGGCTACATACGTAAGTAGCTAGTATGAAAGTCAATGAGAACCCCAAAATCAACGCTCTCTCAACTACACGCGTGTAGTCAAGTCCATTCAAAAACACGAAAATCTGAATAAGTTGAATAGGAAGAGCATCAACAAGTTGAATAAGAAGTCGTAACAGAATTTCTAGACTCTAATTATCTCGCTAAACCCTTCTTGTCTTTGAAAATGCTTCGATCCATCAGAGATAAAACCGTGAAAACTGTGGGAACAGGTATTCTTGTGGTTGCAGGTGTTGAATTCACTACGAAACTGCCATCCGAAGGCCAATCTAGTAGTTTGTATCATAATGTATCTGACAAAGTGGTTACTCCTCTTGTTCGTAAGATACTAGATCCAGAAGGTGAGTTAAAAATAATATGAGAGGGGTACAGCATAAAACTCAGTCTAACGAATTAGTATACGTAATTGAAAGATGCGCATAATACAGCTATTAAATTTGTAAAGGAGGGATTTGCGCCAAAGTTCAGACCAAATGGATTAGAAGCATCAAATAGCGTTAGCTTAAAGTGTGTGGGTCCAAAGGGAATTGTGTTTCCAAGTTGTATCGGTCTTGCAGCAGGGTTTGATAAAGATGGTTTAGCAATTCAAGGGTTGATGGATTTAGGATTCGGATTTGTTGAAATTGGATCTGTGACACCAAAGCCACAGCCTGGAAACCCTAAACCTAGAATGTTTAGATTAATTGAAGATGTCGGTGTGATAAATCGATTTGGATTTAATTCTGTTGGGGTAGACGCTGTGGAACAAAATGTTCGAAAATTTCGAGAGAAGCAATCAGGGAGACAAATCATCAAAAAGGATTATGACGAAAATGATGCTCTTCAAAAAGCTATGCACGTCACATTTGACTTGATCAAGAAACTATGGATATTAGTATTTCCACCAATTTCCAATTCTGAAAAGAGTCTCCTCGGGATCAATCTTGGAAAGAACAAAATTAGTACTCATGAAACTGAGGTAAGGAGACCTATCTACTCGACACAAAATGCTTTCAATTTGAAGAAATAATTTGAATCTCATTTACTAATCAATCAATAATTTGTACAGGACTATGAAATAGGAATAGAGAAACTTGGAAAATATGCAGATTACTTGGTGATCAATATTTCATCGCCAAATACACCAGGTCTTCGAGATTTACAAAAGAGTGAACCTATTCGAAGATTACTGAAAGCTGCTATAGCGAAGCGTGATCAACTTGAGACACAACCACCACTATTCGTAAAGATTGCACCTGATATGTCTTTGGATCAAATGAAAGATATTGCCTCAGCTGTTAGAGAATGTAATGTTGATGGAATCTTAGTCACCAATACTAGCAATCAGAGACCAGATACTTTGATATCTTCAAATAGTAAAGAAACTGGGGGATTATCGGGATTGCCTATTCGCGATATGTCAACGGAATGTATCCGAAAAATGTATGAGTTGACAGATGGTAATGTTTTCATTGTAGGTATTGGAGGAGTCGGTTCAGGACATGATGCATATGAAAAACTCAAGGCCGGAGCTAGCGTCGTACAGATTTACAGTAGAATGGTTTATGAAGGTCCGGGAGTTGTTAGTCGCATCCGAAAAGAATTGTGTGAATTGATGGCTCAAAATGGACAGAAGAGTATTGAAGATGTTGTTGGCATTGATCACGAAGAAATTTACTGGACAAAGAGATTATCTCGTTTGGACACTGCTAGAAAGAATGAGCAGCAGATTGTTGAGATGTAGTTACATATTCAGATTTGATTTAAGATATAAAATTATATATGCGAAATTTTTCTATGAATGAAGAAGCTGATATTCTATGTTAGTGCAATAGACTTATAATAATTTTGCATCCGGTTACAATTATTATCCAATGATAAAGGAATTCTATTTCAATCCATGTCATGTAGGGGTGGCGTCAAAACAACGAGAGCCTCTCCTCGCTACTACGTACGTACGTAGACTACTACATCACTCTCAATCGGTTTTGTATGTAATCTGCAGTGAATACTTAAAAGTAATAGGTCTCCTATTGAAAGTGTATCCATCTCAACACACAAACCATTTTTAGTAATCAATAGAAGTCATAAAAGCTAAGCGGAATTGGAAAGACGTAGCATATAAAAATTACTGTGATTTGAGAAAATGAAGACTGTGGCAATATTTATCACTTCGCTAGTGTGTATTTTCTCAACGTCAGATTCATTTACAATACCACAAGGCAGAACTGGAGCTACTATTGTACGTGATAGTAATGGAAAGTTTAGATTATATGCAGAAAATGAGATTTCAGATGAACCAAGAAGCATCAGTGTGAAACCAATTGAGAAAAGCACGATAGAATTGAAATTAGACACCAAAGAAGAAGTTGACCAACCAGTTGCCAAGACAAATACTGTGAATGAACGTCTAATGGCAGAATTACAGGCAGCCACAGAAGCAGAAAAGGGACCAAAAACAAAAATGGGCGAAAAATTCAAGGGAGCGTTTCGATACTCTGATAAAACTGATGAAGAAAGAGAAGCTGCACTTGAAGCTGCTAGAGATTTAAATGGAGTAAATCCTGTCGTGACAATATTGGCATCTTTCTTTGCATTTGGAATGGCGTTTGGTTGTTGGGTATTGACCCAGTACTTAGCTGGAGTATTCGCAACTCATCCTCCACCAGCCGATGCTCCATATGCATTTGTTAGAGCAGCTAGTGTCTTTAGAAATGCAGTAATGGGGTTAGTTTCATTAGCTAGTGGTTTCGCTGCTGTATCTGGGCTTGGAGTCTTTTTGCTTGGAGTGCGTGTTGCCTATGGAGTAGTCACTGGTGAACTAGATCCAACCCCTATCAAGAAACCAGGTGTGAAGAATGATGAAATAGAAATTCCAAATGTTTGGGACCTTATGATGAACAAAAAGCCAAATAGAAAAAGAAGACGTTAAAAATAGTTTCCATAGGAAAAATAATTTGATGTTTTTCATAGCACAAAAGATTGAATTTGATGTATATATATTTCCTAGAGTATCCCGGTCAGATTGATGATAATAATATGAAGTCGAGATTAATCAATTCACACTATCAAGACTTGGCTGGTAAGACAAAACAAAGTGAAAACCCCAAGAGAAATAAGAAATTTAATGTTTTGATTGTCCACTACTTTTTATTGTGAATGTGTGCTGCTAACATTGCAAATATAATGGTTTGATCCACGGAGACTTTGCACTATCTTGAAGTATTGTTGATATGTTTGCTGGAGTAGTTTCAATACGCACTTGAATCTTGAAGATGAATGGTTTCGGTATCTTGACTGGGCACAGTCATGGATGGATGCGAACAGATGCGAGCTGATTATTGAAGATTGGAAATCTAGTGCGTTTGAGTGACGACGCTTCTTGAAACTGTCTTTTCTTCACTTTTCACGTACGTCAACTGACGTAGGAGTTGAAGAGCTCGTCCTTGAGCATTTGGAGCAGCTGCTTTTCGGCGTCAAAATGTCTTGACTGCAACAAAAACCAATCATTAAGTACGTACAATTTGTAGTTACACAGTCAGAGTCGAGTCCACAGAACGAAGTTTTGAAGAAGCCATCAACAACATATCACAAACATACATAACATACATAACATACTCTTCCTTCAGAAGCCTTCTTGGTAAGGTCTATTCTAATGACTATTTCTTCACATGAATCATACAGCAAAGCGTATTTTCGATCCAGGCGTATGTGCCAAAGGGCATCAAGAGGTCCTGCTCATCAAATCTTCACCCATAATGATTCAACAATCAAGTTCTTCTGAAAATACATCAATGACACCGACATCACTATTGACAATGCCATCTTCATTGAAACAATCTCTAAAGCCATTAAGATCTTCATCAAGCCTGATACCCATATTAGAGGAAGGAAGATTGCCATCTTCTTTTGACTTCATGCACCATGTTCCATCTCCTATCCTTAGTCATTCTTCTTCGCATAGAAATTGTAAAGAAATGATGTCCGGAACTCAAAAGAAGAAAGTGAAGCCTTCTTTTCATCAAAGTATAGACCCTTTTCTAGAAATGACAATTGAACTCAAGAAAAGGAAACACTCTGAGCAATTACCAGAGCCTTTAGCATTACCAACTAAACGTTTGAAGAGATGTGATGCTGTCATAGGTATATTTCAACTTGGTTGCCATGACCCGAACACGACATTAGAACCTACACACACTCCTCAGGAACCTCGTGCTGTGATGATTCCAGAGGAGCCTCAAACTTTCAACTCAAAAGAAATAAAAGGTCAAGTCCCCAATAACAGGTTTCCTTCTTTTCCAAACCTCCCAGAAATAGATGGTGTCTTCAGAAGTAGGTTTGGTGTTCCGAATCCCCTCGAACCACCAGAAACTGTTCCTGAATTCATTCAATTTCCAATTCATCGCGAAGATGATGAGGTCAGTGAGCTCCATATTGATGATATGGACCATATCATTCAAGAGGAATCAGAATCTGTCTCTACTTCTTCTCTTGATGATGATATTGAAGAGAATATCAGAAAAGTTCTAGATATCATCCCATCCACATTTCTGCACAAAATCCCCACAGTAGCTGCTTCTAGTTGATCATATTCGCAGCACTTGTTCACAACGTTAGGGTTCTTTCGAAAGTTCCTTAACCATTTTCATGTCAACATTTCCAATTTTGAATACACGAAAAGTTATAGAAAAATATTAGAATATTCCGTATATCAAAACATGCATCAGTGAAAGATACAATAAAATGTAAATAATCTGTATTATAATTATCAAGTTGTTAAGACTTTTCAGTTGATTACTTTAAAGTAACAAAATTGTATACATAGAGCGATTTGAAATGAATTTACTTGAGTGCTTCCTTGACACCAGCTGCTAGCTTCTCGCAAGTATCCTTAGCATCTCCCAAAAGCATGTCAGTGTTGTTCTTGATGAAAACTGGATTGTCTACTCCAGCATATCCTGCAGCAAGACTACGCTTCATTACAATCACTTGCTTTGCATTCCATACACGAAGTACCGGCATGCCAGCAATATCAGAATTTGGATCGTCCTCTGCAGCTGAGTTTACAGTATCATTTGCACCAATGACAAGAGCAACGTCAGTCTCATCAAAATCGTCATTGATTTCTTCAAGTTCTTCTACGATGCTGTAATCGACCCCAGCTTCAGCGAGAAGTACATTCAATTGACCAGCTAAGATACAAAAAAGGTGAGTTGAAATTTGATGTAATTACATTCGTCGACGAAATCATTTTGGTGAAATACTTACGCATTCTTCCAGCTACAGGGTGGATTGCAAAGCGGACCTTCTTTCCACCAGCAATTAGACTGTCAACCATATCCTTTAATGGATATTGTCCCTTCGCTACTGCAAGACCATATCCAGGAACAATAATTACACTCTCTGATTCAGTCAATAGCTTTACAGTGTCTTCCACTGTTGTAGTGGTAGATTCTCCTTCAAACTTCATTGCTTCTCCCTTTGCAGCACTCTTTGTTCCATATCCTCCAAGAATTACACTGAGAATATCACGGTTCATAGCATCGCACATAATCTTTGTTAAAGCTGCTCCACTGCATCCGATAAGAGCTCCTACAGTGGTCAAAAGTGGCATGTCAAGCATGAATCCTTCTGCACATAGTGCCCAACCAGAGTATGAATTCAAAACTGTAATCACTACTGGCATATCTGCTCCTCCGATAGAAGCGGTCATGTGCCATCCAAGAATTCCACTTGTTGTTAGCGATCCTCCAAGAGCTGCTAGCCCAGTTCCGAATTCAGGTCCTCCCATGAAAATAGCACCAGCTCCAAGAGTTCCAAGTCCTAATCCTGCATTGATTTGGTCTCTAGCAGGATGTGCCATTGGAGCTGAAGCCAAACGACCATCAAGCTTTCCGAAGGCAACAAGAGATCCAGTTGTTGTTACACTTCCAATCACGTTCGCGAGATAAATGCTTGCAAGATGAACCTTATCCAATTCTGCTGGGTTTGCAGCATTCAGGTAGTCACCAATAGCTGCAGAACTTGCAGCGAAACCTACCAAGGAGTGGAATGCTGCGACTGTCTGTGGAAGAGAGGTTGGTTCAACTCTATGTCCAATATAATGACCTGCTGCTGCTCCTGCTCCCATGAGTCCAGCAATAGAAGCTGTGGTTCCCATCGATGGACTAAGATGTCCAAGTGTGGAGGCAACTCCAAGAGCAACTCCAGCTTGCCCAGATACAGCACCAAGCCGTGCAGTCTTCTGAGATGCTAATCCTCCAATACCTCCAATGCATAGAAGACCTGACAATGTCGCTGCTGCTGCGTCAAGTTCTGGGAATTTGCCACTCATGGTTCCAATTCCATACATACCAAGTGCTCCTGCGGCTGGGATCCCGTAAAGATGGTAGTACTCAGGTGGATCCGATGGACGCTTGAACATATCCAACATCTTGGTTGTGACAATAAAGCCACCAACGATATTTACTGTTGAAAGAGTTGTAGCAGCTGCTCCTAGAGCTGTGGCTGCCGCAGATTGACTATGCGCTAGAAGATGCATTCCTCCAAGTGCTGTAGTTCCACTGATTGCATTAGTGACAGCCATGAGTGGACTATGCAATGCGTGTGAGACCCCTAGTACTACTTGAACTCCAATGATATTAGATAGTGCAAACGTTGTGAACATTGAGCTGAATGCCGGGTTTGGTGCAATTGCACCGAATGCCAAAACTGAAGATGCTAAATATGCCGCATTTTTTGCTCCAGTTACATATGGTGTTCTATAGTCAATAACTTCAGGCTCTGCAGATTTCTCTTCGGTCTTTGTTGGTGCAGCTGGTGGAGGTGGCAGCGGTGCTGGCCACATCATCTTCCCATTTTCCAAAACAAGCATTCCACGAACCGCTTCGTCTTCATGATCAATAAAATAGTATTCCTTTTCTTTAGTTGTATGCGGTCCTGTTGACAACAAGAACTTTGAGATATTATTACTGTATAATGAACTACTTGTGGTTGGAAGGCGACTTGGAAGATCTGTGTATCCAATACATGTGACACCTAAAAAGAAAAAGCCATTAGACACAGAAAAGGTTGCAAATTAATTTTCGAAAGTAAATGCCACACTTACCATTTTCTGTAACGATGCTCTCATCCTTCACTGTAGTTTCTATGTTTCCTCCTGTTTCTGCAGCCAAGTCAACAGTGACACTTCCTGGTTTCATCAAAGAAACCATATCTTTTGTGATCATTTTAGGCGCTGGTCTTCCTGGGATCAAAGCAGTAGTAATGACAATGTCTACCTCCTCGCACTGCTTCGAAAGCATTTTTGCCGCAGCTGCATGCCATTCTTTACTCATTTCCTTGGCATATCCACCTGCTCCACTGCCATCTTCCTTGTAATCAACTTCAAGAAATTGTCCACCCATCGCTTCTACCTGTTCCTTAGTAACTGGTCTGACATCAAATGCACGAACAACTGCACCCATATTCTTTGCAGTCTGAATTGCAGCTAGACCAGCAACACCAGTACCAACTACTAATACCTTCGTCGGTGGAACTTTTCCAGCTGCAGTCATTTGTCCCGCAAAAAATCTTCCATAAGCATTAGAAGCCTCAATGACAGCACGATAGCCCGAAATATTCGCCTGCGAAGACAATGCATCATAAGTCTGACCTCTACTGAGAGTTCTAGGAATGCAATCCATTGCGAAAACAGTTGCCTTTTGATCTTCTAGTTGCTTTACAAGATCTTTATTTTGAGCTGGCCAAATGTATGAGATTAGAGTTTTATCTTCCAATGCAGTGGCTTCTTCTGTAGTAGGAGGACGAAGCTTCATGACAATGTCAGAATTTTTCCATACATCTGCTTTATCAACGAGAGTCGCTCCAGCTGCTTCGTAGTCTTCATTTTTGAAGTGAGATGCTAATCCAGCGTCTTTTTCAACAACCACACTAAATCCTGGTTTCACCAACTTTCCAACTGTCTCTGGTGTTGCGGCAACTCTCTTTTCAAGAGGATAGGTCTCCTTTGGAATACCAACAGTAAGGTTACTATATGGTATTCCTTTTGGCTTATCGTCTCCAGCTGCCGAAGCGGAGAAGCCTCTTCTCCAATGTCTACTGAATTGGAGCTTTTGATATGTGTTTGTCTTTGCTGCTTTTGATACAGATAACCGAATCATCTTCTCAAGCAGGGATAACTGGGTCAAATCTTAGTATTAGTCTTATGTTTGATACTATAAGCCTTGAAGATAGTATTTGGTAAGCAAAAGTTACTACTCTTGCGAATGATGTGAAGTGACAGCGTTGGATCTTTTCACTGTATGATTGAATGAGTATTAGGGGTCAGTCATCAGTCCATCGGAACTTCGAATCCAAATCTTTTTGCCAATCACGTTGTTGTATCTTTTTGTCATGTGAGGGGTAAATAAAAACACAAACGCCCCCCTCCAAATAACGCCTCCATTTAACTGATTTCAATACGTTCTCTTTTTTGAAAGTTTGTGCAAGTTGAAACTTTGAGATCAAGATGATATGCAAAAAGATTTCGTCGCAAAGAGGAAAATGTTCCAGAAATTTTAAAGTATCAAGTATAAATGATTGCACATAGAGATAATCCTATTACTACCTATCACATGCCATACTAATAACAATAAGTAATAACTTTTTCAAAAAATGATGAGAAAATATCTATTGACTCCTTTATATCTCCCAACTTAAATCTCATTATATCATTTACAATTATGAATTACATTAGTAGCTAAATTATTTCTTGTTTATATAAAGACACTAAAAAATCAAATTCAAAATTATAGAGAAGTACCTAGTAGATCTCGTGTTTTCCAATAGTTTGAAAAGTAAAAGTTAGATTGTTTATAGTACTACCTAGATTGGGAAAAAATATAGTACAAAAAGAAATCTAATCTATTCGTAAAGTTATGAGTATTCAAGGTAAGGTAGTCTGCCACGACAAAATGATAAAAAAAATGAAATATTCGTCCAAAGTGGTAAATGCTTTCAGAAGCAAAGTACGTAGTTGTACATTCTCTTTCTCTTAACAGAACTCAATGGAAGTACCTTATTTCAAAAGAGTTCAAGGTTTTACGTTGAGTAGAAAAAGACATGTCAAACGTTCAATGACAGCATAAAATAAAAATGTGGAAGAAAAAGAGTTTGCGTTGAACTTCAATTTTTGGCAGAAATAGCTGTTTGGAACGGTTATATTTCCGCGTTATGTGAGTAGGGGCAATAACAATAGAGCAATTTAGCCAGCGAGGAAATGAAATTTTCAGCACGGTAGGTCTACGGAATTTTGAGACTTTGAGGATTTTGCAACTTCTATGAAGCAATTGAGTCCCATATAAGTTATATTCCGTACCCCTACTAAAACTCTTCCAACGCCATTCTGCTTCTGAAACTGAAGGAAGACACTGTGCCATAGCTCACACACAACACCATCAAAAGCATCACGATAACAACACCAACTTCCTCATCCAAAAGATTACACTTACTGTCCAGACATATCATTAGAACATCTAGAACATCACAACGTCAATCCAACATATATAATAGAAGATGACTGAGTTAAGATCATTCAATATATCAAGTAAAGTTGTTCTTTTACTGGTATGTGTGAGCATGCTTGTCTCTTCAAGTGTTGCTGCACCCATCCGTATGTCTCCAGCAGCAAGAAGAAAAACAAACTCGATACAACTCAACAGAAGATTGGACAACATTGTAGAAGAAAGAAGACTCAAGAAGAAGAAGAAAGGTGAGATAGAACATGCAACAGCACCTTGACTTTGGATGTTGTATTATTTCATTTCAGCGAAGAGCTTTTCTTCCATCAGCTAAAATGGCCAATGTGAAGAAATAAGAAGAAATCTATCAATCTAACTCCTTTCATTCTTTTCCATAGATCATCCACATCACAGGCATTCTCACAATGTAACTAATAGTTGTACATCATATACTTGCTCTCAATTAGAGTCTGCATGGAACTTTCCAGGCGATATTCCAGAATGCCCTGGAAAGAATTGTACTTTCTCAAGTACAAGTGGTACATCATCAGGATCTTCGGGGGATGATGACACTGGAAATGACGATATTTACGATGACACTGTAGATGATGCAATTGAAGAAATTATTGACTTTAGTGTTGGCAACTGCACAGCATACAGTAATTACTGGCTTTGGGATCTTGCCCTTACTTGCGACAGTGAAAAGAATCTCACAAATTGCGAATGTACAACAGCTGCAATTTTGATGTCAGAAGGGCAACTTCAGTGCCCTAACGGAACTGATACAGCTCCATATTGTCCGAAAGGATGCAGTATCTGCGACACATGTTTGACGCTGCTTGGGTGCTCTGAAACACAACCTTCCAATCCTTTTTCTGGAAGATTCAGTATGAGCATGTGGGCTTACATCATTGCAGCAGTTGCAGGTATCCTTCTAGGCGTAGCGGCAATGATGGTTCATTCCAAGAAGGAGGAGAAGCCTCTCGAAGAAAATCTTGTTGATGGAGCAGTTCCACCAGCTGGAGACCAAGACAATGTCTGGTTAGCCCCTGTTTCAGAATGAATAGCAAGTAGCAATGCTTTGTGAAGTGATGTAATTTCTAAAGCAACTTCTTGTGGGGTCTTTTAACTTTGGGAGTATCATCAGAGTAAAAAAAGTGTTCCTTGCGACGCTATATTTGGTTTCAATGTTAAGTGTACAATGCTGCATGGAGTTATTATTATCTACGAAATAGACTCAGATGAGAGTATGTAATGAATAAAATAAAACAGCAGATTTTTGAAAACTAAAAGTGTTCCTAGAATAGAATAAAACAAGGTTATGAGTCTCATTTTGGATCTGTTCTCCCACCCCACACATTCACTTGTCTACGCCTTACGCGTGAAATCAAGAGAAGAATAGAAATAATGGCATTACCCTATGCATTACTTCATCTTCATTCCAATCCTCATTTTGTTCAACTCACATTTACAATTAAACATGGGTCCCCTTGACAATATGCCATATAACGAGTCTCAACTCATGGAGGCCTTGGCTTCTCTTTCGTCGTGCGAGGGAATGGATATCAATGAAGATTGTGGTCACATTCATGGATTCAACGAAGGAAGTAGACCAGGATCCTTCTTCAAACCTGAACATGAACTAAGTATGCTTCAAAAGATTACAGCTAGAAGGATCCTGGATTATATGGAGCGTAGAGTAAGTAACTTGGAATCTTTCATGCAAAAATTTCTTTCATGTATCTCATTTTCTATGATATTTTTACAGTCGATCCCTGAAACACCATCGATGGCATCTCTTGAAGAAAAGGCGGCGTTGTTTCACAAAGAAAATGGAGAAATTTTTAACTTACTGAATCAGATCCAGAAGCAGTCTCCATCCATGGCTCTTGCAGCAGAATTTAAACGAGCTAGTCCATCGAAAGGAGATATTGCACCTAATCTTGATGCAGGAGATCAAGCTACCCTATACACAGAAGCAGGGGCAGTAACTATTTCAGTATTGACTGAAGAGCATTGGTTCAAAGGATCACTTTCAGATTTGACCAAAGCAAGACTTCAAACTACCGCATGGGCAAATGAAAATGGAAAGAGTCGTCCAGCTATTCTTAGAAAAGATTTTTGCATATCAAAATATATGATTGCTGAAGCAGCTGCGTCAGGTGCAGATACAATTCTGTTAATAGTTGCAATCACACCAAAGAAGTTGTTGAAAGAAATGATTGATTATGCTAGATCTCTTGGGATGGAACCATTGGTAGAAGTTCATGCAGGAGTAGAGTTGGATGTCGCTCTCAAATCTGGAGCGAAAGTTATTGGAGTCAATAATCGTAATTTGCACACTTTCCAGATGGACTTGGCAACAACAGATAATACTGCAGAAGAACTTCAAAAGCGAGGATGTTACTTTTCACATAATGAAGCAAGTGGTGATAACAAGCCAGAATATGCAATATGTGCACTTTCCGGAATGTCGTCAGCAAATGATGTGGATAGATATCGTAAGAAGGGTGTTGGGATGTGTCTTATTGGAGAATCTCTGATGAGAGCTGCTGATCCAAAGGCAGCAATCAAAAGTCTTTGCCTAAACCCCGAAGACTATGAAAAATTTATTGCTGAGTCTACCAGAGGTAGTGCATATACCGCAGGAACCAAGATTGTGAAAGTCTGTGGTATCACAAATCCAGACGACGCATTGGTCGCATGCAAGAATGGTGCTAACTTGATTGGGGTCATTTTTGCCCCAAAAAGTAAGAGATGTGTTAGTGTTGAACAAGCAAAGGCAGTCGTGAATTCTGTACGTGCGTTCGGAGAAAGAAGTGGTCGTCTTGACTTTCCAGAGTTTGCAATGGCAGAGGATAACATATCGGCTCTTCAAAGTCTTGTTCGCAAGGCTCGGGCTATGGAAGACGTTGCAAGAAGACCTCTCGTAGTTGGTGTATTCCAGAATCAATCTCATGAATTCATCAGAGAAATGGTAGACACTTGTGGACTGGATCTCGTTCAGCTGCATGGAAAGGAAGGTATGGAAGCTGCAAATATATCTAAATGTGGCGTCCCAGCTATTCGTGTAGTTGATATTGAAACAAACGCAGATGGATCCGGATCGGCCCCTGATGCTGTTGAGAAACTTCTTAATGAAATAACAACAGATCCTGTTGCAATACTGCTGGATACATCAATCAAAGGCAATAAAGAGGGTGGTGGAACAGGTGTTACATTTGATTGGTCTATTGCAGAAAAGTTACAAAACAATGGTTTGCCGGTGATCATTGCAGGAGGTTTGAAGCCTTCAAATGTCAAAGATGCTGTGATGAGCACTCGCCCATGGGGTATTGATGTAAGCTCTGGAGTTGAGGCTAGTCCAGGCAAGAAGGATCATGAAGCAGTTGAAACTTTTGTCAAAGGTGCCAGAGATGCTGCTGTTGAAGCATCGAAGGGAATTTAATATGCAAGTAAAATGAAACCTTTTCGGCTAAGCTAATGAGAGTTGAAGAGATTATTATTCGCTACTTAGTTTCTTTAGTACTTCCAGTTCTTCTTTGTTAAGCATTTTCAATATCCATTTGAGGATTGCAGTTGGGTCACTAAATCCACCTAAATTATTTTCGACTCTGTTGTCCCTGTCCTTTTCATTTTGACCACTTCCTTGCTTCATAAGCAAGTCACTTTCCAAAAGTAATTCCTGGAAATTCTGATTTTGTCCTTTTGGAAAGAAAAATACTGCAGGTACACTAGCTATCTCAAAATCTAGAAACAAATCATTTTGAGTAATATCTACTTGTATGACATCAATGTGATTCTCCCATTGCAATTTTCGAATCAGCTTAGAAAAGTTCCTCCATACTATGTCAAATCTCTTGCAATGACCACATGTTGGAGAATAGAAATAAACAATGCAATTTTTCTCCGAAAGCATTACAGTTTCATTGAAAGTAGTAGATGTGGCTATATTGACACCAGATGATAGCGTATTGTTGTGATTTTTCCCGAATATTCTTTCTTTTCGTATTGAGGGCTGAAGAGATTCGGGGTCACGAAAGTATTTGTCGAAGAAAGTATGCAAAGGATTGTCTCCCTTACTAGCAGAAGTTATATTTTGAGATGGGAGATGGAAGACTCTGGTACTATATTGATTCTCTCTTCTTGATGTAACCATAGCTGCTGGTAGGGATGAGATCGTATCGATCAAGCAATCACTACTTTCGCTACCATCACATGCCTGATCGAGATCCGACCAAATGTCTATTCCAAATGTCTTCAATACCTCAACTTCGGTACTCGGAACGATTATGAATACTACGTCTTCCGAAGGAGTAGTCTTTTTATGATTCACTGATAGTGAGTGTAACATTTCGATAACCCTTAAAGATTCTGTGAAAGTTGTAGAGGAATAGTCGAATGATCCATCGGAGTTCCTTACTGTATGTAAATCAAGGAAAAGTACAAAGTGAATTTGTCTATAAATCGGAAAAATCATACTAGCAGTTGTATGGCGATCTAACCAAACAATAGACGGAGTGGTCTGAATCAATGCGTATTCCTTCTGTCCTAGATGCCAATATTCTTTCTCTGTAACATCATAAAATGTCTTTGAATTAGAAGGGTAAAACAAAGATCCTGGCACCCAGTCTACATCGGAGTGCATAGATGTCATAGCAAGCTCTCTAATTGCACCACTTTTTGAAGCTCCTTCTATTCTTTCGTCAGGACTATCCTCGTCGATCCAGTCACAAGACTCTGCAATAACTGTAAAAAATAAAACATCTCTTCGGTACAAATAAAGTAAAGCTGTTTGATCGTAGTCGTCATACGCAATTTGAACATTTTCTGGTATTAAATGTTTCGACGCTTCATTCATATCCCTACATTGTACGAAAATATGAAAAGGATCTTTTGCACCAACATTCCTCATTAACCTTTGTAAATATTCACGTTCTCTTTCACTCGTTCCAAAAAAGTCTTGCACAACTTTGGACATTATATATGGTGCATGAATATGCAAAAACTGCTTCAAACTATCTAAACTTGGCATTGTGAAAAGGGGTCTACTTGGAATGAGATCCATGACGACGAAATCATCTTCTTTATCTGTAGATGGATCGTCATTTACAATTTCGTCTATCGTTGAAAGTTCTGTAGATTCGGCTACCAGTAACCTGTAATAGTAATGGAGTACAGATTGGAAAATATCTTGAGCTGTCATATCTTTGCCTACATAGTCGAAGCTATAGGTCTCTGGTTTTCGAACCTCGCCACTGCCATCTTCATCTGTTGAAGATTCTCCTTCATGTTGCCTTTGTCTCTGTCTACCAACGTGTGCATACATTACAACTTTTAAATGAGGAGGCTGAGTGATGTCAAATAATCTTTGAAGATTATCTTGTTTCATGGCATCATATACATTCACTTTCGCTACAACTGGTCTTGATATCGATTTCATTTTTGCATTTTGTTCGTAATCTGAAATAGCTGGAAAGCGCTCAAAATGCGTAGATAGTAACTTCGATGTTTGTTCTATTTTTCTCAGTAGATTGGAACTGCATTCGCATTCGTGATTATCATTATATACTGCAAGAAGATACATTGTATGACTGCTACCTACTCCATCATCGAGGTAAGCATCTTTTGTGATATCTTCTAAAAATGAGTGGTAGTTTATTGATAAAACTCCATGCTCGTCGTATGCTGATTTGGTGTGTTCTTTGCTTTTTTCATGCTGAACCGATCCACTCGCATGCACAAGATAATATTGAACAGAAAAAATGGCGTAGATCCAGATCACTTTTGGAAGTTTCATCTTTTTATTTACAAAGATGCGAGATGCAGAATGGTCGAGTATCTAAGTTGTACATAGATGATTGAGGAAACGTTGTTCCAAGTTTAATTTTATTAATTGCTAAGGTACCATTGGTACGGAATACAGTAGTCTCGTATTTTTTGCGCAGGGGGATCGTCATTGTTGCAACATAAATAGCTACTTAGTTAGAAGGACGACTTTGTTATTTGGCAAGATTTGGAATCTCTTTCTTCTTTTTCTTCTTCTCTCTTTCTGTGTGACGTGTGCATTTATTTTGCAAATTCTTCAAAACCGCTTCAGCTCTTTCCTTTGGTATCTCTTCTACGTACATGAATAGTGTCGCACGTACTGGTTCCAATACAATTGAAACTTCTTCCTTCTCTGAAGAAGAACAATGAAGTAATGCTGGCAGCACTTTCAATGCAAAGATAAAACCAAAGTTAATAGTAGTGCCAAAAGCTACGTGATCCTGAAATGAATTTGATTAGAATTTACATTGCATAGAGTAGTGCAATCCTTCAATGAACTTATTATCATATTGAAGCTGCAGTAGTTTTTTTTTAATGCAATGGTAAAGATTCAGATGTACCAGACGATACAATGTTGAACAGCTCCTCTCCGACTACTCGTACGTACTATTGTTTGTGCTGCCAGTCTGACAAGAGGCTAAAACTCTCTAAAGTTCTCATATTTGCCACTTGCATCCAAAATGCCGGACCTTCTGATTTTCTTTTTCCTTTTTCCTCTTCACAAAACTACTTCCTGCAGTTACTTTCTATTCTTCTTGCCTTCGAATGGTTCCATCGAAAATGTAACCCAAACTCCTCTTCATAAAAAGAAAAACAACAATTGGAGAAAGAAAATCAACAAAGGTAAGTCTAGAAGATCCATGAAAATATATCACAAGACACAACACAAGTGTGTTCAATTGCTTACAATTTGTTCCAAACAGTTCATATCATGGCGAACCCTACCCTTGTACAAGAGCTGGAAACAGCAATGATATTGAAGTCACTTGCTAGTGGGAAAGAGTCAAAAAATGTTGCTCAACACAGTGCTAACAGTAAAGCTATCGTGAACACGAAACCTACTATTTCATACAAGAGGAAACTTCCTACTACGCAAGTACATATCTCCCCTGTTCCACAATGCAATACTAATTTTCAGAGATCTGTCTCACCTGGGTCCTTTGGAGATGATAGATCAGATACCCAATCAATCAGTAGCTTCGAAGAACCTCTACTCAGAACAGTCAACTCCAATGAAGTTTCATCTATTGTTGTAAAGCCTTTGAGCAGACCTCCAAAGCTTAGAAGGGTCTCTATCCAACAAAAGTCGTCTGCTCAAATGAAGGTTACACACAACTCTTCCTCAAGTATTCCATTATTGGCAAAGGATCACACAAGACCTACCTTGCCTTCAATTCCTTCTTTCACAGATAGCATGTCCATGGAAAGACCTGCTGTCCCAGCCTTCTCGAATTCTATGATTATGCAACTCTTTTCAAATCAAATGATTTTCTCTGCTCCTCCGTCTCTAAACTCAATTCTCTGCCAGCCAATTTTGGCTTCGTGCGGTCCTAACCAAGTGCAACAGCAAAGACCAGAAACACTTCAGAGCTCATCACCCCTCCCACAAAAGACAGCTCAAAAATCCCTTTTGAAAGTATGTCGTATGGAAGGTTGTAATATTGAAGCAGCAAGGAGAACACCATACTGTAAAAACCATAGTGGTCAAAGACGCTGTGAGGCTCCAAACTGTAACAAATGTGCTCAAGGCCGTACTAGGTTTTGCATCGGACATGGTGGAGGAAGGAGGTGTCAGTTTGAAGGATGTACCAAGGGTGCAAGGGATAAAAAGTTTTGTGCAACACATGGAGGAGGACGTCGCTGCAATATCGAAAATTGCACAAAGCTTGCTGTTGGAAGAGGAAATACATGCACAGCACATGGCGGTGGGAGAAGATGCCAACATGAAGAATGTGCAAAAAGCGCTCAATCGAATTCGACTTTTTGTGTTCGTCATGGTGGTGGGAGAAAGTGCAAGATGCCTAACTGTAACAAGGTAGCACGTGGAAAAAAGGGGTTGTGTATGAGCCACGCAACACAAGAAGATTCTAAGCAAAATCTACACTACACTATATTAAATGTATAATACATGTTCACAATAAAAAAAATATCATTTCAGAGTTGCACAAGTTCCAGAGATTTCCTGATGAAGTTCACGACTACGTCATTTATGCCAAGGACAAATTTATACTATGACCCGTTTCCATGGAACGTACTTAGAGGCAATATGGAAGATCCTGAGAAAGGTTTAATGCCGGAATTAATTTTAGTTTTCTACTAGCTAGTAGACTGATGAATCTTCATTATTCATCTGAGCTTTCACTCTCATCTTCAGTATCGGCACTTGATTCAGACCCCTCTTCTTGCTCCTCTTCAGCCTCGTCATCTGTCGTCACATCGTGTTCATACCAGACTCCACCACCGCCGTCAATAAGCTCACCTTTCGCATTGTCATCCTTCGCGTAGATTCCTGTACTCTGCATCGTATTTGTTTTCGATTTTTGTTTTCTAGCTGCTGCTCTTTCTTTCAAGCTGGATGCATCTGAACTCCTTTGTGCTCCACTACCGATCTTAACAACAATAGAAGCACTTGGAGAAAGTCTACTTTCTCTGAAAGTTTTCTTCATGGCTTCGGTATCAGAACTCTTCACCATCAAACGTCTAGCTGTACACATAATAGTTACTTCTTCTCCATCATTCACTGATGCAGGAAGATTTTTGATGATGCTTTCTAAAGTGTCATCTGCGCTTAGAGAGAGGTCGTGCATCTTCTTTTTACCCTCGATTCTTAGTTTCAGATTACATGCATTAGGGTCAATTTGCGGGGTCTCATCTTCAGATTCTTCATCATCGTCTATTTCTTCAGCTTCGTCTAGTAGTTTCTGTCGGGCTTCTTCATCTTGTTTCTTTCTCAAAGCTGTTGCGATTGCACGTCTATTTAAATCGATCCATTTATCAATTGTATCCCGAGCAACTACAAGTGGTGCGACATTGACAATCTTTTTACCTTTGCCAAGGACCAAGGAATTTGATACTGAATCTTCCTCTTCTTTAAATCCTACAGCCTTCAAAATTGAGACAGCTGGTGCAAATGCTCCGACTCTGGCAGCGATAATCTTGTTGTCAAGATTCACTTTACGGAATTTTGTATCAAATGGATCGCGAATAATGTTACTTAAAAGCGATCTAACAACCTTTGCAGACTCTTCCGCATCTGCCATATCTCCTCTTACTTCAACAAGTTCATCCAATTTACTATTTGTTCTTACTTGCAATCTCTCCCTTTGAGAGAAAGTGAATCCAGAAGCACCTGCAATTTTGATGAGTTTATTTGTAAGTTCAGTGTATTTCTCCTTCTCTTCATTTGTTGGTGCAGGACTGAAACCTGTTCCAGTGAAAAGACCCATCATAAAACTCTTCATAAACTCTTCATCTCGAGGCATTCCCTTAAATGAATGAATAATTTGTCCATCTTTCATTCCAAAAATAGTTGGAAGTGAAGTCACTTCTAATGCGGAACTGATATTTCTCTCTTCGTCAGTATTCAATTTAACTAAGCGAAACATTCCACCTGCTTTCACTGCCATTTGTTCCAATGCAGGAGTCTAAATACAGTCATATATATTTTAGATTATATTCGTATGACACAGTGATGGAAGTGGAAAGCATAACAAACTTACCAATGCTTTACATGGTCCTGTAAATTAGAAAAGAGATTGTCATTAGTAAAGTTCAAGTAAAATGATGAATGGAAATGAATTGAAACTCACCACACCAGTCAGCATATACATCCAATAGAACAGGAACAGGTGACTCGAGAACAAGTTTTTGAATGTTTTCTGCAGTTGCTTGGAAAACAACATCTTCCTTCTTTGCAGGCTTTGGAGGCGTTTGTGCTGCTGGAGCTGCAGCTGGCTTTGCTGCAGCTTGACCCATCGGATTTGTTGGATCAAAGCTTGGATCTACATTAATTGTTTTCATTTGTGCCTCTTCTTTTTTGCGTTGCTCAGCTTCTGCACGAAGTTTTGCTCTTTTTTCTTCTTCTTCACGTTCTGCTTGGATCTTTGCCAATTGTTCTTGTTCTTCTCTTTCATCTTCTTCATCAGCAATCAAAATAGCGCGAGCTACTTCTACATTCATATCTGCAAAAGCCAACGCTCTTCTAGAAAGAGTAGGATCATGTCCCTCATCAACAAGTTGTTTCACTTCGTCAGAATCTTCCATTACTTTCTGAATAGCATCAATTTCGTACTGAATCATGGTTCTAGCTGCTTCTTCATTGAGTCTTTGTTCTTCTGGTTCTGTCCCAACTTGCAATGTTGCTCCAAGAGCAGCCTGAACAATTGCTTCGTCGACATTCATTTCTTTCGACAATCTCTTTTTCATATCTTCGAAACTTTCTGTGTTATCTGGTGATGGTACAGATGGCTCAATTTCACATACACCGTCTTTGCATACAGCATTTGCAGGCCCACCCTGCGCTTTCTCAGCAATTTCTTCAGGAGATGATAAGCCCAACTTAGCCATGGCCGCGTGTACGCGGTCCTCGAGATTGTCTTCATCCTGGGATGATGTTACTTCAGTTGCAGCTGCAGTTTCATCACCTCCTCTTGGAATTTGGTTAATGTGATTGAAAAAAGCAACCTTCGAACGAAAAGGAGTTGCCCCTGCCAACTGGTTCAAGGAAAGAAATAGAGCTGCACTACGGAACTTCATGAATATATATAATGAGCTTTGGGTCTGGGTTGAAGTGTATGTCGATACTTTCACTTTGTGTTCATGCAAAATGTTGATGTCTCCTCCTCTCTCGATCGCAAAACCGCAAAAAATGAAGGGTTCCATGTGTCACTGAGTTTCTAGCTACGTAGGAAAATAGCTACAAAAAAGTGGGGAATTGAGATGTGGGAACACCCTATTTCCAATTTCAGTATTACTCGTATTTCTTCGTTTTCATTTTCATATTTTATTGACTTCTGTAGTTTAAATGAAAGCCTATTATCATGAACGACGCGTATACCTATTTGGGTCAAAACCAGCAGTCTTGAAAATTTTCTTTTGAAAATCCGTACTCTTCTTTAGAATACTCTTCAGTGCTTTTCTGGCTTCGTCCTCAAGAAATTTTTCACCTCCTTTGATTTCGACTAACCATGGTGCTGCGGCAGATATGAAATCGAAATCTTCGTCCAAACCCTTTCCTACCCCGTCTAGTTGAGTCAACGCACGAGCTGCGAATGCATACTCTGCAGGTAATGTGAAAAATGACATGATCTCAGCATCATTGATGTCACCGTTTTCAGTTTTTACAGTTGTAGAATTTGTGGATAAAAAGTCAATTTCTTCCTTTACAGATTCTTGTTCCTGCGTTGACTCAGTTTCAGTATTTGACTTGCTAGATGTCCTTATCTTTCGTTGTTTCACTTTGATTTTTCCAGTTTCGAAGTTGTTGGCAACCTTTCTCCGGACCTTATCCAAATCAGCGTCATCGGATAAAACTCCCATTCTTGAAAAAGCACTGACGCATTTGTCGACATCGTAGTCCATTATACCCTCAATGACATCCAATATCCCAATCGCTTGATTATCATTCAATGTACATGCTTGCCCAAAGTCATAGAATACAAGTTGAACTGATTTCTTTTCCCCTTTTTCATTGCGTGAGATCGCACAGCCTAGGTTGCCTGCGTGTGGATCAGTGGAAAAGAACTTTGCACAGCAAAATTGACGAAGATACGCTCTACCTAGACATTCTGCAAGGAATTCCTTCTCTTCTTCTGTTACTCCATTCTTTTTCAGCTTGTCGTTATCTGATATTTTTATACTAGGAATGAATTCCATCACTAGAGATCTTTCATTTGAAAAATCGTTGTAAACATATGGAGCGCGAAGCCAACTAGCTGCACTCTCCATTTCTTTGCCATCTAAACTCTTGGCTGTACATTTCGCAGATGTACCATTCACACCAAGACCAAAATTCGAACAAAACTTTATTCCATTTTCTGCTTCATCTCTGTAATCTATTTCTCTGTATAGAATCTTCTCTGCATCATCAAAAATTTCTTCCCATGATTGCTTGACTCCACCTACCTCACCAGCTTTGCCTCCAAACTTATCAACAGTCTTTGCAATATTTTTCATCAAGGCTAGATCTTTGTCATATATATCTCGAAGTCGAGGTCTTTGAAGTTTAATCGCTACTGTATCATTAGTCGATCGCAACTTGGCAAGATGAACTTGTCCAAGGCTAGCAGCTGCAATTGGTACATCGTTGAATTCAGTAAATATAGAATCAAATTCCTTTTTACCACCATCATATGCACTGTAAGCTAGTTGAAGAGCTTCTTCGCCAGACTTTGCTGGAACTTGATCTTGAAGTCGTTCCATGGAGCTTTTCCATTCATCAGGTAAAAGCTTGTCTCTACAAGATAAAATTTGACCAATTTTGGTATACAATGGTCCTAGACGCAGTAGCCCCTCTGCAAATGTTTCCCCTGCCACTTTTTTCAAATTAGAAGCCCTATCGGAAGATACTTTTATGTAAGAAAGCAATTTTGCAGTGAAGGAAAGAAGTGATATCCTTCCAAATAGACCAAATAGAGCCCTGCCCCTTTTCTGTGGATTATCTGCATATGTTCCCCATTCAGAAGTTGGATCTATCCGTTGGCGTTTTTTAGTCTCTATTGTATCGACCAATAGAAAAAGCAGTACTATAGTTAGCAATGTTTTTATCTTTCTCGTCTTTGTATAATCCATCAAGGGAAGTAATATTCTTTGTTTTATAGTAGAAACAGTACCTAGCATTGCAAACATAATGTTGCGAAGATTTTGAATCATCTGATTTGGTTGTGTAACTGAATTAATCGTCGCATCATTTACGAGACTGGTTTTTCTAAATAGGTTCAAAGAAGACGTCCCTCCGTAGGTTCTCAATGTTCTACTATCCAGTGAAGTTCTCGCTATTTCAGGAAAATGGAATGCATTGATTCTATTTCGGTTTGTAGATGAGATGCTAGTGAAAGCTTGAACAATAGTGAAGGTGGAAAGAAGTAGTAGAACTAGAGGTAGCTTCATTGTAAGTTATTGTCATTAGCTTTCTTTCCTCAACGCAAAGATTTGGAATTCACACTTTTTCTATTGTGATGTGTAGAGCATCTATCTTTTTTCAGTGAAAACTTTAGGTCGACCCACTTTTACTAGAATACTTTTTCCTCTTTATAGCATGAGATTATCACAGCTCGCTCTTGATTACGGATTCAGATATACTGAGGTACTGTACTTTGTCGATGATGAATGATACTGATGGTTCTTCTACACAAACATCACTGATGAAACTCTCTCATCAGCCTCATCTTCACTCAGACATACTCTCCCCCTTGTATTGTACCCTCAATCACATAGGTACATAAAATAGATTGAAACCGTATTCCCTTCTTAGCCTGCTCTTTTTTTTTCCTGTTTTAGAAAACAATGACAAAAGAGTTCACATATAAAACATATTCATATGAATACGGAGATACTGTCTTTATAAATATTCTATCACAGAAATACCAACAGTGTAGGTCCCATCACTTTCACTTCTTCGATTTAGGAGGTTTCCTCCCGCCTCTCTCCACTCAGAATGGAACTTTTCGATAGACTATAATTGGATAATTCAATCGCATTCTTTGGTAGCTTTAGAGGGATTGAAGAAGAAAACTTTTGAGTAAAATCTTTTCTCAAATTTTCCCACCTACTTCTTCTTTTCACAAGATTCCTCATATGTTGGACAGAATCGGGATTGTGTTTGAAGAAGCTGAGGAAGTCGCTAGCATCAACGAAGTAGGTTTCGACATCTGTCAAAGCAGTAGCTTGTCTTTTATACTTTTTAGACCCATTCATCATCTCCACTATTCCAAAAATATCATGATCAGTCGAAGATAGATCTGCAATTTCAACGATTACATCCTTGTGTTTCTCAGTATTGGATAGAGACTTGTTGGAAGTTTTGGTCATCTTGAGGGATATATGTATGGTACCATTGGATAGCATGAATATCTTGTCAAAGCGTTCGCCTTGAGTTGAAATAACTGAACCTTTTTCGTATTTCCTTTTTCTCATTGCAAATGATATCTTGACGAGGTCATCATAAGACCAATCTTGAAAGAGTATGCATTTTCGAAGAAAAGAAATTTTGTCCTTGGTTTGGTGCTTTGACGAATGTTTTGTGTACAAAACTCTCATGTATGTTTGTTCTGGAATGAGTAAAAGAACGGCAACATTCGATGCATTTGTTTCATCTTGGGATAATCCATCGCTCTTTGTGGTTTCGGTCTCCACACGAGCCTGTCCCAGACTTCCTTCAGAAATCACTGTCGCGTTTCGTTTTGAATGAATCCCATTTTCGTTAAAGCTCAATTCTCCAAAACCTGCACCTTGGATAAGCGAAACCAGAAAACGTCCATACATGGTCCGATTTGGTTTCATTGTGTCGGTATCTTCCTCTACTTGAAGACTTTTTTGCTTCTGCTTCAAGCTTTCTTCCGATTCTTGTCTTCTGTAAATGGAAACTGACCCTCGTAAAACGACATAGTAGCAATCTGGGTGATCTCCTTGTTCAAAAACCAACTGATCAAATTCAAACGTTCTTAGTTGACATGTTCTCACAAGTTCTTCTTTGTTGATATCAGTAAGTGCATCGAATAGTTTGGATGCCTTTTCTTTCAACAAACTCAAAATTTCATCGCAATGTGGTCCACGATCTTTATTAGAAGTGAGTTCTAATAACCTTCTAGTCGTCTCGTCAACAACTAGTTCTCCCATTTTCAATCTAACTCTTTCACAATTTGTGCGAGATGAATCCAAATCTTGTAGACTAGATGGTTGTGAGGGCTCCTGATCCAGTCTCCTCGAAAAAACACCACCTGACAAGCCAAGTAAATTCAAATCACCTTACGCACAGCAAAATCACCATCACCAATGAATCATTGGCTAAAGGTATTGCTAATACGTTAGAAGCTAGTCCAATATCATCACAAATCTCGTTGATGATCATGAACGTTAAAACAATACTAGTAAGTACTTCCATAGGATATACAAGACTGTCGAAGTAGCGTCAGTAAATAAAACATTAAAATGTAAAGTGTCCTAACCTCGATATTCACTAAATATTTCATTTGTAATTGAGTATGCTGGACGGAAGGTGCAGGTTCTTTTCACTCGCGTAACTGACAAGTGATTTCTTATCGAACCCGGTACTTTTCGTACTTTTTGAATAGAACAAGCATTATCATTATTTTTGTTTGAGGGATCTAGCACTGTTCTGCAGACCATGTTGGTTTATATTCAAAAAGTGCGACTTCAAATGAAAATACCCTTTTCGCCAAAGCGTTGTCATAATCTTGTTTTATTTAGAAAATGAGGCAAACATACTTCCGCTTTTATCCAATAGACTGACTCAATGAGAGGAAAGCATTAATAAGAAATTGAAGAAATATGGAATGTATTCGATCTTGAGGGAGTTCTTGCACATTTATAGACTGCTCCAACTTGCTTTGTAGTGACGGTGAGTGGAGATCGATGGTTCTTTCAGCATTCGAAGATCTGAAACTTGCTTCTAGTTCTCTTCCTTTTTCTAAGCTTGACCACCATGACACATGCACACCATCACCTTTTGTGGAAACAGTTATTTCAAGAAGTCAATGTTACGAAGTTTTATCAACGCTTGTACTATTTACTTCTTTGAATTTTATTCACATATACTTATAGATTACAAATCCTTTATTTCTCTTGTTGATAAGTTGAACAGTAAACCCACCATCTACCTTATCAATTTTCTCAAAATTCTGCCTTACTTTCTTACTCTCCTAAGTCTTCTTGTTCTAGTTTTTAGAGGTACTCCTTTCCCACCAGGAATACCTTTACCACCCTTACCTGGGCTCGAAGGACTAGCGCCTTGGTCTAGTTTCTGTGGACATTGTTCTCCAACACACACATCTTTACAGAGGGGATTTGGGATACAAGTTTTATCAGACACGCCTTTATCTTCAGCTTCGGGATGTGGGCAAAGTTTTAGACTGTTGCATGCGTATCTACAACAAGCTTCTTCGCCTTTGAACCCATTGGACAAATTTCCAAAATAGTCACATTCGTCACAAGGTTCATTACTGCACTTTCCAGGGCAAAATGGATTCACATTCTCGCATGATTCTAACAATGTATCTGCAGCAGCATTTGGAGCAGCAGTAGGAACCATTTGAATTGGATCATTCACAGCAACACACTCGCTGTTTTCGTTCAGAATACCATTCATGCCACTTCCATCAATAGAGCAACTACAATATGTATCTTCACAAACATTTCCACACAAAGGATTTGGTTTGCAGCAGCTAAAGTCATCATCACTCAACCAGATTCCTATCTCTCCATCACTACAAGTGTTTGCTACTGGGCAATTATCATCATCTCTATTTCCAGGAGTAGAAGTATTACCAATCTCTGCAATCACCCAATCATCACCATCATAAGTTGACTTTGCCACATCGTGCACATTGCCTCTCTTTCTGTAAGCTCTTGTGTCATAGAAATGGTGTGCAGAGGAAGAAGCTCCTGGGATACCGTAAGCATCAACAATCTCACAGCTCTCACGAGAGTACTCGTCACCAACACACTTCTCGATAGTGACTACATCGCCTCCATTTAGATCTCCAACAGCATTATTGTCATTACAATATGTTTTGAATTCGTTTGATTTAGCACCGCAAATGACGAAGAAAGAGTTGCCGTCGAGAGTCTCATCCTTCAGAGGGAATACAGTTGGTGTTGGTGAAGACAAGCTTCCTCCGGTATACTTCACAACAAAATAGTTCTGCACAATAACAACACAACATACAAGAGAAGAGGAGAAATTGTGTCAGTAAACATAATATGATAACAATAAAACCATGCATCTTTCGATGAAACAGAGACAAAAGCAAATGAAAACAAACATCATACTCACATCTGGGAATGGGTAATTATTGTGGACATTTGTAGAGTGCAACTCAATGAAGTTATCTACATCTGTCACCTCGGTAATGATCAAGTTGAAGTCATCTCTATCCCCTGGGGTAGTATCCTCTCCGTCCAATGGCTTCAAAATCACCCAATCATCTCTATCCCAGACACCCTTTGGAGTATCGTGTGTTGGCCCTTGAAGACGGTATGCTCTACCGTCAGTGAACTTCTGATCCTTAGCATCGTCTGGCTTATCCCCTGGAACACCAAATACATCGATAATCTCACAATCAGTACTATCAGCCTTGGAGCATGCTTCGATTGTCACTGTATTTTCTCCATTGAGGTCAGCAACGTCATCGGTGTATTGACAGATTCCTCCTTCATTACTTGCACAGATCACAATGAAACCGTTATTGTTGACAAACTTATCCTTGAGCTCAAAGGATTTAGACGGAGATGGACTATCGCCATCATATCTCTTGAGGTAAAGATTCTGTATTGAACACAAAGAAGAAGAAACAACAACAAAGGATTAGCAACACAAAACAAAACATATCTATAACATAGTGAATATATGATCCAGATGTGCAGACTTACTTCCACAATTGAATAATTGATGTGACCACTTGGCGAATACAGCTCAACAAATCTCTTCTTCTCATCCTGCGGATCAGTGACCTCAGTAATGATCAACTCGAAGTCGTTTCTATTGCCTCGGGTAGTATCTTCTCCATCCAATGGCTTCACAATCACCCAATCTCTTCTATCCCATTCATTTTTGGGAGTATCATGAACTGGTCCTTGAAGACGGTAAGCTCTACCATCAGTAAAGTCATGCTTTTTGAGGTCATCAAAGCTGTAGTTGGGAATACCATACACATCCACAACATTACACACAGTGTCTACACACTTCTCAATTGTGACTACGTCATTTCCGTCAAGGTTCTTGATATCATCAGTGGAAGAGACTGGAACAATGTAGTATCCACTTGTGAGGTCCTTTGAGCCGATGTCATGAATTTGCTTCGGACTGGAAGCATCATTTCCATCGATGTATCTTACCACACGGTATTTCTATGAAAAATAGTGAAAAGCGCAAATTAGTACAAGTTAGTACAACAGCATAATACGATAGACAATGACAAGCATCATGGGCTCTGGAATATCAATAACTTACACTTGGAATTGTCTCATTAGCATGATAAGGAGAAAACAACTCAATGAACTTGTTCTTATCATCAACAGGATCAGTGACCTCTGTAATGATCAGTTTGAAGTCATCTCTGTTACCTGGAGTAGTCCCAACCTCATCCACATTGCCAAGAATCACCCAGTCGTCTGAATCCCATTCCGCTTTTGGCATATCATGTACTGGCCCTGGTAGACGGTATGCTCTACCACCGGTAAAGTCAGGAGGAGTACCTGCTGCATTTCCAGGTAGTCCAAATACGTCCACAATCACACAACCAGTAGTACCAGACGCATCACTGCATCTCTCGATAGTGACAACATCCTTGCCTGAAAGATCAGCTACTGAATCACGAAGATCGCATCCAGTTCCATTTGCATCACAAACCACGATGAAGCCTTTGTTGTCAATCACCTTTCCTTTCAATGGCAAAGATTCTGTTGCTGGAGATTGTCCGTTGTCATATCTCTTGAGGAAAAGATTCTGTATTTGAGGAGAAAGAGAGGAGAGTTAGATATTATTACGGCTTTTGATTACTTGAATGTGAAGGTCAAGAAGAACTACTTACTTCCTTGATAGGGTGGTTGGTGTGACCAGTTGGTGAAAACAACTCGATGAGCTCGTTACCCTCGTCAATAGGATCAGTGACTTCTGTAATGATCAGTTTGAAGTCATCTCTGTTACCTGGAGTAGTCCCAACCTCATCCACATTGCCAAGAATCACCCAGTCGTCTGAATCCCATTCCGCTTTTGGCATATCATGTACTGGCCCTGGTAGACGGTATGCTCTACCACCGGTAAAGTCAGGAGGAGTACCTGCTGCATTTCCAGGTAGTCCAAATACGTCCACAATCACACAACCAGTAGTACCAGACGCATCACTGCATCTCTCGATAGTGACAACATCCTTGCCTGAAAGATCAGCTACTGAATCACGAAGATCGCATCCAGTTCCATTTGCATCACAAACCACGATGAAGCCTTTGTTGTCAATCACCTTTCCTTTCAATGGCAAAGATTCTGTTGCTGGAGATTGTCCGTTGTCATATCTCTTGAGGAAAAGATTCTGTATTTGAGGAGAAAGAGAGGAGAGTTAGATATTATTACGGCTTTTGATTACTTGAATGTGAAGGTCAAGAAGAACTACTTACTTCCTTGATAGGGTGGTTGGTGTGACCAGTTGGTGAAAACAACTCGATGAGCTCGTTACCCTCGTCAATAGGATCAGTGACTTCTGTAATGATTAGTTTGAAGTCATCTCTGTTACCCAAGCTCATGTTTTCTGGAGTTGCTGTATCTACAAAGACCCAATTATCGGGAATATAAAATTCTCCACTTGGTAAGTCGCTTTTTCCGAAACCTTCCAAACGGTACATTTTACCTTTGATTGTAACATTAGTAATTGTATCAATTTTGGTACAAAATTCTGCTTCTTCGGATGTTTGACTTTCACAATTTGTGATCCAAAAAGAAGTTGGTTCTTCCTGAAATGTTAATTCTGGGACCACTATATCGCAGATGTCGTCTATACTGTTTTCACACAAAACAAGGAATCCATTATTGTTGAAGTTGTTACTGTTGAGGAGGATTTTATTGTATCTTCCGTTTGTGTTATCGTACCAGACAAAATAATAATTCTATAATCGACAAAAGATATACTGTCAGTAGCTTGTCAATGTAAATATTTTGCAATTAGACGCAATGACTCACCTGGACGAAGTTTGTAACAGTTGGTACATAAATTTCAACGATATGATTTACTGTTGTATTGATGACAGGCCTTGCAATCTCCGTGATGATTGGTTTTGGAGTGTCAATAGTTTCAATGAATTCGAGAGTAGGAGCAGACGTTGGAGGAGGAGGAGCATAGACAAATGAAATTGAATCTTTTGTCCCGCCTGATACAAAGAAAATGTTGAGAATTAGTGACAAAAAACATGTTTGTCACAAATCATTTACTTACACCTGTTTGCAAGATTACCATTATTTCCATGGTTGCATGTCCCATCCTCATAGTTGCAGAAAATACCAAGAGTCATCTTGATTCGAAAATCAGCAAAGTTCATGCCACCTTCATCACATGTATTGATGGTGAATGTTTTATTACCAATACGCTTGGTTTGATTTGGCTCAATGAAATCGCTGTGAATATCGTCGAGTAGGCTTCCATAATTATTGAAGGTATCTGCATCTTCGGAGTTCTTTATAGTAACTTGCAACTTTTGCTTCTTTCTTTTATCGTAAAAGATTGCTTGTGGAATAGTGTACGTATTCGTGATGGTGAACTCGTAGGTTACCTCAACGTCCATACACTTATCGACCTGCCATCTTCCGAAACAATGGTCACGAAAGTCGGGATTTGCTTGAGGAGCTACCACTTTAGAATCATCGTTAGCAGCCTTGTTTCTGTCAGTAGTGAGAACATCGGATTCTCCAAGGTATTTGAAAGTAGCATCATTACCCTTCCACTTAGCCTTACATTCAATACCAACCTAAAGAAATGGAATTGAATAATTAGTCAGAACGAAAACAAACCTACAGGTGAAAGTAAAGGAAAGATTCAACACTGTAACTTACCTCAGAAGTCACACCAGGATAAGCGTCCCATGCATTAGCAACTTTAGATTTTGGTGAGTATACCTTCTGGACTGTCCCATCCTTGTGAGTGACTTTCCAAGAGTCGAGGTTGCGACACTGCTTCTTGTTTGGATTGGTTGCATGGTTGTATGTCACCGTAGATGATTTAGGATATGGATCATCGAACTGTACCTCTCTCCAAGCAGTTTTTTGAATCTGTTTAATAGTTTTTGGTGTTGTAAATGATCCGTCATCTCTTTCATACAAACCCCATTTCTTGGTGAGTGGATCCAACTCTACCAATTCTGCATCCACAGATTGGAAGAAAACGGATGAGAGACCTAACAAGTAGGACGCTGTGGTGAATTTCATGATGATGGAAGTGATCAACTAGTTGTCTTCTTTTATAAGTTCTAGAGATCGATAATGGTTGTTTTATGAAGATGTAGATTTTATGAGCCTTGATTTCGTTATTTCACGAAATGATCGTTTTCTTCCTCATTCCTGTTCATTGCATAAACGACTCATTCTTCCTAAGCAGACTTGTACCACATAAAAATGAGCATTAATTTAGCTAAAATTAAGACAGATTTAATCTTGTTTCTTGTTGAAAGCACAGATTGTCCTAATTTTTTTCTGTGCCAAGACTAACATTAGATATCCTGCGGAATCACGCCTTCCCACTACGAACGGATTTTTAAAAACATGTTTTTTATTTTTTGCGCAGTGTATGTTTTTTCTCCCTATCCGACAACTTTCTATTTTTATTTCGCTTTTCTCCTAAAAAGAATAAAAAACTGGTCAAAACCAACTGAGTATGCGAATGTATTTTTTTTTAATTGAATTTCTACTATGTATCTATGTATTTTTTTATAGTTTTTGTTCTTGAATCGATCGTCTAATTCTTCTTGCTGATAAGTTGACTTCTCAATGTCTAAAATCATTCAAATTCTGATCCTTACTTTCTTACTCTCCTGAGTCTTGTTGTTTTCTTGCTAGGAGAAACTCCTTTGCCACCCTTTGCTGGAGGAGCTCCACCACCCTTGGTTGGGCTTGAAGGACTGTTGCCTCCCTGGTCAGGACTCACTGGACATTTTTCACCAGCACACACATCAGGACAGAACGCATTTTTGAAACATTTGTTCTTTTTATCATCATCATCATCTTCAGGATATGGACATAGTGGTAGATCCATGTGTCTATATCTACAACAATCTCCGCCAGTGGACAATTTTCCTACTTCTTCACAAGCTGTTTCACAAGCATCATCACTGCACTTTCCAACGCAGAACTGATTCTTTAATTCGCAAGTATCTGCTCCAGGTGCCGGTGCAGGAGTAGGAACAGGAGAAGGCCCAGTAGGGATTGCATCCTTTACTTCTACACATTTTTTATCTTTGTTAAGGATACCAAGTTCGTTTTTACCTTCTACAGAACAACTACAGTAAGTATCTTCACAAACATTTCCACACAAAGGATTTGGTTTGCAGCAGCTAAAGTCATCATCGCTCAACCAGATTCCAATCTCTCCTTCACTACAAGTATTTGCTACAGGGCAATTATCATCATCTCTATTTCCAGGAGTGGAAGTAGTACCGATCTCAGCAATCACCCAATCATCACCATCATAAGTTGACTTCGCCACATCGTGCACATTACCTCTCTTTCTGTAAGCTCTTGTGTCATAGAAATGGTGTGCAGAGGAAGAAGCTCCTGGGATACCGTAAGCATCAACAATCTCACAGCTCTCACGAGAGTACTCGTCACCAACACACTTCTCGATAGTGACTACATCGCCTCCATTTAGATCTCCAACAGCATTATTGTCATTACAATATGTTTTGAATTCGTTTGATTTAGCACCGCAAATGACGAAGAAAGAGTTGCCGTCGAGAGTCTCATCCTTCAGAGGGAATACAGTTGGTGTTGGTGAAGACAAGCTTCCTCCGGTATACTTCACAACAAAATAGTTCTGCACAATAACAACACAACATACAAGAGAAGAGGAGAAATTGTGTCAGTAAACATAATATGATAACAATAAAACCATGCATCTTTCGATGAAACAGAGACAAAAGCAAATGAAAACAAACATCATACTCACATCTGGGAATGGGTAATTATTGTGGACATTTGTAGAGTGCAACTCAATGAAGTTATCTACATCTGTCACCTCGGTAATGATCAAGTTGAAGTCATCTCTATCCCCTGGGGTAGTATCCTCTCCATCCAATGGCTTCAAAATCACCCAATCATCACTATCCCAGATACCCTTTGGAGTATCGTGTGTTGGCCCTTGAAGACGGTATGCTCTACCGTCCGTGAACTTCTGATCCTTAGGATCAATTGGCTTATCCCCTGGAACACCAAATACATCGATAATCTCACAATCAGTACTATCAGCCTTGGAGCATGCTTCGATTGTCACTGTATTTTCTCCATTGAGGTCAGCAACGTCATCGGTGTATTGACAGATTCCTCCTTCATTACTTGCACAGATCACGATGAAACCGTTATTGTTGGCAAACTTATCCTTGAGCTCAAAGGATTTAGACGGAGATGGACTATCGCCATCATATCTCTTGAGGTAAAGATTCTGTATTGAACACAAAGAAGAAGAAACAACAACAAAGGATTAGCAACACAAAACAAAACATATCTATAACATAGTGAATATATGATCCAGATGTGCAGACTTACTTCCACAATTGAATAATTGATGTGACCACTTGGCGAATACAGCTCAACAAATCTCTTCTTCTCATCCTGCGGATCAGTGACCTCAGTAATGATCAACTCGAAGTCGTTTCTATTGCCTCGGGTAGTATCTTCTCCATCCAATGGCTTCACAATTACCCAGTCATTCTTCATCCATGTCTGCTTAGGAACGTCATGTACTGGCCCTTGAAGACGGTATGCTCTACCATCAGTAAAGTCATGCTTTTTGAGGTCATCAGAGCTGTAGTTGGGAATACCATACACATCCACAATATCACACACAGTGTCTACACACTTCTCAATTGTGACTACGTCTTCTCCATCAAGGTCCTTGATATCATCAGTGGAAGAGACTGGAACAACGTAGTAACCACTTGTGAGGTCCTTTGAGCCGATGTCATGAATTTGCTTCGAAGAATCATTCTTTCCATCGATGTATCTTATAACACGGTAGTTCTATGACCAGCAGTAAGCAAAAAGGACAAGTTAGTACAACAGCATAAAACAATAGACCATGAGATGCATCATGGGCTCTAGAAATATCAATAACTTACACTTGGAATTGACTCATCACCGTGATAAGGAGAAAACAACTCGATGAACTTGCTCTCATCATCAGCAGGATCAGTGACCTCTGTAATGATCAGCTTGAAGTCATCTCTGTTACCTGGAGTAGTACCACCCTCATCCACATTGCCAAGAATCACCCAATCATTAGAATCCCATGTTGATTTTGGCATATCATGTACTGGTCCTGGTAGACGGTATGCTCTACCATTGGTGAAGTCAGGAGTATTTACGGCATTTCCAAGAAGTCCAAATACGTCCACAATCACACATCCAGTTTTACCGGACTCATCGCTGCAGCTCTCGATAGTGACAACATCCTTGCCTGAAAGATCAGCTACTGTATCACGAAGATCGCATCCATCCTCATCCTCATCCTCATCTGCATCACAAACCACGATGAAGCCTTTGTTGTCGATCACCTTTCCTTTCAATGGCAATGATTTTGTTGCTGGGGATTGCCCATCGTCATATCTCTTGAGGAAAAGATTCTGTATTTGAGGAGAAAGAGAGGAGAGTTAGATATTATTGCGGCTTTTCATCACTTGACTATATAGGTCAAGAAGAACTACTTACTTCCTTGATAGGGTGGTTGATGTGACCAGTTGGTGAAAACAACTCGATGAGCTCGTTACCTTCGTCAGTAGGGTCAGTGACCTCTGTAATGATCAATTCAAAGTCATTTCTGTTACCTGGAGTCGCATCTTCTCCATCCAATGGCTTCACAATAACCCAATCGTTTGAATCCCATGTTGATTTTGGCATATCGTGTTCTGATCCTGGTAGACGGTATGCTCTACCACCAGTAAAGTCACTTTTACCTGATTCAGGAACACCGTATACATCAAGTACAGTACAATTATCAAATCCTTCTCCAGCTTTGCACTTTTCAATGCTTACAACGTAATTTCCTGAAAGCACGTTTAGAGGGTCAGTAGGAATCGAAATTACAACAAAACCATTCTCGTCAAGTGGTTTTTTATCAAGAGGTAGTCTCTGAGGTCCACTGCCATCATTAATGATGAGATACAAATCCTATTGAAGGAGATTAAGTTAGTTACACATTCAATAATTGAAATTCCTTCCAACTTAGAATTCAACTTACGAGAACTGGTGGAATTTCCTGGTTGGTTTGACCGGTTGGTGAGTATAATTCAATAAATTTGTTTTCACCATCAGATGGATCAGTAACCTCAGTGATGATTAACCCGAACTCATCTCTAGTCCCAGGTGTCAAGATATGCGGAGAAGTTGAATCTACAAAGACCCAGTATTGAGTAACTTTTTCGTCACCACTTGGCGCGTCGCTGTCCCCAACATTGTGCAAACGGTAAATTTTGCCTGTAATGTCAACATCATTGACAGTATCAATTTTGGTACAATCTTTAGCGGTGGTAGTAGTGCTTTCACAATCAGTGATCCAGAAGGAGGAGAAGCCAGTAAAAGAAAGGTCTGATAACTGATGAGTACAAACCCCAGCTTCCATTGTTTGGCAAAGAACAAAGTACCCATCATTGTTAGGCTCGTTGAGTAGAATTTGCTTATGCACATTCTTGTTTCCATCAATCCAAACAAAATAATAGTTCTGGAAACACATGGTGCAAGGAAAAGTCAGCGATTGAAGATTTAAAACTTCTCAGTAGAAAAATTACAATGATTACGACTCACCTTGGAAATGTTGGTAATTGAAGGTGCATAAATTTCAACCACGTAATTGACTTCATTGTTGATGACTGGTCTTGCAATCTCGGTAATGATTGGTGGAGTCTCAGGAGTCTTCAGTTCAAATGAAATGGAATCCGCGGTTCCGCCTTTTTTCAAAATTCAAATGTGAGAGAAGTAAAAAGATTTACAAATACATGTTCCAACAATTGACTTACATCTGTTTGCAAGATTCCCATTATTTCCATGGTTGCATGTCGCATTATGTGTCGCATTACCATAGTTGCAGAAAATACCAAGAGTCATTTTATTTCTGAATGCAGCAGCGTTTGTGTTGTCGTTACTTTCATCACATGTATTGATGGTGAATGTTTGCTCCTCTAAGTGCATGGTTTGATTTGGCTGGATGATGTGACTATGAGTATTTTTGAGGATGCTTCCATAATTATCGAAGGTACTGGTATCGTTGGAGTTCTTCAAAGTAACATGTATTTTTTTCTTCTCTACATCTTTTAGATCGTAGAAGATAGCTTGTGGAATAGAGTACGTATTTTTGATGGTGAACGTGTAGGTTACCAAGATATCGACGCACTTATTCACCTGCCATTCTCCGAAACAGTGTTCACGAAAGTTGGGAGGTGCTTGAGGAAAAGGAGCCTTCACAGTAGAACCATCAGCAACTTTCCCTCTTGCTTCAGTGAGAACATCTGATTCTCCATCATACGTGAAAGTAACATCATCATCATTCCAAGTAGCTCTACATTCAATACCAACCTAAAGAAATGGAATTGAGTAAGAAGTCAGAACGAGAACAAGGTGAAAGAAAAGGAAAGATTCAATACTGTAACTTACCTCAGAAGTCACTCCAGGATATGCTTCCCATGCATTCGCAACATCAGACTCTGGAGAGTATACTTTGTCGACTACGTTGCCATTGTGAGTAACTTTCCAAGAGTCTAGGTTACGACATTGCTTCTTGTTTGGATTGGTTGCATGGTTATATGCCACCGTAGATGATTTAGGATATGGTTCATTGAACTTTACCTCTCTCCAATCAGTGTTCTTGATTTTTGTTTGAGTTTTTCCTTGCCACTTTTTTCTGAATTGTGTCAACTCTTTCACTTCTGCATCCACAGATTGGAAGCAAAAGGATGACAGACCTAACAAGTAGGACACCGTGATAAGTTTCATGATGTTGCAAGTGATCAACTGGCTGTCTTCTTTCTATGAGTTCTAGAATTTGATTCAGACGAATTCGTTTTGATTCCACTTCTACTTCGTCAAAGAGGAAGGAATTGGAATTCTGTGTTTTTTATGGCTGCAGTTGGATCTCAATTGGAGGAACGATGCCTTCCTCTAAAGAATACGATTCATTTTTGTTCTACAAGAAAGAATGAACAGGGAAAAGACTTGCCAAGATTTGATGTGTTACTATTTTAGTATGATGACTTTCATGACCGCTCCAAAATTTGTCAAAAGAGTCGGAGAGGAATGAGGGGCTTAAATAAAGAAAGAGAAGCCTTCTTTGAATAACCCGGATATGGGTGACATCCATGTAAAATGAGGGAGGAAAAAGCATGCGTTGGATGAAAATTTCACCCCTTCCAGGACTGTTCTTTCAATCTTGCACACGAAGTCATCGGATGTAGCGAGTAGATGATGAATAGAAATATTGGTCAAGTCTGGAAGCAGGTAATTCTAATCATTCAAATTCTAAAAATGTATTTGGATGTATCCACCAAAAATTGACGTGCAAATGGTGGTATTTCTTGATACTCAATAAACACGTAATACTGTATTCCTCTTTCGTCAGTGCCCTCTTCCTTCATCCTTACGTGTAGTTCACTTTGTGAAAGGGATTTTGTACACATTATATTTTTTGCCAAACATTTCATCTTCACTCAACGGAACTGGTCTATTTCTATTCATAAAACAAAAATCATCTTTGACATGCATCCTTCGTCGTGGCCAAATTCTATATGATACTTTTCCAAGTATTTTTTGTTTTGAAATTGGCCCATCTATATTTTTACAATAAAAAATATCAGTTTCAACACCTTGGATAATGCAAATAAGAATCATATTACCATACTTACAATGTCTCGAGTCAATGCTATGGAGAGGATTGTCACCCTCTACCCATATATTTCCCTTTGGAATAATCATTGTACTTTTGCCATTTTCAGAAACCACATTCGTTTTCCAAGCATCTCGTTCGATATTAGGAACTTCTCGGATACCGAGATCAGGCTCATTTTTATACAAATCAACGTATTCACCATGTATGCAAATAATATCTCCTTCCATTCCACATATTCTTTTACAAGCATAGCCTCCACGAAAATCTTTGAAAACGATAATGTCTCCAACTTTAAACACATCCGTATCATTTTTATGAAAGACGGAAAGAAACCATGGTTTTAGACGAAGATAACAATCGCCTGCTGGAAATATTGTGGGAAGCATACTAGGCCCTGCCATAAAATCAAATGCAAATGGAATCGGAGAGTATTCTTCATGATTCAAGCAGTACAAGAGTATAATAGCCATTGGTATTCTAGTAGCAAGTGATTTTCCAATTTCTTCAGAAAACAAACTATGCGACCCTCCTGGCGAGTATATTCTTGGCTTGCTTTTTGCTAATTTCGCCACTTTAGTTTTCCATGTCGTTTGGAATCTGTTTTGTTTGAGCAACACTTTAGATAATTCCAATGTTCTTTGCTGTCTAAAGCTTGGTTTGAAAAGATGAAGCTTGTTCATTTTCATCTGTAGCAGTTGAAAGGCGGCAATTTTTTCAGCTTTTCTTTCAGCGTTCTTTTATTCAAACAGATCTAAACACAGAATCTAGTATCCCATTTGATCAATGAGAAGAAACTTCTTTTCCAAGCAATGGAAGCACTTTTGCAATAAGGAAGTGTATTCGACGATTGAGATTGCTTCCATCACATTCATCTTCTCGTAGGTATGTATAAATGTGGGTATAAATAGGTTATAAATCCAATCTGTAGTCTATCCTCTCAGTACATAATAGGAAAACGGACATAATAATAGTTGTTTCTCTTCTATTTTCAAATCCCTTAGACATGCATATGAAGAGATTATGGGTACTTATTTCTTATCTTTATATTTTGACTTACTGTATCTCTTTTTCTTTTTCTTGTGTCCTTTTCGATGCTTTCGCCGTTTTCGCTTCTCATAACTGTCTTCGCTATCCGAATCATCAGATGAATTCTGTGATCTATAATCCTTTTTCCTTTTACGTGAATGTTTTCTATATTCGTGAGATCGCTTGTGTTTCCTCTTCTTTTTATTCAAAGAAGCAGAAGAAACTGAATCCTCTGATGATGAAAGTAATTCATATTTCTTCGAAGTCCCTATTCGAGATATTTTTCCATCTCCTGAGAGAAAAGACTGTTCAGCTAAAGCATCATTCATTCTTTGCTCAGCTCTACTCGACATCTGAACTGTTGTTTCTTTCCTTATTGCTTGTGCCTTTGCCTGTTTCTGCCCGTGGAGCTTAGATTCAACAACAGCTAGATATGTCTTTGCATCTTTCAAAGTAGCCTTATTTTCAGTCTCTTCACTACTACCAATTACGTCACTTTCTTGATTTATGTAATCAATCACTCGTTTCAGCATTTCATGCGCCATTTCTAGTCGACCATCATTGATGCAGAGTGCCCCATACGCAGTCAATATTCTCTTGTGATGGGGAATCATTTCCAGGCCATCTTTGTAACACGATTCTGCTTTCTTTACTAATGATAAAGATTCCAACTGCGTCTTATCCGCCGACAATGCAGCCTTTGCATACTCTACTCCCTTTTCGAATTGCGTATTAGCCCACGCACTATTTTGTTCTTCTCGTAAGTTGAGATAATTCCAAGTTGGAAATGTTGACAACTTATAAAGTGAAGAACAGTGTTGTGGAAGTTCCATGGCATCACTTGGAGAGAGACGAAAAGAAAATTCATTTGATTCCTTTTTATTGCTCTGGAAACCTTTAGAATCGTCTATCTTGGTTCCGTCAGCATCTGCATTGGATGGGTTAGTATGTTGCACTTCAAAGTGTGGGACTTCATAACTACTGACTATTGACGTATCTATTACTCTTTCCAAAATATCTTTCACGACCATCCCCTGCTATCCATCCCTCAATCGAAATCTCCAACAGGCTAACAAGTCACTTGACTAAGACTTTCTTTCTATTGTTGAATAGTATTATGCTTGAAGGAATATGGAATGAATAAAATTGCACTTTTTATTTTTTCTGACTTGCTCTATTTGTCTCCTTTCCTTCTCTCTCTCTTTCTTTTCGACAAGTGAAAAAGATGAGACAAACGACCAATGAAAAAATGAAGCTATGATGAACTTCAATACCTACTTCTGACATTGATTGTGGATTCTGGTTTCCAAAATCCAATGCATCTAAGTAATTTGATACTGTCGACGTGCTTTACGAGTCGTCATATTCATCGTCTAAGCCATGTGATTCAAAGTGAGAATTCCCTCCATGAGATATGTAACAATGAGCCTTTCACAGAAAAGCATGAGAGAAGAGTTGCTCCCTTCGAATTTCATACAGCACCAATGCAGTGCTATACTTCCTATCCACTCAGGAATTTATATACGCTTCTATCCCCTTCGTCGATAATATGGACAGAGATGGAAAAGGTCGACGATTTATTTCCTAGAAACATGGAAGATGATGTTGCCCTTGACTTTCTCATGAAGTCACTTGAAAAAAGACTTGGAGATGAAACAAATTATAGAGAAAACAATGAGGATCCAAAGCTAGTTTTACAGTTTGGCTCAAATGATCCGGAGAGATTGAGAAAATGCGTAAAGTATACAGTTGCAAAGTATCATGGATCATTGCGAGAAATAAATTTGAATTGTGGTTGTCCTTCAATTGAAAGTGGAGGCGCTACTACATATGGGGCTAGTTTGATGAAGGAGGTTCAATTAACATCAGACTTGGTTCGCGCAGCTAGAAAAGGCATTATAGAAGGACTCAATATGAAAGAGAACTCCGATGAGTTACAGTTGCCAATAGGAGTTAGTGTCAAGACTCGTATTGCCGTGTTTGAACATATTGATGACATGGTGGATCTTGATGATGATCACTATAACTACCTCCAGAACTACGTCACAAAAATTGTGGATGCAGGTGCAAATCACATCATTTTGCATGCACGACCAGCAATTCTATCTGGGCTAAGCCCTGTAAAGAATCGAATTGTTCCAAACCTCAACTATGAGTTTGTAAAACAAGTTCAAAGTGACTTTGGTGAAAACATTACTGTCACGCTGAATGGTGGTATCAAATCTATCCATCATTTAAAAAAGCTAATTTCAACGAATGGGGATGATAATAACAAGTCTACAATATACTCAATCATGGCAGGAAGATATCCATTGGAGCGACCCCTAGACTTGGTTGCAATTGAGCAACTACTCTCCAATCATGCATCGCCAAGTACTTTTGACGTTTATGAAAACACAAAGAAAGCATTAAAACAGTACCTTGATTTTTCATTGTCAATACAAAATACAAAGCAACCAACATATACAATTGCTGAACTTTGTTTACCGATATTTCTAGTTGTTGAACAGCTACGAGACGATTATAATTACGAGGAAGAAGACTTTACATATAAACCTTTGTTGAGCTATTCTGAAATAGAGGATTTATATGATATTGTCGTAGAGGGAATTTCAAGCTTGGAAGATCTTTGCAAAAAGGGTAAAGCAAAAAAGAAAACAAAAATAGATCAGAATGAAATCAATTTTAAGCGTCTATCGTCATCTATCAAATCGTTGGTTGGAACAAAAGTTGTAAACAAATGGAAAAGAAATCGATCAGAGCTGTAGAAAATAAATCATAGTTGTTATCATTTACATTACACATATAGAAATAAAGTAGAAGGAAAACCCTTCAAAACAAAGTATGAACTCATACTTGTAAAACAAGACTCATTCTAGGAACAGTAACCGCATCCTTTCGGGCAACTATCCGCGATAAAAGTTCCACCACCGTTGACTAAATCGTAACAGTAGCGATCTCTACGTATCTGTGTGTTTTGCAATAGAAACCATGAACATCCCCTAATATTCCCATTATTCAACTCAAATTGAAACGAGTCGTCATCCTCACATGTGCATCTTTCGCATGTACTCCTACATTTTGTAAAAATTTCTGCACGTGGACAATAATTATTTTTACGGGCTTGAACCTTGAAAACATTTTTTGTGATCCAAGAACAGGTAACAGTGGTTCCTATATCCAGCTGAAATTGAAATGTTGAATCGTCGGTACAACCAGATGTTGGTGATGCGGTTGGCATCTGAGTTTTCCTTACAGATGGAGTCATGGTTGGTGTAGGCGATGGTTTGATTGACTCAGTCGGGCGACTTGTTGGGTTTTCACTCGGAATAAAAGTTGGTCGTTGCGAAGGAGAATCACTTGGGGTGGATGAAGGCAGCAAACTTGGGGAAGTGCTTGGTACTTGAGATGGTTTGTCTGATGGTTGGATTGAAGGAAGTGCGGATGGTGTACTAAAAGGTTCTGTAGATGGTTGTAATGATGGAAGAAGACTTGGTTCATTTGACGGAAGTGAACTGGGTACTTTTGAAGGTACGTTAGAAGGTAGAGAGCTTGGTAAGCTTGACGGGGAATCTGAAGGAGTAGATGAAGGAAGCAAAGATGGTGTGGACGATGGAAGTGAGCTTGGCTGATCTGAAGGTACATCTATTGAGTAAGGAGACACAAAATGAAGAGTTAGGGAAGGTATATTGTGGAATCAAAATTAGGAATCAACAAATATAGTGAATGAGATTAACAGAGACTATCGAGACTATCTCATGTCAAATGATTGATCGTTCCTTAAAAAGATGATCTTACCACTTGGAATGCTGCTTGGTTGATCAGATGGTACGTCTGACGGAATATTTGATGGCATCGATGACGGAAGCTGGCTTGGTTGATCCGATGGCATCGATGACGGAAGCTGGCTTGGTTGATTAGATGGTACGTATGAAGGAATGTCACTTGGTACATCTGACGGAATAGAACTTGGTTGATCCGATGGTACTTTTGACGGAAAATCTGAAGGAATATCAGATGGCATCGATGACGGAAGCTGGCTTGGTTGATCTGAAGGTACATCTATTGAGTTGGAATATAGAAACATCGGAGTTAGTGACATTACAGAAACTTTAAAGAATAAATCTTAACCCTGTATACGCTGAATACATTATTCTTTAATCATGTCCTTTGCATTTTTATATCTCCAAATCAGCTATGACAAGATACGTCGTCATAAAAATACTCACCGCTTGGAATATCACTCGGCAAAGATGACGGAAGCTGACTTGGTTGATCAGAAGGGATGTCTATTGAGCATTTGTATAGAATATTGGTTTAGTGATGAAAAAATTGAGTCAAGTAAAACGAAAGACAAGGACAGAACAAGCATAAAAGTAACATGGTATAAAAAGAGGATTACAACTTTGGAAACAGCAATTCTCCACTTACCACTTGGGATGTCACTAGGTTGAGATGACGGCAAAGATGAAGGCTCGGATGACGGTAAAATTGACGGAATCATAGATGGACTGTCAGATGGGATCATGGAAGGAATCATGGATGGACTTTCTGACGGATTTTTGCTCGGTTTGTTTGTTGGTGTTGAAGACGGTACCATTGAAGGGGCGTCTGATGGTGAATTTGTTGGTCTGTAGAATTTACGTGATTAGAAATGTATACGTTAAAAGAAGTTAATCGATTCTTTTTTCCCATTATTATGTTGTGTGACTTACCGCAACGTTGGGAAAGGAGATGGCATGGGAGATGGAGGTCTTGATGGTGCAGGAACCGGTTGGTTACCAGTAGGTGCTGTAGTGTTTACAGCAGTGGGAGAAGGTGTCGGTGGTGGTGTGACAACAACACCATTCAAACAGAATCCACATGCCTCTACACAGTTGCTACCAACATCAATATTTGCAATCGTTGGATCCCCATTTTCATAGCAGTAATTATTTCGCCTGATCTCTACTTTGTCTGGGTTTTTAGTTATCCATGAACACGGTTGAGAATTATCTGGGTTCACAATCATCGGAAATTCGTAATTTGAATCATCTTCACAAGGACAGAAGCTACAAGTGTATTGACATCCTCCTCTTACATGGCCTAGATGACAGTACCTATTTTTTCTAATCTGTTCTCTATCTGGCCTCTCAGTTAACCAACCACAACTAGTCTCTTGTCCATTGTTTCTGATGAATCTGAATGACGCATTATCGCTACAAGTCTGGGCCGTAGCAAATGATATTGTACTCATTAGGATCACGTGATGTTTCATTTTCAACTCTCATTCGGTATAGTTATAGCTTCACTGTACTTCTAGCTTTAGCTCTATTATACTAGAAGATGCTTTGTTTGATGTACTCGTATATGGTACGAGTAGATGTTTGTGTTAGTTGTGTTTGTTTGATAATGTCACACGGAGATCATAGCTGAATTTGGAAACAGAAGCGCTCAAACTTCCTACTGGTAATTACTATGTACGCAAATGTTTAAAAGATCTTCATCTTTTGAGGATTGAGCATAAAAAAGAGCGAAAATGAAAGTCAAAATGGGATTTAGCCTTGTTAACCTGTCATTTCTTTCAGGGGCAATAGTGATGCAAATTTGAAAGTTTAAAAAGATCTTTGATTAAGTCGTGCTTCTTATCCATGCTGGGATGGGGTTTGGAAAAGGTTATTATTTGTCCGAAACTCCGAAATGGAAAGGTGGATCAGCGGCTAGCTAGTAGAATTGCTGGTGCTTTTGCTTTCAGAAGAATCGAATCAAGCATCTTTTATGAAGATACACTTGAAAAAAGAGCTAGATCAAATCGTCCAAGACATGTATGATGAATTCTACCAATCTTTCTCTTACTTCCATTCTTTCTCTGCGCAAAATCTTTCAATTGTATTCTGATATTTTTCAATTCGTCATCGGATGAGAAGTATGAATCAACTTCTTTCTCAAGTATTTCAGACTCCATTTGTTTGTAGGCATACCATACTGTTTCTTCAATGTCCAAAGCATGTTTATAATATCCTAATGCTTCTTCATATCGATGCAAATCTTTCTCGCAAAGTGCTCCCAAGTTGTGAAGAATATAAAGCTTGTTGAATATTTGATTTAAATCAGACTTGTCACTTGATTCTTCAACGTCTCTTAACTGTGAAGTATAGTATTCGTAATTGCAAAAGGCAACTTTGCACCTAGCATATTCAACTTGGTCATATAATTCTGATAAATTGCTAGATAGTCTTGGTTGGCTGTTGTTGGAAAAATCAGTGGTTTGCAAAGAATCCTCATTATCCTTTGTGAATGATGTTGAAGAAGATGAATATTCGCGTGCTTGATGATACTTTATTTGAGCAATTTCAAATCGAATCATTGCTTCTAGTCTTTCAAAAGATAGTACTGATTCTTCTCCATAGCAAGAAAAGTTATTGAATTCATCAATGTCGGTATAGTCTTCTCTGGACGATCTTTTTGATGTATATAATGAGACCGACTCTAAGGCTTCGGTCTGTATTGAAAGTGCCTTATCATAGCACCCAAGTTTGAACTGTTGCTTTCCTTCTTGAAAAAGTTTTGAAATATCTTGACTGAAAATATCCATGTCCACTAAAGCCAACTCTGTATTCAAAATATTCATTCCAAAGGCGGTTTTCTCTTCTGAGACAACTTGGGATTGTTTCGTTTCTAGTTTGCTCCTTATCTCTACTTCCGTATCAGATAACGATTCTTGAGAATTCAAAGCAGGAGACTTTTGGCTCTTGGTCTCGAATGATATAGTGGAGTCAGTACCTGTCTTCAAGCGCAAGGAAGCACTTGAAGAACACCTAGGCCTACTATGAAAATGATCAATGTCCTCATATGCAAAGAGACCAAATCCATTATCATCAGTTTGACCATATAATTCATTGTTCTGATCTAGGTCAATTGTTCCTAATGATTTGATGGACCTAGTGTCAGTCTTTAGCGAGGAGATACTGTTCTTTCGCTGAAAGCCTGTTCGTGACTCCTTACGCTTCTTGAATATTTGCTTTATGCGTTTCCTAAAAGACCTCCTCGGTGTTACTTCGACATCATCGTTGGTATTACATGAAGGTTCCTTTGAAGATGGTCTATGTCGTGGGAGATTACTTGGATCTGATGAGGATGCATTCATTTTATATAGATGAGTGTGTGGCCTATGAAGTTGTTTTGTGATAAAAATTACAGGAGTGCTACGAGTACACAATAATGAGATTTCCAAATGAGCAAATTGCAATCTTTGCAGATCCTTTGCTCTCGCTGCGAAAATAATGTAAATTAGAAGCTGTTCCTCCTTTCGTAACGAAGTATGCTTCTCCGTGAACGTGTTCTCGGAGTTGATGAGGAAGAGGGAAGGGTAGAGAGCTCTATTGTACGAGTAGAATTTTGATTTCCAGATTGGAGTGAGAGGCACATGGTTTAACGACGGAGAAACCTCATTCACTAATTCACGCTTCGCTAAAATCACCATCGGAGAAGCTAAGAAACTAAGATGACACGTCTAAATTTGTATAATCTAGTTGAATGACAGAATCGAATCGAAATCATTGTTCCATTTTTTTCAATTCAATTATGTGAGCATTGTTCCTTTTCAAATAACTCTTTAGGAATACAAAATGAATGATTCAAGAGGACACTTCTCACCTCATACTTTTGCGAAAATGAAACTTCCATTATTTTAATTTAAGTTAAAAAGTACACCTTACTGTAATAGCTAGCGTTTTGAATTTGTTTTTATTTTTTTTCGCCTACCATACTTGTCCAGATTTTTTCGCCTACTTTATCCAAACTCCTATAAAACTGATCTATGAAAGCAAGTACGGTAAAATGGATAACTTTGCAAAACTTTAAAAGTGCCTTGATTGTAGTAGTCGAGAAGAGTTTTGAAAGTGTAGACTCCCAAGCCCACCTGTATGAGATTCAGTAGTCATTGATAAATCGAAAGCTAGGAAGGACGCTATATACTATGGTAATATATGGTAGGGTTTCTGACTCCTCCCAAAAATTTCAGAAAACATGCATGTTTGAACATTTCAATGGATGATGGAGGCGTGATAAATCGAAAGCTAGGAAGGACGCTATATACTATGGTAATATATGGTAGGGTTTCTGACTCCTCCCAAAAATTTCAGAAAACATGCATGTTTGAACATTTCAATGGATGATGGAGGCGAAATAATTTCAGTTTCATAAAAAATAAATTACACTAATTTGGCAATTTTGGCTCATTTTTCTTTTACAAGACTACAAACCGCCAAGTGCCTCCAAAAAGTACATCTTCAACAACAAATACAAGCTAGCATCTAATTTACTTTGTATCTTAAGCGATATACTCGTAGTTGCAAACGTATCTCATTGCAGTATATCAGTCACCTTCATACTCTCTAGCTTTCGACATTCTCACTAAACATAGCATAGTTCAAACATGGCTGACTCATCAGATGATGAAATGATGTTGGACAACACATTACAACAAGAAGATACAGGTGGAGATCTCAACAATGATGAAGAACAAGAACCATCTGTTCCACCCACACCTTCGACTCCTCAAAGATTATCAGCAAGTACAAACAATGATGACAATGACACATCTTCAATCCCTGCTACGCCAATGACAAATACATCTCGTAGAAGTTCGGGAAATGTCGATAATAACAGTGTCATACCTTCCACTCCAGCTGCAAGATTTCAATTGGCCGAATCATCGGATGAAGAAGATAATATGAATCAAAATGAGGACAATGAGGTGGTACCTAGTACACCTGCTAATCATCCATTGTCTAATTTGACCGACAATGTTTCTGTTTCAACTCCAATGACTGGCTTTGGAAGTTTAGGAGGAAGTGTGTTGAATGTTTCTCCTAGTCGAGCTGTTGGAGACTATGGTAGCGATTTAGACAGTCGTCTAGAAGATTCAAACCAAAATCAAGGCCGTGAGAATAGAGCTGCTACAGCCGCTATGAGAGAAAATGACGAAGATGATATGGAACTCGAACAGAATTTTATTAGAGGTACTAACATTGTAGTTGCTACTGCCGCGGCTGCATTCAAAGAATTTTTACAAAACTTTATCTCAGTGGAAGAGTCGGAGAGGGCTTATGAAAAAGAACAAAAGAAAAAAAGGAGAGAGCGTAGACAGGCTTCTGGTGCAGATGGAGGCGGTAGTGATCCGGATGATGACTCCGATGATGATAGTTTTGAATCTTTGGATTCAGTTGATTCAAATGAAGAAAAGAGCTTTATTTATCTTGATAAAATTCGTGATATTCTTTTTCAAAGAAATTCAAAGTCGACCTCTGCTGGAGATGGTGATGCAATGACTTCTTCTACCGAAAATACTGATGGTGCAGTTGCCTTTGATCTTGATTCTAGTCATCTCTTTTTCCATTCTCCAGCCTGTCAGAGACTGTACCATCAATTGATTTCGTATCCTGCCGAAGTAATTCCGCTCATGGATTTAATTGTTGGCCGTGAAATGGAAAGTATTTACGCTGAACTTCTTGAAGAAATGGAAGAATCTTCAGATGAAGATGCATATGCTACTCTCCATCCTCAAGACGTCCCGCTTCCAAAAGTGCAAGTTAGACCATTCCATCTCAAATCGTTGGCACATATGAGATCTCTTGATCCACATTCTATGGATAATCTACTATCCATCCGTGGAATGGTTGTCAGAACTTCTCCAATCATTCCTGATTTGAAAGTTGCTCATTTTCAATGTACCATTTGTGCACATACAGAAGCGATTACTCTGGAGCGTGGACGTATTTCTGAACCGACAGTTTGTCCTGAATGCAACATTAAGCAAGGTTTTGAGCTTGTTCATAATCGATGCATTTTCGCAGACAAGCAAATGGTTAGAATTCAGGAAACACCTAATGAAGTACCTGCAGGAGAGACTCCTGCATCGATTGTTTTATTTGCATATGATGACTTGGTTGATGCAGTTAGACCTGGAGATCGTATTGAAGTGACTGGAGTCTTCCGTGCGCAGCCAAGAAGAGTCAACCCAAAGATTTCAAGGGTCAAGAGTGTATATAGAACCTATGTTGATGTTGTACATTTTCGTAGAGTGAGTGGAGACAAAGGACATGGTGCATCAAATAATCTTAGCTCAAAGAAGAAGGGTGGAGAGGAAGATAACGAAGTAAATAGAGGTAAAGGCATGGTTGAGAGTGTTGGTGGTAAATTGAGTCCCCAGAGAATAGAAGAATTATTGACTCTTTCCAAGTCTCCTGATATCTACCAGAAATTAGTTCAAAGTCTTGCACCAAGTATTTGGGAACTTGATGATGTGAAGAAAGGGGTTCTTTGCATGCTCTTTGGTGGTAACTCTAGGAGAGTGAAAAAAGGTACTGCAGATAAGAAACGAAAGCAAGATGAGGAAAGCGATTTTGAAGATGAAGACGATGAAAACTACGATGAAGAATCTGCCTCAACAAAGTTAAACAAAAGAGGAGACATTAATATCCTACTGTGTGGAGACCCAGGAACATCCAAGTCGCAATTACTGAGCTATGTTCACAAGCTTTCTCCTCGTGGAGTATATACATCTGGTAAAGGTTCTTCTGCTGTGGGGTTGACAGCTAGTATTGTCCGTGATCCAGAGACAAGAGAATTAGTGCTAGAATCTGGAGCATTGGTTTTGTCAGACTTGGGAATTTGCTGTATTGATGAATTCGACAAAATGTCGGATACTACCAGAGCTATTCTTCACGAAGCTATGGAACAACAGACAGTTAGTATCGCGAAGGCAGGTATCATTGCCACCCTAAATGCGAGAACTTCCATTTTAGCTTCTGCGAATCCTGTGGAATCGAGATACAATCCAAACATGAGTGTCGTTGAAAATATCAAGTTACCTCCTACTCTTTTGAGTCGTTTCGATCTAATCTACCTTATTCTAGATGCACCAAACACTGAAAGTGATCGCAAACTAGCACAGCACTTGGTCGGCTTATACTATGAAACTCCAAATGTTGTTCAACCTCCTTTAGATCAGCCTCTTCTTCGCGATTACATTGCATATGCTAGGGAGTGTGTTCACCCAGAACTAAGCGATTTGGCAACAAGAGAGCTCATCAATGCTTACTTGGACATGCGAAAAGAAGGATACAAAAACAGTGGAAACAGCGGAACAAAAACAATCTCAGCAACGCCAAGACAGTTGGAAAGTCTTGTGCGTTTATCAGAGGCAATCGCAAAGATGAGACTAGGTGAGGAAGTCATAAGAGCAGATGTAAAGGAAGCTGTGAGATTAATGAAGGTCGCAACACAAGCAGCGGCTACAGATCCTCGAACTGGGAGAATTGATATGGATATGATCTCTACCGGTCGCAGTGCTGCAATGAAAGAAGTTGAACAAATGTTGAACATTAATGTGAGAGAATTGCTGAATGAACGTAAAGGAAAGAGAATGGCTATAGCAGATATCACTAGACAGATCAAAGAAGTGCTTATGAACCAAGAGTTTGGTGTTGACGACGTTTTGGAGGCCTTGAGAAGTGCTGAAAACGACGGGTTGATTCAATTGAATGAGCGAGCACAAACAGTTTTTGTAAGGCAGGGGGCGCCAACTAACTAAACCGTTTTTGGTTTAAAAACTCCTTTGAATGACTTTTATTTTGTACATTTCAATGTATTTGTTCGCAAGTTCACACAATCAAAAACAATGACATAGACATGCACTATTTTCCCCTTCCTCTTTCCTTCTGTTTCTTTTTTGCCTTCTTATTACACAGGACTGCATGGTAATTGTAAGTACGTACATAATTTTCCTTTTAACAGCGTGACCAGTGACCAACCTTCCTCTTCATCGATCTTTTGGCATGAGCAATTGAGCCACTCTTTTACTACACTACAATATTGGTCTCTGAATCTTCGAGAAGATATCATAGAGAGAAATGATTATAAGAGTCAGGTAGTCATATCATCTGAAGCAAGTAATTCAAAAAGATTTGCAATAGTGAAGTAGCCATAGTTGCCGCAAAAAAAGCCTTCCTCTCACAAAGAACAAATTGTCACAGGAGGTCACAAGGAATTCTCTTCTCATATCGCCTTCTTCATTCCTCTATCTGCAATCTGTAGTTCTGATTCTTCCCATAAGTAGTATTGCATGGAGCATCGATATACCTACAATATAGTTTCTTCAAATATTATCGATACAACAATTCAAAGATACAAGAAGTATCTACTGCAAAGAAAAGAAAGACAAATAGAATTCTATTCAACAAAAATCTAAGTGAATTAGGACAAGCGTGAAAAAAAACTCCACGATAAGAGTTTCCTTATCATAAAAAGCAGTGAGAAAGACAAGCTATTTCCAACATGACTGCGATTCATGAAAGTGTAGACTCGACAAGATGCATAACTCCTACGCTATTGAAAGAATATAACACTGCTGATTCCATACAACATGAAGAAGACCGTGAAACACCTACAAGTTTCAGTGACGACGAAGATGACATACCTCATCTCATGAGACCAAATTCTGGTGAATTTTATAATGAAGATGAGTACAATCATCAAGATGATGATCCTTACGGAGAAAGCGAATACTGCATTCCTCTACCGTATGTTGTAGAACAGCCTTCTCCGGTATCTTCCATTTCTGGTTACACACGGGGAGATAGGTCTATTTCTTCAGGTGGTGTGCTTCATCAAGCATCAGATGATGGAAGCAATAATGCTGACACTCAAAAAAGTTCTAAATCCAAAAGAAGTCGTCGTTACAAGAAAGAGGCATCGTCGAATAGATCGAGTACCTCTAGAAATGATGAAGACCAAGCATTGACTAAAATGTCACCTTCTATGCGAGATGAAGCCTCTCCCCTTCGTCTTGCGCCACGTTTTGAAAGTGGCACAGCTCCATTGAACCCATACTCGCAATCGCAATCACCAACAATGGATGATCAGAGCAATAGTAAAAGAATGAGTCCTTTGCCTCCTTTACTGTCAAAAGAGCAAAAATATCATAGAAGGTATCCATCTTCTGGCTCATCAAACAAGGGAAGAGAATCTCCATATACCGTGTCATCGAAACCTCCACCCTCACCAATCTCTTCTGGGAAACCAAATGGTTTCAGCCGTGGGATAAGTAATTCAAGCCGTATACCACCGATGCCAATCAATTATTCTCCAGTGAATATGAGTCGCAGAACAGTAGGATTGTCACCTAGAAATCCAAGAGTGGGTGGGAAGCATAGGCGTGTAGTTAGTTTTCCAGACGAGGTTTTTGCAAATGCGTCTAGTCCAAATCGTCTTCAGCCTTATCATGACTTTAGCCTTGAATGCGACGACCCTGCGTTATTCCCAATGGTGGAGAATGCTTTAACCCGACCAGATGGACGGGTAGGTATTGTATCTGATGTTGATCCAGAATTAGCTAGACCCAGACCTCAGCATGCACTTGAACATTTGAATAGAGCAAACTCATCTCCAAATAGGTCAAGAAATATGAAGAAGAAATACCGACATCGAAGAGTCAGAAGTGCAGGAACCTCTAGTAATCTCAGGAATGGCAGTCATCGAAATAGTGATTTATCTTCAGAGGATAATTACCATAATTTTCCTTTGATGCCAAAATCTTTGACAGAGGATTCAACTCGCAAGCAAAGGCAAGAAACAACTACCAAGCTTCATGAAAAGAAAGAAGAAAAATTTGAGAAGAAGAAGACAGGAGTGGTAGTTGGTTCGGAAAAAATAACCCTTTCCTATCCAACCAAGAAAAGCAAATCGAAATCTCCACTGAAAAAGGTACGAAATCAATTCAAAAATGGAAATACATGTATCATTCAATAATTTTCCAGCTAGCAGGCTTTTTGTATAAATTCAAAGAAATAGGACAATTACATAATCTTATACAGTAAATTATTAAGAAAACTTGAGATATACGTGAAAACTTGATATAATTTGGTTAGACTTTTAAATTTCTTTTCAGTACTTCTCTTGAATTACTGATGGAGCCATAAGTAGAAGCTTGTAAACTGTTGTAAGATTGCAAGTTGTATTACTACAAGACGCACTTGAAGCCGCTTGTAAAAATGGAGACAAATTGCTTTGGGGATCAACAGTCATGATAGCTTCGGGGAACTTCTCTAAAATGTCTGAGATACCTTGATCTATATCTAAATTAAAAGAAAGAGCTTTCTGTAGAGCATTTCTTCCATCCATTGAACATTTCTGGATTGCGCTTTCGGGAAATAATTCAAGAAGTCCGCGAAGAAGTTTTTCGAAATCCAAATCTGAACTTTTTGACATTGATTTCTTTTGAAGCAAATAATGCAAAGGTAAAGTGCATGTTCCACTGTCATCCATTTCTACTCCAAGCTGATCACTGTAAATTCTCATGATTATGGATACCACCTGAGTAGACAATAAGCCCTTATTCCATAATTTGAAAGCAGCGTGGACTTCTAGGATACCCTCATTCCCCTCCATGATCTCGTCGTGCTTTTCATAAAATAAACTCGCATACCGAATTGAAATCATGAATTTCTCCCATTGCTCTTGTATCCCGATGTTTCTTTTCAGTGTGTCGATGGTGATAGACTTTGTGTTGATAAGTTCTGTCCAAGATCTATTGAGTTCTTCCATAATGCTGGTATTAGACTGTGATTTCAAGTCCGTCTTGAAAAATGCATCAGGTTGAATGCGAAGAAGAGTTTCTAATACATGTAATGATGTAACTGGTAAGTAAGGAATTGATATCGGGTGAATTCCTAGAAAGTCTTGAGTTGACAATGCCTTTGGGTTGGCACTGTAAAGAGCGCGTAAAGTATGTGCAGTAGGATTGAGTTTCAGCAAATAGTGAAGAGATGTTCGTCCAAAGCAGTCTTGGTGAAAAGCTTCATCTTTTGACACCCACAGTCTATATAACACTATTGCTTCGAGAGTACTATCGCCAATTTCGTTGGTGGTATCTGACTGGTAATTCGAAAGTATATGTACAAGACGATTTTCTATTGGCCATTGATGTTGCAGAGAATGGTACATTTTCAATCCAAACAATAACAACTTGGATGACTGGTTAACGTTTGTACATATATGCCTATACAGAAGAGCAAGTGATTCTTCTTGTAGATGTAAAGAGTGTACAATTGTCTGATTCCAGTCGCGCACACTGTCTTCATCTAAAGAAATGTATTCATTTGTTTTTATGACGGTCTGAACATACTTTTTCCATTGCATCATAAGGGAGGGTGTCTTCGACACATAATGTGCGCTTAAGGATTCTATTTTCTGCGTCCAAGCTGATTCAAGTTGCCCAATTATGTTGAGAAAATTTTGAGGGCATAAGTCCAGCATCAAATTCAACACATCAATATCACATGTATCAAAGAATAATAGACTTATCGGAGCAAACCCACAAAAATCTGGTGAGAGAAATGCAGCCTTGTTTGCCAAATAGATCATTTCTATGACACGGGTAGAGAGCTGTAACTTAATTGCTAGATAGAGACATGATCTTCCACAAAAATCTCTGTCAAATGTATCCAAAGGGAAAGAGCTGAGACGACTTTCTATCGTTGACTCCAAATATAGCTCATCATTTTTCGAGATTTCTTCATGATGGAGGGAACCAAGCGTATGAATCAACCGCTGCGATGAAAATTCTTCATGATCCCTTTCAAAAGCAGAAGTGTTGTTGACGATTTTGCACATGAGAAGTTTTTTGAATTTGTCCTTTGCCTGAGTGGTAAAGATAGTAACGTATGGGAATGATGAAAAGAAGAAAAGAATCATGTTTTCTATTTCAATGGTTCGGGAAAGTTGACTATGTGGTGCCAACGTCATTAAGCGAGGTTCGCAATGCAGTGAAAACGTCATTTCTGTCAAGTTCCAAAAAAGTGTAATTTTGTACAAGATTCAGTTAGTCGTCCTTTGCTCGATCATCGTCATTGGATAGGCCACATTTGCCACATTCAACACGACTTCGTGTGGTATGGCCTTTTCCTATGTTTACGACTACAGTATGATGTAATAGAACGAATAGAAAATTGACCAACATGTTCACGACTATAATACTTCAAATAGCTTTTGCCCTGTTGATCTCTTATTCAACTACAAAGCTTTTGCATAAAATTAAGCTTTCCCATAAAAGGCAGTTTTCTAATCATGTAATCTCTTCACATGACAATGAGTTTGAGATTCCACCAAACTTCACTGCTCCATTTGGAAAGTATCCAAATGTATTAGGGATCACATCAGAAATGAGGCAACAGTTTCACCCAGTTGTAGATATGAAAGATAAGGATGTGCTAGAATTAGATCTAAGCAATACTTTTGGTGCCTCGCAACTGATTAGACCAGAAGATGCTGACGACTATATTCAGAGCTACAAGGAACGATTAGATTCTGAAAAGAGCCAATACACTATTGGTAAATATGATGAAAATAGAGTCAACTTGTATTCATCAGAAATGTTTGAAAATGAAAACAACGCAATAGATGGCTATGAAGGAAAGAGGACATTGCACATTGGAATTGACCTAGGTGCTCCTGTAGGTGAAGCAGTCCACTCAATTTGGAATGGAAAAGTGCATAGTGTGGGATATAATTCTCATCTTGGTGATTATGGATATGTCATTGTAGTCGAATATGATTTAAAGGAGATGCGTTCAGCTGATGGACCTGATGGTATAGATAAATTTTGGGTTTTGTATGGCCATTTGGATTCTAGTACAATTGAGAGACACGATGTTGGAGAAAATGTAGTAAGGGGAGCAATATTAGGTAATATTGGCAACGTCAAAGAAAATGGAGGTTGGACTTCTCCTCATTGCCACTTTCAAGTCTCGACCATTGAACCATCCACGCACGATATGCCAGGTGCAGTAAAAATCGAAGATCGGTCCAGATCCTTGCTGCAGTATCCAGATCCGAGGTATATTGTAGGTGACTTGTTTTAGCGCACCAATGTCTGTAATCAAGAAGTTCCATAGGTTTTCTTTAAAGATAGGAGTAACTAAATATCATTGATATTGTAAATTTTGTTGACACTCAGAAGATTGACACTTATATTCGTATTTTTACATGTTCATAGAAGTCCATAATATTATTACTTATTTCTTATCAAAATTACTCAGTGTGTTTTTATATGCGAAAACTTTCTTCAAAGTTCATAATACAAACATCTGGAAAAACAATGACGAAGAAGATAGTTGTTTGACCTATTCGTATGTTCCTTTCCTTCCCTGTCTTTTCTATTTCCAAAAGTGATTGAATTATCTAATGGTCACGGATAAAGAATGGACTGTACGTACTTAGTATGCTTTTCGGCGAGAGCCACAAAAAGATTGCAAAAAGAAGAGAAGGACATGAACATTCTATTCAGTAAATACAAATTGAAATTGAGTGCATTCATTCATATAAATCTTTCAACAAAACCATGTCTCAACCTCATTGGCATAGACCATCGCCTCTTCTCGTCACTCATGACACTGGCCTCATGGTCATGAACTCGTTGACTCGTCAAAAAGAGAAGTTCGTCACCATGGATGGAGGAAGAACAGTCAAGTGGTACATGTACGTTCAACATACACTCTTCTTGGCTTGTCTACTAACATATCAACATAACCATTGAAACTCACTTAATTTCTCTGAATAGGTGTGGACCAACAGTATATGCTCCATCACACATGGGTCATGCTAGAACTTATCTTGGATTCGATATCATTCGTCGTATCCTACAAGATCACTTTAATTACAACGTGACCCTTTGTATGAATATTACAGATCTTGATGATAAAATCATCCAAAGGGCGAACGAAAATGGAATCACTTGTGAAGAGCTTTCACGCAAGTTTGAGTTGGAATTTCATGAAGATATGGAGATGCTTGGAGTTGCACCTCCTAATGTATTGACTAGAGTTACTGAATATATGGATGAAATCGTTGAGTACATTGATACCATCATCAAGAAGGGATATGCTTATGAGTCTAATGGAAGTGTATATTTCAATGTTGATGCTTTTTCGAAATCTGAAGGTATGGCATACTGTAAATTAGCGCCAGAACAAGTGAACAATGCAGAGTTGTTGGCAGAGGGAGAAGGAAAGTTGACTCAAGATTTTGTCGGTGATAAGCGTAGTCCAAGAGACTTTGCACTTTGGAAGAAATCAAAGGAGGGTGAACCAACCTGGTCCAGTCCATGGGGTGAAGGAAGACCTGGATGGCACATTGAATGTTCTGTAATGGCTTCTGATGTTTTTGCTCAAATGTCCGGAGGAGCATCGGCAAAGGATGCTGCAGTCAAGTCGGATCTCTGTAGAATGGATATTCACTCTGGTGGAGTAGATCTGAAGTTTCCTCATCATGATAACGAAATGGCACAGGCAGAAGCTCATTCTGGATGTAATCAGTGGGTGAACTACTTTGTTCATGCTGGACATTTGCATATCAAGGGATTCAAAATGTCCAAGTCTCTCAAGAACTTTATCACTATTCGTCAAGCATTGGAAAACAATAGTGCAAGACAAATTCGCATGTGCTTCTTGTTGGCGAAATATAATGCTCCTATGGACTATGGTGACAACACTATGAGTTACGCTATTTCTATTGAAAAGATTTTTACAGAATTCTTCCATAATGTCAAGGCTGTTTTGAGAGAAGGAAAGATCACAGATGTACAGAGATGGGATAGTAATGCAAGAGATTTGCAATTAGCTGTAGATAAGGCGATTGCAGCGGTAGATGATGCATTGAAGGATGATTTCGATACACCAACCAGTATTGCTGCTTTGGCTGATTTGGTCAAAGCAACTAACCTTTACCTTGAAGGGTGCGAAGCAGAAAAGAGAGTTCCTGTGAATCTTGTAGTACGTAATGCAGCGAAGTTTGTTACAAAGATGTTCAAAACTTTTGGTTTGATCCCAGAGTCATCTGGTGTAGAAATTGGTTTCCCTGTTGGCGGAGGAGACAGTGGAGAAGAGAAATTGACCCCAGTGCTTGATGCATTGATTGATTTCCGTTCAGCTGTTCGTGATAAGGCTCGTACAAATGACACTCGTGGAGTTCTAGATGAGTGTGATAAATTCCGCGATGATTCCCTTCCACCTCTTGGAATTCGTTTAGAAGACAAGACTGGAGGAAAGTCTGTATGGAAGCTTGCCGATCCGGCAGAATTACTGAGAGAGAAGGAACTTCTAGAGTTAGAAAAACAAAGAAAGGCAGCAGAGAAAAAGGCAGCTGCAGAGGAAAAGGCAAAAAAAGACGCCATGAACAAATTGAGTCCTGAAGATTTCATGAAACAGCTAACTCTGGAGGACTCTTCAACACCAAAATACTCAAAATTTGATGGAAGTACTGGTCTTCCTACCCATCTTCATACCGGTGAAGAACTAAACAAAAGTCAAATGAAAAAGGCGAACAAAGAATTCCAAGGGCAGAAGAAAAAGTATGAAAAGTATCTCAAGACTCAAGAAAATTAACTTTAAAATTCGATCTTTAATTCTTACTTTCGTGAGGACAAGTTTGTTGCAAACTTTGAGACCACCATGCTGGTCTTGTATTTCACATCGCTGTCTAGCTCATTTCCCTTACCCAATTTAAGGAGGGCTTCAAGACCTCCGTCTTCAGCTATTTTCAGGTGGGTTGAAACGTTTTCAGCAAGTTTTAGAAGAGCTAACGAGGCGTAATAACGACACACAGATTTTGTGGCCATCATGCTAACAAGAGACTTTACCACCCCCCTATTTACAACGTCTTCTTGAACCTTTGGGTTGGATGATAGAAATAATAGACAAAAGACTCCATAAAGCTGCCCTTCAATATCTACCAATGCAGCAAGATCTACCACACACTGAATTGCTCCGCTTTTTATTAAATCTACAAGGGTATCTTTTTCCTCTGATAAAATGGCGAGTATGTATCCGATTCCCCTTTTGGTGTCTACTGAAGCTTTTGGAAAAACGTTGACAATGGATGAAATGAATCCTAGATCTCTCAATAGGCTTCTAGTCTGCTTGTCTTCAATCAATGAACCAAGAGCAAAAACAACATTGTGTCTACATTCGTCATCAGGGACTTCAAGTTGTGATAAAAGCTTCTTCAAGTCTTCCCTCCTATTACATAACTTGCGTTTTACATGATGATCCACGTCAAGTAATAATCCATTTAATGCCAATGAAGCACATTGCTTTGTTTTATAGTCAGGGCAAGAAATAGAATTCAAAATCGTGGTCAATAAACCTGCATTCTCTACGAGTAGCTTACAATCGTGTTGCGTTCCAAATGAAAGAGCCGCTATGGACAACAAAGAACACCGTTCCACGTATACATCTGAACACTGCGCTAAAAATGACAAGACACCGAGAACCCCCTCTTCTTTGGCAATCACCTGTTTCTTCATACCGAGTAAAGTCAAGTTACATAGTGTCAGGGAAGAATATCTTTGTATTTCCTTATCGTGACGTCTACACAATTTGATAATCTTTGATAAAATTTGGGATGACAAGATTTGGCTTCTTGCTTTCATGTTCAGTGATATGGACGAGCAGAATCTCGCCAGATCCCGAATCACATCTATATCATTTGAATTGAGCATAGGCTTCGCAATTATTTCAACAAAATTCTTTTCAATCAAAAGGTCATGTGTGTCCAATGAATCTGCTAGATTTGCGACTGTGCAAATTAATTCTCTCTGAAAAGCGAGCTCAGTTACCGAGCTCAGCTTCTCCATGTTATAGAAAACTGTTTTAGCAACATGAACTCGATGATTTTCATCCAAAGAGAATAGTTTCAAAGATCTCATTGCACCAAGTTTATACTCCAACGACGATTGATTGAGCAAGGACGATATTTGTGATAACCCTTTTTCCTTCATGACAATCTTGCGAACATGACTATTACTTAGTAGAAACTGAATTGCCATTGGAATATAAAGTTTGCAGACTGGAGTTTCTGCTAATGAAGCCAAGTTGAGGAGACAAATTAGGCCCCCTTGTTGCTGGATATCTAATTGAACTTTGATGTTACTTCCCAAGTTGGCAAATGTACGAGTCACATTCTAGGGAGGAAAATGGGTAAGAAGAGGTGATAGGCAAGTCAAATGTAATAACAACTATACACTCACATCCAAGATACTGTTATCTAATGCCCTGGACAGCACTGCAAGGGCTGGAACCACTCCCGTTTTTACCATACCTAGTCTATTGGAGTCCTCTTCGCTGAGATTCATAATCAAACCAGAAAGTTGCAACAAGAGTTCTGGAGATGCGTTGAGAATTGATGAAACTGTTTTTGTAATGACATCATTCCTCATGATTAGCTTCTTCAGAGAATAATTTGATGCCAAATGACTTAGAGTTGCAGTTACAATTGTCTTCACCTCCAAGTCGTGATGTTCCAAGAACTTGATCAAGATTGTAGTTGTCTCGTGTGTTGCAATTCTATGCTTGTTTTCATCGCAGTCGCTAAGATCTCTGAGAGTTGTCAAACAATGCTTGATTGTATCTAGATTTCTTGATTTCAATAGTTTGGACATGACATCAAGACTTTTTACCAGAGTTTCGTGAGATTCAGTAGAAATGACAATTTTTCTACAGGCTATAGAAATGCTGTAAAATAGTTCTTCGTCTGTATATCTGTAGCAAATATTCAAGAAATCTTGGAATCCATTCAGAGAAAAATCTGCATGAATCTTGCTATATGAAAGAAGATTCGAAATTGCTCGTGAAGTTTCTCGAGTAACTGGCAGTGATTTAACCTCAAAAAGTCTCACAAAAGAAGATAGAGAAATGTTCTCAATGATCAAAACTGCGCAGTGCTTTGACTCTGCCAAATAGGCTAAAGTTGCCATCGTATTCTCAAGCGTATTGAAGTCATTGCTGGAAAGGAAGGTCTTGAGTGTTTTAATGCACACATCGGCAATTGTTTGCCTATATTCTTCACTCTGGCATAGATTTCGCAAGCACCCGGCGATTTCATTGGTCATATCAGAATGATTTATTTTCCCATTTGAATTCATGACATTGAGCAGGTTTTTGTTTCCCATGAATTGGATTTTGTTTGAATCTGTTTCTGTGAGACGCCGAATCGCTGCCATAGCTGCACATTGACAATTCATACTAGGAGAAAGACTAAACTCTTTCAAAACAGAAAATGCGTTGTGATTACCAATAATTTCCAGCAGTTCTCTGTTTGCCACAAGGTTCACAAAACAGCAAGCAATATATGTATTAATGTCACTTTGTTTCCACTTGTTCCACAAATCCCTCAATTTCTGTAATAGATTATGGCTTAGGAAAGCACTATGATTGGAAGAATTGGCAGCAATGTTTGTAAGGCATAAGATGGTACTCCGGCAGCCAGTGTAATTTGTAAAACTTAGTTGTTGTTCCAGTGCTGTCAATGCCCCTTGTAGTACAATTTGACTCTGTGTTGTCTTTTCATTTGCAAGATTTGCCAAGCAAATGGAGGCAAATACTTTACAATCGGAGCACGAATCATTCAGCATGAGAATAGCTCTCTTTATACACCCAGCTTCTCGAACAGTTGTTCTGCAGTCGTCGTTAGCTGCAAGATTGCACATTGTTCTCATTGCAAATTCCCTGCAGGAACTGTCTTCGTTTTCGCATAAAGTAAGAAGGCATTTTAGAACAGGGATATGAATAAGATATTCATGACAAGAAATGTCTCTAGAGATATTGTACATGATTGTGGACGACGCTTCATTGATGTTGCTGCATGAAGTGTGATCAAGAATCTCATAAAGCTGGGCCAATACTCCCAAGGCTACCACCTTCTTGCAATTCTCAACTGAAATAGTCAGATTTGCCAGAAGAAGGATTGCGTGTTCTCTAATACAGTTTTCATGTCGATGAATCAATCTCAAAAGAACTTTCAATCCATTTGCATCGACAATTTCATCACGGATAGCTTCTGTAGTGCAAAGATTGCATAATGCTTTCAAAGTAGACAAGACGGTTTTGATACTCGTTGATTGGAGCGTCTCCACTAGATTTGAAACAATACCAGACTTTTGAATCAAGTCATGGCATGGCTTTGAGATAGCTGCATTACAAAGCACTGCCGACACATGGGCGCAGTCGTCTTCTTGGGATCTCAACAGACAAATGTCATTAAGGTAGCCAAAAACACATTTTCCTTTCTGACTTAGATATCTACATTCCTTTGAAAGTAAAAGTCGACCAAGAGCCCAACAGGAATTCAAGCTTGAACTTGGGTCTTCCTTAACTTGTTTCACCAGGTCCACAATACAGTCAAATCCATTAATTTGGGCTAGATGAAGTTGATTCTTTCCATCCTTTGCAAAGTTTCCAATCGATGTCACTGCGTTGTCTGCAATATGAGTATTTCTAGAAGAAACCATTTGAATAGCTACCGACATTATAGTTTCGGCAAGTTTACATTTGTCATTACTAGCCGCTTCAAGCGAAGTAGACATGAAGCAGATGCACTTTGAAACTTGGTAATCAATGTTGTCGTCTTGTTCTTTACTCAAAATAACAAGGGCATCTACAATTTCTTGTTTCCACATTTGTTTTCGAATATCTTTCTGAGTGGATAAATTTGCCAAGATACCCGCAGCATGACGTAAAAACTCTCCATCTCTATTTCTATGAATTTGCTCACAGATTGTATCGTTCATTCCATTTTCGAAAATAATGAACTTAAGGTTTCGTGGAATTGACAAGTTCTCTAGAGTTTGAGCACTTGCAATTGTTGTGATTAGGTCACTGGATGTAAGCAGTGAAGAAGACACATTCAGTGCACCTTCATTTACCAAAACTGTCTTGAAATCCTCATTGGAGGATAAGTTTTTGAGACCCAATGCAGAATGACGAACAGCATCTCGATTGTGGCTTAGCTGACAGAGAAATAATAGCGACGAGAGACCTCTCGAACAAATTATTTCTTCGTGAGACAGTTTGTATGAAGAAAGTTTTCTCAGTGAGAGACTGAGGCTGTACTGAAGCTCATAGTCTATTATTCGATGAGCTGAAGATATGGCATCTAACCCTCCATTGTTCAGAAAAAGCTTGACGACTTTATCAGATGATAACCAATTTGATATCGCTCTAGAAGCTTCTCTCTTTGTAGACAAAAACTTTGATTTAATGAGTTTGATGAGGGTCAAAATCATGTCAGATGAAAAGGCTAACAAAAGCTGCTGACTCTCATATGTCTCCATACAATTCGCAAGAGTTCCTAAAGCGAAACGAGATGTTTCACAGTCTTTATTGTCGCAAAGTTTACATGTTGTTGCAATTAAGGTTGACCGTGAAACAGGCACCTGTAGATCTTTGAATGAACTAAGATGGCATAGAATTGCAGTAACTTCGCGCTCTATGTCAACATTTCCTTGTTCCAAACACTCTTCCAATACAGCCAAACCACTTTCTTTCATAATGAGCTTCGCTTTCTCCTGACATTCGCTGAGGTATCGCAATGCACAAAGAGCATGAACTACAATATTTGAAGGGTTCCTCTCAATAAATTGCAACAAGAGTGGAATAGAACTGTTCCAAGCTGGTAGATCAATCTCTTGTGACTTTTTCAATGCTTGATGAAGCGCATAAGTAACCAAAAAACTCAACTCCTCTTCATCTCTCTTGAACAAGTTCAATAACTTTTCAAGGATGTTGTTGTTCAGCAACAATTGGCATACGTCACTGTTTTGAAATAAATTACCGACAGTAGAGCAGCAATAACAGAGTAGCTTCTCTGTCATATCATCAACGTTGTTTTTGGTTTCCAATGATGCACTGATGAATTCAAGAATTTCCCATTTGAAATTAGAAAGCTGTTGATGAATTTTGTGGTTCGTAGACAAATTCATTGTCATTAGCATTGCATTCTTTTGTAATACAGATTCTTTGGATTTCGAAAGTAGAAAAACATGCTTCATAAACATCATATCCAGTAGAGTCTCGTGGTTGTTTTGGTTAGAGAAGAGATTTACCATAAATCTAGAAATCTCTTGCTGAATGGATACTGACTCTGTATCACATAGAGCTCCAAAAACCTCCGTCTTTAGATGAGACAAAATCTTTGGATGGCAAATCTGAGATTCACTACAATTGGACAAGATTCTTAGGACTTGAATCGTCACTCCTTCTTTGATTGGTATGAATTCTAGTAAGTCAAAGAGGTTTTGAACCTGTGAATGAGAAAGTATAGATATCTTGTTTTCATCATTGAGACTGAGCCAACTGAGTGCTTCACATGCTTCCTCTACACAGAACAGATTATCTCTATCTCTGCACATGCCTAAAACATAATCAAGAGCTCCATTTTCGACAATGAATCGTCGAAGCTCTGGCTTAGAAGAAAGAGCTCGGACTGTTGATATTGAGGATATTCTATCTTCAACCGAAGTTGAGCCCATCAGCGTTAGTATCGGAAAGAGTCCCCCTTCGAGAATAATTTTATTCCTGTAGTGATCATCCAGACATAAATTGCAAAGAGTGTAGGCTATACATCTATTTGATTCCTTATCTGCAATCTTTGTAGTATGAATCAAAGGAGGCACAGTACCAGATTTAAAAATCTTGGAATGCAATGAAGAATCCGATGCGATGTTCCCAATCACTACTGCACCGAAAAGGCGATATATAGAGTCTGCACTGCAAAGAAATGACAATAATATCTGTAAACCGAGAGAATCCATAAAAGCATTGGGTTTCTCTCCCAACAATCCAGTCAAGGACAAATTGCACAGAGTTGCAATGATTTCTCTCTGTAATTCAACATCATCTGATTTCGCCAGTCGCAACAGGATTCGAAGCATCTCTGGTCTCATTATTGAAGCTCTCATTTTCCCAGAGGTAGAAGCTCCTCTCAGAAATGACGCAGCGCAGAGATGTAGGAATCTCTCTGAATTCTCCAACATTCGTTCCAATGTTGGTAGAGCTCCAGCCTCGTGAAGAACACTGTGTGTAGTCTTATTTGAAACCAAATTGGCAAGACACAAAGCCGCACTTTGCTTCAAGTCAGCATCACAAGATTTTGTGAATTTCATGGAGTACCTAGTGATATCGCATGCCATGAGTAGATCATGGTAGAATTCTGACGAACTCAAATTGACCAGTGCAATATATGCGAATTTCAGTGCATCTTCATCTTCCAGTTTGTCTTGCGAAACTATATAGATCAAAGGATCAATAGCGCCCTCTTCTACCAATCTTGAGTGAATTTTACGGTTTGTTGCCAAGTTTGAGATAGCCATGGCCGAAAATCTTTTACACAGGCTATTTGGAGATGACAATGACTTTACAAGAGGCGATAAGAGACCGGATTCCGTGATCGAGATGATACATTCAAAGTCAGATGAAAGGTTACTCAATGCTCGTAGAGACTCCCTCTGAACCTCTACACAATTTGACCTAAGTGTGAATTTGATATGATGGAGTATACCGTCTGTAATCATCTCTTTTCTCTTCGAAGGAATCTCAGCCAAGTTTGCAATAATCCCACAGGCATTATGAGCAAGAGTGTTGTTTTCAGATCTAGTCAAATCCGTCACAATTGGAAGCCCATGTTGTTTCAGTATGCACACTTTGTTCACATCCGAAAGAGAAATATTTTGAAGACAAGCGGCTACTTCAAGTTTCAATTCCATATCAGACTTTTGAGATATAGAAAACAATATAGGGAGACCTTTATTCTCAACAAATTTTGCAGAGGCTTTCTGCGAAACTGAGAGATAACGCAAGGCCAAGCAGCCATGTAAATGAACAAAGGCATCATCAAACTGCAGTAGCTGACACAATAGACCAGGAACTTCTCCCTTGATACACGTATCATGCGTGCTAGGATTTTTACAAATATTGTGTAGAGCAAAAGCTATGCACTGGTTGATTTCTTTTTTCTTCAACGAAAGTAAAGGCTGAAACTTTTGCAAAATGTCAACTTTTGCCAATTGTGCATGACCTGTAATCTCCAAAGCGAGATTCGCTAAAGCAAGGACCGCAAATTTGTTGCAGTCATGATTATCTTGCTGCTCAATGAGTACAAAAATACATTGAAGAACACTTTCATGGAGCAACCAAGAATGGGACTTTGGTTCATTGGCAAGTAGAGCAAGACATCGTGAAACTTCCCGGCACGTTTCTTTCGAAGGATTCAAAGTTGTTACCATTTTTACCATTGGTTGGAGGAATCCGACCTGAAGTAATCTGGACTGTACTTCAAAGGTCTTTTCCACAAGATTTGATAGAGTCCCTACCGCAAAGACCTGTGCTACACTATCCTTGACCTTGAATAAGCTAATCAGTGCGCGTACAATCCCAGATTGAGCCATCTCAAGGCTATTTTCTTCAGATAGAGCCAAATTGAACAAAGCAGCAGCTGCTTCCCGTTGCACTTCAATGTCCATCCCTTCAATGCATTCATCACCAGCAGCCAAAGCAAGGGGTTCACAGCATCCTTTCCTTACCAATAGAGTCCGATACTGATCTTTGACGGAAAGCCCCCTGATACCAGCGATTGCTTGATAGTGGGCATTCGTAGGCTCAGTCTTTACTGGAGGAAACGCAAACGAAATCATCGTGTTTAAAATATCGGAACCCTGAAATTTCTCGAGATTATCTCTATTCGAACACAAGTTACCAAGTGCAATGATTGCATTGTGTCGACATTTTATATCACGATGTTTTGCAAATTTCAAAAGTAAAACTTGAAAAGACATGAGCTTTGTTAAGAAAGCACATGATATAACAGAAAAACATCTAAAGGTTGACTTACCATAGGTCTGGGATAAAAATATCTCATGATTTTCTTTCCTTGTGCATAGATTGGATAACAGTAAAAGACAGAATCTTGTATATTCGTGATCAGATTTTCTTTTTGGATCTAGAGATATTTCAAAATCCCGAACAATAATATCAACAATGCCTGTATTCATAATGTTGTCATGATATTGTAGGTTGGCGGCCAAGTTTGACAACAGCATCGCAGCCATACGTTTCGAATTCACACCACCATGTTGTAGAGTAGAGAAGGTTACATCAAGTAAATCCCTTTCCTTCATGATCAGAGTACTATAGTCAAGATTTGTTGCAAGATTACCCAAAGCACGAAGTGTTTCGTCATTCTCCTCAAGGTGTTTCCTTCGTAAGTTGTTGACTAGGAGATGAATGATTCCAGCGTCTACAATTTTTGACATATTTCCTATCCTTTCAGATAAATTTGCGACTGCACAAGAGGCCAGGCGTGACGTTTGATAACTCCCATTTTCATCTTGTAGCTCCTGTATTATTGGATTTAATCCACCTTTGGTACATAGAGGAAAACGGTTCTCTTCCACAAACGATAAAGTAGATATTGCACCTAAAACTTCTTTCCTAACTGCATTGCTTGACATTCGTGCAAGATACAAAACGGAATCTAGACCACCCCCTTCTGTAACTTCCTTTCGAAAGTCCATATTTTTTGCAATGTTTGCGACAGCCAGAGCAGCATATTGGCGAAGCACTTCCTTTTCCGAGTTTGCCAAAGATATGATTACATTCAACACTCGATCCTTTATGAATGCTGCGTGGTTCTTAACTTCATGGGATAGATTTACAATGGCGAGGGTTGCAAAGCGTCTAATCTCAATATTTACATGAACATCACGGACCAATGTAGAGAGAGGTTCCAAAACTCTTGCCATGGCCAATGTCTCCCTATGAGTAGCATGGGTACATAGATTACCAATGCCAAATGTTCCCACTCTTTGACAAGCAACATCACGAGAGAGTAAAAATGAAATCAGTACATTGTGGCCTCCATTCTCGATAATGGTCTGGGATGCAATTTCTGCATCGCATGCACCTAGATTCGCCAAAAGACGACCAGCTTCTCTTTGAACCTCCAAAAACTTTGATCTTACCATTACAACACATGGTTGTATTCCACCCTCTGCTACGATAATTTCTTGGTTGTACGTAATTTCAGCTAGGTTTGCAAGGCACGCACAGCTGTAACTAGATATATCTTTATCTTCATGTTGCATTAACATGATCAAGGGTGTGATTAGACCAGAGTTCCCCAGTTCTACCTTATTTTCAACACCAAGAGATAGGTTACAGAGACAAGCGGTAACTTGACGTAAAAGGTCAACATCTTTAGAAAGAAGTAATCGAAGCAACGGTTCCAAACCGCCCTCTTGCACAATCTTGACTTTAAAGTCCCCTATAACACTTAAACCTCGCAAAGCAGCGCTTGCGTGCAAATGAACATCAGGATCTCTGCTATACGCAAGGTCAATCAAAGGTTGAATACCTCCTTCATTGACAACTCTTTCATGAACTTTGATATTACTTGCCAAATTTGCTAGTGTGCAAGCCACGTAGTACTGTGCAAGGATATCTGGTGAATTAGAAAGGGTAAAAAGTGCCTCAAGAGCACCTTCTTGTACAATAATCTCGTGATTAATGATTGTTGCACTCAAGTTTGCGAGGGCTAAACCAGCATACCTCCTTGCTTCTATCTGAGCACTTTCATTTCCAACAAGTCGAATAAGAGGCTGTAAAGCTCCTTCTTGAACTATTTTTACCTGTGAAGGGACAACAGTTCCCAGATTTGCAAGAAATAGAGCTGCAAACCTTTGGCAGTTGACCTCTTCGTGATTCAATGCTTTCACTACAACTTGTAGGATTTCGGTATCTACCAAGTATGACTGTACATTTTCATTGGCCGAAAGGTTTGCCAAGGCTCGTGCAGCTTCCCCTTTCGAATGCAAATCTTGTGATGAGAAAATGGCAACTATCGGTGGTAATCCATTTTCCTCCAAAAGCTTTTGATGTATTTCTTTTTCTTCCACAAGGTTAGCGATAGCGCAGCATGCATGACGTTCCACTATCTCATCTCCAGAGAGTAAAAACGAAAGTAATGTCAACAACGCTCGACTACATACTTCCTGTTTACATTCAACGACCGAAGACAAGCAATTAAGAGCAGCCGAAACTTCCTGAAGGATCTGAGTCTCACTAGATCGAGAGAGAATCACCAAAGGATCCAGTATTCCAGCCCCAATCACTTGTGCTCTATATTCGGCAGTCATGCAAATAGCTCGAAGTGCCGCTAAAGCTTGACGCTGTATTCCCACATCATCTCCACACGCAATCAAAACCAAGGGATCTATAGCTCCACCTTGAACAATTCGTTTCCGAAGCTCTGGATCGACTGCAAGATTTGAAAGACCAAGCGAAGCATATCGACCAGATTCCAACTCTTGATTTTTCGCACCCGACTTTAAAATCAAAATAGAAGCCTCAACTCCTCCAAACGAAGCAATACCATCATGGTTCTCAACATCAGCTGCAAGGTTTCCCAACGCCATGGCACAATATTGTCGTACCGTTAAGTCGATTTCATCATTTTGAATATAATTTACCAATGTTTCGATACAAGTTTCCTGTTGTGCAATTTCAACTCGATAATTCTCCGCACAAGATGTATTTGCAATCGCCAAGACTGCAAAGCGCTGAGCATCTACGTCCCTTGAAGAGGTAAGAAGGTGTAGAAGCGTTTTAATCCCTCCCTTTTGAACCATGCGTTGATGAAGCTCATGATGAGTCGAAATGTCCGCTAGACCAAATGCCACTTCACGTTGATCTCGAATATTTTGGACTCGTCGCCCTTTGGCCACTAATCGTTCAAGAATATGGGCCATTGTTGGTTCATTTCAATTTATTAGGTGGAGAGAAAAATGAAATGGGAAGTGCTTTTGTTTGGCGGAAGAGAAGAACACTTTCCCTTCCCAGGGAAAAATCGAATCGAAAAATTCAAATATACGTACGTATACTCACGTAGTGATGTAGTTCCCCACGTCAAAAAGATCACACTGAATCGAATACTTTCAATTAGTCTTGAATTGATTTTTTTAGATACCGAATAATTTCATTGAATTTAAGGTAGACTTTGGAACCATCTTTCTACATCCTCAAATGCAGGGACATAGCTTACATCATCTCCCACAGTCACCAAAGTTGGTTTCATACCCTTGACACTCTTTTGAACAAGCTCTCTGATAACCTTTTTATCTACTGCATCAATCTTTTCGCACATTTCAGCTGTTCCTTCTCGCTTACCATAAGTCAAGATTTGCCTTCCAATATCTTCGAAAAGGACTAGGCGACTTTCCAATTGAGTCAAAACATTATTCTTGAGCATATTTTTAGCACGATCAAGCTCCTCGTCATCTACATCTTCAACAGCTAAACGCATCATATTCTCCGCAAGTACTCGGGTCATATCTCCTGCCTTTGTTCCAGGTGCAGATCCACTGATTCCCAACAATCCTGATTCATTATGGAAAGAAGTGAAGGCTTCGCAACTTTCTGCCCAGTAATATCTATTCAACACTTGTCGGTATAATCTTGAATACATTCCTTTACCTGGCCCTCCAGCTGAAAAGGAGCTTCCTCCACCTAGAAGCGTTTGAAGGACACAAGCAGGTACCAAATCCGACGAGTGCCAACCGCCAGTAGGAAATGCCAATGCTACTCTAGTAAATCCATCCGGGGTGGGTAAGATTTGTCTATGCGATCCACCAGTATATGTAGATGCAACAATCATTTCATCCGCATCTTCTGTCGTGGAAGACAAATGTCCAAAGTTTTCTTCTGCCATTGATACAAGTTCATCATGTTGCAAACCTGAACCGGCAACAACAAGATTATGTGGATTCAACAAATTGTCATGCCTAAACTTTTTCACTACATCAGCAGTCAAATAGGGAAGAGATTCAAGTGGACAAAGATGTGGTTTTCCTAGTTGTTGTATTTCTCCTTTGATTGGACCATAGCCAGCAAGTTGAAGTCCCTCACTCAAAACCATTTCTGGTACCATATCCATCCATTGAAATTCAATCACACGCTTCATTTCTTCTACAGTCAAATCATCCAGTCTTGGTTCAAGAATTACATCACGTAGCAATCCCATTGCCTGTCGAACATTTGGTCTGAGAACATCAATACAGTATAAAAATTGTTCCCTCGACGAACTTGCAAATGATACCCCTCCAAGATTATCCAAAGTAGTTTGAAAATCAACCGAATTAAGAGATGGGGTTCCACTAAATGCTAACAATTCCATCAAGTGATTTACTCCAGAGTTCAAACCTGGTCCATCGGTTTGTTCCAGTCGAGAACCACAGTTGGATAAGAGACCAAAGGTGGACACTTGCCCATATGTTTCTTGCGATGCAACACGTATTCCGTTGTCTAATTTTGTCACAATAGTTTCTGGTGTAGTCATTGCATCTCTTGGTAGATTTGGTGGTATAAATGAAGGAGGAGCTGTTTCGATTGCAAAAGAAGACGGCAATTTGGTGTTTATACTCGATTTTTGTTTTTGACGAATATCTTTTTGTTCATCAGGAGAAAGAGACTTTGTGTCGTCAAATGGATCTTGACTCATTTGCGCTACCTCAGGTTTTGAGTACACACAGTCTACCAGTGAATCATCATCTTTTGGTGCTAGGGATCTAGTGATTTTCGGTGCTTCAGTACGATTTGGATATTCATAGCTTGATACACTTCGTTTGAGAGTGGACAGAAATGAGCTCTTATTTCTTGCGAAAAATAGAGATTTTGAAACAGATTTCGACAGCATATCTATTATCTTTGTGTGAAAAATCGTAGCAGGAGTGAAAGACTTTAGTGGTTGCTACTTGAATGAGTACGCTATGGTGTAAATGAAAGAAGGTGATGATTTGAAATGTGAAAGATGAGAGAGTGTTGTAGAGTGTCGAAAGATTTTTTTCGTGTGTGGCTCATAGCGGATGAGTTTAGAATGGCACAGTACTGAGCTACATAAGCCCAAAAACTCATCCTCATTTCACTATCTATTGATTAGATACGAGCAAGAGTAAAAAAAATGCACTATACACCCCAGGCTTTGAAATATTGGAATAATATAAAAATTATATCTGAAATGAAAGAATTGATATTACATTGCTTTATCTCAACATGTCATTCATTTCTCGGGCCACTCGTGTCTCGTCTGTTGTTCTGTCGAAAATATTTCTGAGAGACTACATTCTTATCTATCACTTGAATCCCTGTTCTTCCAAGAGCATATAAAACTTCACCCTCTCTTCAAACTGCCAAAAAGTCATCCATCATGAACTTCCACTGCTCTGACTCGTCCAAGAACATAAGTAGTGCTGCATTTTTATTCACAGTTCTAGCAAGTTTCAAATTCTCAACCTTCAAATATTTGATGGAACCACCTTCCTCAAACACAACAGCAACTCGACCTTCTTCATTCAGATCATCTCCCTTGACCATTGCTACTCTATGATTGAAGGGTTTACCTAGAGGGCTAATAAGAGCATGGGCAATGACCCAGTCACCGTCATTATATGGAGAGGACAAGGATAGACTGCTACTGACTTGTTGGTTTGTTTCGTTTCGTCTTGATTGTAGTAAGGAAGTAACAGACTGGGCATCTAGTAACTTTGTTGTTTCCTCTCCAAAAAAGTTCTTATCCTTGACAATTTCGAAATAATACCACCATAGTGACATCAAATGTTTTTCCTTCACTACCCACTCAATTGTGTTGACGCATTCAACATTATTCTGCAAATTGTAGAAAATTTCATTCATTACATCAAGAAATTTTCTACGTTGCACCGAGTGTGAAAGGTTGAAGTCATCAACCGAGTCTTTTGTTTTTATCTCCAGAGTAAGTAGAAGGCGACAAGTCTTCTCCATACATACTGCTATGAAACGCATGGCATCGTTCAATTCGTTCTGGTCAACTAGAATGCATGCCATTTCCCAATATGGGTCTGGATATGACGGAAATTGTTCAATTGCCTTTTTGCACAAAGTCTCAGCTCTGTTGTGATCCATTACAAGCATTGCACTTGATATCATAGACAAAGTATAGGAATAAGACATTTCCTCATCTTCACTCATTCTCTTGAGATCTTTGCGATATTTTTTGGTCACTACCATTTTCATTGCTGGATGTTTTTTCAAACTTTCTACATGTTCTTGTCTTCTGTCGGCAAACTCGTTGTGCTTCTTCTTGTGTGTTTTTCAATCCGCCCTAAAGCATTCTTGGCAGCAATAGACGGAAGGCAGCATTTTGACCTCAACACATGTTGGACATGCTTTGAACTTTGTCTCATTCTCTACTTTACCGCATCCACTGCATTTGATCTGCAAGAGTGATGATTCCATGATACTTGAATCGAATGAGTAGGACAAGTACTGATACAATGAATTTTAAATGCCAATGCACTTTGGATGTGTCATGTTGATGTGTTCATGTTCTAGTGCTCTTGTTGTTGTTGTGTCTGTCGAATGAACGCAATCTTTTTTCGTTTTTCTTCTTCTTTTCACTAACTGACTAGAAACCTAGCCACATATTGTATAACAATGACGACTTCTCAAATAGACATGAATTGATACCTACTTATCATGATTATTCAATAAAATAAAACTCCTGAAATTCAGAATACGAATATTAAATTATTATGAATTATCATAATGAATACTCTTTGTACAATCTAGTATATGCAGGCCATATTTTGTGCGTCATTCTACTTGAACCTCGCTTGCTTGAACTGAACTTTATCAATTGATATCTTTATCTTTCCTCCTGAAATAATAAAAGTAATAAACTGATTAGACAAGTATTTTTTGGTCTCCATCATTCCACATTTTGCATATGGTACCTTAGGCACTTTTTGAAAAAATACAATGAAAACATACTAATATATAGAGATGTTATTTTGCAGTAGCACCTTCCGTTGCATCAACAGCCGAATTAGCTCAGTCGGTAGAGCGCACGACTCTTAATCGTGTGGTCGTGGGTTCGATCCCCACATTCGGTGAAAATCTTTTGCTGTCTCTCAGACAGCACATTCACTATTGAATCAAATCTCTTGGATCATATCTATATGCTCACAATAAAAATTATTGAATTTTTAGTTGCTTGCTGAGATGATTATCTAGGGAATACGAAGTAATAGATACTTCTGTCTAACTAAAATAATAATTGACTTGGTCCTTCACCTTCGATTTAAATTCCAAACATTAGGAAATACAATGACGAAGAGAGAAATATCAATTATCTAATTGACAGGTGTCATTTTTTAAACTTGAAGGCAAAAATCCTAGACACATATCATCATTGAGTTTGTTCTTTTCCTATCTATCTTCTTACATAATCATATCTTACACTTACGCCTTGGTTTATCTTTGGAACTTTATTTCAGCACACCATAATTGTACCATTTAAAAATTCGTCTCTTCTTTTTCACACTTATGCGAACATTATTGGATACAACAAAGAATCTTTTTGCCTATTCTTGTAGAAGCTTGACTCATCCAGCTAGTAGAGCTTTTTCCACTACCGTCAATGGAGTGAATGGAGCATCACCACAACATGCAAAGACTACTTACATTCCAGATGAGAAAGTCAAGAAGAGTCCTCCTCATCATGCCAATGTTATCATTGTTGGAGGTGGTGTAATTGGAACTAGTGTGGCATATCATCTAGCAAAGAAAGGAGTTAAAGATGTTGTTTTGTTGGAAAGAGATAAGCTCACATCCGGCACAACTTGGCACGCAGCAGGTTAGTAGTACGACTTTCATGATTTCTTGGAAAATGGAGTCAGATTGAATCACTCATGAAATATTTTTCACTAGGTCTCATCAATACATTTGGGAGTTTGTCCGCGACATCGACATCTATGCGAAAGTATACAAAAGAATTATATTCCAAAATATTACCAGAGGAAACAAATATGGATACAGGATTCATGCCAATTGGCTTTATTGAGCTAGCTTGTGACAAACATAGACTTGAATATTATCGTAGAGTAGCAGCTTTTAATAGATTTTGCGGTGTCGACGTTTCTGAATTGAATTCTCACGAAGTCAAAGATAAATTCCCTTTGGTAGATACCAATGACGTCCTTGCTGGATTTTTTGTGAATGATGACGGTAGAGCAAATCCCAGTGATGTAACTATGGCTCTGGCCCGAGGTGCTAAAATTTACGGCGCTCAAATTTATGAAAATGTTGTAGTAAATGGAATAACGAGTACTGACTATTTAGGTCCATGCTCTTCAACAGTTGGAAAGATAATCAAAGATACAATACCAAGAGTAACTGGTGTGACTTTAGAAAATGGAGATGAAATTGAAGCCAATGTTGTTGTCAATTGCTGCGGTATGTGGGCAAGGCAATTCGCTGAAAAGTGTGGTGGTATAAATGTGCCTAATCAAGCAGCAGAACATTATTATTTGATTACTGATAAAATGCCCGAAGTCGATCCATTGTGGCCAGTGGTTGAAGACTCCTCAAAATGTGTTTACATTAGACCAGAAGGAGGTGGCCTCATGCTTGGATTGTTTGAGAGAATGGGAGCACCCTGGATGGTAGAAGAGGTACCTTCTGACTTTAGCTTTGGGGAAATCGAAGCAGATTGGGATAGAATGGCACCGTACTTAGAAGACGCTATGAATAGAGTTCCAGCAACTCTTCAAGTTGGTGCAAAGAATTTTTTCTGTGGCCCTGAATCATTCACACCTGATGGGAGCCCAATCATAGGAGAAGCACCAGAACTCAAGCAATATTTTGTAGCAGCTGGACTGAATAGCATAGGCATTCTCACTGGTGGTGGAGTTGGAGATCTTCTCGCACAGTGGATAATCCAGAAACAGCCTCCAAGCAGCTACGATGTAACAGGAATTAATATTGACAGATTTCACAAACATCAGCGAAATCCAAAGTATAGAGCGGATAGAGTAGGCGAGATCTTAGGAGAGACATACAAGGTTCACTATCCTGACCACAATCTATCCAGTTGTCGAAATGTGAAAAGATCCCCTCTCCATCAACAAATGCTAGAGCAAAATGCTTATTTTCGTGATGTGAGTGGATGGGAAAGTCCGTCTTGGTTTGGCGATGAGTTAAATCCAAACATCGCTGAAGAAAACTTTGGAAGGCAAAGTTTCTTCAGACATTGGCAGCAAGAACATTTGCAGACGAGGAATAATGTGGCCTTATTCGACATGAGTTTCATGAGCAAATTTTCAGTGAAAGGAGATGATGCTGGTGCCTTTCTCAATTACATATCAACAGCTAATGTTGATGGCGACTCTGGAAAAATAACTTATACTCAGTTTTTGAACAAGGAAGGATTCCTAGAGGCAGATGTGACCATTACCAAAATTGATCATGGCGATTTCCTAGTCGTATCAACAGACACTATGCACAATCACGTCCTTACTCATATGAGAAAGCATCTTACCAATCAGCACCATGTTTTTGTAAATGATGTCACAAATTCATTTGCGCAGATAAATATACAGGGACCAAACTCAAGAAAATTGCTTCAGTCAATTACATCAACTAATCTGGATGATGAGATGTTTCCTTTTCGAGCTTCTAGAGAAATTGATATAGGATATGGAATTGCAAGATGTACTCGTATCACATATGTAGGTGAACTAGGGTACGAACTATTTATTCCATCAGAGTTTGCAGCTCATATATATGAAGTCATCGTCGAAAAAGGAAAAGAGTTTGACCTACAACATGCCGGGCTACGTGCTCTTGGAAGTCTGAGGTTAGAGAAAGCGTATAGAGACTATGGTCATGATATTGATAACACTGATACAATCGTTGAAGCAGGTTTATCTTTTACATGTGACTTCAGCAAGGATAAAGGTTTCATTGGGATGGAACATGTCTTGAGACAAAAACAAGAAGCAAAAGAAAGAGGAGGTTTAACAAAGAGGATGGCCCAAATTCTATTGGAAGATCCAGAGCCACTCCTTCATCACGGCGAAGTTCTATGGCGCGATGGAGAAAGAATTGCGGAGGTAAGATCCGCATCATATGGACATACTCTTAAAGGTGCTGTTGGATTATGTATGCTTGAATCCAAAGACATTATCAACCTGGATTTCCTTAGAAGCGGCGAGAGGTCTGTAGAGATTGGGAATAGAAAGTACCCAAGCAAAGTTTCCTTCTCTCCTCTTTACGATCCAAAAGGCAAGAGAATACAAACGTGAAAATGAAAATTCATTCTATGATGAAGGGGGAAAATCTTGCGAATGAAAGGGGGAAATCTTGTGAATTGAATAAGATGAAACAATGACAAGCAAAATCCAGACGAGAGTGTCTTTCTTCTCTGGCGTCGTGCCATCTTCTACATAGATAGCTATGTAGCTAGCCCTTTACGAGCACACACTTGAACCCGATCTTCTTGACATCATCATCCATCATCCATTTTCTCTCGTTTTTTTAATTTACAATTTCAATTGCATTACATACTGCTAAGTCACACATAACATATACATTTTAATTCAGTTCATGCAGTTTCTGGACATCTAATTAAAAAAACAGAATGAAGTTCAGAAAAAATATCCTTAATATTGCAGTAAGCATGTGCTTGCTAATTGGAGAATGTGATGCTTTCTCGCCATCCTATTCTAATAATCGTATGAGAGCTACAACATTGTTTGCTCAGGATTCAATCAACGGTGATCCGAAAGACTCAAAACCAACTTCAGTAGAAAGTGAAATTGTAGTGGAAGAGAAGAAGGAAATTCCAAAGTCAACGCCAATCTCATCTACGACAACTCTCGAAGAAAATGAAATTGGTGAAAGAATTCTTCTTGAATTAAAGGAAGCAAGTGATGCCCTCGGTCTCGCATTCAACTATTTCTCTAAGAAAGTAGACGAAGTAACTCCAGAAAGTATCGTAAAATTATGTGACGAGATCGACATGCAGCTTGAAGCTTTGGACGAGTTGAAGGATAACAAACTAATCACACAGACTCTAGAGTTGAAGAAAAAGGCTTTAGAATTTGGGAGGTACCATTTCCTTGTAAAACTGATGAAGAAAGACTATGAAGCATATGTAGCAACAGCAGGATTTCTGAGTCCTAGTCGTATTGCTAGACTAGATCTTCCAAACGTGCAAGATGTGAAATACAATGATATTCAGCCTTCTAGAGCATCCGAAACAGATAGTCGTGATGAACTTGTCGACGACTGCACACTCGAGGACAAAAAGTTTAATGACAACCTTCTAGATAAACTTCTACTCAAAATTTTCCGCAATTTGGTTGAGGAAAACACTGGAGGAGTTATTTCAACAAAGCCAGCTATTGAAGGTCTCCTCGATCAAGGAAGATCATTTATGCTTCAACCAAATCAGACAGCTGAGGCACAGCACAAAATGGTCAAAGATACTTTGGGTGGTCTCATGACTCCAGTACTTCCTCCATTCTACAGAATTTTTATGAGTGGAATTGTACCAAAGCTAGGCACTGAATATGATGGCAAGCAGATTGGGCCATGGTTTTATGCACCTTGGCTGACAACTATTGTAACACCGACATTTTTTGGATTCTTGGTTGGCCCGAGCCGTCCAAACAGAAGAAAAGACGGAGAACGTGGTGGACTTGTGGTTGAAAAATGTAAATTCCTTCAGGAGTCTGGTTGTAAAGGACTTTGCCTCCACCAATGTAAGATACCAGCACAGCAATTCTTCAAAGAAGAGTTGGGACTTGAATTAACAGTGAGTCCAAACTTTGCGACGCAAGAATGCCAGTGGAGTTTCGGAGAGACTCCTCTTCCACCGAATGAAGATCCTTCCTTCCCAAGCGGTTGTCTAAAAGGATGCGAATCGAGAGCTTTGATGGCAAATAGTCCGGCAGATTCTTTGCTATCTTGTAGTAATTAGAATTATTTTCCAATAGCTAAACCTTTGAAAATAATATAAAACAAGCGCAGAACTTTCACTTTGTCTACTTTATCCTTTAACTTCTGCTGAGTTTAATTTCATATAATTTGAATTACATGAAACAACAAATCAAATCATGGTTACAAACAATAAAAAAGCCACTTGGGTCTCACACGATAATAATGTCCAGTGATGTCTTCATAAATAGATTTCGAAATTACAAACTTAGTTACTTCTCTCGATGATATAGTCTGCGATAGCTAATAGTGGAGCTGCCTTCTCTCCAAATGGTTCCAAACTAGCCTTAGCCTCGTCAATCAATCTTCTAGCTTCAACCTTACTCTCCTCAAGTCCAAGAAGCTTTGGGTAAGTGGTCTTATCAGCATCTAAATCCTTTGCAGCAGTCTTTCCCAAATCTTCAGTTGATGCAGTTACATCCAAAATATCATCAGCAACTTGGAATGCAAGTCCAATATTCAAAGCAAACATTTCACAAGCTTCAACCTCCTCAGGAGTAGCTCCTCCCAAAATAGCTCCACTAGCAACAGCAACCTGCAATAAAGTAGCAGTTTTGTGCGTATGAATCCAAGTCAAATCCTCTAGAGTCACTCCTTCCTTTCCTTCACATTCAAGATCCATAACTTGTCCTCCTGCAAGACCTACTGGTCCTACAGATTTTCCTAGGCGAATAATAACATCAAGAATACGTTCTGGAGAAACAGTCTTTGGAGTTTCCTGTGCTACGTGCTGAAAGGAGGTGGAAAGAAGAGCATCTCCAGCAAGAATTGCAACATCCTCACCATAAATAATCTATACACCGTACATATTAAACGTTAGATACAATTTCAAAAAGAAGAAAAATGAGGGAAACTACTGAAAACTTCAACTTACATGGTTGGTTGGCTTTCCTCTTCTAAGATCATCGTTATCCATACTTGGCAAATCATCGTGGATCAAACTCATTGTGTGGATCATTTCAAGAGCTACTGCAGTTGGCATAGCAACTTCTTGGGTTCCTCCGAACATTTCACATGCAGCAATACATAGGACTGGTCTGATTCTCTTTCCTCCAGCCATCAAAGAATAATCCATGGACTCGCAAATTTTCTCAGTCTGAGGCATAGTGCTTGCTACAGAAGCCTTAAGTGCAGCTTCGATGTCATCTTTCTTGGAAAGAAGGTATTCATTAAGGTCGAAGTCAGTTGCTACTTCGGAGTCTTCAACAGTTGCTCTTTGTGTGATGGTTGTACGTGTATTTGTTGTTGGGACTGTGAATGCAGAAACGGAGGAAGTTGCTGCCACAAGAGCAAGAGCTACTTTTGATATGGAAACCATTGTATTATTTCTTTAGAATTGATGATATAGCTTGTTTATCTTCTCTTAGATAGAATTAATTGGTGCACTTGTGGAATACTTTCTTGCTTACTGTAGCACTCTTTCTTCAGTAAGAGATAGATTTGAAGCTTCAACTTCGCTTTTGATGGCAGATGAGATGCGTAAGTGCGCGAAATTACATATCCGGGTCCTTCAACCAGCGCGGGTTTTTCAAAATTACACGTGAAACTTGAGTCCCATTTTATTAAAATAATTTTATACTATTTCTTGCTTCATGTTTCAAATGATTGGATTCATTTGAGCCAATTCATATAAACCTGACTTTTTGCTTGAATTATTCCTTTGATGAGGACTAGGATCTATATCATTGCCTTGTACAAAAGTTTCATGTGGTTCTAATTCTAGAGAGTCTCTTTCATGAGTAGATACTACAGGGTGATGACTTTTTTTCGACATGAAGAAATACATGAATAATGCACCTACAGCAAATGAGATAAATGCAGTAAGTACTACCTCGGTTGCTCTAGCTCCTTTCTGTAGCTGTTCATGAGGCTTATTGAGTATATCTGGTTTCTCGTCACCCAATGGAGTGTTATTCTCAACTTCACATAATTCATCTAATTCAGTGAGATCAGCGAATTCAAAGACATGTAGGATCAAGATCTCTAAACTACAGAGGTCTTGTGATAATGGACACCCAGATATCTTTGGAGTCATTACTTCTCCATTGTAAATAAATCGGAATGCATTTCCGGAAGGGTATAGGTCTTTTAGGTCTTTTACAGCACCCGCGTCAGCGTCATTAGGAATGTCTAGTTCATACAATTCAATCAGTATCATTGATGCATAAGGTGGGTATTTCGATTGATCTACCATTGTTGATCCCAAACTTGATAATAATGCCATAATTGTTGTATCGCGAGCAGAATATACTGATAGTTTTGACTTTTCTCGTAGGTCAGGCCATTCTTCTTTAACGTCTATATTGTTGGAGTCAGTGAAAGTTAGCAAACCTGAGAGAATATCGTTCCAGAGAGGATTTGATGCGATCTTTGCATATCTACTATAAGAAAATGTATACGGAAAAAAGGCTTTTTTCGATTGCTAAAGGATGGATTCAAAACTTGAGAATCCGTTTTCATAAAATTCGAAAACAAAATGCGTCTTTGTAAAACTTACAAAAGAAATGTATCGATCTGTAAAATCACTTCCAAAACGATTTGTTAGATTCTCATCATTTGAACTCTCGTCGTAGTTTAATACATAGGGGATGGGTCTGTCCAAACAAGTTGTCGTCAATATACATTCCATGGCCTTTTTAGGATCTTCGTGATAACCACCCATAAATTCACTTCCCAATTCTTTCATCGATATGGATTCCATAGAGTGAAGATAATCAAGGTAATATCGTTCACTATTTAAAGCTTTGCTTTCAATCTCTTTCAACGCTGGACACTGATCATGGCCAAGTAATATCACATCTTTCTTCCAATCAGCCATGTGGACGGGTATGATTGGATTCTTTTCAAGATTACTGATTGTAGCATGTTTCTTCATGAGATCTCCAAAAAAACTCTGTATTAGACCCATGCCAGACATGAGATTGGCTGATTTATCATCACTTCGAAAATATAAATTTGGTTCGTCATAGGCTCTAACTCCCATTTCTGTTCTTACTGCTTCCTCATCGAAATCAAACAGAATTCTACTAGAGTCTTTATTCTGATTTAAAGATATCGTATTTGACTTGACATATGCTTTGCGTAAAAGTATACCATTCAATCTTTGCTGACGGAATCCTCTAGTCGTGAGTTGACCAAGTTCGCATGTGCCTTGTAATTCATTCCGTATTCTTTTCGGATATTGATCACTTCCTGACGGAGAATAAGTTGCATCGTATCGTTTTTCAAACAGAAACATTGGGTTATCACCAGATTTCATAGTTGCTGTTTTCGTGATGGTTGGATCAGTGGGAGCTTCACCATAGTTTATCCTACCTATTTGTTCTTCATCTTCGAGATATTCCACAGCATTCAATGATGGCGGACTTGTGAGGGTGGATAAGGAGCAATCCCATATCAAGTCTTCATATCCAGGCCAGCAATTATTTATAGTTGATGGAGTCTTGATGCCTTCACTTATAATTGATGTTACATGTACCAGATTTAGTGTCACACCCGAGCTTATGAAAAGGGCATCATTTACATCTGGTATTTCCCTCTTGGCATGTTCTTCTGTCGTGGAGCAAAGTTCTGGATATGTTTTACCTGCACGGAAACCGCACACAAAGGTTACGTTTAGCACTGTCATCCATATATGTAGACGCTTCATTTTTCAAGTACATTTTACATTTAATAAAGATTATGGCAGTAAATGGGAGAGAAGGAAAAGTTACTTTTTCTGTTGTCGTCTGTTGTTTGTTTGAGGAAAGTTGAAAGTGATGTTCCTGTCCTACTTTGAACATGTCCGACAACTTTCTTCTTTAGTCATACCAAGAATCCTATGAAAATAGCCAGACGACCCGGAAATAAAGATTCTTTCCAATCATTCCATATCTATGTTACTACCTAGTTCTAGAAAAGAACTGATGTATTTGAACCGTTGTGTATTGCTTTCCTCTTCGTTCAAATACATCTTATCTTGCTGCTACTACGCAGCATTGTGCCTAGCTATTCTATTCCCGTCCCCCGTCATTGTGCCACTCGACGATTTACTAGGTTTTACTTGTGAAGTTTTATGCTTTTGTGTGCTTTGGGCTTATTATTCTTTCACCCAGCTATATCAAATAAACACAACAACCCCCCACAAAACCTCGAAGTAAATAATCAATATGGTCGTAAATCCTTCTCTTGTTGCAAAAGTAATTGCTTCCTCTGCCTCTTTCCCAACAACACTAGCTAATATCGCGACTCAAGAAACTTCCTCACAAATGGTTGCTCTAGCTGTACGGGGAGGAGGCGAAGCTCTCGTAAATCTAACGAGAGCAAAATTTAGAACGGAAGCCCTATCAGGATATGGTGTAGTATCTGCATTGCTCTTTAGTCAATCAATGAGTATGTTTAATTCTATACCAAAAAAGATGCAAGATGATGATGGAGAAAATCACTGGGTTGAAGACTCTGCGACAGTATTGCTTGCGGTAACATCTTTGGTTTCAGTCATTGCATGTTTGACAACGACATTCATCTTTGCGCTTTGTGGCATGTATACGCGTAATGCTGTTGGAATGGGTAATGATCTTGGATACATCAACTTCATTGAGCAGACTGCAAACATTAGAAAGATCGGGTTTAAGGCTATGCTCATATCACAGTATTCCATGCAGTCATCTTTTGTGGTTTCTATCTTTCTCAAGTTCAAGGGTAAATTGAGAATGTTGTTGGGACCTATAGCACTTATTTTCTCACTTTGGTCAATGTCTGTTTGGGGGCCAATCTTCAGAATCGCAGCTGAAACTCTGTTCTAGCTAGACTAGATCAAAGGCTAAGTACCGTTATCGATAGCTTTTATTTAATTACTATGATATTTTATAATCAGAGATAGTATTAGGGCAATAAAAGTAGTCAATTTTTCTTTTTATCTTTCATCTGTTTGAGAAAAAGCAGCTGCAATTCTTTTTTGACGTTGATAGGCTTTACTCGTATCCTTAGTCATCCTTCATTTTTACTTCTTCTTTCAACTTGCGAGCCCTCTGTTCGTCAAATGCTTTTTGAAATAAGAACTTTTTCAGGAAGAGACTAACCAAGATTAAGAATAAGGCCGAAAATAGTCTGGCAGCAGGTTCAACCAAATGCCCGTCAATCGGGGATGGAATCTCTCTTATTTGTCTAGCATCAAAATGACTTTCATACGATGATATTGGTAAAGATCCAGTGGTCAGTACTGGTCTTCCAAGTGCATCATGCACGTTGATTTTCATTTCACTTTCCGCTCCTTCATCACTGTCATTTGCCCAATTTATTTCTATAGATCCAAAGTTTTTCCCAGTGTAAAAGTTTGTCTCCATCTGATTACGGAATCGATGATCGCTCCATTTCTTCAAGATTGGACTGCACAGAAAACCATAAAACGGATCTGTACATGTATGTGTGAGTCCACTGCTCGTTACTTCGATCAGCCTTCCCATAGATTTTCTGACTTTTGCAGACGAATCAGCTATTTCAGCGTGGTGCACATCGCCACTCAGTAAAACTACACTTTTACCCTCGTCAAGGCTGTTGAGCAATTTTAGTAATTTTGTTCTTTCATTTGGAAATTGTCCCCAAGTCTCCATCATTGGATTCGATGAAAGTACCTGAATAGAACTGACGACAATATTGACCTGTGCATCCGTATTTTGAATCTGATCTTCTAGCCAAGTCCATTGTTCATCACTCAATACCTTGCCATTTTTACATTTAGATATCCAATTTTGCATGGAAAGTGCAGATGAGAAGTATCTTGTCAAACAAGCAAAGGCGCTTCCCAAACCAAATGGAAGAGGTGTAGCTCCTACAGATGGAATACAATGTTTATCTCTCGAGTGTCTTGTGTCCAAAAGCACGACTTTGACTTTCTGTGGTGCCTCACCAAATGTAATGGACGAGTAAACACCATTTCTGTTTTCTCTTCTTTCCTTGTCTTCATCAGCTACTCCTAGGAAATCAAGAAATAAATTTTGTCTCTCTTTCTTCTCAGACATTTGGGTTCCATGATCGTTTGCACCATAGTCATGATCGTCCCACGTTCCATGGATGCCACCTTTCAGGTATCCTTTTGTATGTGCATCATTGAGAAAATTAACATAACCAAAGGTTTCGTTGTGCAGAGTCTTTTCATACTCTTGTTTGAGACTATCAAGCCCACTCACACCCTTTTCTCCAGTGTAGACGGTGTCACCTGTCCAGATAAACGCATCTGGCTCTAATTTGGAAATTGCATCCCAAATGTTGGGTCTGTTAGGTTTCACTTTTTTCGTAGCATGGCATGAACCAAAAGCAATGACTGTGGCTTTCACGTCTGGATATTCGTTATCAATTTGAACCATTGGCATTGATTTCTACACAAATAACACTTTCTAAAACAATGCTTTTGTGAAAACTTTTGCGTAGTCTACGTATTCAAAGATTCTTCTGAAAATATAACAACAAAAATTAGGGGTTCAGCACTATCCACTATTGAATGTACGTACGGAGGGGAAAAGAAAGAAAGGGAAAGAAAAGAGGGAAATCTAAATGGGTTCCCTATTACGTACTTGTGCCTTTCGAAATGCAAAAAAAAACTCCCAGACCACCGACCAGTGTATGTGGCTTTATTGCTCCCGCTAATAGATCTTGTTCTTTCTTATTTATGATCGAATTAAAAACATCCTGCGTAGAATTTCATATGTGAAAATCTGGATTTCTATAGATCAGTCTGAAGGGATCGACAAACGACAATTTCGAATTTGATACCTCGAAAACAATGATTTTTCATAGTCCGATTTCAATACACCAATTCATTTTTGCCTGTGCTTAAAATCGATTTCCAATCTATTTTTCTTTGAATTCACATCTACAACAATGCATGTGCAAACTAGTAGATAAAAATAAGTAGGTTTAGTTTTTTCACTGAACATTGAAGCTTTAAAGATTATATTTGTGCTCAATGTCTTCTGAAGAAACTCCGCCCAATTGTAAAGATCTCTTTGTTGCAGCCTTCACAGCTGCGATAGTAGCCGCACGAAACCCACTGTATGAAAGGAAGTTTAAATTATATATAAGTTGAAATATTTACACAGACTAAACGATATTTCTACATTTCTTCAGCACTTACCCTTGCTCCAAAGCTTCAACTCCAGCTATAGTGGTTCCCCCCGGAGAGGTGACTCCATCTTTCAAAAGTCCAGGATGTTTTCCTGTCTGAAGAACCATCTCTGCAGCACCCTTCACAGTTTGGGCTGCAAGCTTAGTGGCGACATCACGGCTCAGTCCTGCCCTTACTCCACCATCACTCAAGGCTTCAATAAATTGAAAGACATATGCAGGTCCAGACCCTGAAACACCTGTTACAGCATCAAGCAATTTCTCCGCAACTTCTACAGCCAAACCAACACTTCCAAAGATAGTTTTTACAATTTCACGATCTGCATCTGTTGCAAGAGATCCTAATGCAAATCCAGCAGCTGCTTCTCCTACAAGACAAGGTGTGTTTGGCATTACTCTGATTACTCTTCTTCCTGGTAAACTTGCCTCGAGAGTCTTTAGTGTAACTCCAGCTGCAATACTAATAATGACTGCATCATTCTCATCCTTTGCTGCCATGATGTCTTTACAAACAGTTTCAATAATATTTGGCTTAACTGCCAAAATTATAGCAGTCTTTGCGGATTCACATACTTTGTCATTGGTTGGGTATGCATTGTAACCTTTCTCAGCAGCACGATCAAGAGATGGCTGCCAGACATCTGAACACGAAATTGAAGCTGGGCTTGATAGAGATTTCTTTGCAAGTAATCCATCCATAAGAGCAGAGGCCATCATTCCGCTTCCAATAAATCCTACTGAGTCAAGCATTTTGAAAATAAAGAGTGTTCGAGAGAGAGTGAAGGAAAATGATTACTTTTGTATGTTTGAACGATAATGAAAAGATACTGTGTTGAGTTTTTCGTGATGTCCTGTGTTTTTTTGCTTGGATGAGATGATAGATGTGAAATGGAGAAAGGACAGACGACAACGTCCAAGAAGTTTAGGCTTCTCTTCTCCAGAACACACGATTGCTTTCCTTTCAACCGCATATTTCCATTTCATCTACATGATGTTCCTTCTTATCAAGACGGATCACATCTAATGTATCGAAGAAATGAACTTTCGTATTGAGAACATTGAATTTGACCAGGTTCTTTGAAACGCAATTTCTTTCAATTTTCGTCTGTGAATAAAATGAGAGAGCGACTGATGAGAAAGTCAATGGTGCAGTGTTACATATCTCGGTTTCTATTCTGGTTCTGCATTATTGTGCTGGCAAAAGCATGTCCCGATGATTCATGTTGGAGGCTAGTCACATTCAATCAAGAACAATCTACAAACCAATCTGCACAAAAAGTACAGTTGATGAATAACATTGTTATGATTGAGTACTACGGTGATAGTCACTGTCTTGAAAATAAGCTTCGAACATTTCTACCATCATCACAAATCGAAAGTGATCCTCATATGTTTATAGATGATGATTCAATAAAACTGGAACGAGAAATGAATGAGATTGATAAGTATGGAGTGTCATGCTTGAACATTTTGCAGAAAAATCCAACCAGTCTTAAAGTGGATTTGCAATTCTTCAACTCAGAATGGTCGACTGTTAAGCATTTAGACCTACAATATGGATGGAATAAAATTTCCTTAAAAGCATCAAATGATATTGTATCAGTGGAAAAAACAAGAGTTTTAGTGAATGACGAATCCTCAGAATCCTTCAAAATACCCAATACGAACAGCTGGTTGCAAAGTAGTAGAAGACTAGGGACAAATATTGCACCACTATCAACTGCATCTTCATCTTCTGTAGATTTAGGATTTTCACCTGAACTTGCTATAGATGGTAACTTTGGAACATACGCTTCCACAGCCGATGTTTCTCCTTGGTGGAACCTCTCGCTTCCAACTTCCAATACTGGTTATGTGATACATTCAATAACGATTTACACTGTTTCTGGTTTGGAAATCAATATGCTGAACTTCAAATTACAAGTATTTCTAAGAGGTGGCGTTTATACGAATCCTGTATATGATAGCACTGTAACAGCTGGTGGTCCTGATACAAGTGTTACAGCAAGTACATATGTATTTGATATGGAAAATATCGCCTCATATCTTTCAGGAGACGAGATCCACATATCGGAGCCTTCCACACAAGTAACCATTGCTGAAGTAGAGGTGATTGCCACATTGCCGGAACATCTTTTATCAATGGGTACAATCACACAGAGCTCAAGCAGCAGTTTTGATACAGGGCCAGAGAAAGCACTTGATTTAACTACAGGTACATGTGACAGGACACAGACACTACAAGAAACTGACCCGTGGTGGAAATGGGAATTTGGAGAAGAAATAGTGATTACAGATGTAATGGTTCATAATACTAATACCAAATGTCCAGACGGTGGAGGTATACCTGGATACGATGGAAATATTGACATGGTTGTATCCTTGTATAGAGGTGGTGTAGAAGTATACAATAGTTTCGCTGCGTTTGTCAATGCGAAAGATGGAGCTCAAGATACATCTACTTTTACTCTTCGATATTATTTCTTGATTGCTCAATCGTACGCAGGGGGTATAGCCGCAGATAGTATTCATATACAGTTGGAAGGTGTAAATCGAGTTTTATCGATGACGGAGGTTCAAGTATTTGGTGTTCCACTTTCTAGCACTGCTCCAAGTGTCTCTCCATCTCCGACTATTTCCATGTCTCCGTCAATCAAACCAAGTAGTTTGCCGACATTTTCACCATCATCAAAACCATCTAGCTTCCCGACACCTTCGCCTTCATCCAGCCCAAGTATAATTGGATCAGGAGTTCCTTCGAGTAAGCCTTCATCAAAACCATCTAGCTTCCCAACACCTTCGCCTTCATCAAGGCCTAGTATGACTGAATCAGGAGTACCTTCGAGTAAACCTTCATCAAGCCCAAGTACGACTGGATCAAGTGTTCCTTCGAGTAAACCTTCATCAAAACCATCTAGCTTCCCGACACCTTCGCCTTCATCAAGCCCAAGTACGACTGGATCAAGTGTTCCTTCGAGTAAACCTTCATCAAAACCATCTAGCTCCCCGACACCTTCGCCTTCATCAAGCCCAAGTACGACTGGATCGGGAGTACCTTCGAGTAAACCTTCATCAAAACCATCTAGCTTCCCGACACCTTCGCCTTCATCAAGCCCAAGTACGACTGGATCGGGTGTACCTTCGAGTAAACCTTCATCAAAACCATCTAGCTCCCCGACACCTTCGCCTTCATCAAGCCCAAGTACGACTGGATCGGGAGTACCTTCGAGTAAACCCTCATTGAAGCTAAGTGACAAGCCCTCAAAATTTCCAACATCAGCACCTTCAGCTTCGCCAATAGCAGCGGTAAGTCACATGAAAGATAAAGTTGACGACAGTTTACACGTTGCTTCTCAATATCATTTTATGTTGCTAATGTTTATTTTCTTCTTTGACTCTAGCCAACAAGCGCCCCGACAGCAAGCCCTTCAGCTTCGCCAACAGCAGCGGTAAGTATTTCGAAGATCTCTTTAGTGGCATAACTTAACTATTTTTCTTGCATCGTTTGATGTCGCTAATGATTATTTATAATGACCTCTATAGCCGACAAGCTCTCCTACCGTGTTACCAAGTAGCAAACCGTCAATGTCTCCAGTAGAATGTTTTGATATCAGCCCTAATGGTAATAAATGGCACGATGCTGATGGAGAAGCGGTAAGTCTAATCGCCAGTATATCTTTAAGCTTCGCTTTACATTTGTCAGGATCTTACTCTTTCCGATCCTTTAGTATGATTGTGATTTTTACTCAATCGGCGGAAATTGTGCCACTTATGGAAATTTAGCACCGAACTATGGACTAACAGCTTCACAAGCATGCTGTGCATGTGGAGGAGGGTCAGAGACAATGTCACCTACATTTTCACCAACGGAATCACCAAGCAAGAAGCCTTCGCTGTTACCTTCCTTTGTTCCAACTTCAAGTCCTTCAGTTTCGCCTACAGCAGCAGTAAGTATTCCAATAATATGGTCTTCATTCATGTACCATCTGTGCGTCAACTAATCAGTGTCTACCTTCTTTGTAACTCTTCTTCCTAAAGCCTACAAGTGAGACAGCAACTCCTTCCGCTTCGCCAACAGTAACAGTAAGTATGTTGGAAAATCTCTACAATGTGGAATAGTTAATTATGCAGATTTGTCTTTGCATCGTCAAATTGCTAATTTGTGTTTTCTTGCTTCTAGCCGACAATCAAGCATACAGCAAGGCCATCATCTAGTCTGTCTCAGTTCCCTTCGTTGAGAAGTAAAGAGCCTTCGTCTAGTCCAATTATCCTATCCTCGTCTAGTCCAAGCAGCCTGTCTTCATCATCTCCAACCATTACAATCAAGCCATCCCATATTCCTACTGAAAGCCCAACATCCTCGTCATCACCATCACTGGAACATTCCAATTTCCCAACGATGTCAGACGCTCCATCAAAACGCTTTTCATCCCCACCACCATTATCAATTTCGCCGTCTTTCACACATTCCAGTCTTCCATCTTCCACAGCTCCACCAACTCAAAGCCCATCTTGGAGGCCAACGTACAGTTTAGTAACCACACCACCAACAATGACCGGATATAGATCGATTTTCGATGGGCGTCCATGTACCGATGATTCTTCATGTATGAGTTTGTCATGTAGGAATGGTTTGTGCCAATCTAGTGTAAGTTTCACTATTTGATGTTATTTACTTTTTCATTCTTAATTGATCACTAAAGATCTTGATAACCAGAGTATCATCGCAAGCGTGACTAGTTTGAATGGAGAGGAGAACGAACGATCATTATCATACCTGCAAAGTTGGGATGACAATTTTGAGAATAGCGGAGGGGTGTCATCAGAAGACAAAAATAAACTATGTTTGTATGGCAAAACTCGCGAAATATTTGAACTTAATGAGGCCATTCCAATAACATCTGACACAACTCTTCGTCTAGATCTGTCTCAAAATTCTGACGTCAGTGGTGTTGGTGTGTGCTTATATCAAAATGAATCAAGTGCATGGGATTTGACACCTTTTTACTGTTTTTCTTTGAACGGCACACCCCTTGAAATGTACAACAAGAACGTTATGATTCATCCAAGATATGATTTTGTGCTCAATGAAATCAAGAATATTGCACTTAGAAAAGAATCGAAACAATCTTCAGATTTCTCTCTTGCGAGTAAGTCGAATCTCGCTGTAGATGGGAATGTCGATGCACTCTTTCATCTGGACTCGTGGGAAACTAATAGCGTGACTCAAACACTTAGCGAGAAGAATCCCTGGTGGGAAGTAGATCTCAACATTTCCTCGAGAATTGAAGCAATCAGTATTACCAAGAGATCAGACAAATATGGAGATGACCTAAGGGATCTTAAAATTAAAATTTACAAAGAAAATGGAAGGGAAATTTTCACGAATAGCTACGATAGCTTTGATGGTGCTATGTTCACGATTCCAATCGACAATGTGATCGGCAGAAGAGTGAGGATCACTTTGAATGGTGATGGAAAAAGAATATTAAGTCTTGCGGAAGTAGAAATTTTTGGAGTCGCTTTAAATTATGAAATCCCACTGCGAGGTTTTGTACCAAGTGGCAAGACTATAAGCCATATGATGTTTGTGCAAGATCATTTCAACCCAATAGAGAAGGCAACATGTATCGAAAATTTAGTTTTTGATACAAGAACTGATAAATTTTCATCGGTAGGTACCTTATTCACGCATTTCAGATTTGTTCAACTAATTTTTTTGCATGGCACTTAGTTCGAATTTTTCTCCTTCTCTAGGCTGATACTTGGACCGAGATTCCAAACCATGATAGAAACAACATTCAAGGAGATGGAATCAGCACAATGAGCGATAATGGAGACTTTTTTGTAATTAGAGCAAAGGATAATGAGATTATTGTTCATCATGGAGGATTAATTGCTTCTTATATCGAACTAAGTGGTAAGCTTCGAAGTCTTGCTGTGTCAGATGCAGGAGTAGTAATAGCCGGTTTTGATGAATATCTCAATGGAAATGTCGACAGCAGCCATGGCTTTGTGAGAATATTGCATGTGCATATGATTTCAATTGGTAGCAGAAACAAATTGACTGTCGATCCGATCGATAAAAAGCTTTGGCTTCAAGGTTTCGGTACTGGGGTGGATATTGCATCATCCTTGAATGTGATTATTGTAGGCAGTCCTATTGAGCAAAAGGTATACACATATTCTTTGGAGGCAGATAAATCTATTCCTGCTCTAGGTGAAACTATTAGACATGACTCAAGAGCTGGAACATTCGGAACGAAAGTTGCTATTTCCAATGACGCGCAAAGCATAGCAGTTGCCGACCCTCTCATGACATATGATAACATCGAAGTAGGTGCAATCTACGTATATCCATGGATTAAAGGAAGTGGTTGGGGAGATCATGTAGAAATTCTATACGGAAGGGACAGTAGAGGAATGAGAAATATTGGGCTTGGTTCCCTTACTGTGCATAGTATAGAAGGCCGCGTAGATGCTCACGACTACAATGACAACGTTTTTTCATTTGTTGTAAGTTCCCAGATTTTGATTTGTTGAAATATTTCTGCAATTTACCAACGCAATTTTATTGAGCTCAGTATAAATATCAATGCAAAGATGTTTACTCAGAGCCAAACTCGGCTGATCATAACGCATTTATTTCGCAATGTAAATGTATCAGTGGCTTCAAATCGGCAAAAGGTAGCACAGATGATATACTTCAAGGTGAAGATGATCATTGTATGATATGTCTCGATACTGACTGTGGACAAAGACCAACAACTTCGCCAACTACTAGTCCAACACAGTCTCTATCCCCGTCGAATCACCCAACAATATCTTTACTACCATCATTGTCACCTTCAATCTCCAAGAATCCAAGTCAAAAACCTACATCTTCACTTTCATCAATTGTTCCATCTACATCTCACTTTCCCACAGTTTCTCCAACAGCAAGGCCCTCATCATATGGCACTATTTACGATGGAGATATGTGCAGGTTCAATAACGAATGTGCGTCGTTCAACTGTGTCAGCAATCATTGTAAGGGCAAGGTATGTAATCTTTCGATATGGTACAGTGATGAAGTAATTTCTGATTCTAACTGTATGATCCTCTAGACTCTCAGTATAGTAGATCATACGCAAAGTCTTGAAAAAAATATTGATGCGTATCTAGAGCCGTTCAAGTCCGATGGCGATGGAGGGATTGTGGTTTGGGACGAACAAACTTTGGAAATATTTGGCAATACTGTGCGCATATTCAAATTATCCTCGTCATTGATCTGCCAAAAGAATACACGCCTCCAATCTACAATTTTGAATGAAGACAGTGCTAATGAAAATAGCGCTATGTTGAGTATCTGTATTTATGAGAGATTGGACGATCCAAACAAATTGAAACAATGTATTGATATTGATACTTCTTTCAACTTCATGGACGTTGGATTGGGAACTTTAATGAACCACAGGCAAACAGATATCAATTTTATATCATTTGAGCGATCTAATGCAACCCATACGGAAAATGGAATTTCTCTTCTTAATTTAAAAGTTGAAAGCATTGACCTTTCAGCTATTGTGAATATAGATGGAAGTTGCAGTGATGTAAATGCATCACCAGTGGTTGATACACGAAGCGAAAGTGAGGAAAACATCTTTGGGCGATACTCTTCGAATACTTGCATTTGTAACACTGGATATGTGGCATCAAATGGTGGAGTTGAACTGAGCGACTTGGACGTATGTGTGAATTGTGTTTTTTCAACTTTTTGTGGCTTTGAAGGAGACATTTGCAATTCAAATCATGAATGCGTAAGTTGATTCTATCTTTTCTGTACGAGTACGTAAACTTTTGATTATCTATATCTCACATTATCTATACTGAATAGGATCAACGCGAATGTCAGGAGTCAAGATGCAAGATGAATGTAAGTTTTGTTCCTTCATAGCAATCAATTTAATTTATCTATTTTCCCCATGAATTGGTACTAACATCGCTTCAAAGAAACTCAATATGTACGTTGATTCTGGTGAAAATATTCCATATGGAGGTGTTGACACATCATTTGATGACATCTTCGAGAGTCTCGGTGGTGTCCGGGTAGAGACTGCGAATAGTATAAGAAGTTTGGGACAGGTGAATAGGGTCCTTCACATAAAAGACCCCATACCAATTGACAAATATACAGTTTTGGAATTTCGTCTTGAAGTAATAGAGAATCCTGAAACCTTCATGCTGTGCTTTTTTGAGAACGAACAAGAAGTTAGAGGTGAAGCACATATATACGAAGATGAAGAGCGATGTTTTTCACCAAAATCATCAGGGCCAATCAACGTTCATCTAGGTATAATGTTTGGATTTCGAAAGGCATTTTTAGGATATATTAAGCTACATCAAAAAGGTCAGGCACTTTTTGACGGGGAATTAGTATTGTCTGACTTTCGTTTCTACAGAGAAGGCCTTGATGCATACTATTTCGCGGATGGACAATGTGGAGTTATTGATCCAAATGCAATTCAAGTCTTTCTCACCAATACACAAGAATCTAGATGTGCTTGTAGAGAAGGTTTTGTAGCTTCAAATGGAGGAATATTGCTTGGAAAATATGATACTTGTGTCAGTCTTATTGGTAATGGTTACTTTTTCGATAAAATTGGTTGCGACTGGGATAGGGAATGTGCCTCGGGGATATGCAGCGATGGTTTCTGTGAGCAGCCTCTTCCTATATCAATGTCTTCTGTTTCAACAGCTTCTCCATTCAATATAAAGATAGGTTCGCAACAGGATCTTCAATACGGAAAGATGGGCGGTGCAGTTGTACTCCCTTCCAATAGTGTTAGTATTTATGGGATTACTCAAGCAACTTTCGATATTGAGGGCTCGTTCAACGTTACAAAATATACAAAATTAAAGTTCGGAGTGATTCCAAATAGTCTTGGATTGTCAACGCTTATGTGCTTCTCCACCTTGCAGTCAATGGGACGAAAACAAGAAGAATGTTCTTCACCTTGTATGAACCTGCAAAATCTTCCACAAGGTAAAGAAAAAGAAGTTGCACTTGGCGAGCTTTTCTTTGACCGCAATGTGACAGTACAAAAAATTAGTTTCATGCAGAAAGCAAAATCAAATGATGACTCATTACGAGAAGCTGCATTTACAGACAAAACAACTGTGACAAATCTGCAAATTTCAGATGACGTGGACTTTGATCTTTTCGATAAGAGAGGAGTGTGTAAAGATAAAAATGCAGGTAGAATACGACGAAACGCCAATGACGAGCCAGAGTGTATTTGTTTCGACGGATATGTCTCGTCGAATGCCGGTCATAGTCAAGGAATTTATGATACTTGCATAAAGTGCAGTGATGCATATTGTAACAGTCCCCCCAATAGACATTGCGGAAATGTAAGTGTAATATTTTTCTAACTTGCTTTTCTTCCTCTAGTGGATTCTGACATTTCTTGTAATCAGGATTTCGAGATGAGCTTCGAGCTTGTTGAAGACATTACAGTGAGTAAGCTACAATTATCAATGGCGTCTCCAGTTTCAACTCCTGCTATCAATATAAATGGAGGCACAATAGTGCAAGCGAATGGAAAATCAATTCAACTCTATGGCCATGCATGGAATAGCTTCAAACTTCAAGACACATATGAATTCGATCCATATTCAAAAATTCAAACATTGATAACATCTGGATCTCATATCAATATATTTATATGTTTCAGTGAAAAAGAAAACATACTTGAAACCCAAAATAGCAATAGCTTCTGTATACAAGTTGGAAGAAGCAAATTCATCTATTCAACCTTCTTTGGTAATATGCACGTTGACGGTCTGCGCATATATCGCATGAATTTAGCTTTGGGAAAGTCAACAGATTTTTCTTCGTTTACTTTCGAGGGCAGGTCTGAGTTGGCAGTAGATGGAAGACCAGAGACAGCCTTCAAATCAATCAGAGAAGATAATCCGTACTTGGAGGTATATCTCTCGAGAACATATCTGATCAAGTCTATTGTGATACAGAAAGGACAGAAATGTAGAGACTATCAATTGACTAATATGAGTATCTCGATCCTAGATGAAGAAGGAAATATTGAATTCCACCATTACTATGATTCGCACAAAGATATTTTGAAGGTAGAGACACCACCTACGTATGGGTCTCGAGTGAAAGTCAGACTTCATGGTCAACGTAGAATACTGTGTGTAGGAGAGATCGACGTTATAGAGGCAAGGGGCGAACCCTTGCGATATATTGAAATGCCAATAGGAAAGTTTGAGAACGGTACAGTTGCAAATTACGTGACATTCATCCAGGAGAGCTATGACGATGTATCTTTAGTATCAGATCTGCGGTTGGTGTATGGTAGTTTGAATTAGGTTAGGTTAGGTTGTAGCAAGGAATAACTATTATTCTTTTTTCGTTTGCTTATTTTTTGTTGCGTAATAATTTTTTACATAGATAAGCTTTTTAGTAAAAACTGTTATATTCCCTAAGAACCAATGACGGACAAGACTGGCATGTTTTATCCCTCTAAAGTAGGGAGGACAAAAGACCCTTTTATCATCATCATGTTGGTATTCCATAACAATGACGGACTGTTCATATCAACGGTCTCATTTTCATTTTTTCCCCTTCATTCTTCATTTTTTGATAAAAGATAAAAGCTCAATTGATTGCATAGCACACCTCAAAAACTACATAAGGAAATACAAAAGAGTTACATATACAAAGATATGAAGACTTGTTGCGTGCGAACAAACAAGAGAGAGCAAGCATCAATCTCGATGCTTAAATTGGATCTAGGAGATGCAAACTCGAAATCAGAATCGTCCAACAAACAACTCATTACTAAATTGCACGATTTCAGCTGTCAAATTGAAGCTAACCTAGACTGGAAGCATGGAAGAGTCACTCCTGATGGCAAACCTATCCCACCTATTGACTTGAAATTTTCAGAAGATGCGGGGCTTCTTCAGTGCCAAGTTCCAATTTCTAATGAAGAAGATAGGAAATATACCATGTTTGGAATTTATGAAAGTCAGTCTTTATTTTCAAGTAGAGAACGTGACGTTTTATCAGAAGGCTTAGTGCCTGATACAGAACTGAAAGTTTCAGTTGAAGTATACAAGGCTCCGTCTGACTTCGATACAGATAAGGGTTGCCATTGCATTCATCCAAACTTTGATTGGACAAGAAAACATGGGAAGAGTGAAGTTCCTATCAAAGAAGCTGAATCTCTGCCTTTTGATGCTAGAATAAAGGTTGTAGATTTGACAACCTTGCAGCATAATCGAAGAGAGAGTTGTAAGCCCGACGATGACGAATATATGATGTTGGACTCACCTGCTAGTATATGTCATCTATTGAGATCTACGCTGAAATGCGGAGATGAGTCTCAACCTTCTAAATATGGATGTCATTGTGCATCACCATGGAGAAATAATTGCAGAAACTGCGAAACAAAGGAAGAAGGCGCTTCATCTTATGAATACACTGTAGAATGTGATGATGTGGACCAAGTTGTTGTTCTTGTACTGTGCAATCAAATCAATGAACGTAATACTTTATCGGTGTACCACAACTCAAATTCCAAGTCATCTAAACATTGGGATGAATTGGAGAAGAAAGAAATCCAAGAATTCATCAAATTTCGCACAAATGATGCAGCGCCGAACTATTATCTTTATTCAGTGAGTGAATTGAAATCTTTCTTTTCAGTGAATGGTGGAAAACATCCTGGTGAACCAATTTCAACAAAAGGTTACACAATGCTTATCTATAGACACATTCCGAAACGACCTCAATTTCAAACTGCACTAATTAAAGCTGACGAGAAGAAAGATGCATTCAAGGGATGTCTATGGGAGCAATGTCGTGTAAGAAAGAGTGTAGATGGTCAAAATGAAGGAGAGGGTATAGCGAACGGAGATGAAGTTTCTAATAGAATGGTTATATCTCCATATCAAGAAGTTGATGATTTGTATGGAGATCTACTCCAATCTTTTCAATCAGAAGAAAACATCAAAATTATGACTAAAGAAGCAAGGCGTATCCCACAATGGACAGCTTGGCCTGAGAAAAACCATTATCAATCTGATTATGACGACTCCGATGAAAAGAATACCATGTATCCTGCTTCATGGACTGTATTCCCTTTGTGCCATACATTTCCTGCTACTGATGTATCCAAACGCCAATTTATCCCCCTCACTTGTGGATTTGTGCCGAAGACTACAGAATTATTGAAATCTTTAGGTCCTTACTTACGCACTGCATTATTTTCAAGATTAGAGCCACGGACTACTCTTGGTGCACATACTGGTTGGAGTGATCTTGCCAATCATGTTTTGAGAATACACATACCTCTCATCATTCCAAGCAAAAATGGGCAGGAAGGACTTTGTGGAACATGGGTAGATGGGTGTGTAGAAAGCCATGCTGACGGCAGAATCATTTGTTTTGATGACTCCAAGACACACAGAGCATTCAATTACAGTGACGATGATCGAATTGTATTGATCATTGATCTTGCCCGACCAGAAGAAGCATTCCCTATTGGTACAGCGACTGGCGGCCACACCGATGAGCTTGACAAATTTATCAAGCAATTTGCAGCTTAGAACACAAATCTATACAACAAATTTCATTATCTTTAAGAATGAATATCAATAAAATACTAATTTTTGAAGCTACTTTTCAAAAGTCTACACTGTTTGTGGAGGTAAAGAATAGAGATTGCATATGAGAGTCTGAATCCATTGGAAGTAATTTTCTGATCTACCGTGTGCATCATAAAATTGGTTTGTCATGACTTTCAATTCCTCGAGTTCAGTAATCCATTCAGAGTGTGCATCCTTTGAACCTTCCAACCCTTTTGTGATTGCATTGATATGCCCATGAGCGATTGCAAGGTTCACTAAGCTAGACGCAAACTCACAAGCTAGAGTAGCACCGTAAGCTGCCATTGGATTAGGATTTACTGTTGCATCGCCACCTGTAACGATCACACCAGCGTTGAATTTACTTAGAAAGTTGGAGTTGTCAATGACTGACTTGTCGGCAATTTGCACATCTACTCTGTAGCCTCCATCAATGACAAGGTTTCCTCTATCGAGTGCTGCTTGCTTCTTCTTATCATTGTGCTCATTACTTGGACAATTTGTGAAAATATAATCAAAACGTTTCTCCTCAGCTTCTTCCTTCTTTTCTTCGTTGCTATCATATTCGTCTAGGAGAACTTGAATTTTCTTCATCTGCAAGGCATACTTGGCTTCCTCTGCTTCAATCTCTTCCTTTGACGCACCACTTGTCTCCAGTTTCCTCATGTTCCAAGCTTTCTGAGCAATCAAATTGTCACGAATCCTCACAATATCTTCCACGGTATTCCTTGCTGACTCAATACAGAAGTGCCATTTTTCAGCACCAACTTCTACATTCCTTGTAGTGTAGGCTTCTTTCTTCTTTGATGGTAATATCTCTAACCACAATTTACAATCAGAGGAAATATCCTTCCATGAATGTATAGACATTTCTTCCTTCAATCCATCAACTATTCCGGCTGTATGAGCACCAGCAAATAATGCTACAATTTCAGTCTTGTCCATGTCCTGACCCTCCTCTACCTTGCAAAAGTCTTTGCTGTCAGCGTTGAAACAAAGCTCTGCTCCAAATCTCTCTGCGGATTCCAAAGCAGAATCAATAGCATCTCCAAGAATGATTTGTACTCTGTCACTTGTCATGACCTTTGAGGTACCATTATCATAATTCACAGTAATCCGCTGCTGATATTTCACCAAGTGATTGAAGGCTTCTTCATCTAACAAATGTTCAGCAATATCATAAGCTCTCCAGGATGCATTTTGAAATCTGGAAGTTACAGATCTTGGACCATTCCTTTCTCTTTTATCATATCCAATAACTTCGATACCATTCTTCTTCAGCCCACTGACTGCGAGAGAACCACCAATACCAAGACCTACAACCTTTACCTTCACAGGAAGTTTCTTTGGAGGAATTCTTTCTACAAACTGAAAACTATTTTCATAGAAATGCTGCGGATAAAACTTGAAGAAATCTTGAAGCCATCCATATTTTTGAAGAATCATGTAGAGTCTCTCCTTCGCGTCCAAACAAATCAAGTCAAACTCAGTTTCATCATCTAAAGAAGTACCTGCATGAACTCTTGAGTCAGACAAGATACCTGCTCTGGCTAATGTCGCATCTAAAGAATGTTCCTGCAACTTATAAATTAGACGAGAGATCAACGATAACATCTTTTGACGAATCTTTTCCTCTTCAAGACGTAGATCCTGCATGTACTGTGATATTTGAGGAATTTGGAAAACCTTTGCTTGAATGGCACGATTGTTTAGTTTTCTCATTTCAGGATCAGATAGCTCCTTCTTCAAAAGATCAACCACCTCATCCAGCTTTTTCTTGTTCAATGTAGTCTGCTGATTTCCCATTGTTCTTTGTATTGATTTGTGTCTATGCCGTTCTTGGTTGCTTCCTGCTATTCAATTAATTATGATGGTGATGAGTTCATTGGAAGAGAGAGGAAGAAAGAATAAGAATTATGAAAAGAAAATGTGACGTGGAGTACCTTATTCTTCGGAGAAAGGATATTTTCGGTCAATCTATGACGTGGTAAGCCAATGAAATGAAAGTACAACTTGAACGCTAAACCGGCGTTTAACGATAATACATACCTCCTTCTATCGTGGTGTTGTTCAAAATTGATGTTGGTTGAAAAAATTGAAACAATGTACTTCTTTCTATTCCCTAAATTTGCATTTGGCTTTCACTTGTCAGGTATAATGTATAATGTCTCCATCATTCATTGCGAGTTGAAACGCAATCTTTCTTGACATGAGTGTAACCGCTAACGTACCGAAGTGACCTTCACCCTTCACACAAGCAAAAACTGGTCCACATTCAATGAAAAACAACCAAAAAGAATTTCAAAACCTCTCCAAAAATATTAAGAATGATGCATTATAATTATGCTTGAACGTGAATATAAAATTGACTGCAATGAAAAGTCAATGCATGTATCATTGGCAAAATTAAAATTGCTCGAGTCTGAAAAGTATGAATTGATACGACAAGCAGACAAGCAAAACCAAATAGAATTCAAGGTTGCGAGTATCTCTCGAGATTTGGGCAAGTTGAAAAGATCGACTAGATCCATCATTGACCATGTGGACGAATTACTTTTTCAGAAAAAGGCTTCAAGATCTATGTTGCAAAATGATTCTGGGACCTTGAAACAAACTACAGATCGAGAAATAAATCAAGATCTGAATATCAAATATTCAAAAAGAGGGTTAAAAGGGAAAAGCTTTGTTCAATGCAAAGTATGCAAGGAAAGCATTCTCGATGCAATTTATCATTCCCATCTTGATGTTTGTTCTATTCGGCAAAATATTTCTTCAAGAGCGAAGCAAGGCATACCTCATGGTCAAAACGATTCCAAAAACAATGACAAATCTTTCATTGAAACAAAAGTCAATCCTACTCCGCCAAGAAATTTGAGAATTTGTGCAGTAGATCACTCTTCCTTTACATTACAGTGGGATGATAGTATCTTTGATGGAGGGTCTACCATACTTGATTATGAAATATCATACAACATTGGTAGTCGCAATGAATCTTTCTCATGTTCTATATTTGTCATGGTAAACCCTTTACCCAGAGGAATATTTTTGGTGAGCGATTTGCAGGCGCAAACATCTTATTGTGACGTGAAACTGCGATGCCGAAATAAAATCGGATGGAGTGATTACTCTGAAAGCATAGATGTCGTTGTAACAAAGGGTGAGATTCTTCTGTCTGCCCAGCTTCTTTACTATTCATTTGACAAAACCTAACATCTCTTTTCGAAAATTAATGTCGTGCTTAGGTCCAACCAATCCTTCTCCACCAACGCATGTGACCATTAAAAATGTAACAGGTACTTCCTTTACTATAACTTGGAGTCCTCCGCTTTGTACCGGTGGCGTAAAACTTCAAGAATACTTACTTTTCTACGACGAACAAGTGAAAGAAGATGAGAGCTCCGTTAATATTTATCCCCCCAAAGAAGTAAGTTTCCATGTAATAATTTTGAAATATTTGCTCTATATCACGTTGTCACTCAAATTTCAATACTTAGTTGGAATTTGTCAATGTGATGGTGAAAATATCTCCAGTATCAAATCAATGGGTCATCAATAATTTGGAAGCAGAGTCAATCTATAAAAATATAAATATGGTTGCAATCAACAGTTTTGACTACTCCAGTGAGCCATCGACATCTCATAGGATACAAACCCTGAAATCCTCAAACTTACATATATTGGAAGCATCAAGATTCGATGAGACACTGGAAGATGTAACTTCCATGGGACCTAGTGGTAAAAGAACAGAACAGAAGAAGGAAGTTACTGTTTCCGAGAAAAAAATGAACACTTCTGCATCCCCTTGCCTTCGCGAGAAGCAGTTTCAATTTAGGATTAGTTGTTTAGAGAAAAACATTGAAGAAAACAGATCTACGATAGAATCTAACATGAAGGAAAGAGCAATTTTAAGCCGAAAGATTGCTACAGAACAAGAGAAAATACATGAGTATACATTTGAACTAAAAAGGGTTACAGAAGTAGAAGACGAGTATGTCTCATCAAGCCTTCTTCATGGATGTCAACAAAAGCTGAAAACAATTGAGTTTAGAAAAAATATCAAAAGGGAACTTGATTCCTATCTTGCAGCGATAGAAGCGATGAGAGTCCGAATCCTGTACATTGACGACACTAATAAAGTACTAAGCGATGAAGTCCAAAAACTCGAAGACCGAGTCAGTGAAAGGAAAGCTGCTTACACAATCTTTATAAAGAGAAAGTCCAAATCGTTTAGGCTCCTCCGAGATATTTCCAATAAGCCAGATGATATTTTAAGCTCTTGTTTTCAGTGTTGGAAGAGATGTCTGATGACTTCGATACGACTACAAAAGATTATCAAAATAAGAAATAATCAATATCTGTGGTTTACTTCAAGAAAGATGATGAGATACTGGCATGACGTTGCAATGTTTGAAAGAAATTTGCTTCGTAAAATGAATAACGAGCATGTGATACAAAGCAAAGCAGGACTGCTCTTGATTGAAAGTGAAGTGTCTCGTCAAAACGTGGCAAAAGACATTGAGATTGCCATGAGGTCGATTTCCGTGAAGGATTCATTGCTCCAAGCAGATGAACTACTTTACATGAACGAAAAAGTTGTCAATGCATTGATGGAGTTGTTACCCTTGCTTCGTGGAGACTTTTATTCTCATTCAGGAAATTATTCTAGAGCGATTGAATATTACGAGCTAGCAATGAGCGAATTGTCACAGTCAACTCTAGGTACTACTGACGTTGCAGTTGGTACATGTTCCATTCTCAACAAATGTGGATGTATGGCTATGTCATGGAAAAGGTTGAATCTTTCATTGTTGTACTTTGATAGACTACTGAAGATATCACAAGAGTTTCATTTGAAAATCTACGTGGGAATATCTTTTCTCAACATGGGAAAGCTTCATTTCGAAATGGGTGACTTGAATATGGCGAAAGAGGAATATTTGTCTGCACTTGTTATATTCCAAGAACTTGATCGAAAGAAACTTGGCGAAGAAACAACTCGAATGCTTAATTCGTGCCAAATCTCTGACTATATACAGACACCCTCATTAGGAGAGTTATCTACAGATAAGTCAAAAGAATTAATCAAAAAAGGTATTGACAAGGCAATTGATCTTTGCAAACGTATCAGAAATGATTCCTTACATCTAGCAAAAGTGGTTGATTTAAAGAGAGAATCGTGTAGAGGTGTCATGTTTAAAAGACGAAAGGAGGAAATAGAAGATCAGATTGTATATACAAGAAATGAATTACTGCAACTACAACAGGAGATTGTAAGGCTGCCGAAACTCCTGCAAAGTATAAAAGACGAACTCTACCCATTGCTAGATCCAAATACAGAGCATCGAGCATCTTCATTAGTCCACGGAAATTCTCAGGTCTTTACAAGAGACGACCTTCAGGAAAGATTGACCATAAAATATCACGAGACAAGAGAGATTCTAGAATTGAAGCAATCAAGAGAAGAAAGTTGGCAATTAGAATTACGGAATATGGAGTATGAATTAGTTCTTTTGAATCAAAACATTGAAATTGAAAATGGGCAACTTGTGCGAAAACTTATTTCCAAGCAAGAAATCCGTTTACTGGTCTTTAACTCCCTTGGAGAGGATAGTGATGATCAGCAAGATTATTCTTTGTTCATTGCAGCTTCTATAGCAAAAGATTTATTCATTTATGACAGTCTTGGTGGATCTATATTGAATGTTTTCGAAGGGGGGATTGCCAACAAAGACTTGAAGCTTAGCAAGAGTCATACCGGTATCATCACTGCATTATTTTTCGAGGGGAGTTTTCTCTTCAGTGGAGCCAAAGACTGTACAATACGATGTTGGGACATCTTCTCCAACGATGGGCCAATGTTCACCTGCGATGGTCACCGAGCTACAATTACTGATATTATAGGATTTGATAAATTTCTTCTTTCAGGGTCTGCCGATAGACTCAGCATTGTTTGGAACAAGAGCGACGGGTCTATCCTTCACAAATTAGATGCTCATACAAAGGGTGTGTTATCTCTCAGTACCGGTGATACCATCTTTACATCTGGAGGTGCAGACGGTACTATATGTATATGGGACTCAGAGAAGGTAAGTCTCTAGAGTTGTAATTACTACTCTCCTTTGTCGCCAAATGTTGACCAAATGTACTCCATACTTCATAGTTCTCATTAAGTAAAAAGATTCGGACAAAGAACGGCAATAGAATCACGGCCATCAAATGTGGGAGTCTTGAAATTCTATGTGGAGACTCGTGTGGATGTGTAACTTCGTTTTGGTTGGAATCAAGTGAGAAGATATTCTCCACCAAAGCACATGACGCGTCAATAACTTGTCTGGAATTAGATGCTTCACGCATTGTATCCGGTGGGATGGACTCCTTCGTAAAAGTTCTCGATGCAACAACTGGAGTGATTCTGAATACAATTAGAGACTTTGAGAAACCAGTGATATCTCTAAAGTTTGATGAAAAGAGTCTTGTGACTTTGTCAAAAGAAGGGACCATGAAGTATTTCTATTGGAATTTAAAAGCTACAGAAGAAATGAATGGAAGTATACACATTGTCACTCGCGGAGACTCTATTGACAGCATCTGCAAAACATATGGTATATCTAAATTTCAATTCTTAAAATGGAATGGTACCATTGATTTAAAGTCCGGATCAACAGTGATTGTAAGTTCGAAGAAAACAGATCAAGAACAGAGTGGACTTGCCAAGTCAGATATACGTGAACACAAACAAAAGAAAGATGAGAATATTCGTCTTAGAGGAAATGGAAAATGTGAGACACTTGTCCATGATGACGAAGAGATGAAAGAGTATGAGCTTGAACCTTCAATCCATTTTGAGACCTCCGCTCTTGCTTCAAGGCTCAAAAAGTGTGACTCCTACGTATAACGTTATATTACGGTTAACTACAGAATTCATTAGCCAATACTACTATAATAGGTTTTTGCAAAGTTGAAGTTTGGAATGTGACGATCTGCGTGATGTCTTCTAACAAATAAATAGCATTCGACCTACTACATCAAAATACTTCTTCACAGTAATCCTTTGATCATACTGGTTACATCAATTCAATATTTTTCTTCAGAACATATACTATTATACATCATGATCAGAATTACTACCTTCTTTCTCATTATTTCAGCAGTCTGCGGATTCTGTCCAAATTCTCAATTCCAGCCGCTCTCAAGAAATGTTTCTCCTTTACGTATGGCAGAAGAAGACAGCATGGTTGCTTCCAAGTTTGAAGCAGAGGAATCATCCTCACAGCAAGCAAAGAATCTTGTGAGATGTGGATGTGGACAAAGTTCAGCAATGGAAAGATGAGGGTAAGTACTCTGTCTTTAAGCATTTCTATTAAATCTTATTCAGTATGTTTTCAACTAGTGCTCATCCATGTTACAATTCCATAATAGAAATGGCTGCAAATACAATGGGTGGCGGTGGAATTTCTTCAGTGTTTGTTGCGATTCCATGTAAGTGGCGATTTTGCTTTATGAAGTTTGCTTGAGAGGATCTCCTATGCCTCACTTTCTTTTCCCTCTACTATATCTGTATACCAACAGTGATTCTTTTGTTGAACGATTTTCTTCATTTCATTCCTGCAGAATGGAAGTTGGGAAGTCTCATTTAATAATAAAGAAATACGATTTATGATGATTTTCAATGAAGCATGCTGCCCAATAAAAGCAATGTACTAGAAAGTAAAGGCGGTTTATGTAGGAAAAGTCACATAGTTGAAACAAGAGGAAAAAAGACATGGGTCAGATTTTATTAAAAGTTGCGATAGTGTAATGATTGATTCGATTCAATGCAAATTCAATAAATCTCTAATTGTAAAAATGTGGACATATAGCCTTTTCTTCCTCAAAGGATAGGTATAGCCATTTTTATTTCATGCATTCAAAATATATTGCTTACAATGCAAAAAGGATTTGTAGGTGGCAACGACTAATAACTTTGACTCTTAACTTTACAAATATTTCTCCCAAGGTGCTTGGACATTGCTATAACCTTTGAAATCAATGTACCGGTAAGCATGATGCTTTCTCTTTGCTGGTTGCAGCTTTTCTCTTTCTCAGCCCTTGTCGAAGCTGTTTCACAATCGTAGCATTGGACGGCATTGGTTTCTTCCAAACCCAATCTGCTCCTGCTTCCTTGAACAAATCGTCCATATCGTTACCTGAACATCCAATAATAATGGAGTCCAGTCTTTGTCTTCTCATGGCAAAAACAACATCAGTTCCGACGAGAACTCCACCTGCTTCCTCCATGTATTGATCAACTATAATGATGTCAAACTTTTTCTCAGCACAAATTTCGAGAGCTTCTTCTCCTGTGCACGCCTCCATTATGGTTGCATTAGGAACAATAGCTTTCTTCATTCTACGTCGTAACATCAATCTATTCATCTTGACATCGTCAATAATTAAGACGGAGACTGCTGCTTGAATCATAGCAGGAAGTTCTTCGACTACTTCCTGCTCAGGTTCATCACATTCTTTGAGGGGCATCTTAACCACACAAGAAGTTCCTGATTTGATTGTAGGATCACTGTAAAATCTAATCGATCCACCAGTCAAATCTACCAAGTGCTTGGCAATGGCTAAACCTAGACCAGTACCTGGTGCTCCACCTCTTTGGACAAACCTTTCGAAGAGTTTCTTCTGTTCCTTTTTGGGAATACCAGGACCTGTATCGCAACATTCAAACTGAACATTGTCGTCAACCCATTCCATGACCAAGACGATAGAACCGCTAGTAGTGTATTTGATTGCATTTGTCACAACGTTCGTCATTACTTGTTGGATTCTATGAGCATCACCTAACACCCAACCCTTATCTCCAACGCGACATTGAACTCTAAATGAGACACCTGGTCTTACACTAGGAAGCAGCATCTTGTAAACGCCATTCAAAATATCTTCTAGACAAATAGGCGCTAGACTTAATGTCATCTTCCCTTCTTCCATCTTTCTCACATCAAGCAAGTTGTTCATAATGGAGGACATGAAACCTGTACACAATTTCATAGCGTCTACAAGTTGCTGTGCTTCTATCGGCATTCCAGTCTCTGGCATAGATATGAGAGCGGAATCAATAGCATGAAGAGGGTTCCTTAATTCATGAGCAAAGTAGGCAGTCATATTCCTCTCAGTTTCAACCTTTGCTTCTTGAGATGCACGAATGTATTGCATTTCTCTGAGTTCTTGTGAATGTTTGCGGTCGTCAGTAACATCCTGAGCCACTGTCATTCGAATTGATAGTGATTGTACACGGACAATGTTTAATAAGAAAGTGTGAGAATATAGTACATGTGAAATGTTCATTTGACAATAATACTAAAGATGAAATGTTGGAAATAAAGAGTGTCTATACGTACCTCCAACAACTGCGAATCGAAGATGAGAATGATTTCACATAGGGAATGTTGAATGGGGAGTGTGAGAATGAAATCACAAAATTTGTTTAAATCAAAGGTGCTGTAACTTACCTCCAACAATATTGCTTTCAGCATCTCTCCTAGTTGTCGCATTGACTACATCAAAAGAGAACATTAGGAAAAAGGCAATATCTCAATATTCATTCCATTTGCTAGTTATATCACCGACGTACCTAAAAGATAGCGAATCTCTTTCGACTTTGTTTCAAACTCAAGCTCGTAGTTACTTGTTTCGTTTCCTTGTAGAGCATTGTCCAATACTTGCTGAACACTTGGCCGCAATTTTTCTACAATAAATGTAGAGACGAGAGGCTTGTTGAAAGCTTCATCCTTGGAATATCCAGTAATTTCTTCGAAGAATCAAACATGAGATAAAAGAAAATGACTTTGTATCTGGAAATAATTCAGTACTAACCTGCTGTCTTGTCATTCCATTCGTTTACGTTTCCTATTAAATATTGTTTGGACATGTTCAAAATGTTAGATGTAGCCTATTAGAAAAAGCACCAAAGGTGAAGGACACATACCTCTCACATCAATACCGAAAATTGGTGCATTCGCTGTATCTACAAGCTGACGAAGCTCATTTGCCATCGCAGCTACTGCTCTATCACGCTGTGCGGCTTCTGTTACATCCTGAGCCACTGTTATTCGAGTTGATAATGATTGTACGAACAATGTTTATGAGAAAGTGTGAGAATCATAGTACATATAAATATTTCATTTGACGATGAAGTTATGAAGTGCCAATCAAGAATGTCTGCACGTACCTCCAACAACTATGATTCGAAGATGACAACGATTACAAACGAAAATGTTTAAGGAGGGTGTGAGAATGAAGATTCAAGTAATTTTTAAAGCGTATTATGAACGTACCACCAATAATTCTGTTTTCTGCATTCCTTCTCGTTGTTGCGTTAACTAAATAGTGGTCAGTTAGGAAAATTGTCAAAGTCAATGGCAATATATTCTGTAAGATTCGTTTGTATTGCTCACCTAATAGATACCTAAATTCGTTTGTCTTTGTTCGAATTTCAAGCTCATAGTTTGAGGTTTCTTTTCCCTTCAAAGCATTATCAAGAATCTCTTTCACAGAATTCCTGAGCTTCGGCACAATGAAAGTAGTTACTAATTGCTTCCCGTACGCTTCATCTTTACTGAAGCCAGTAATTTCTAAAAATGATCAAACAAAAGTTAGAGAGAAAGAGCATTACAGATGTAAGGGAAGCTGCTGGTCTTACCTGCAGTTTTGTTATTCCTAAAAGAAGCAAAATGATACAACCGGTTAGCTTCATTCATACAAAATAATAAAGACACTCGTAAACTAAATCACAGCGTGCTGCGTGAACGTCGAATCTTGTTAAATACATACCATTCATTCACCTTTCCATCTACGTCAATACCGAAAATAGGAGCATTCGCTGTATCTACCAGCTGACGAAGTTCATTTGCCATAACTGCCACTGCTCGATCATGTTTTGCAGCTTCTGTTACATCCTGAGCCACTGTCATTCGAGTTGATAATGAGAGTAAAAGTTAAAAAGTAATTTTGAGAAAAAGTGTGAGAATCAAAATTCATGTAAACGCGTAATTAATTTGAAAACAATACTTTACGGAATTTTTAATCAACAGTGTCTGCACGTACCTCCAACAACTGTGATTAAAGTTGAGATTATGCGGAAAGTCTGAGAATCATAATAGCACACAAAAATATGTCAACAAAAATGTATCTGATAGTACTTACCTCCAACGATCTTATTGTCAACATCTCTTCTCGTTGTTGCGTTAACTATTTCCGTAACAGTTAGTAAAGAAGTAGGAGAAATATCATATCTTTCACTTTGATTTGTCGCTCACCTAAAAGATATCTGATTTCTTTGTCTTTTGTCCTGAATTCGAGCTCGTAGTTACTCGTTCCCTGTCCTCTCAAGGCATTGTCCATGACTTCGTGAACACTCTTGCGTAGATTAGGTACAATAAAAGTCTCCACGAGGGGGAGATCTAGTGCTTCATCTTTTGTAAATCCAGTAATTTCTGAATGTAACACAAAGAAGGTTAGAAATATACATTAATTTGAATAGACTTGAGAAAAAAACCTTTTGTACATACCTGCTGTCTTGTCATTCCATTCATTCACCAATCCATGTACGTCAATACCAAAAATCGGTGCATTCGCTGTATCTACAAGCTGACGAAGCTCGTTTGCCATCGCAGCAACCGCTCTGTCGTGCTGTGCGGCTTCTGTGACGTCCTGAGCCACTGTCATTCGAGTTGATAATGATTGTACACAGACAATGTTTAATGAGAAAGTGTGAGTATCACAGTACATATAAATGTTTCATTTGACAATGAAGTCAAGTATGAAGAGTCAATAAAGAATGTTTGCACGTACCTCCGACAACTGTGAATCAAGTTAAGATTGATAGCATATGGGAAATATTTATTACAAGAAAGTATGAGGAAGGCAAGCGTAAATTTTTGAAGCACAATAAGATATGATAACGTACCTCCAACGACATTCCCTTCAGCATCTCTTCTTGTGGTAGCATTGACTAGAAGGTACCGGATCCTTCCAGCCTTGGTTTGAAACTCCAATTCTAGATGAAAAAGGGTGAATAATATTAGAAAGTTTGATCATGGATACATTGGCTGTTCTAAACAACAACGACTTTGTTAACAACACTTACCATAGTTACTAGTTTCTTTTCCACTCAGTGCGTTATCCATAATCTCTTGAACTGAACTTTTTAAAGATTCCACAATGAAGGTCGTGACTAGTGGCTTTCCCATGGCTTCATCCTTTCTGAAACCAGTGATTTCTATATGAATTCAGACATGAATTTGTAAGAATATTGCTGCATGCCTTCGAGTTTCAACACTATTATTCCAAACTTACCTGCAGTTTTGTTATTCCATTCATTTACATTACTTTGCAAAAAGAAATAGAAATGACATGAATAATCGAGAAAAACGTGCGTTAAAATGATAAACAAGCTCATATGATTACTTACCCATTTACATCGATTCCAAAGATCGGTGCATTCGCTGTGTCAACCAACTGACGAAGTTCATTTGCCATAGCCGCAACTGCTCGATCATGTTTTGCTGCTTCTGTGACATCTTGGGCAACCCCCACCACACCAATGATGGCGTTATCATCGTTTCTTCTCGTGGTCGCATTGACCAAAAGATAACGCACTTCATTGCTCTTGGTTCTAAACTCAAGTTCTAAAGAATTATGATTTGTAAGAAAATATCGGTAAACAAAAATCTAGGGAGATACAAGACGTACCATAATTACTTGTTTCTACTCCCCGAAGCGCATTGTCGAGTACTTCTTGAACAGAGTGACGCAATGAAGGAACAATAAAAGTCTCAACCAATGGATTACCAATCCTGTAAAAATGTATGAGATATAACTTGCGACGAATAATATGCAATCATATAAATGAACTTACGCTTCCTGTCGACTGTAACCAGTAATTTCCACAGTCTATGCACGTTTTTTTAGTTGAAAATGAATCTGTAGGAATAAATTTATCGTAATCATTCTTCAATAAGCACTTACCTTGTCATTCCACTCATTAACATCACCTACATCAAATGAAAAGAGGTGCAAAGATTAGAGATACACAGGATTAATTGTAGGCAAAAACACGAAAGTAAGATTGACGAACTACTCACCTTTGACATCAATTCCAAAAATAGGCGCATTGGCCTTGTCAACCAACTGACGAAGCTCTCTAGCCATTGCCGTCATCGCACGGTCATTTTTAGTACTTTCTGTGACGTCTTGGGCAACTCCGACAACACCAGTAATGTTGTATTCAGCGTCACGACGGGTTGTAGCATTTACAAGAAGATAGCGAATCTCCTTGGACTTTGTTTCGAATTCCAATTCATAATTACTAGTCTCTACTCCCCCCAGAGCTTTGTCCATAACTTCATGAACACTCTGACGAAGTGATGGTACAATGAAAGTGGATACTAAATTCATACCAAGAGCCTCATCTTTACTGAAACCAGTAATCTCGGCTGTTTTATTATTCCTTCATAAGTGAAAAAAACTTGGATGTTAGTACTTGCACAAACAGTGTACAAAAGCAGATTTTCAATATGACCCTTTTTGTTAAAGATTTCTCAAGGTTAAAATTCAATACATACCATTCATTCACCTTTCCATCTACATCAATACCAAAGATGGGAGCATTCGCAGTATCAACAAGTTGTCTCAACTCATGTGCCATAGCTGCAACTGCACGGTCATTCTTGGAACTCTCAGTCACATCCTGGGCAACCCCGATAACACCAACAATATTTGCATCAGGATCACGTCTAGTGGTTGCATTAACTGAACAGAAAAATGAAAAAAGTAGGCGGTTAGGAAGTAGTATCTCTATAATCTTTCTTGTGATTCTGATCTTTCCTTACCTAAAAGATATCTGATTTCATTACTTTTGGTTGTGAACTCAAGTTCGTAGTTACTAGTTTCTTTCCCAATCAAGGCATTTTCAAGAATATTTCTGACGGAAGCTTGTAACTTTGGCACAATAAAGGTAGATACCAAAGGCTTTCCTAGTGCCTCTCTAGAACTGAAACCAGTTATTTCAGCTGTCTTATCATTCCACTCATTCACCAGACCAAATCGATCTATTCCGAAAATTGGCGCATTCGCTTTGTCTACAAACTGACGAAGCTCATCGGCCATTGCAGCAACACTTCTTTCATTCTTAGTACTTTCAGTAACATCCTGAGCAACTGTTATTCGAGTTGATAATGATTGTACACGGACAATGTTTAATGAGAAAGTATGAGAATCATAGTACAAAGAAACATTTCATTTGAGAAAAAGATACCAAATTGAAAGCTAATCAAGAGTGTCTGTACGTACCTCCAACAACTAAGATTTGTATGAAAATACGAAATTAGAAAATGTGAGCAATTGAGAATAAATAAATAATATTTCATCAGATGGTACCGTACCTCCAATTATATTATGTTTTGCATCTCTTCTCGTAGTAGCATTCACTAAAAGTAAAAGGCAAATCAGATGACATTGAAATATATGCACGAAAAAGTCGAAGTCCGTTTTACTTACCCAAGAGATATCGTACTTCGTCGTTTTTTGTTTTAAACTCGAGCTCATAGTTGCTAGTTTCTATGCCTCTTAGAGCGTTCATCATAACCTCCTGTACAGATTTCTGTAGTTTTGGAACAATAAATCCACTTACAAGAGGTTTGTCGATTGCTTCATTTCTTGAGTATCCTGTGATTTCTGCTGTCTTTTGGTTCCATTCGTTGACGTTGCTATTTTGAATAAAAAACGTCATGAGAAAGCGAAATTTATTGCTTCATTTGGAGGCAGAAAAACTGACTTACCCTTCGACATCAATTCCAAAGATAGGAGCATTCGCGGTATCTACCAGCTGACGCAGCTCGGATGCCATTGCTGCGACTGCACGATCATTGCTCTTTGTTTCAGTAACATCCTGGGCCACTGTCATTCGAGTTGGTAATGATAGCATAAGTAAAGGGTTTTACAAGTGTGAGAATCATAGATCAAGGGACATATTTAGGTTGACAATTATTACACATGAAATTTTAATCAAGAGTTCTGCACCTACCTCCAACAACTGTCATTCAAAGTCGAGAATGATGGCAGACGAAAAATGTTTAAAGAAAAAAGCGTTAGAATCACAGGTCACAAAGGATATTAATTTGACAAGCATACCTCAAAAATATCCACACGTACCTCCAACGATGTTATTTTCAGCATCTCTTCTCGTGGTAGCATTAACTATTTCAAAACAAGGATTATCAGTAAGTAAGGAAATATCTCCTAAAAATTCAATTTGTTTTGCTTATGTTGCATTGCTCTTACCTAGCAGATACCGAATCTCATCAGAAGCACTGCAGAACTCAAGCTCGTAATTTGATGTTTCATTACCATGTAATGCTTGATCAAGCACATACTGTACTGACTTTTGTAATTCAGGCATGATAAATGTTGGCACGAGAGGCTTGCCTAATGCAAAATTCTTCGAGTAACCTGTGATTTCAGCTGTTTTATTATTCCATTCATTCACATTACTAACAATAATTGTCATGAGAAATAGTTGAAAAGAAATTCATGAAGAAAGCGATGGCGACTTACCCATCAACGTCAATACCGAAAATTGGTGCATTTGCAGTATCTACCAGCTGACGAAGCTCGTTTGCCATTGCAGCGACTTCCCTATCATGCTTGGCAGTCTCTGTTACATCCTGAGCCACTGTTATTCGAGTTGATAATGATTGTACACGGACAATGTTTAATGAGAAAGTGTGAGAATCATATTTCATGTATATAATTATCTAATTTGGCAATTTTTTCACAGAAGAAACATCGCACGTACCTCCAACAACTGTGGTTCGAAGATTAGAATGATTTCACATAGGAAATGTTCAATGAAAATTTTGAGCAAGGTTGAGAATGACAGATAGCACACGGAAAATAAACATGTAAACAAAAATATGCCTGTTACATACCTCCAACAATGTTGTTTTCTGGATCCTTACGAGTAGTCGCGTTAACTGCAAAGATAAACGGTCAGTTAAAGGGGTCAAAAGATATAATTCAATTTTAATTTTCTTTTTCCTTTCTTACCTAAAAGATAGCGAATTTCACTACTCTTCGTTCTAAACTCTAATTCGTAGTTACTAGTCTCTTGTCCTCTTAAAGCATTATCTAGGACATGTTGCACACTATCACGAAGTTTCTTCACAATGAAAGTGTTAACAAGAGGCTTACCAATTGCCTCATCTTTTGTGTATCCAGTGATTTCTATGCAATTACATGTGTAGATGTATTAGATAACGAATAAATGATCTTTCTTTGGTCAAATTCGTAAACTTACCTGCTGTCTTTTCATTCCACTCATTCACCAAACCGTTTAAATCTATACCGAAAATTGGTGCATTTGCAGTATCTACCAGCTGACGAAGCTCGTTTGCCATTGCAGCGACTTCCCTATCATGCTTGGCAGTCTCAGTTACATCCTGGGCAACTGTCATTCAAGTTGATAATGATTGTACACGGACAATGTTTAATGAGAAAGTGTGAGAATCATATTTCATGTATATAATTATCTAATTTGGCAATTATTTCATAGAAGAAATATCATCAAGAATGTCTGCACGTACCTCCAACAACTGTGATTCGAAGATTAGAATGATTTCACATAGGAAATGTTCAATGAAAATTTTGAGCAAGGTTGAGAATGACACAACAGATGAAGGAATGTTCTAAAGCATTAGTGGAAAACTTACCCCCAATGATGTTTCTATCAGCATCTCTTCTTGTCGTGGCATTTACTGAAAGAGTGTGAAAGATGGATGAGATGTTGGAATATATGACGGTGAGTTGGATAGACAAAGCTACGATTCCCTGTGTTTTGCTTACCTAATAGATATCTAATCTGGTTTGACTTAGTTCTAAACTCCAATTCGTAATTACTTGTCTCGATACCTTTAAGAGCATTACTCATAACTTGCTGTACACTCGCTCGAAGTTTCTTCACAATAAAGCCAGTCACAAGAGGCTTGCCGATTGCTTCACGTCTACTATAACCAGTGATCTCTACTGTTTTGTTGTTCCTTGGATAATTGGATCAGTCAAATGAAAATGATCACTAGTATGTGTCAAATTATTTGTTTTCCTGACACTTACCATTCATTAACTGTTCCATGAATGTCGATACCGAAGATCGGAGCATTTGCTGTATCCACTAGCTGACGAAGCTCATTTGCTATGGAAGCTACTTCGCGGTCATGCTTTGCAGCTTCTGTAACATCTTGGGCCACTGTGATTAAAGGTGACAATGATACCAAACGGACAGCGTTTAATCGGAAAGTGAGAGACTCATAATCCACATAAAATTAAATATTACTATCCATGAAACATTCATCAAGAGCATCTGCACGTACCTCCAACAACTCCAATAATACACTGGTCTGCATTTCTTCTCGTAGTTGCATTCACTAAAACAAAAGCGGCAAGTTAGGAAAAATCTCAGCATCATTTATTTCCATGGTGCGTTCCCTGCTTACCTAGAAGATAACGACTTTCTTTTGACTTTGTCCTGAATTCAAGCTCGTAGTTACTCGTCTCTATTCCCCTAAGTGCATCGTCTAATACACGCTGCACACTATTCCGCAATTTCGCTACAATGAAAGTAGAAACTATGGAGGAGGGAAAGAGAGGATAAGAAAAACTGCAAATGGAAATAATCTAAGGGCGCTTTCTCAGCGGAAAATTACTTACTTAATTCTTTTCCCATGGCCTCATCTGAAGAAGTATAGTGTAGAATAAACATGAGAAATGATGAGGTATTGGAATATTGTAGAATCTAAATGGACTTACCTTTAGAAAAACCGGTTATCTTAATTGATCATGATTGTGAATTCATGTTAGTTTTCAAAAGACAGATGAAGACCCTTTAGACGAAAATACTTACCTCTACTGTCTTGTTGTTCCTGCAAAAAGTATTAAGGGATCACAATAGTGATGAGTCAACATTACTCGAACTTAAAATGAATCACACTCTTGATCCAATCACACCATAAACTACCCTGACTTACCATTCATTCACCTTTCCATCCACATCAATACCAAAAATAGGAGCATTGGCCGTATTAATGAGCTGTCTTAACTCATTTGCCATAGCAGCAACCTCTCGATCATGTTTCGTAACCTCAGTAACATCTTGCCCGACACCCAATACACCCACGATATTGGCATTTTCATCTCGTCTTGTTGTTGCATTTACAAGCATATGCCTCTCTTGTCGCTCTCTATTGTGAAACTCGATCTCAAAATTACTTGTTTCAATACCTTGTAGTGCTTTGTCCATGATAAGCTTTACATTAGGTTCGAGGAGCTTGGTGAGAGGTAACTTCTGAGCCTCCTCCCTACTGTATCCTGTGATCTCCGCACTAGAAAAATCGAGAAATAGTCATAATTAGTTCTAAACTACTTAAGTGAGACAGATGAATGATAACGAAAACATTACTCACGTTTTATCATTCCATTCATTGATTCTTCCATTCTTGTCGATTCCAAAGATTGGCGCATTAGCCGTATTGACAAGATTACGCAGTTCTCTAGCAGCTGATGCCACTGCTCTGTCATGCTTGGCTGTTAAATTATTGGGGAATTAGAGACGGCTATTGAAAAGAGGTACTGGAACAAAGATAACATAGTATACTTACTCGATTCAGTGACATCCTGTGCGACGCCGACGACTACGTTTGGTTATAATGATGAGTTCGGAACCATGCATAGAAAGTGAAGAAGAAAATAACTATTTGCTAGTAACAACTCACCTCCCACAATCCGATTGTCAATATCGCGACGAGTACTAGCATTCACCAGCAAAAATCTTGTCTCATTTGTTTTAGTGTCAAACTCTAGTTCATAGTTGGCAGTCTCAATTCCCTTTAGAGCTTTGTCTAGCACTTCTTGTACGGATTCACGGAATCTTGGAGCAATAAATGTCTGTTCACAATCATATTTTAGTCTACCTATTACTCAAGATGGAATATAATCAACATTGAACAAGTACAAAATCTCACCTTTACCAGCGGCTTATCAAATGCTTCCTCCCTTGAATATCCAGTAATCTCTGCAGTTTTGAAATTCCTATGAAAGATGAGAACTATTAGTTTTTGCATATCACATAGTTTCATAACATATACTTTAAACTATAAGGAATACATCAACCGCCACATATTGCAATTGTAAACATTGACCTTCTTACTCACCATTCATTCACTCTCCCATGAATATCAATTCCAAAAATAGGAGCGTTGGCAGAATCAACTAATTTTCGAAGCTCATGAGCCATGTCAACTTGACTAAGCCTTAGAATTTCGTCAATCCTCTCAGCTTTTGTCTGCTTGCGCTTTTCATCAGATCTATCATCTCCATTGGAGTTAGATCTCTTCATGTTTTCTCAAGGAAATATTCTTGTTTTTATTTTTTCTATGAAGAGATATAGTGTGTTTCTCCCGAGAAGAACAAGGCGGTTTTTTGTATCTTATCTTTTATCTGCACCGTAGCACACTTCCATCTCTTCCTTCTTGTGTCTTGACACCTGCCCAAAGTTGAGTGATGTTTGCATTGAAGTTGGTAGGGAATGCCTGATTCAAGGACGAATCATGTCTAATCAGAAAGTGGGAATGATAAATCTAGATCTAGAACAGATGTGATTGGCAGATTGGTTAGTTTGTTATCTTCGAAAGAAAAGCAGATGCCTTCTCGCACGTGATCAAAATATCATTTACGAATTTTCATCATGGCAAAGACAATTTCGTCTTCATCATGGGCTTCTCTCGTGACGATTTTTTAGGAATGTGTTGATGACACGCTTCTTTATTATCAAAAAAGGAAAAAAAGGGAAACAAAGAGAAGAATTTGGCGTCTGATCACAAACAAAAACATCGACACCTTTATCTCTCTCTCCTACCTAATTAAAGTTATTTTCATATACTACTCCAACTACTGCATGTAACCTACTAAACCTTCTCCATTGTACATTGAATTGTGCACTTCACGTTTTTAGAAAATGCCCCGGGGGAGCAACAAAGAAAAGAGTGGCAAGATGAAATCTCTAGCTGAAAAGACGTCTTCAAGATCCACTCATGGTTTCGCACTTGACAGCAATGACGATGATAATAAAAATAGTAAATCGAGGAGTAGATCCAATAGCCGTAAACGAAAACGAAATGGAAAGAAAAATGATAAAAGCACCATGGAAGCTGAAAATATTCAAAGGACGTTCCGACCAGAAGGAAGAGTCTCATCGGATCAAAGGCTTCAAGTTATTGCAACTCCTGCTTACATTCGTAGGAACAAAATTGAAAATGAAAAGTCAAAAGGCAATCAAGGTTGCACAGACGCGGAAAAGAGTGATTCTGAACGGGTTCCCAAAACCCCAGCTGCCAATAACCCATACTTGAATACTGAACGACGCTACGTGCCACCTTCCTCCGCCAAGCAGGCTCCATCTACGCTTCGAAAGAAGTACAATGGCGTGCATATCATAACAGCCGTATCTGAGAACATTGCAAAAGAAACATGTCTTGCTGCAATAGATGCTGGAGCTCCTACATCACTTCAATGTCACATGACGGCTAATGGGCAAACTTACTCGGAAACAATTGATTTCCTACAAATGATTGAACCTCATGAAATTATTTTGAACGAAGGTAGAAAGAATAGTATTCTCTGTCAGAAAATTCTGAAAGTTTTTGGTGACAAAAATCACGAAGAGAAGGAGGAAGAAGAGAATGATCCCACTACCCCAAACACTGCAGCTACAAAGAAAGATTTACTTGGAGCGTGTGACACAAAGACTGTGATCAAGTTTGTTCCAAGGAGTTACTTTGACCAACATCGTGGGAACGAATTGTTGGATCGTATTGCTCGAAAGAATACCTTTGACGCACCTGTATTGATGAGTGATTACGTATTTACATCATCTTCATTTGCTGTATTACAGTATATGCAAGTTTGTCTCGGAGCCGATTATGCCAACAACAGTCTATCTGTAGAACTAAATGGCAATGTAGACTTTCGTCACCGGAACAATCATGGCAATTTGAATAATGATGAAGTTGCTCAAGGAAATAAAACTACTGGTGGATTCAAAGGTTCATTCAATAGCCGTATGCACATTGATCGAAATACAATAACACACCTTGAGATATTGCGTAATACAAAGACCGGGAAACTCAAGCATTCTTTACTGGGAACAATTGATTGTACCAAGACAAGTGTTGGGCATCGTCTTCTGAAAATGAATTTGGTTGCTCCACCAACTCGATTTCAGACAATAAATTCAAGATTAGACATGGTGGATATTTTTCTTCAAGACGAACAGTTCTTCTACGAAGTACTTGACCAGCTGAAGGCTTTACCTGACCTTGACAAAATGCTAGCTCCCATGATCTTAGTGCCAAGGAAACATGCTAATGGGAGAAGTGGGAAAGGATCAGGAAATTACAAACAAGTCACGTCGAAGATGGCCAGCAAAGGAATATCGGCATTGGTTTGTATCAAGACTGCACTCACTAACGTTGCTGATTTCGCACGAGTCTTGGATATAGAGTTGAAGTCTCTTGTCAAGCGTGATAAGAGAGAGGAGAAATATGAAAGTCGTCAAAATAGAATGAAAGAGAAAAATAGTAGTGATAGTGATGAAAATTCAGATTCAGATGAGAGTAGTGATGATAGTAGCACAAGTGAGGCAAGTAGTATTACAGATGATGAAGAGGAGATGGTGAGTGCTGATGCCTCCACTTTAAATATTGGCTTGGGAGTTGGACCGGAGACTCCTTTAGGGAAAGATAACGCCAATTCAATGAGCAACTATCAGCTTCTCGAGGCTATACTTGCCATTATGAGGAATCCCCAGCTACAAGAAATCCTAGATCATGTTTGTGACATCTTTACCGAAAGTACAACTTTTACAAAAAACAGTCATGCGATGAGACATCAGGAATGTTTTGCATTGAAACCAAACACAGATGGTATGATGGTGAGTACTTGTATATTTTGTGCAACAAACTCTAAACAAGAATAAAACAGGATGCATTTCTCAACATTCCATCATCTCTAGGATGTCATCAGGAAAGCATATTTATCGAACAACGAAGAAATGCTCGCATTGGTCGAACAGTATTCAGAAGAATTCGGGTTTTCTGCAACTCTCAAAGAAACATCTGCCAGAGGATTTTATATTGCCATCCAGAAAGCGAGTATGACGTCTACAGTTTTACCTCCAACTTTCGTGCAAGTTGCCTCTAGTGGTAAATTCATTAATTGTACGACAGAAGAAGTAAGTTTCTCATTTTGTAGTTTCTTCATTGACATTCAAATTACTCACATTTTCTTGTAGTTGATGAGTTTAAGTTCCAGGACCCATGAAAGCGTCTCTAGACTCTTGATATTGACATATGAACGCATTCAGGGGGTGATGGATTTTGCAAGGGAAAGGTATGATGCACTCGCATCTCTATGCGATGCCGTGGCCTTATTGGATATGTGCCACAGTTTCGCAGATTTAGTTGCATCTAACAGTGGATCTAGCTGGTGCCGACCAGTGCTAAACGACTGCTCAACTCATGAGAAACTGGATCAAAACAATTCAATTGGTAGTGGATGTATTGCTATAAGGAATGGTCGATATGCTATTGATGTCAGTAGTACTGGGTTGACCTCAAGTGCAATGGGGGCACGTGATGAATATATTCCAAATGATAGCTATGCATCTGCATTTCAAAATTTCACTGTAATCACAGGTATCAATGGGTCAGGGAAAAGTACGTACCTAAAGCAACTTGCAATCACAGTGATCCTTGCCCAGTGTGGATGCTATGTGCCTGCCGAAGAAGCATTTATTCCAATTAGAGATAGATTGTGTACTCGTATTGGTAACACTGATGACCAAGAACACAATATTTCAACCTTCATGCAAGAAATGAAGGATACTGCATATATATGCCGCAACGCCACCGAGAAGTCATTGATTCTGATCGATGAGCTTGGGAGAGCTACGTCGAATGAGGATGGAGTTGCTATTGCATGGGCAGTAGCAGGTAAGTGATGAGATTTTATGATATTTGACTCCTTAGTTGTCTTCTTATCTCTTGATAGAATTTCTCCTTGTCAAAAGGTCCATGTCTTTCTTTGTAACACATTACCCTCAGTTATGCCGTCTAGCAGAAGTTTACCCAAATGTGCAAAATCAACATCTTGGGGCTGTTGCCGATGACTCCGGAGAAGTGCGCTACTTGCACAAAATTCTTCCAGGTTCTTGCAAAATGTCGGCAGATTATGGTAAGAGAAACATAAAGAGCAAAGGGTTACACTTTCAGATGCGCTGATAGTCTTTTCCTACAGGTGTCGAAATGGCTGCAAGTTGCGGATGGCAGGCAGATGTAGTAGAAATGGTAAGGATTTTCGAATCATTTTTTGCAACTTCATCTTTTGGCTCTCATTAGAGACGTAATATTCATTTTGACAGGCACGAGAATATCGCAAATTGGTGGAAAAAAAGCTGCCAGAAGATATGCTATGTAACAGGGAGTCAGGAGATAGTGCACATGATATCGCTGAAGTAAGAGCCAAGGCAGAGAATCTACTAAATGACCTCGCTAAGCACCTTGTTGCGTTGAAGGCAAGTGAAGATCGTCTTAGCAATGAAGCTCGAAGACAATATTTACAGGTGCGTTCAGAATCAGGCACAGATCAAATTTGCAGCATTACTACAACTATTAGTTCTCATTTTATCTTAGGATCTTCACAACCAATATGCTCTACAAGATGACCCAAATGTTACTCAGATGATGAAAAAATTGCTTTTAGATGATCAAGAATCGGCAGTTCCATGTCTACCACTTGAACCTGATGCTTTGGCATGCATTGTCAATAGCATTGAGAACGAGGAAACTATACTAGAACAACCAGAGGACGATGAATCGGGCAATGATCAAAGCGACGAGATGGAAATCCGACAAAATCAAGCGTCAGTATTTCTAGATTCATTCACCAAAGATGATCCAAACCATGCAAACGGACAATTAGACTCAAACGAAGAAGAAAAGACCGATACCAATATCAACTTCTCACGATCCAGGATGGAATTCACGACACCTGCTTCCAAGTCGACAATGGAACAAAATCGACCAGTGACAAGAACAAATGAAAATGATCACAATAACGAAATGACAAATATTGAACCTACACCGATGTCTTCAGATGAGATAGTACATGAAGTCGATTACAAAGAGGATGCTGGTATCTCAATGAACAGTGAAATGACGAGAGAATTGAAAACTTCTGAAGGCAGCTCAAAACAAGAATCTGCAAGAATATCACCACATTCCTTCGAGATACCCAATGCACTTCAAAACAAACACAGCAGCATTTGGACGAAGTCAGATTCTTCAACAAAATCTAGTTGTAGTTCTTCTGACTCCAGCTCCACTTCTTCTTCGTCTGGTTCTAGTCTATCCAGTTCAGAGTCTGATGATTCTTCCTGTAGCATATCAGTTTGCTAGCCTGCAAAGGCTTGTTATTTCTTGAAGTAAGGGTACAGGGAAAAATACTTTTACGTTCACACAATGGCTTCACTGATGTCAACAATTTTACGAATATAGTGTATTTTATTATTATAATTATTGCAACTGCGTATTGATTTTGTACCTTTTCGGAGTATCTCCTATAATTCATTTTGTGCGAATTTTCGATTTTGCTCAGATACCTCTTGGAATAGTTCCAACATTCGTGTTTTCCGCGATGATTTTGATGCATCTTTTCTTTTCTTGATTTTCGTATGCATAATGTGATAGTTTAGCTCTTCTATTTCTTTCTTCTCTATTGTCTGATTCTGTAAATTCATTTCTCTAAAAAGTTCCATTGATAGTAATTTCTCTGTTGCTATTTTCATCTTTTCATAATGCATGGTATATACTGACTGCTCATTTGATGTAGTAGATATGTAACTCTCATTGCCCCTAAGAAAGTTTCTGCGAGTAGCTGTCGTACCATCCGCCTTTGATAAGTAAAACAAGGTCAGTTTCATTGAAAATGGAATATCGTCTTGAAACATGAAAACATTAGTGAAGACTTACGACATTCAACTGATACACAGCAGCCACTAGGTACCATACCCAGAGCTTTCCAATTTGCCTTGACATGATCTCCAAACTATGTATATATATTTTTTCCTTAAATCTAATATTGGTTCCTTCACTTCATGAATGAAATTGAAGCATTGCTGTCAGTTTGTTCTTTCACTTATTGGTTATTTGGCTTATTGGCTTATTGGTTATTGGTGAGAGAAGACTGTACTTACAAAACAAAATCGCTAAAAAGCTAAATTAGAAGTGTCAAAAATTGAATATTTTTCGACCAATAAAAAACTTCATTTCATTCGTGGATATGGAGCAGAAGATCTTTTTGGTCCGTCTCCACTGTTTACAGTCTTGTGAAGCAATAAATATGTGTATTTTAGCACTTGCTTAGCATTGTAAATTGAAATCTCAAACTTCTACACGGAAGCTCAATTCGTGGTTCAGCACTTTCACAACATCTTCCACCACCATCGTTCCACTACCTAGGCTCCCTTTCTCCCTTTCTCAAGTGTATCAGCTACTAGGGTAACAGCACCTTAGTTCATGCTGAATTTGTTACAGTATATGTCGAACAGATAATAAGATGAAGTTACAACTCTGTTATGTATCGTTGTTTGTTCAATTTGGTTGGTTGCCGGAGCTCGTAAGAGCAAGGAATATATTTGGGTCTTCCTTGCATTCTACAATTGATGAAGATGAATACCTGACACAGAGCACATCCGAGAGCACAGCTTTAGAAATACAGCCGAGAACATTTGATATCGCCTGTTTGAATAGTCCTACATTCAAAATTGATTATGAGGAAGATGATAGAATAAAAACACTAACCTGTATATCCATCAGATGGAAATTTTCAAGAAGAGAAGCATTATGCCCTCTTCCAGAAGTAAACGAAAAATGCGCTCATACATGTGGTCGTTGCTGTGAGGTTAGTTTTTCAATGATTTCGTGTTGAATTTTCGCGCTTTTATCTTTCAAATTTCTCATATCAATAATAATTGCTCAGGATGATCCCGATTATGTTCTTACAACTAATTTAGAAACACTAAAGAGATGTGCATGGGTTGGACAAAAAGAAGTTCGTATGATAAGGTACTGTGATACTTGGAATAGTGGCAGAATGGTAAGTGTAGATGGCTTTGTGTGAATAATTCTTTGATCTATAGATTAGATTTTTTACTAATATGCTGAAAAGGTCCGAGATGCGTGCCCAGCTGCATGTAATTATTGCTTTCCAGCAATTCAAGCGATCGTGACAGAGCAACCAAGTTTCATACCATCACAGTTTCCATCAGAGAGAGTCCCTTCAGCATCACCTTCATTATTACCTACAAATCTTCCTACAAATCTACCATCTATTCAACCAAGTGTATTACCATCAGTCACACCTTCAAATTTGCCATCATTATACCCGAGTAACTCACCGTCCTTCATCCCTTCATCACTTCCAAGTTTTGTTCCATCAAATGAACCATCATTAACACCATCTATATCTAGTAAGTATTTCTATATGGTGATTTAATTTTTCAGATGTTATGTTCTCTCATTTGCATCTATTTTGCAAGACTCCCCAAGTATTATGCCCTCATCCATCCCATCATCTCTACCGAGTCTATCAATGGTGCCCTCATCTAGTCCAAGTGTTTCGAATGCGCCCTCAACAAGTCCAAGCACATCTTCAGCACCTTCAGATTTTCCAAGTAATTCAAACTCACCATCCTCTAGCCCCAGCGATTTACCATCCTTTAATCCTACATCTTTACCTTCTATGTTACCTTCACAGTTGCCTTCCATATCTCCAAGTTTTCTGCCTTCTACCATCCCTAGCTCATCTCCAAGCGCAAGATCAGATACACCGTCTTCTGCTCCAAGTGCTCAACCAAGCATGATTCTTTCTGACAAACCCTCTCTAGCCCCATCGATTTCACCATCAAAAATTCCATCAAGCAAGCCAAGCGTTAGTACTTCTGCACCATCGATGAATGCTTCGGAGACACCATCAGTTACTTTACATCCATCTTCTAAACCTTCAGATTCACCAACACAGATTCCATCTTCACAACCATCTAGCAGACCCACAATTAGTTGCGTTGATGACATCAATTTTATTTTTACACTGGACAATGGAAATACACAAGACTGTAATTGGCTGACAAAAAATTCATTGAATGCAGAATTTCGTATTGCAAAGTATTGTCCTCGTTTCGAAGTTAGAAATAGGTGTAGAATTACTTGTGATAATTGTGATTGTGTTGATACACCTCGCGAAGAGTTCAAGTTTAGAATTGATAATGGTCTTTCCAGAGGTTGTGAGTGGATATCAAGGAATGAAGATAAGGTAGTAGAAAGGAGACAGATATACTGTGAAAGGGAATACCCTCATATGGACAATTTACTGCTAAAGGAGACATGTCCCGCTGCTTGCGGGTACTGCGTCCCTCTATACATTGAATATTTTGGTCGAGCATTGAATGAATCCACGTTTGACTTGGAAGAAATCGTCTGATTCAAACATACTAAGTAGTTGTGTGATATAAATATTATGTCGGTTATTCTTTAAAATATTTACTAATCTAAGTCATCAATTTCACTTGCCGTTGGAGCAATCGCACTAGTTTCAATGGTTGCAACAACTTCACTTTTTTCAGTGGTGGGAGCAAAAGCACCCTTTTCGTCGGATGGTGCGTCCAATAAGTCAGGTACTTCGACTGGCGCTGTGCTTGTCAATGGTTCTGTGGACGTTTTTTCTGTTTCATCATTTTTATTCTCTGTAACTTCATCTGTGTGCATATCGGATACATTAACTTCAACACTCGACACTATGTCTTCATGAATAGGTTCAGCATCCGTGGAAGGAGGTTGTAACGCAATTTTAGATGTATTTTCAGATGCAATGTTTTCCGAAGTATTGTCTGGAGTTGAGACAGTGGCAACAGGAGGTGGTGGTACAACTATTGGTTCAGATGGCTGTGTTGGTGCAGCAGAGTATGGCATACTGGACATTGCAGCAGCTGCTACACTATCCATATTATGATAAGTTGAAGTCGGGTCTTGACCATCGAAGATAAATGCATCATCTTCTATAGGTGCAACACAGAAAATCATACAACCCAAGCAACACAAAAGAATTGAGACCTTGTCATACAGAAATGTGAGAAAAGAAGTTGTGCATAATTTAATGGCATGAAGCAATAGTCAAACTTACCACAATCAAAATGGGAGAAATGATCCACAGAGTTGAAAAAGATGCGCCTTGGATCTTGGTAATAATCACAATAAGAAAGATTATGTAAAAGAATTGCGAGCAAAGCGACCCTGCCAAAATACTGCTAGATCTCGAAACTCTTGCTCTAATCTCCTCCTTTTCTTCCTCTGTGAGTGGTGGAGTAGTATTTGTATTTTCATTGGTGTTAGTGGCTGCACCCTCTTCCATAGCTCCATAGTCGGTGGTTGCATCAGCATTTGTTCCCGCAGCATTCATCTCATCTCTTTGCAACAATTCTTCCACATCAGCTTGGACTTCAGCAAAATCGTTACAACCAAAGAGGCAAACACGAACAGCAGTTAGAAAGAATGGAATGAAGATCAACCACCAACTCCATGCTAGTTTGTCATCAAGTTTCAGTAAGACCAAAATCATAAATGCAACTTTCATCAGGGTACTAGTAACTTCGACTTTCGCACTATTCACCATATGCCTTGCAGAATCATATGGGGCACCATTTCTATTTGGAACAATCAAATATGCCCTCTCAATGCTTGCCTTTTCTTCTTCGGTAAATTCACTAAAATCCTTTCCCATTGCTGACTGGAGTTCATCCATTGTCAAAATTACCTTTCTAGACTGTGGAACCTTGATGTATAATGCCATAGCTTCCAAGCAAAATAGTGGTGTGAGTACCCATCCCCAAGAATATGAGTTTATTCCATCCAAATGCAAAGCCAACTGAACTTCAAATGCAAAAAATAGCAAAAATCTAACCAACGCAATGACTCTTTTCTTCATAGGCATTGGGTCTTGCCATTCTTCACTTGGGATGTGATCTGGTTTTGGAATATCACCCATCATGATAACTCGAGAATGGTAAAATAAAATGAAAGCATTCCAGATCCACAACGGAGTCAAAATAGCTCCCCACTTCGCATTGTTCCCAAACTTTCCATCAAGTTGAAGACAAATCAAAAGAGGCTGAATTAAAATAGCCACAGCGAAGAAAACAAAGATACCAAAAATTTTGCTTCGATCTACAAAACTAGAATTTGCAAAATTCGTGGCTAATTCTTGTGGATCTATTGATAGTGGTTCATCAATCCACTTCATTCCTTTTTCGCCAATAGCGTCATATGTTTCGCGTTTATGTGGGTCGGAGAGAACTTCATATGCTTCCTTCATTCTTTGGAACTTTGCTTGAGCTCCTTTTATTTCTTCTTGGCTCGCACCCCTTTGTGCAATCTTATCTGGATGCATTTTTAAAGATTGGCGTTTGTATGCACGCTTGATCTCATCTTGTGTTGCATCTTTTTCAATGGAAAGAAGAGAATAAAACGACTCCTGTTCTGAAGACGGTGATCCCAGACATGCTTTGCAACAGCAAAGAAAGAAAGCCAAGTCAAAGCGAGGCATTTTGATGGAACTATAATCACGAGATTCGGTTTGTTAAGTGAAGAAAGTAGGCGATATTTTGTTCGTTTTTGCTTTGTAGTGCAGCACAATGATATGCGAAGATGCATGCAATAAGTAAATGAACACATCGTCTCATCGTCTCATCATCGCTCATCGAAGTGTGTGTTTTTAACACGAATGCCGAGAATAAAGTAGGACATAGGTCGGAGGATACCATCTGAATTTCTAGCTAGCTAGATATCGCTTTTTATTACCAGCTACAAATTCATAAATGGAAGAAGAACTAACGACGTCATTGATGTGCCTGCATTCGACATACGAACTCCATTGGTCATCGCCAACAAATAATACGTATACTTTCAATTGCATCTTCTTCATTGCATGAGACATTTTTGTTGTGCTTACACAAACATTGTAGTTTTCCAGATACACTGTTGCATTTCTTCTAGCATTAATACTCTTCAAAAACACAATGAAGAACAAGATAGAGAATCCAATGCCTCATGTGATTCCAGAGGGGCAAAATGCTACTCCTCTGGAAGTGGTCGGAGCAACTGCTTCGGATAAATTGGTAATCATCATGGTTGGTTTGCCTGGTTGCGGAAAGACCTCGGTATCGAAGCGTATCTGTCGTTATATTTCATTCTTTAATGACATTCCTAGTCAGATCTTCAATGTAGGTGACTATAGGAGAGAATTTTGTGGTTCTCACCAACCAGCAAGTTTCTTTGACCAAGATAATGAAGAGGGTCTGAAGCTGAGATCAAAAGCATGTGATGCTGCGACAGCTGATTTGATCAAATTTATGAAGAAAGATGGAGTGAGACTGGCTGTATACGATGCAACCAACAACCTTGAAAAGAATAGAAACAAAATCATGGATCGACTTGAGAAAGAAAACATTGGAGCAAAGACCATGTTCTTGGAAGTCGTTGTAGATGATAAAAATATGCTCGAGGAGAATATTAGAACTGTAAAGCTCTCTACTCCGGATTACAAGAATATGGATCCTGATAAGGCATTGAAAGATTTTATGGAGAGAAGAAGAAATTATGCCAAGGGGTACACAAACGTTGAAGATAGTGAAGGAAGTTATGTTAGAGTCATCAACTACAAAAAATATGAGATTCATGATGTTCGAGGATATCTAAAACTCAAGGTATGTGTTTAATGCATTAGTTTTGAATTTGCATGACTTTTACTGGATTATAGAATTTCTCATAGACGTTGGAATTTTCATAGGTTGTACACTTCATCATGAGTCTTCACAATCTTGAACGAACATACTACATTACACGCCATGGTCAATCTGAATACAACTTGCTTGGGAAAATTGGTGGAGATTCAGGAATATCAGCAAATGGAACTGAGTACGCACGTCGTCTTGCTAAATTTGCCAAGGAAAAGATTGGTACAAAAACAGTTATTGATAAGGAAACTGGGAAAGAGATTCAAAAGAAAGTTCCAGCGAGGCTATGGACTTCTACACTTTGTAGAACCAAGGAAACAGCACAGTTCATTGAGCACGAGGAATTTGAAGCAGAGTGGGATAACGGCGACAAATCGCTTTGGGTCCAATTTCGCCAGAATGAAAGAAGAAATCTTGATGAAATCTATGCTGGAACTTGTGATGGTATGACTTATAAGGAAATCGAGGAAACTTATCCTGAAGAATTTGCAGCAAGACAAGAGGACAAGCTTTCTTACCGCTATCCTCGTGGCGAAAGTTACATGGACATGACTTTAAGACTTGAGCCCTTGGCACATGACTTGGAAAGAAGCAGAGAGCCTCTATTGATAATTGCTCATCAGGGTATTCATAGAATCTTGTATGCCTACTTTATGGGACTTACAAGAGAAGAGGCACCTTATGTGAAGATACCTTTGAATCACATCATCATTCTTAAACCTCATGCATATGGCTGTCATGAGGAAAGAGTTTGCTTGATGCCAAAAGAAGAAATGTTCAACGATGGACAGGATGAGCCTGTGACTAGCATGCCTGAAAAGAAGAACTAAAGTCAAGTCGATCGGGCTTGGTTGACTACGAAATAGTAAAATGACATCTCCGCAAATACAAGAATAATTATTTAATTTTACAAAAAAGTTTCTTAAAAATCAGATGTCGTGTAGTTTGTTGAAAGAATGCTCTCAATGGATGAGCTCGACTCCAGAAGCTAGGCTTTCCCTTTTTCAGGTCACGACAATCATTCCATTGGTTTATGCATAATCTTGCAAATAGCTGTACCTGGAAGATGCTCTTCATCACCTTCTTGCACTAGAATTTCCTTCATAATACCTTCAGATTCATCCTCAACATCCATACCAAACGTAAATAAAGAAGTCTCAATGTCGCAAATAGTATCGTTAGGATGAACGACATCTCCTTCTTGTTTGTACCATTTGATGACCTTCCCTCTTGTATTATCGTCCCCAACATCTGGAAGTTCAATAACTAATTCTTGCGTATATTCTTCAATATTGATAGTTTCTTCGAGCTGCTTTTGATTTTCTTGCTCTTGCTCTGTAGGTTTATCAGGATCAGCTCCATCAAAAGAAATGTTTACAGTAGCTTCATCTCCAGATTCAGATGCTTTCTTTCCATCGTCAGCAAAAGTTCGAACATTCATCTGGTGACTATCTACTAGTACTGGAAATCTATTTATGAACATATTTCCGACATGATGGTTTTGAAGATGACTAGTTTTCGATATGATTGACCTTTTGTGATGGGAACGAACACATGATCTAAAGATTGACACACGTAAAGATCTCGATTGAAGAATCATATGAAATATTCCACTTTGATTTTTTCTCTATATGATGACGACCTTGGGACTTGAGTTTCAATAAGGTAATGCGGATAGACTAGAGTACAATTACTGTTCTCTAACTAATTCCAATGAGATCAAATTCAAAATAGAATAAAACAATACGAACAATAGTCTAGAGAAGGAGGGGTCAGGAAAAAAGCAGAATTTGCCTGAGAAAGTACAGACACTCTTTTTCTGCTATTCTCTACCAACATCACTCTACGTACATTGAAGTTTCTCTCTCCTCTTCTTTGGCATCGCTTGCATTCATACCGTACCTTACATTCATACACCATACACCATACACTCATTATTTTCATTTGCTGATAATTATCAACTTTCTTAGGAAATATAAAATCAACTGCGACATGTCTGGAGGAGCTGCAGCTGAAAATGCTGCACCTAATCCGATAGGAAATGCAATTACACAAGGACTTTTGATGTTCATGGTCATGAACTTCGCTCAGAGGTACATGATTGAAAATGGTATCATCAAACCACCAACCCCTCCTGTTCAACCAATGACTAATGGTAATACCAACGCTGATAATGCTGGTGCTGCAAGTAATATCCCAAAAGGATCATTGGCGTCGCAAAGACCTCATCGCGCAAAAATGCCTTCATGCATCTGGAAAAAGCATACACCATTTGATTTACATCTATTTGTCACAGACGTTGCGGAACCATTCAGTAAAAGTGAAATGAAAAAGCAAAAGTTTGATTCATGTCTTGACATTGGATCACACATTCAATCTCTTGCTGCGCATGACATTTTGGCAGAGTGGCATGAAATGAATCTAGAACTTGATAGTCTTGATTCGACCGTGAATAGTAGAAACAATACTCTTTCTTTTGATATTCCACATGCTGTGCAGTACAATCAGACTCAAATTTATGCACATATCTGTATAGAGCCACAATATATGCAATCTGACGCAAAAGAAAAGAATGATCAAATCATGTATAAAACTGTTGCTCTGACGAAATATAAGAGACGTAAACGAATCAAGGATGAACGAAATCTATTAGGAGGCGATAATTCAACAGCCAAAGATGAATCCAAATTGACAGAATACAAGTCTCCATTGACAATTGCATCTGCGAATACTACTCAAGATGCTATGCTCATGTATTTGAAGCCATCCTTAACTTTACAATTGGTAGACATGAATGGAATGCCACATATACCAGAACGATCCAAAATTCCTCCTCAAGTGGGGAAACATATGGAATGGCTTCCAGATGATGTCGTGGATGGTGAGACAATCCAGTCGAACCAATTCTATCCACTCTTGTATTCCTCTGAATTCTGGATTACTAGATCATCCTTGGTAGAAATTAACGAGACTGTATCGAATTATCCAAACCTTGAAGTCAAACTAGAACCAATAAAAGTATGGAAATGGCAACTCATGGCTGGAATGGAAGAGCAATGGGAAAATCAATCTAAACAGTCAATCACTAATCCAGATGGAGATGAAGATGCTGGCAGTGACATGTTTCGTACAATGCTCTTGGAGACGAATCCTATTCTACTAGCAGTTACAGGTATTGTCTCTGTATTACACACTGTGTTTGATGCTCTAGCCTTCAAGAACGATGTGAAATTTTTCAAAAATAAAAAGAGTATGGAAGGTATATCTGTGAGAAGTATGATTGTGAATATGATCTTTCAGCTCATTATTCTATTATATCTTGTCGATAATGATACAAGTTTCATGGTGATATGCAGTAATGCAGTTGGTATTGCGATCGAAGTTTGGAAAATTAAGCGAGCTGTTACATTATCACTTTTTGATGAAAATGGCAAGCTCAATATCAAGCTTAAACAGACAGAAACATACTCAAAATCAAAGACAAAAGAGTACGATGAGATTGCAACTGATCACTTGATGTATATCACAATGCCTTTAGTTTGTGGATATGGAATTTATTCACTTTTTTATCAGAAGCACAAGGGATGGTATAGCTTCATCTTAAACACTTTTGTTGGATTCATTTATATGTTTGGATGTGAGTATTTTGCACCTTATTTGATTCTTGATATCTGCTCATGATTATTTACTTAACTTTCTCTTGTGCTTAGTTGTAATGATGACTCCTCAGCTCTTTATCAACTACAAGCTGCAAAGCGTAGCACATCTCAACTTCCGCACTATGACGTATAAAAGTATCAATACTTTCATAGACGATCTCTTTGGTAAGCTTTTTTTCACACATCAAATTGTTCTTTCTACATCAACATTGGATTAAACCACATCTTTCACGCATACAGCATTTGTGATCAAGATGCCAATCATGCATCGTTTAGCTTGTTTGAGAGACGATGCAATCTTCCTCGTATTTTGCTACCAGAGATGGAAATACAAAACAGACTTCTCACGAGTGAATGAGTTTGGTCAATGTGAGAATCCATCTGAAGAAATGATAGAGGAGTTGAAATCCCATCGTGATGAAGTCGACGACAATGAGACAGAGATACCTACCAATAAAAATGGAGAAGGCATCTCACAAGAGGAAGGTCAAGTGAAGAAGCGTCGTGGTGCACGAGAGAGAAGACTCAAATAGAACAGGAATACTCGCAAGTAAGAATGAAGAAGAGGGTGCACGACAAAAGAGATGTCTACTGAGAAAATTCGAGAAGGCATCTCACAAGAGGAAGGTCAAGTAAAGACGCGTCGAGAGAGAAGATTAGAGAAGACTACTGTTGACAGAGAATAAATTTTGAAGGGTTCAGTGAAAGGGAAGGTCAGATACAATAATACATGTGATATATGCGTAGAGAACACTGATAAAAATCGATGGTAACTTCTATTTAAAAAAGATACAGATACTATGTACATTATTGATTCGTTCAGAATTCATAATCCATCAATGGAGGAGGGGAAGGGCGAAGAGCACAGAACAAAAAGAAGAAGAAGAATCATCATTCATCATTTCCAGTTCAAATTTAAAATGGCAGTCTATGCATGATAGAAACTTACAGGAAAAAAGTTCATTTCTGATGACGTACCTTTAGATTTTTGATTTTTCTCACAAGTACGTACAGGATACTAGAGATGGAAAGCGGACAAAGGAAGCTTTCTGTCCTGAAAAGGACGGTCATTGAAAATAAAGTATCACCATAATCCAGGATCTCGAACTTTTTAGAGAGCACTCAAAAATTGAACCACTCTGCCCGCATGTCGCATCATCATCGCAACAACTTTCTCAGAGGTTCCTGGTCTTTTCTCCATGTAATGCATATTGACTCTCTATCGTGTAGAGATGTTGTGTGAAATAAACATATGTTTTAAAAAGTATGTACCTTTAATATTTATTTATACAGTGTTTTTGAATGAATCGCTTTTGTTATCCTTGTCGTCGTGCTTGTATTTTACATTTTTATTTGGGATTATGTTGGATGTTCTATTCGACGAAAAGAAAAAGAGAACATGGGAATATGAAAATCTATACCATTCCTTTCTGTTATGGCTTCTCTACAATCATATCTGCACTCGCACATCTCTTTTTTGCAACTGCTACTATACGTTCCTTCAGAGTTGATATGTCTGCATATTCTTCAAATGAAGAAGCCGATGCATAGAGATTGAGTTCGATACGTTTCAGCAGGACCAGTTTCGATTTGGAGAGCTTTCCATTCTTTTCGAAGAGTTTCTTTCTGCATTCAAGCAAAGAAAGATAATCATTAGAAAATGTTCATGTCATGCATTTGAGGGTGGCAATAAGAAACATTTCAAACTTACATGATGTAAATCATTCCTCTTCGTAAAGGCAAATCATTAGCTGGTGATTTCCATGAATGCTTATCTGTACATTTGAGGTTAGTAGTGTCAGATAGAGGTGCTTCAATTAGTGTCATGTTTGCTGAATTTTTATTCTGCTTGTGAATTTGTTCAAAATGGGTTTTTATGAGAGGAGAAGTGTAAGGAAAGGAAGGCAGGAAGCTGGAGAAGGGTTGAGCGTTGAAGAGCATGCGAGCATGGTTTTGTGAGGGAAACTGCACCTCGGCTTCGGGAAGGTAACGCAGACCCTATAGGACTTTTTACTATTTAGTAACAAATAGCCTTTTATATGATAAATAATTCTATAATAAATAAAATTTAGCCTTAAGGAGGAAGGCGAGAGCTTCCGGATCCAGGTGGTCTGGGGTGAGAGGGTCGAGGGTGAGTGGGTTGGTGAGAGGGTCAACTTGGACGCATAACCTGTAAATAATTCAACAAGTTGAATGAGTTATTCCCGTCTTTTTGAATTTGGCCGTTGGTTGTATGTGCTCTTGCTAAAAGCAGCAGCGCATCATCATCCACCTCTCTCCTTTCATAAAAACCGTTTCATCGTCTTATGCCATGGTAAGTTTGTCTATTCCTTTTCACTACAATTCACTCAATTCATTCTAAAACATTTTCTGTAGGTTGATTTTTGTATCAGAATGAAGTGAATGTATTGATAGGGGTACCAGGTAGGGTATGGCTTAGTTTTATCGATCACCAAGATCTTCAGCCATAAAAAAAGTGATCGATTGCACAGCTATGGCTTTGCATAAGGGCTTGTGCTGATCTAAACAAGATTTGTTTTCAGGAAGTACGCTTTGGTTAAGCAAGCGGTTGAAATATGTTCTGAAAGCTTTTGTCTAAGGATTCTTGGTACATTTTCAGCCCAAACAGACACATGATTATGTGTCAAGTTTCACATTCGGTTTGCAGACAGTGACATTGACGCAGTAACAAAACGCCTCCAATTCCAGTGTTGAAAAGAGAAAGCAGATGAGACTATTCAGGTTACAGTATATTTTGAAATGGAAGCCTCCTAAACTAATGTAATACCTTTCAAAATTTTAATTTCTAATTTGATGTGCAGTAATATTACTCAATTTCAATTGCTAGTCCAACATTTATGTAAATTGTATTTTAGATATTTTAAAGAATAAACATGTAATAGGCAAAGAAACCCATACGTAACCAACATCAATTTGATCACCTCATCAATACGTATCGCACCTTACTTTTGCAGCTTTTTTGCTTTTTTTTCTCTATCACTGTTTTCTGGGATTGATTCAAATGGAAGATTTTCATGCAATTTTAACATATGAAAGAGACTTAGGTTATGCGTCCAAGTCACCCTCTCACCAACCCACTCACCCTCGACCCTCTCACCCCAGACCACCTCTCCGGATCATCTTGCATCACTGCTTAAGCTCATGAAGCTCATGCTGTGCTGGCAGCCTGTGTTCCAGATGCTTCCACATACGACTGCGCCGACTACTGTATACAGGAATACTTATTTTTCTATTACCAATTACGGACATTATTTGCCATTCAAGGTGGAACGCGAACATCTTCATCTGAAAGTAGAACGACTGACTCAAATTTCATACAGTTTCTCAAAGTTTGGAATATCTCTTTTCCCTTCCATGATATTCCTCATGATATCGCTTTCGAATTTCCTCGGAAAGAGAGTTCGTAATATTCGACACTTTTACTATTTCACTAGCCTATGAGACATCTCTACGTATAAAAAAACAATGAAATAGATGATCATACTAGGTAAGTACTACATAACCAAAAGAACGTACCACAAACAGAGGGGAAAAATGGAAACATAAAAGTAAGTTAGTGACTATCCATTTCGGCTAGGTGTTTTGGTGTCTAAAAGTGATGACTACGAGAGGAATGACGAAGAGAAATAGATTTTTGTTGAACAGAAAGATTATTTTCTATTGCCTTTCTTATTTCAAAGGCAAGCTGGAATACTTCTTTTACACATCCCTTTCATAGACCAAGTTGAAGATGCAATTATTCAAATTTTGCTTAAATGTGATTATTGGTGCAGCAGTTGTGCAGGGATTTCCAGCACCAGCAGCTAGAGCAAGTGTTACCATCAATAAATTGAATCCTTGCTTTGCATCGTCATCCACCAATCCACACTACAACACATTTTCAGAATGCCAGTTTAATTCGCAAACGAAAAAGACAAGGCTTTCAATGGCAGTAGAGGGAGACTTTGATCCTGATGCTCTCTCAAAATCGGTGGAAGAAGCTCAGGCTGGGTCGTTGAAAGCAAGGTTTCGTGCATTATATAAATTCACCAGACCACACACCATCAGGGGAACAATCCTTGCGTCAATAGCAGGTACAACAAGAGCTTTAGTCGATACTCCTGGTGCAATCGCTAATGCTCGCTGGGGATATATGCTTCCCAGAGCTGTACTTGGTATGGTTGCTTTACTGATGGGAAATGCTTTCATTGTTGGTATTAATCAGATTTACGATGAAAAGATTGATAAATTGAACAAGCCATTTTTGCCTGTTGCAAGCGGTGAAATGTCAAGGAAGTTCGCATGGGCTACTGTACTAGCATCTGGAACTATTGGGCCTTTGATTGTGTAAGTTGTATGGATTGTTGATCACAAAGATGTAACCACTTCTTAAATACTGACGATACTTGATTCATTTCAATAGATGGAAGTTTTTCCCACTTTTGCTTTTCAAACTTTACATGGTTGGTTGGACATTGGGGGCCATTTATTCAGTACCACCAATTCGTACAAAGAGAAATCCAATTGCGGCAGGACTCACAATTGCTACTGTTCGTGGGTTTCTTCTTAACTTTGGTGTATACTTTGCAGTTAAAGATGCAATTGGAGCCACATTTTCTTGGTCACCAAAGGTATCTTTCATTGCAAGATTCATGACAGCTTTTGCATCAGTCATTGCAATTACAAAAGACTTACCAGATATTGAAGGAGATAAGGCATTTAATATCGAAACATTTGCCACAAAGATCGGGGTTGATAAGATCGCGAAGGGCGCAACTGCTTGCCTATTTTTGAACTATGTACATGCTATTTTAACAGGAGTTTTGTCAAAGGTCGGTACCTTTAATCCAGTGGCGATGATCGGAGGGCACTCTGTTCTTGCTACTATGTTGATATACAGATTCAAACAATTGGATCCTAAGGAAATGAAATCGATCAAGGTTTACTACAAGCACATTTGGGATCTATTTTATCTTGAATATTTACTATATACATTAATCTAAATAATGAAAATGCTAGATGCAATACTTTGATCATTCCCTTAAGATTTTGCTAGGGACTCCTGCTTTTTTTATTATTCATCTAAATGCTATGATGTAAGACAGTGAGAATTCCCTTTAGTTTTCATTGGGAAATCTTGCTTTTGGTTTCATTCAACCATGAAAGACGTGGATTAAAGACTTTACTTTGCGTAGAATTATCATTAATAGAATTATAATTGTAAGAGTACTTCCAAATTCTGCTAGCTGCAGTCGATATATCCCTCCCGTCTATTTCAAATGCTATTTACGCATGACTTATATCTCCTTCCAAATATGATAAAACATTCTAGCTCACCACCTTACAGTATCAGCGATGTGATTGCACAGCACCTGGTGCATGCATAGCAGCCTGTTGCTGTGCCAAAGCAGCTTGTTGCTGTGCTAGTAGTTGCTGCTGCTTTTTACTTGCAGCGCTCAATGTTTTCAATTCCGTGATGATATTTGCGCAGAGAGTCATGAAGGAAAAAGCATCGCCAGTCATCTTCTGGAAATCAAGAAGGTAAATATTTTGCTGAACTTTGTACAAAGTCAGACCAATTTTTATACAGTACTCAGGAGTGTTTAACATTGGAACTTGAACGAAATGACCGTCGTCTCCACTAACGACCTTCATTTTACTATCTTTTCCTCCTTGAGGACCGTCATAATCCATTGCCATGTCATTATTTCCTTTTTCTACCTGCAAGTTTTGATTCCAAGCTGCTTCAGGAGAATCTCCACCAGCCATAGGTTGCGGAGGTGAAGATGAGTGAGAGGGTTGATGGCCTCCTGCATGCGGCCTCCATCGGCATTTGATTCTGTAAGAGGACAACTGAAGCCAATCACATCCTAGTGCCATTAAAGCCTTATAAACTTCGGTCATAACATGTGCTGGATCTTTTTTACTCTGAATACCAAGGTACCAACGTCTATTCCTTCTTCCATGCTGATGCTGTGCTATCATTCCGACATTTCCAGGAATCGATGATTGCATTTGAACAACTGGTGTTGAAGAACCACTGGCATTTCCTGGCATTTGAAGTGATGGTGGGGATATGACCTGATGCTGAGAATTCGATGAAACACTTGCAGTACCACTTCCACTTCCAACTCGACTATTTCTCATTAAGGTTTGTGCTGCTTCTTCCGCAGCGCGTGTATGAGGATCCATTTGATGTAAGCTAGGGGAGTTCGAATTTTGAATGTAACTTCCACGACTACTATATCCACTTCTCCCCGGCGATGCGCCTCTTGAAGCCCCTGGGCTAAATGCTGGCGGTGTAGCACTTGCAGCTTCTTGTATTGCGCGTGCTACTTCCATCACACGAAGGCGGGTATGTTTATGATCTAAAATGAGTTCATATGCAACACGTAAGTCTCGTACAAATTTTGGAGCGTCATCTTCACGGCAATCTTCTAATGCAGCAGCAGCTTCAACGAGTTCCCTGGTAATAAATGGTTGTTGTGGTGCACGTCCACCGTTAGTATTGCTATTGCCACTTGAGCTGCTTTGATTGCTTCCGTTGAAATTTAAATGATCATACGCTTTGTGCAAAGGAAGTTGCATAACTTCATCAATTACTTGCGGATCTACAATTCGTTCTTGCTTTTCCATCAAGTCAGGAGGATGTCTAAGATAAGGTGGTAGCTTATGCTGAAACCAAGGATGCAACCGAATTTCTGGTATGGTGATCCTTTTCATTGGATCCACCTCAAGCATTCGTGGGATAAGATTTCTAGCCAGCTGAGAAAGATGGGAAGGCAAACTGTACATTCCACTCTTAATTTTCTTAAAGAGATTAGGGATAGATTCGTCATCAAAAGGAAGACTACCACAAAGAAGAGCGTAAAGGATAACACCACAAGACCAAACATCTACTTCAGGCCCTGCATAAAGATGCCCACTGATGACTTCCGGAGCAGCATAATTGGGAGACCCACAACTCGTCCGAAGAAAATCTCCATCCCTCATGAGGTTGGAGAGACCGAAATCAGCGATCTTGATATTAAGATTTGAATCAAGCAAAAGATTCTCTGGCTTCAAGTCACGATGAACAATTTTCTGAAAGTGACAATATTCAACTCCAGATACAATTTGATGGAAAAAGTTTCTAGCTTCGTCAGAAGAGAGTCGACCTTTGGAAACAATGTAGTCAAAGAGCTCTCCTCCAGATACATATTCATTGACTAGGAAAATATCTGTGGGAGTATCGATAACTTCATAAAGACGAATGATGTGGGGATGTGTACATAGGTGAAGAATATTGATTTCTCGCTGAACCTTTTCTTCCATTCCTAGCTGTTTAATTTTTGCCTTGTTCAAGATCTTTACAGCAACTTTGTGTCCAGTCACTGAATGTGTAGCAAGTTTCACCTATTAGAGAAGAACATAAAAATATATGTTAGAGAAAATGATTCAATTATGTATTCGAGGTCATAGGTGAAAATGAACATTCAATCTTCGGGATTTCATTTTTGCTTCTCCTGTGTAAATATACGAATCAGCCCTACACACAATTTCCATTGAAGAATATTTAAAAAGAAGAATCTCATCTGCATCAAGGATTTGAATTTTCAATCTGCAGTCTTCACATCCATCTCTCTTCCAGCAGTTAAGTCATTGTAGGGATCTTTTCTCTATGAACAGACTATGGTGTCAATCCAATAGCTTTTCTAGCCTCCTCTTGTTCTAGCACAGCCTCTACATTTTCATTATAATTATAAAAAAGGGAGAGACAATGCATGTGACACAATGTAAAACAAGAAAAATCTCATCGAACGCATTCAGAGAAGACACACATCACCTCCCTCGGATTAACATCATAATAACTGACCTTTCCAAAAGCTCCGATACCAAGGTTTTTTCCAAGCACATATTGGCCAATCTTTATCGGTGCTTGATCCATGCTAGTGGAAGTATTTTAATATATATGTGTGTGGTTTAGATATGCCAAGCTCCCTATCCTATTGGCAAGCTGAGTAAAGTTGATGTCTCCAGTACTTCTCTTAGTTCTGGAGTAAATGATGGCTTGATTGCTTGATGCTTGCTGCTACTTCCTCCTCAAAAGAGGTTACACTAGAAATACTACAGCACAAGTAGCTAGGCCTCTACTCCCAACCCAACGAAAGCTGCAAAAGCAACGAAAATTGAAAATGCAGAAGAGGTGTCAAAAAACACTGGTTCTATAACCGCCATTATGCTATGGACCCGGATATATGATTCAATTTTCTTGAATACGTAGACTAAGGTAATTGGAATTCATGCAATTCATTATTTCACTTTTGATGAGTTGGAAATTGAAGTTTGCAGCTTGTGCTTTGATATAGATACTTTATTTGAATTTGTGTTCAAAGGGAATGCTTCTATGGCCTTAGTTTATGAACTACACTACGCCAGTTCCTAGTTCCAAGAAAATATGATATACAATTCCAACAGTTTCTGTTTCAGAGCGACAACGTTTATTCTACTTTCCGTACAGATAGTTTCATCTTTGATGCTAGTCAGTGACTTACCTACACCATCTTTTCTGATTGATGCTGAACAATGCAGGAAAATCTAAAAACAGTCGGACGAATGAGCTGATGTTTCATCCTCTACATCTTCCTACACATAGGATGACATTATTTCCTATATCAAATGATTCAAAGATGGAACCAATGCATGGTGATGTGACACCATATAATGTAAATGAATTTAGAGGACAGCAATCAGCACTAGGATATGTTCATACGTCTATATCGAAAGCTAGAGACGATTTTCAATCAATTAATGAAAATCTTCAAAATGGATCTTCACCAATCTTGGCAGAAATAGATGTACCATTTAGTTTTGTCGAGAATGCAAAATTGGTTATGGGCATCAACAATCATCACGTCGGGTCATATTATTGGGCTAGATCTACAGGGATGGGAGCAGCTATGGAAGCACCTGGGATTAAAGTCTGTTCAAATGCAATATTGGAAGATAGCAATGACCCACTTAGTTTATTACGCTGGGAAAAAACTGGATATCTAGATAGTAATTCAAATGATGGCAAACGAAGTGAATGGGTGAATTTTGTCCGAAAGGGGGACTTGGTTCAAATACTTCCTGAAAATCTAGAAAACTGTTTGATGAAAGTTATTGAAAGAGAAAACAATTCAAAGCATCCCATAGATATATTTGGTTTCTCAGCGAAAGGTCGTCCATTAGGAAGTGAGCCGGCAGTTTGTTGTCGATATTCTTACAATGTTAACAAATGATAAACAGAAGAAAAGAGTCAATTGGATAAATTTTCATGATCTCTAAAAGTTAAAATTAACTTAATAGCAAATATAATAGAACTGCTAAGTCTATCTCCCCCTGGACTGATGTTATTCTGTCCTTTGCTTTTTCGCCACAGGATCGTCATCATCTTGATCATCATCCGAGTCTTGGCCTACATTATTGTCACTATCCTCCTCCTCATCATCATCATCAGTTCCAGACCCATCTTCTTCTTCTGTAGGGTCAAAGTCTTGGGAATTATCTTCATCTGATATTGGAGGTCCCATTAAAGCTGCTAGACCTATTTCCTCCTCATCTGATTCTTCATCATCACTGCCATCTTCTTGAGATTGATCATCATTATTATCATCATCGTCGTCGTCATCATCATCATCATCATCGTCGTCGTTATTATCATCATCATCGTCGTCGTCATCTTCGCCATCTCCATCCTCTCCAGCACTAGATTCATCAGCTGCTGCCTCATCTTCATCTTCACTATCAGAATCTTGACTTCCAAGGTCTACTTCGCTTTCTTGAGCATCATCATCATCATCATTCTCTTGTGACTCTGTCTCAGATTCTTCATTTTCCTCTTCCTCGTTCTGAGAATGATCTTGTTCGTCGTCTGATTCCCTATCTGACATGTTGCTTTCCGTATGATTGGTACGTTTGCTATGTGAATATTATGTAAAGAAATAAATTAAGAAGAAAGCAATCTTGCTAAAATGTGAGAGCTTTGGATGTTTTGTGATATTCGTGAAAGATGCGTATCGGGTCGTCGAACAAAAGAGGAGAGGTGCACCATACCACAACAACTTCAGATGCAGTTCTTCTTCCACACAACATCATGAATACCTGAACCCGGGCACAGAGAGGAGTTGATTTCGGATCCTTTTTGAAGTACGTAAGAGTATGTAGGTACCATACGTAAATACCGGAGAATCGGAAGATCTATGTTTCTTCCATAGGGTAGAAAGAATGAATCTAAGAAATAGTTTGCAACCACGACGGTCATCCATCATCCATTCATCTTCATGATTCTTCATTCATTCAACAACATTGTCTATACCTTAATGTGATTCTTCAATTCACAAAGAGAGTTGTGTCATCCATTATACTTATTCTGAATTTCACAGTTACGATAGACTATATCCACAAGATAGACAGCTTCAATAAAAATTGGTTCGATACAAAATGGCAGACTGCGGAGCAACTGGATCAGCGATTGACAGAACAGCATCACGATTCCTTTCTTCTATTCAAAGTAGCAACGATGCAGCGACAGCAAGCACTATGCGGGCAGGAAAAGCAATTTCGCAATATGTAGGAGGAAACATGATGAAAAATGGTATTTCTTCTTCCGCTGCAAGGCCCATGATACCCATGTCAGCACCTACCCATCTAGGACCTCTACCACAGAAACAAAATGTACAATTGGTTCAGAATAATGAAACCTCATTGCATCAAGCATGGGATTCTACGAGTATACCTCAACAAGAACAATTACATCGTGTACCAGCAAATTCAATGATACATAACCACCCCCAGTATTCTATGCATCAAGCGAATCCCATGCAACAAATGCATCAAATGCATATGCAAATGAATATGATGCAACAACAGCAGCAACAACAAATGGCAATGATGCAAATGGCACGACAGCAGCAAATGCAACAACAGCAACTGCAATTACAGAAAGAAAGAGAACAAGAAAAGATTCTAGAATCGCAAAACTTGCAGCAAAAACAACAAGTAGAACAAACTCAAAAAGAAACAGAAAAAGTCGGCAGTGATTGGCATGAATCATTAGAAGACGAATTTCGATCTTATCTCAAAGACTACAAAAATGAATTAGAGAAAAACGAAAATCAAACTCAGAATGATGCTATTTCTACTCATGAAAATGATGATTTGGGCCACGAAGGATTTGTCGAAGGAGCAAGTATGGATCAATTGGCTGCTGCTTGGGAAGAAGCTGAACGAGAATTTGCAACGGATGATTATGCCAATCTAGCATCATGGATGTATGATGATTCTACGAAAACGACAAAATTGAGTGAAGTGGAAATTGGTTCTTCTCATCAACATTACGAATTCAGTCAAGATAGTAGAAGCTATGGTCAAATTGACTCCAATACCTCACAACAAACTGGAGATCGAACACAAGATAACTTTGTTGATCTCATGGAAGAAGGTATGAAAAATTATCAAGAAGGAAATATTTCCGAGGCGATTTTGTGCTTTGAGTCAGAGTTGCAAAATGTCGATGGTGATAATGCAGATGCATGGCTTATGTTAGGAAAATGCCACGCTGAAAATGACGAAGACAGGAAGGCTATTATTTGTTTAGAAAATGCGGTTGAAAGAGATCCATATGCAAGTGAAAGCTTGTTAACACTCGGTGTGAGTTATGTGAATGAATTAGATCATGAACGAGCATACAAGTGCTTGCATAATTTCGTCACTCATAATCCCAACTATGCTGGCTTGACAATTGAGAATGAAGATGTCGACACCGAAGGATCACTGTTCAAATTGAAACAATTACTTCACGAAGCAAAGGCCCTCGATGAAGCAAATGGAAATGTTGAAAGTGCTGTAGATGTTTTGGAGACTCTTGGAGTGGTTTGTAACGTCACAAGAGAGTATGAAGAAGCAATAGAATGTTTTCGAACAGCAACATCTATGCGACCAAATGACCATCAACTTTGGAACAAGCTAGGGGCAACATTGGCAAATAGCAATAGAAGTGAAGAGGCTCATGAAGCATATCAGAAGGCCCTTTCAATTAAGCCAAAGTATGCAAGGTCATGGCTTAATAAAGCTATCGCCCACAGTAATTTACAGCACCATGAAGAAGCTGCCAGATGTTATCTACAGACACTAAGTTTGAATCCTGGAGCCGTTCATGTATGGAGCTATTTAAGAATTGCATTAACTTGTTGTGAAAGATGGGATCTTTTGCCCCTTGTAGCAGAACAAAATATTGACGTTTTCAGAGAGCACTTTGATTTTGTTGTGTAATTAAGCTAGCTAGACTCCTCATCAAAACCAAACAAATAAAATAAATGAAAGAAAATGAGCGTTAAAAAATGGTTTGATTGGGGGTAGACGGCAAAGCCCCCCCTTTCCCTCTCTTTTGCACGCTTGCACGTTTGTGGGAGATCCGAGATGAAGAATAAGTTGGTTGCGGTGCAAAGTGGGGCTGCGCCTTTCACCCCTTTGGTTGGCAAGCCAAAAACCTGTTTGATTTGTGCAACAAGCTTCCAAGAAGCCGGTCGTGTCCCCCGCGCTGAAGCGCTCACACCGTCGCAATGAAGGGCAACTACGTAACGTAAGATAGTATGTATTTTCAATCCCATTGATTCAAACCTTAAATGTGACAGAAAGCGAGGAATTGACCTGTCAATATGCATAATTTCGCTTGAATATGTTTTGAATTAATTTCTGCGACAGTCTGCAAAAAACGATAAATGTGTTTGTGGTCTTATATCTCCATACACAAGAGCACAATTCCAAAACCCTATATTGTCCCTAGTTAATATAGATATGAAGATTTGTATTTTATGCTATCAATACAGCATATTCTGAAATGGAGTTGATATTAGGTTTGGAAATTTCGTTTCTGCGACAAAATTCAAAAAAAAAAGGTAGGTCTCCAATAGGGCAATACTGGCTCTTTAACGTATATGACGCGGGCTGAGGAATATCGGGGCGCTGCCCCAAATAAGTTGGTTGCGGTGCAAAGTGGGGCTGCGCCTTTCACCCCTTTGGTTGGCAAGCCAAAAACCTGTTTGATTTGTGCAACAAGCTTCCAAGAAGCCGGTCGTGTCCCCCGCGCTGAAGCGCTCACACCGTCGCAATGAAGGGCAACTACGTAACGTAAGATAGTATGTATTTTCAATCCCATTGATTCAAACCTTAAATGTGACAGAAAGCGAGGAATTGACCTGTCAATATGCATAATTTCGCTTGAATATGTTTTGAATTAATTTCTGCGACAGTCTGCAAAAAACGATAAATGTGTTTGTGGTCTTATATCTCCATACACAAGAGCACAATTCCAAAACCCTATATTGTCCCTAGTTAATATAGATATGAAGATTTGTATTTTATGCTATCAATACAGCATATTCTGAAATGGAGTTGATATTAGGTTTGGAAATTTCGTTTCTGCGACAAAATTCAAAAAAAAAAGGTAGGTCTCCAATAGGGCAATACTGGCTCTTTAACGTATATGACGCGGGCTGAGGAATATCGGGGCGCTGCCCCAAAAATCCAAACCAACGACCATCGACGCAAAGCTCTTTTCAAGATCATCTAAGCAACTTATGTATCGATGCTCTCTTGCTAACGCTACCTTAACCAGAAAGAGATATAGAAGAAGTGCAAACGTACGAAGCTATTCAGACTTATAAGAATCAAGCGGTTCATATTGTACTTTGCTAGTACATCCTTTTTTATAACAACATAGTAATGTACAAAAAGCATCGAATATACCAGAAACATATGCAAAGAAATGCTATTTGTAGATCTATTTGTAAAGTTCCCAGGAGAAACTTTACACTAAATGATTGCAGTTGGCAGATGCAAGTCAACACCATTATGTTATCTCTCACAATTTTATCAATATTGACAATATCGTCAAATGCTACTATACATCCATCGACAATTCAATCAAAAGGATTCAGGACTATCCAACAAGGTTTTACTCAAAACGAATTACAAAAACTAGAACATATTGTTGGACAAGATGAAAAATTACAAAAACTTAGTCTTATGCTACTTTCTTTTCGCGGTGGGGCTGAATTTTCAAGTGGGAATAACACTTTGAAAGATGATCAAGATGATAGTAATTCAAACCTATGGGGATCTATAAGTAGTGCATTCCAAATGAATATTGATGCAAAAGATGAGTTACTCACTGAGGTAGTGGACGATTTAGGATCTGCTGATGAAGAATCACAAGATGATGAGACAGATGAAGAAGAGTCAAGTCTTTCATCAGATGAAGATGAACCAATAGAAGAGGAAGAAATTACTATAACAAATGAACTTTCTGATGGGAATGAAGAAGATTCGGACATTCATATTCACGAAGATGAAGATACAACTGAAGAAGTTGAGGATCTTGACGAAGAACAAAGCGAGGAAGAAACTATGAATAATGTAAATCCAACAGTTGAAGTCGTTCACGAAGATCAAGATATAGATGAATTTGACGAAGAGGACGAATATGATGTCGAGGAGGTAGAGGATAACATTGAGGTGACAAATACATCAGATTCTGAGAATGAAGAATCTGATAGTAAAGAGGAAGATAATCTGGACAACGCAATAAAAGATAATACTCAAATGGAAGACATTGAAATCATGAACGAAGCAGATGAATATATTTCCACTGACACCGAAGCAGACGAGGAAACTGGACATGTTTCAGTTTTTGAAGACGTTGGCAGTTCAACGAGCGACTCGGAAGTTCTACCCGCAGATACGACATATCAAATGCCAACAGAATCCTTGGAAGAAATAGTAAAGAAAGAATGGGATATGATTCCAGAAACTGAAGTGGAAGATGAAGGAAAGGAAAATGAACTTAGAAAAGGATCCAAACGAGAAAACCAGAAGAATGCTAAGAAAAAAAGCAAAAAGAAGAATGAGCAAAGGCACGAGAAAGAACAAAAGGATTTGAAAACGAAATCAAGTGACGAGAAGAAAAAGAAAAAGACATCCCAACCAATCATATCTCAGAGAAGAAATGAAGAAAGTCCAAAGCAGACAATGAAAGAGCCAAGTCAAGTAATGAAAGAAGCTATTATGAAGAGTACACCTTCTCAAAATACTCAGCAAAGAAGTCAAGAAAGCCCTTTTATTTCCTCAGGATTGGTGAGTAATTTTGTTCATCATTTACTATATTTTGTCCTAGCCATGTTTGACTGAACGTGTTATTTACCAGTGGGAGACGATCGATAAATACTCTTCTTTCGGGCTTTCGGTAACACACGAAGAACTTCGTTTATCAAGACGGCTTCGTACTCTAAGAAAAACAGCAGCCCACTACACTGGTTTGCATGGCTTCATTAGTGGCAAGGGTAAATCAGAAGTTAGCAAAACAATTGCCTCGTCAGAAGGCCAAGATCTCAACGATCAAGAAGTTAGTGATATACGCAAGCGCATTGCAGCCATTGAAGCAGCAAGGAGAAGGATAGCATCTGTGACAGCAAGCACCTCTGCTTCTAAACCAAATGTGAAGCTATCGGATATTCCGCGATGGAGAAGACCATTTGCACGAAAAGCCCGTCGTCTTGCTCAAGCAAATGCTGAAGCAGATGAGGGTGATGTAATAAACCCTACTCCACGAGACTTCACTAACATTGAGGAAGAACAGAGTTTTTTCACCGATATCCCAGACCCCTCTGTGCCACCTATGAAACCTGTCATCAGCGAAGAAGACAGAGAGAAGGTGAAAGAAATTGATCGTTTAATACAAGAAGGACAAAGACGTATACTCGAGCTACAAATACAGAAAGACGAACTTCAAAAGAGCCCAAATCCTCTTTATAACTATACAGCCCCAATTGAAGATAGCGAAAGTAGTGATGATGAGGACTTTGGGGATGGTGTCGATAAAGCATTCACTGGATCTCGAGTTTTCAACTTTCCTTCTGAAAAGCTTGTTAGCGAATACATTGAAGAACTTTATTCTATGCGTAGATTGCAGAAAATGAATCATACGGAACTTTGGAAACGAAAGGTCTCTTTTAGTGACGAAGAAGATGAAATAGGCGACGATCTCCTTACTCCTTCAGGAGACGCCAGAAAGTTGTATGAAAACAAAGAACGTCGAAATGGGAATACAAGGCGAAATGGGAATGGGGCAGGTGGAGGAAGCTGGCTTCTTCGCCAAAGCCTTGGTACAGGAAGTAAACTTGGCGAAAAGATTGGCGAAGCAATTGAAACTGCAGCCTATCGGGGTGTGTGTTCAGCTGTTATGTCAGTGCTCGCCAGAAGTATCGCAGCACTTCATGGAGTCAATGTGATGAAGCATTCAGACATTAGATTATTTGTGGAAAGTGCGACAGATTTGCCGCCAGTATCGAAAGCAATGTTCGAAGGAGATGATTATGCAAAAGAAGCTATAGGTAAAGCTATTCGAAAAGGTTCTAAGAAGAAGAGGAAAAGGAAACGCGCTTATCAGTTTGGAAGTAACTCTGGTGATGACTCATTTGTACAACGGGACGCAGTTGTCGAAACACTCATTTCTCATTGTCAAATATCAGCTCCATTGCTCAAACTCTTCCCTCAAGCATGGCAGCGTGCTTTACTTGGAAACATCATCACCCTCATTGCTGCTGTAGTATCCGATTTTGCCGAAGGAGTACAATTCCAAATTCTTGGTCATCAACTTTCGTTTTCATTTAAACCAATCACAGAAGCTGATATGATTCAACATATTGGAGTTGGCGGCTTCCGATTCAATCATCGACGTGCCAAACCAGAAGAATTTGAAGCAGCAGTTCGAGCAACTGCCGAGGATATCAGTCAAGGCCTTGGATTCCTTGACAGATGGCATCAACGTGCACTTGGCGGGGACCTATTACGCGCCCAGATAGGTAATTTGATAGCTAGAGTTGTATTAACTCTTGTCGACGAGGTACTCCATTCGGCCAGAATGGACTTATGGTCATCCCAAGTAGGTGGACCGAGAGTTGTTGCTGGTCTCGAATATAGAAGCGACAATATTGATGATGCAATTGATAACTAATAAGAAGTACCTTATCATTATTTTTGAAAGAAAATGACGAACACTGTACGTACTTATTACGTACTTACTCCTCCTCATCCTTGTTGAAGTACGCAATTATGATGTTGACCACGTTGAGCACATTCATCTGACGTGGCAAGATCACTTCATAACTTATGGCTAATTTGGATAAAAATTCTCTTTTCGAGGAAAAACACGAGGCAACAACACAAAAGAAGATGAGCGATGCGCTGTGGGGAAATCTTCAGTTGCTCATCTCTGATCCTGCGTTTTGTCAGTTCTCAGTTCTTTTCTTTCGCTGATGTTTTAGATGTATCGTATTTCTATTTGAATACCACTATCGTATCTTTAAAAGCAGACTATCTATCACCTATCAATTACAAAAGTGTAAAGAGCATTACGGTTTTAATATCATGGGGGTGAGTAATTTATTTGTGTACTGAAAAGTAGTGGACTCGACTCATAATTAGCGGGGAAGATACCAATCCAGGATCCAGGATGTGTTCTTTTTCCTCAGCACTTTTTACTTATTATTGAAAAAATATGTGAACAATATCTAATCATATATAATTTGAAATATAGGAAAACGGGCAAAACTCAAATAACGATCTTCAGGTCGTCATATCAGCATCAGGAAGAGCTGATCTGAACACAGGACAGAGCAACGGAGAAAGAGTAGCCAGTCTTATACACGCCATCACCATATCTCAACCAGTCCAAACGTGGACGGTAATCAGAGCTCACGTCGACTTTGTAACACTAGGTAATGCGCTATCAACTGTGATTGCTGGTATTCCCCAGTGTCCAACTGCTCCATTATTTTCTCAGCTCAATCTCAGTCCTAATGATGAGGTTGCACAGATTATCAAAGTGAAAAATGAAGCACAACAGTGGCTGAGCAATGTTTTGCTGTTTCCTGGCGCAAGGGAAAGTCCTGCAGTTCAGCAATTTTTGTGCTACGGAGCAAACACTGTACCTCCTCAATACCAGGGCGTGAACTGGATTACTACAAATAACGCTTCTGCAAACCAGCGAAGCGGAACATATGAAAACTCTGGTACCAATAATGGAACCAACGGAGCTGACTTTGAGATGGAAGAATCCATGTTCTTTGGATGCCATGATGACCATCATGATAGCGAGGGAGAGGTAGACGACGAGGATGATGATTATGATCCTGATTATTTCTCTCCTACTCAACGCTATCAACCAACCGTTGAAGAAGTCACTCAAGATGACATGCTCGATCTTCAGAATAATGCTGATGATGTCGAAATGATTGAGGATGTAGGATCTTTTGCTCAAAGTATGGGCGCCTCGCATTTGGGAAGATCTCTTCAGCTACAAGCTGAAATGTCGAATTATAAAAAGAATACTTCGACTCTTCCTCAAGACAAACGAGAAGGAATCAATATTGGAAGTAAACTTAGTAAAACTTCACCAGGTGTATCAAATGGAGGAGGTGGAATTGGTAACGCAGTCGCTAATGCAGGTATTGATGGCCTTAGTGATAGTTTTTATCAAAAAGCTCCTGTTTCCGCACCTAGACTTGACTCATTCAAGATGATCAAGGTTGTAGGAAAGGGTTCATTTGGTAAGTTTCATAATTATTTCCGACATTTTTTTCAGAACAAATGCTTAACTGCTATATAAAACTTCAGGAAAAGTTTTCTTGGTGAGAGAAATTAAAACACAAGAAATGTTTGCTTTGAAAGTTCTCCGTAAGGATAACATTATTAAAAGAAACCAAGTAGAACATACCAAAACAGAAAGAAGCGTTTTAGGATACGTCGACCATCCATTTATTGTTGGATTAAAGATGGCATTCCAGTCAAAAGACAAGCTTTATTTCGTTTTGGACTATTGTGCAGGTGGAGAACTTTTCTTTCATCTGAGTAAAGTTGGAAAGTTCAATGAACATCGCGCATCATTTTATGCTGCCGAAATCGTGTTGGCACTTGAATACATCCATCAACTTGATATTGTTTATCGTGATTTGAAACCAGAAAACGTACTATTGGATGCTAGGGGACATGTTCGTCTTACTGATTTCGGATTATCAAAGGAAGGAATTACAAACAGTAGTAGTGGAGCTAATAGTTTTTGTGGAACTCCTGAATACCTAGCTCCTGAAATCTTGAATAGACAAGGACATGGACGTGCAGTTGACTGGTGGAGTCTAGGAGCACTGCTATATGAAATGCTAACAGGATTACCCCCATTTTATTGTAGAGATAGAGAGAAATTGTTCGAAAAGATTAGAAGAGGTCATCTTGAATATCCTAGATCTCTTTCCGCGAGATCACAGACATTACTACGTGGGCTTCTAACAAAAGACCCAAAACATCGTCTAGGTAGTGGACACGACGACGCCGCTCCAATTAAGTCGCATGCGTTCTTCAGTGGTACCAATTGGGAAAAGCTAATGAAGGGTGAAGTCCCTCCACCTTGGGACCCGCAAGTACAAAGTAGCTTGGATACTAGTCAATTTGACGAAGAATTTACAAGTATGCCAATTTTCAGTCCCTCTAGCTATCAACCAGCAGGATTTGGAAGTACTCCTCAAGACAATGTTTTTGAAGGTTTCACTTTCACAAATAGCAGATTCCACGGCCCACATGGAGATGGAAAGTAAAAAACTTGTTTCATATCAGGAATGTGTCTGATAAAGTCCATTACTCAGTATCTTATTCATATGGTATCAACATTTCTTCTAAAACCCCTCTTATTCAGCTTAATATAATAGAGGTAAAGAAATTGCTTCCCACGCACCAAGTGAAAGCAATAAACTATCTAAATATGTAAAGATAAATCACTTAACTTATTCACATTTACATATGAATGATCGAAACAAACCAGTCGCGAACTCCTCCTGTTTAATTATGTGCAGACCAGCAGTATCTTGAATGAATTTCTCCACATTTTGATTAGATACGCAACCCTTACCGCCAAAAGTAGCAGATGGAGCAGCAGTAAGGTCCTGATATGCTCCTATGAATGAATTTGAAGATCTAGAATTTTCAATGAGTAATATTCGACCTGTTTCCTTCTTTACAACATTTGACATTTGAGAAAGACATTGCTTAGCTCCTATATTCCCCATTACACATAAACTGAAAGTATCAACAATGGTATCGAAAGATTCTGGCTCAAACTTATTTGCTAGTTCTGATGTTGCATCTGCACGGACGAAATTGATATCTACAAATTCTGGAATGTCTAAATTTGCAAGTTTAGATTTTGCCTCACCCATCATACCTTCCGAGATATCAAGAAGGGTGAGTGATGTAACTCCATCATTCGCTGTTGGAGATGATGCAAATTTATATTTTTGTAGATTCAACCCTGTCCCCACGCCGATTTCGAGTGTTCTGCCTCTAGCTTGTTGTAACAATTTACTCCTCGCGGCTTCGATTCCTAACGAGTCCGCTACTTTTCCTCCGTCTAATTCATCATATGTAGCAGCATATTTATCATATGACTTTTGTGCTTCTTCAGAAGAAATGGCATCGGCGCGAGGAGCACTAGCTGCAAAAACTAACCCACAATTAGCTGTTACAAGCAGATTATGGAAAGTTTCTTGTATCATTGAGCGACGTGACCCGCAATGGACTACGTTTTTGATAAGAGTCGTCTCAGTAGTGTCATCAACACGAAGTTGTAATGAAGAGTGTCTCGAAGATGATGACAGAATCTGGAAGCTAGAGCACTGAACTACACAAAAGAATGCAATAAGATGCGACAGTGCACACATGACTACGATGTTATCTGGTTTTCAAACGAAACTTGTAGAAAATGATGAATAGTTTACAATAATATATCTATGGTCTAGGTAATAATAGGTACCATGTACCATAGGACTACCATCTACTATCATGAATAATGAGCCGTGTCGGAGGGAAGAAACTGAAAAGAAAAAGACTGAAAAGGAAAAGGCAGGGGAAAGGAGGTCATTAATTGAAAAATTCTGTCTCAACGTACGAAATACGAAGCCCATCAAAATGTGATGTGTCTGTGTCAACAAAGAAGTGAGTGCACATTCGGTACAAGGAATTACGTACGGACCGTGCTGTTGTTTCAAAACAAAGAAGAATTTCAAGAATCAAAAGAATCTTCATAATAAATACACATCACAGACCACTCCTAATTTGCAAAATCTTGAGAATCTTGGGTAACTTTTTACCATCATAGTCTCTCTATCAGTAGCAGTAGTTTGCTCATTAGATCTTACTTGAAAGTTTCAACACCAATCAATAGTACCAATAAGTTCCGACTATGCTCCGGTATTTTTCATCTTTCTCACATCGAACAAGTAGAGCAGCAGTTTTTTGCACATCTCGAAGAACCCATGCGTCGAGCACGACTATTGCAAACATAAACATTGAATCTTCCTATGGAGAACAAAGCAGTAATGTCAAGAGACATGAACATAGAGAGTTCAGTACTGCTGTTCAACACTATGGAGGAGAGAAATTCTCATATAACCCAGAATTGTTGCAGTCAGTCCATAGTATGGCAGAGTTTGAAGATATTCAAGTATTAGGAACAGAACTTACATTAAAAGAGGCAGGTGCTGTCGTACAAAGTAAAGAAGATGTTTTTGACAAGGTAATTATTCTCGTTGCCCATACTGAGGCAGAGATTGTTACTAAAGAACATTCAGATGCGAGTTTTGGACATAAAGCTGAAGGAGATATTGCTCTCACCAGTCAGGTATATAACAAAATCTATTTCTTCTATAATATGTTCACAACGAGATTCATCTCACATTTTGATCTGTTTAACAGGGGATAGGTCATGCATTCAAAATGACTGGTACAACAGGTGCTTACTGTAATCCAAACACAGAGCTAGTTCCACAACTCTTTGTGGTCCCTCCTTTACGTTGCGCAATTGAAACTGCTCTTATTTCTTTTCCATACAATTGCCCTGGGTCTATTTCAGAAACAAAATGGGTTGCATATCCTTCATGTAGTGATTCTGATTTTGTGTCGCCACTTGATGGTATGAAGAAAACATTTTCAGGAATCGATTATAGCCTTCTTGAAGAGACTGACGAATTCAAGGATAATTTCTTGTCATGGTTGAAAAGCAGAGACGAGAAGATCATCGCAATTGCAAGTACTCCGTCCTGGATAGACAATATCATGCAAACAATTGATTCTGAGACCAAATGTAAACCTTTGAGAGCTGCTGGTATCAAATTCTGCACATAATTTCCTCTGTTAATAATATCAATACACGTATACATAAGATTCATTCTTGTACATAATAACCATAATCATATTGAATTGTCCTACATCGCAATTTTTATTGAAAGTACCTCGAACGTTCTTGTAGTTATGTCAAAGACCATCATAGACTAATCATCTCAACATGAGTTAGTCGTGAGCATTGTCATTCAAATTCAGAGTATAGGAAAAGATTGTTACCATTATGGATACTGAAGTTAATCAAAAAGGTTTTCTGGATACGAACAGAGAACAGATAAAACTTCAATATTGAAGAAAACAATTTTCATTTCTTTTATTCTGTCATTTTTTAAATATATGTAATTTAGCGTGTTTTAAAAGAATAAAAAGCTTTCGTGTCGGTTGATACGACCGCTCCTCTTCGGCTACAAGCTACAAATACGACTTTGTGCAAAACATGGACATCATCATACATCACATAACAAAAAAAAGGTAAAATGAAGATGGGTATACTCGTATACTTTTTTCTTTTCACTGTATCTGCACTTGTAAATTCTTCGGATGGCCAATGCGTAGATGATAGTTCGTTCCGCTTCGAGCTAGGGAATGGTAAAACACGGAAATGTGCTTGGCTCAACAAGGGCAAGAATTCTGCCAAGCGCATCAAAAAATTTTGCAAAAGAGGTCATATTTTTGGTGCCTGTCAAGATACCTGCAATAATTGTAATTGTAATGATACGCTGGATTACCAATTTACAGTCATTAACTCGGGTAAGAGTAGATCGTGTAGCTTCTTCACGAATGAAAAGAAGGGAGTAAGGCGTAGAGCAAACTATTGTGACCCTAATGGGGCTTTATTCAACGGCAAAGCTGAGGCCGCTGATGGCACACCAACTTTGCAGGGAACACAGAAAGGAGCAGTAGCTGCTGGCTGTGTAAAATCATGTGGCCTCTGCAGTGTGTCAACACCAGTGCAGTCTCCTGTTGCTTCCCCAACACCACCAACACCAACACCACCAAATGATGGACTTTACTCTGTGAAGGCATGTATTGCAGATTCAGTAGGTCAGGCATCTTGTACACCAGTTGCTGTAGATGATATTCGTTATATGAAGCAACCTGCAGCTGATAGTTGTGAAGAGAGGGAGGGACAAAAAGGAAGTGTTACATATGTGGACTTGGTCTTGCCACAGGGCAAAGTTTTATATGTGCAAGTCTCTACATTTGTACAAGGACAAAGTGGCGCAAGGGGATTTTTTGTTAGACCAAGTCGAAAGACACGCAACTGGGGGCTGGCAAAGCTTGCAAATGGAGATACTGAGGCATCATTTTTCTTGGCTGATACTGGACAATTCTCAGTTGAATTCGCTCAAGATTCTTTGTGGAGGAATAAGAATCAAGCCACCACATTTGATGCCCTTATGCTTTTTGTTAACCCTGAGATAACATTACCCAATTCGAGTAGTTTGATCGAAATTTCTTCAACGAGTAGTAGAGTATTTGAAAATCTTGGGCCCAATAAGAGTTATGTATTCAAGGCAGGGATTACATATGATTGGGGAAGAGATCATGTATTCAAGGTTCATGATAACACCCAAGTATATTTTGAGAAAGGAGCATACGTGAGAGCACGGATTGTACAAACAGAAAAGAAAGTGAAAAATGTTATTCTAAAAGGGTACGGAACTCTCGATGTCCACTATGATTTAGAGCCAGATTTAATTGGCATTTCTGACGATGCAACCCGCCAAAATGTGGGAATATATGGAAAAAATATTCAAGTATTTGGTTTGACACTCATCAATACAAATCCTACATGCGGATTGTTTGGATATTGTCTCAACATCAATGCTAATTGGTCACCTTTGACAAATGATGATGAACCCTTCGATGCTTTTGATTTGCAATTAAAAGACCCGCCATATAAATTTCGTCAAGCTCATTGTCAAGAAAAGAATATGGATGATAGTCCAAACACAGACTTCACGAATTGCCCAACAAGTCACGACGATGGTCAAAAAGTGTCTTATGTAAAATGCATGACTTGGCAACTTGGACAAGACGGTTTAAATGCTGGGAAATGGGGCACTGTCGAGAATTCTTTTGTTCGCACTGTCGATGATGCTATTAAGCCATGGGATTCGAACGGGGTCTACAAAGATATTACCATATGGCAACTTACTCTTGGTTGGCCTATAAACTTTGGGTGGTGGAACTGGAATCAACCAGACGTCGACACAATTGTAGACAATGTTTACATTATACATAACCACAACTGGGTGACAAGCCCAAATTGGCCAGAAACTTCTTCGGGGCAATGTATAGTAGGAGGAGTGTATGGATCTGGCAGTGTCAAACAAAGATATGTTCTAAGCAATATTTATGTCGAGACAGCTGCCAGCTGTGCTGTTGGATTACAAATTAGTAAGAAAGCGTACAGCCGACATCTCACTCCCGAAGGATGTGTTGGAAATATGAATGATATGAGCATCAATGGCATTTACTTTGATGAAGAGTTTTATCAAACGGGAGGATATAACAATTTCTTGTCTGGGGAGCCTACTCCCGCACCAGGTTGTACAGGAGATTTAAGTGGTAGGATTGAAAATATGTCGATAACTGGATTAGTCGCCGGTAAAGCGCTATCAAAATCTGATTTCATTGTAAATGATAGTACTGTCTCGAATCTTACATTTGGTACTGCCGTTGATCCCAACGAACAAGATCGCAACTACACAAAGTACTCAAATAAAAATGCTTATGTGGGAAATGGTGGTTTGGAAATAGACGATGTTGCCGTCACCGTTCGATCAGCAGATCAATGTCAAGATCGTTGTTCATCGGACTTGTCTTGTGAATGTGTAGTTTATAGATCTACCACATCAAAATGTTGGAAGCTCAAGAGTTGCATACCAGCAGAATTTGATGACGGGGATGGAATCTATGATGTGTATGTAAGGAATTTGGTGTAGAATATTTCGTGTTTTTCACTTCGCACTTGTACAAGGAATAAATTATGTGAACCTTTTTTGGAAATTTGATAGCTGCGTTACTCGGTATATTTTCAAACAGTTACGGTGTAATAATAGTTTGCATTCACTTAAAGGACCTTTCACCTGGTTCGGCTTCTCTTCTTTTTTGCCTGTACGTATGTATATACAGAGCTCGGTCAGCCAACTTACAACTTTATGCGGGAATCAATGTTATATGCATGGAAGCTTCTCAGATGAGGAACTGATGCTTCTGGTTGGTTCGCACGAAACCCTCTCAACCACCAACCTTGACACTTTCTTGATACAAAATATATACATGTTCCTAGTGTACTAATCACTTCACTTCAAAAAGATATCTGCAAGAAATCGTAAAAATCTAATGTGTATTATCGGATACGACTCGCTAGGCAATACAGCAGAGTTTCTTCTCCTGGAAGATTATTACTTGAATCCGCAGATCAAGATTGATGATGATAAGCACGGAGAATCATTATCTGGAACAGATGAGAATTTGGAGCAAATGCAGGAACTCACATCTGCATCTACTAGTCCAATTGATACATCAAAAGCATCATGTACTAAGGAAAACACATGTTATAAACCGCAATATACTCTATCCGAAAGAATCAAGATCCCTATCTCTTGTTATTCTAACAGTCAAATTGAAAGCAAATCTTTCACGTGTTCTGCCTGTGGCTCTACCTGTCAAAAGTGTTTTTCTCGCGACAGCAGTTATAAGGCACCAAAACATTATTTCAGAACGATTAAAAGAAATGAAAGTTGATGGAAATTATCGATAGCAAGATGTTCTAGAAGAAAACGAAACTAAAAGAAATTTCGAAAATAGCAGTAAACACACATTCACATCTTCTTTTACCAATCAAATGTAAACTAAATATTTAAATGTAGTAGGTTTGAAAGAATGGGTAAGATGATTTCGGAACAATCTCAAACAAAATTACTTTATTTCATTATTGCTTCTTCCTAGGCAGCTTCAGGGACCTGGAAAGACAAAGTCAGAGATGGAATTCCTTAGTTCCTTTTATACACTGGACTACCTTTCAATGCAAAAGCGACTGCGACTTTTAGTACAGGACATCGATTTTGTTACCCTGAGAAAATAGAGTGGTCTAGGTAGAAATAGTAATTTTAATAGTTTACAACAAGTAGCTAGAGGTAGGTTACCGTAGTAACATACGAGTACACCTGCTCATTGCTCATACACCATTAGGTGGTACCAACTCTCTTTAAGGATGAGAAGCGAGAGCGAGAGATGAGAACAAGGAGTGACATCAACTCTAGTACATACGAGATATTTCTCGCCCTTTCCTTCCCATTTTCATTTGTTTCTGCTTTCTTCTGAGCAAATTTCCTCTTTCATTTTGTTGGTGTGTTTTCAGTGGAAAAAACTGCACAAAACCGATCGGTTTCATAACTTTATTACTGTAAAGAAAGATGGTTGTAGTTCCTAAAATTATTTGCAATAAGACTGTTCTTAATGTGTAAGTTTTTAGAATACATATACTGGTCGGGAAGGGGAAAAAATTTCGTTTGTTTGTATCCCATCTCTTTGTATTGACCCTCGCTAAATTTCTCGATTACTTTTGATAGATCAAGAACTGCTTCTCTTTTTGGTAAGTCACATTCATTTCCATAGCTTTCTTCGAGAAATTTTTAATCTCATGAATTTTTATAGCATCCAAGCAAGGTGTGAAGATGGGAAAAGTAACTGCAGAGAAATCCTTTAAGAATGTTGGTGCTGGGGCAAAGTTTTCTCTTGGTAGTGGCGTATCTGCTTCTTCATTGGCAAGTCTCTCCAAGCCTTTCAATACTATCAAGAAAGTTGTTAGATAGAAAAGCCAGCAGTTGTAGTAGATTGAATTCATAGATTTTCGATTTTCGTTCACTAGCTAGAAAATGAGAAGAAATTAGTACTAGAAAAATAGTGGGGTCGAAGAATCATCGCAATTCATTTGGGCTATTATTATTGGCACAATTTTAAACTAGACAGAATAATTATGTTATATATGATGGTATGAATCATATTAATCACACTTTTTGCGTGGTTCATACAATGAAATTCAATGCAGTATCAAGCGAAGAGTGGTGAGGTGTGAAATTCTTCAAATGGACACTTTTTGAGGGCATCTCACATCTCACCTCGTATACAATAGAGATACGGAGTTCATGGATATTTTTTCAATCGATAGTACTTATATCCACATACTACATATTTACTATTTTCATTTATTTTAAAATTACTTAGTAACCACCATATTTACTTCCCCCGAAAGCATTACGTTCTTTTCTGCGACGACAGCAACAACAGCATGTGCAAAAGAGAATAAGAAGTAGCGCTCCACCTCCAGCAAATATTGCTATTCCAAGATCTCTATTTTCTTTGAACCATAGAAGAAACTTCTTCCAGAGATTTTTAATATATTCAATTGCTTCATCGATATCAATAGGTGACAAGTTTTGAATGTCGTAATCATGATCCTCATCAGTTTTCTGCACAGGAAATCTTCCACTATTGGCTGTCTCGTCGGTTGCAGGGAAAATATCTGCTGCACAGTAGTCAACAGTATAACCTTCAATATCATCCAGTGCCGCAATTGTGACGAGTGAGAGAGGCTGATACAAATTCGCTTCAAAGAAACCAGTCATTAGTTCACTGCTTTTACTCGTTTTGAAAGACTGCTCTTCCCAATGCGAACTATATAGTGAAACGTGAGATCAAAAGTAGACCTTAATACAGAGTGAAAAGTTTCAATCGTGTACTTACCATGCAGTTCCTACAGATCCCTCGTTTTCAAGATATAGCGCCTGGCCAGGATAGAGATTATCATATTCAGCCTTGGCGAGACTGCAAGAATATTCAGCTTGCTGAGTTGGATTGTTTGGATTACAACCTGATGCACAATTCCCGCTTGTTCCAACTAGACCAAGCACGTGTCCCATTTCATGAAGAATAATTGTTCTTGCATCAGCTATTGGCATACTTTCAAAATCAGCAAGATCAAACTTCATAACACCTGATACCGCAGTCCCTTTAGCATCGCCGCTCTTTCTTCTGTAAATTGCACCAGCAGATCCTAATGTACCGCCTACTCCATCAATAGGTTCTAAGGCATAACCGATGACAACATCATCTACTGGACCTGAATATTTCTTCGAGAACTGACCGCCAAACCAATCATCATAGCTCCCTGCTGCATAACCAGGGAGGTCTCCAATGATTACAGCTTGCCATCTTGCAGCAGCATCACTGAAAGCTGTAGTCAGATCTTCACTGATGGGATTATCACTCATATCCACAAGATCAATGAAATAGTTTGATTCTTGTAGTTCACAAGTCGTGAGATCTACACCGTTTGAAGGAGCTGCTGCTCTCGCTCCAGGAGCGAGACCTAGGAATACAGATAGATAGTGATGTAACTTCATTTCTTTGAATGAATCCACCTAGGAATTAAGCTGTATCGTTCGAAAGTTTTTGTTGAAAGTGGCAATAACAGAGTAGAAGTAGTGATAAAGAAGATACAAAGAATTCGGGATCAAAAATTGAGACGTTGATTGAGAGTAGAAGTGGAATTTAGCACGACTCCAGACTGACAACAAATGGGAGATGTACGTACCATACTTACTGAACAAATGAAAAAGCCCCTCTTCCCTCTTCCCTCGTGAACACCTTTCTACTGTACAGTAGTAACAAACACTGCTTTCATTACTACTTGTACATCCCACTAACATACATTATTTGTATATATAATACAATCTCACAAGAAATATGAGCTTCAAATTGTAAGTGAGTTCATGTTGGACTTTTATAAATTTCTAGTTCTATCAACCTTGGATGATGTGAAAGAGACTCATCAAACGAAAGACCAATGCTCGTGCAGCAGCTGTTCTTGCTTGCTTGCTTATTCAAAAGCCTCTTTTCTCAATGCACTCACTTATTTCATATTGTTTCATATCAGACTACTATTACCAGAGAATAGGGAGGTTGCAAGAAAGTTAGGGATTGCTACGGCCCTAATGTTTACATTTCCAATAATTACATTTTATATCTGTTTCTATTTTATATTTCATGGAAAGGAAGAGCCACTGGCATGGAGTGGGTTTGCCGCAGTAGGAGCGGCGAATATTGTCGTGGCGGGATATGTTTATTCGGCATTTAGTGAATCCGATGAAGATTTTTTGAAAGATCAAAAGAGAATGTTTGACAATGATGAAAGTGGTCCACGGGTGGGAGCTTTTAAGCAAAGGACGGACTAAGGTGAATTACAAATATGATGAAAAATAATCAGCGTAAATGATGTTTTGATAATAGAATAGAGAGCAGAAATATTCACTGCATCTTTTGATTAGGTAAATTGAAATTGGGAAACGATTTTGGTCGCCTGAATATGACAGACACTGAAACATGGCACTTTATTCACCTGAAAGAGGACGCTACAATATCTATCTTTTTAAAATATAATTCTCAAGTCTACTTTATTTATCCTTATCCGATTCATAGATGGTATGGTATGGTCAATAAAAAAGGAAACATGCAAATTCAAAACTGTTTCAATTGTTGCAGAGGCATCTCCCAACCCAAAGAGGTACAATTTGCCAGAGGAAGACAGTTCATGAGAACTCTGGCTGATAGCTGTGATAGCCCAAGCAAAAAATCTTTTCCCATTATTGAAACAGCAACATGCAAGAAGGGATGAAATCATCGCTACCTAGTCTCGAGAGTCGGCCAACCATCTTCCTAAGATTCACAGAAAAGGCAAATGAGGGATTGGTGAAAGCAGTGGAAGAAAGGTTGGTTGAAGATGGGATCATCGTGTTTCGAGAAAAGGATTCTGAGAATAAGACCCTTTTTGGTGTCACAGTCAAAAAGAATCATTTTGAAAAGGAAGCTGAACGATGTGCAGTTCACAAACCATGCAAAGTGGAAGGCTTACAAGGTTCTCTCTCAGCTTTCAATGGATCGTACCTCATGAAACCATTTGAAATAGTGAACAGAATGCTATTTCAAAAGAGTCATGATGAAGGCACTGTCTATTATGACTCGGAAGGTATCTTTACTTCTGCAGATCGCATCTATGTTCTATATGAGGATTTGGAGGCCCTTCCTGTATTGAAAATTAGAAATACAAGCAGTAATCTTGTGCGAGTATTGAATGAGACCCTCAAGGTTCCTTCTGACGATATGACATCAGTGTATAGAGACATGTATCTTTTTGATACTCTCATGAATAACGATTTTGTTGATGTTCTTGCTCCAGTGCATCATCCCAACATCAGCGAGGAAATATGGAAGGAAACTTTTAAATTTCAAAGTTCTCTTCCTGTTGAAAAGATCAACGCGTATTACGGATCCGAAATAGCATTTTATTTTGAATGGATGAATTTTTATAACATTGCCTTGCTTGTTCCGTAAGTGTCACTTGAATATTTATAGACTTTTCTTTTATTTATTTTGAGTGAACTAATGAAAAATGCGTTGTAGTGGTGGTTCTGGACTCATCATCTATCTACTGCGTACATTTGTCTTTCATGATACAGTCGATACTTGCCGACTTACACCATTACATGGTTTAATTACATTTTGTTGGGCAATCGTCTTTCTTCAGTTTTGGATTCGTCGTGAGAACACTCTTTCTTATCGATGGGGAACATCAAAACTAGAAAGTCAGCTTGATGTTGGATCATCTGTATTTACGACTAGACACGAGTTTCGAGGAAAAGAACGTTTGAGTGAAGTGACTGGAAAGAGAGAAAAATATTATCCAGCAAATATGCGGAGGTTGAAGTATGTAGGGAGTGCTCTCGTCACAATATTCCTCCTTGGCTGCGCTTTCATGGTGATGATTTTGAGTTTGAATCTGCAGGGTTTCATTAAACATCATCATGATCATGGAGATCCTGACTGTGAGCATCCATTCCACTTTCCATCTGTTGCAAAGTTTGCCGCAGAAGGTGCAATTTTTGATACACAGTCAACCTTTTGCTGCTTCATCCCAGTCATTATCCATGTTGCTCTGGTCATGACTATGAACAATCTGTATCAAGTTGTGGCAAAGATCTTGACTGACTGGGAAAACCATGAGAATCAACTCGTCTATGAGAATAGTATCATTATCAAACGTTTCTTCTTTGAAGCAATTGATTGTTACTTGGTCATTTTGTATCTCGCATTCTATGAACAAGACGTAGACAAGGTACGATCAGAACTTGTGTCAGTATTTCATGTAGATACGATACGAAGAATATTATTGGAAGGAGTCGTTCCATATATTTTTCAGAAGCTTTCCCAGAAAAAGACAAAGAAGGAAATAGGCGATGCAAAAAAGAACGAGGATGTTACAAATCCTCAAAGCTCCAATGAATCTTTGCTCGCGCAAGATGCTGCAAAAGATCATTATGAAACATTTGACGACTACATTGAGATGATTATTCAATTTGGATACATTACTTTATTTGCTTCCGCGTATCCACTAGCTCCCTTTATTGCAATTGTTGCCAACTTTTTGGAGATACGTCTAGACATTTTCAAAGTAACATATTTGAGTTTGCGTCCAAGAGTTGTTCCTGCGTCTGGAATTGGAATGTGGAGAACCTTGTTGAGCATCATTGCTTGGGGCTCAGCACTCACCAATTGCTTTATATTCACCTTTTCAAGCATGCAAATGTTACAATTTATGCCAGAATTCTTTGATGTGGACAGTGAAGGAGAGCATGATTTGAAAAGTGGATCTGGAAGGTTTGTAGTGTTCATTATATTTGGTATCGAACGTGCCCTGATCTTGGTTGGAATCTTGCTTGCTTTGGCAATTCCAAATGTACCAGAGAAGGTATTGTTGCAAGAGAAAAGAAAGAAGTACATTGAGTTCAGAAGTAGGCAGGAGGCAAGAGGTGTGTCATCAAATAATTAAAAAGGCATAAAAGAGTATATAGGTGAAATGGAAATGGCAATAAATACATGCAGACAATCTGAGATCAAATCAATAATAATATGAAAGAAGAAAAATGACGATGGTATTTACCGTTTCGCTACGGTTTTTATTTTAGAAATTTAGTCTTACTTTATAAATGGTCACAATTTCCTACTCTTCAAAATCTGTTCCAAAAAAACGATTTTTGAAAAAGAAAGAGTTATTCCAAAAGAGAGAATGAAGATAAACCATCGCATCTATTCTTCCTTTACAAGCAGTTTTTGTGACCTTGTCCATTTATTGTAGACAAAATCTGTAACTCACATTGAAGATGTCTGACCATACCGCGACAGCATCAGGAGACGGTCGACCCATATTGACTGAAAGATCAAAGAGAGTTTCTTTCCAAATAATCGAGAAAGAAAACAAGAATCTGGACAATAAAATAGATTCAAAAGATAAGCATCTAAAGTTTGATCGAAGAAGGTTCCAAAAGCTTTCAAAAATCAGGAATCAACATTACAGCAACAACTCACAGTCAGTAGCAACAAGTAAGGTCTCTTCAATCCCAGAGCCTACAAAAGAAAAGAAGAATAGGAATGTCAGCATCGAATCTGATCAACCCAAAGCAAATAGAATCATCGATATGAATGCGCAAATAAAATATCGCTCATTGGCAAGTCAGTCGAGAAAAATACAACAGGAAAGGCAATCTCTCCATTTGCAGAAATCTCGAAAGAGGAGGAGTCATGAAACTTTCAATATTTTCCAGGAGGAAGAGCAAAAGCTGGAGTCGCCTATAATTGTTGCGTCAAAGCCATTTACAAATAAGTCATTAGGAAAAGCTAATTTAAATGCTAGGAGAGCACTGAAGGATCTTGCGAATAAATACAACCAGCCTTCTCCAACCAATGTCACATCATTAAAACTGAGTGAACCATCAGTTACAAGTACTTCAGTATCTACTCACGAGAGCGAGTGTGGAAGTACTTTTATTGAAACCACAAAAGATAGAGTAGGTGCTTCTATAGAAATAGACCGCTCTTCCAAATGCGATGAATCGATTGCTATGATGACAGCCTGTTTGGATAACAACAGTTACGAGACAAAGGAAACTTCATTAATAGACAAAGTTATTCGTGTCAGCAATGGAGAGTCTATGGCTAATGAGAACAAAATAGAAGAAAGAAGAGAGAATCATGTTGAAGATAATCCTGATATATTGGCGCAGCTGACTTCCATTATTGGTAGCTCAGCCCAATTATCACCAGATTCGCGAGAAAGCCATGTGACCAATTCAAGTGAAGAAGAATCTATACAATCATATCATTTTCCATACATGCATCACGAAGCGTACGAAAACGATGTTTCATCTGTTCTTTCACCACTTACATGTGAACGGAACTTTGAAAGAGCATATGAAAAGAGCAATCGTGGGAAAACATCAGCATTTCGATGGTGCTTGCTAATATGGATGTTTTCTCTTTTCCTTGTGTACGAGAGATGCCTTAGCAACGAAATATATCTCATATCTCAAAGAAGAAGGCAGGTGGAAGCATTCACAACCCACGTTATTCGGCGCACAGAGTATCACCTCAATAGTACAATTCATCATTTTGGTGATTTTGTAGAGTATATCAAGAGTAGCCACATGCTTGCTATGGAACTCATGAAGGATATCATGACTCAAATTGGAAGTGATGATGAACAAAATTCATTTGAAGATATTATAGAGTCAGAGACTGAAGAGCACCGAGATCATATATTTCAATTTGAAGAAAATGAAGTAGAGTCAATTCAATGTGAATGTGAGGCAACTGACCGGTACTTTTATCATGATATGAGTGAATGCATTGCGGCAAATGATATAGATGATGAGAATCTTGCCACTTCTTTTAGTCATCGCTTCTACCAGGATATGACTATATGCTTCAAAGAAGAAAAAACAAACAATCTTGCTTCCCCTTTGATAGAAGAACATGCTGATGGTCAGTGCGAGTCTAGCGCAATAGAAAGCATGTTCTATCGAGCCATGACTGAATTCCAAATGAACAAAACAACCTCGGCAAATGCTTTCCATTTTAAGCCCTATTCGTTTTCCAATCGTTTCACTAGAAGGTCTTATTCACCATCACCGCTAACAAAAATGGTGGTTTTGTATCCTACCGAGGAAAGTAACAAAGATAACTGCTTCTTCAATGACGTTGGGGCAAACCCTAGGATAGATCATCCTTCAGATCTTTTTTGTAAATACTTGGTACCGACACCGTTTGGAAGAAGGAGATTGAAAAAAAGAAGGACTACAAATGATTCTTATCCTCGTAACACGGCGTTTGATTACATGACCTCTGAAGTTGATGACATCAATGATGTTCCAGTCATTGAAATAGTTATGGAGTTCATTCGTAGAATATTGCCAAGTGGGAAGAGAAAAAGTCAAAGTTGACAAGTACCATTTTAAAAATAACAACATCCGTGTACAGCTTCAAAAGTTATATTTACCTATCTTAGCTTGATAATTTTGTTGCGAAGAACTTGTGCGAAATTTGATAATGCATCGCACTCCTCTTTCATAGTCTCGATACCTTTCTCTTCTGTCGTTACATATCGAGTATATGGAGCGACTCCATCTAAAATTCGTTTATAGATGCGTTGAATCTCTCTGATTGCAAGTGTTTCCAATGCTGAATTCAATTTCTCGTCTCTATTTACCCATGTTTCTTCATAATCGGATACAATTTTGCCATTTGTATAAGGCATAATTGAAAATCCTAAAATCGCAAAAGCGATACTACAAGCCGAGCCTGGTATTATATCAACCATTTCCAATGCAGTTGTTGCACCAGATAATAGCGATGCCAGATTAGCTGAGCCAGAAATATATGTTGCTGTCTTCAATGGGCCGAATACACGACTTTTTTCTTCGTCGGCATTGTAGGTTGAGAGTACACTTTTCACAGCTTCAGCCATTTTACCCGACAACTCTTTTCTAGTATCTTCAAAGCGAGAAGCAGCTGTAACACTTCCAACAAGGTTTTGTCCTACTACAACTGGTCGTTTGCCTAAATACTCAATCACTGCTTGTCCTTGTGCTCTTGACGAAGTGGCAATGGTTTCACTACAATCACTTGCCACAGATAATAATTCCTTTTGAATATCATGTGAAACTGTTATCGACTTGGTGTCATTCCATTTAGTATTCAATTTCGCATCGTCGCTGCCTAGAATTAATGCATATCGCTCAAAGAATCCCATGCTATTCAAAAATTTATCACATCGATCCTTTTCCTTAGCTAATATATCTTGAACATTAGACTGAAATTCTTTCATATCTTTATCCATATCATACATCCAGGAATCCATTTGACTCTGTAGCAATTGAACAGTCGCAGTGTCAGTTTCCAACTCCTTTGCTCTTCTCTTCAATACATCCATACACTCGTTCAGCATTCCCTCCGTCACACCCAATGGATTGAGCAGTTTAGCTTGAACTTTTGTTTCGTCCGTTAAACTTTCCATCAAGAACTTTTCAAGGTCGGAAAAATTGCTTCTTTTCCATACTTTACTCTTTGTAAATGATGCAGACTTATTGTCACTGTTTGTATCAATTTCACTGCCATGGATTAACTTTGCAGCAAGTGCATCTTTTGCCGAAACTGGGAGTACTATTGCTCTCGCACCAAGTAAATCTGCAGCATTTTCTGCCACAAACTGAGTGACTTTATTCTTTTCTGACTCCCCATGGTCACCACCAGATGCTTCGAGAACATCCATCTTGTTAATGATAATGACAATATTCTTTCTATAATTTTGAATGGATTTCAGTAGTTGCTTCTCACTTTCTGGAAATGGTCGGTCTGCAGAAGTAACAAATAAGATTAGGTCTGCAGAGGGCAATAATTTCAATGTTCGTGTAGTGTGATTATTGATTACAGCATTGGTTCCAGGAGTATCAATCAATGTCAAATCGTTCAATAATGGCATATTTGGAACCCTGTGTAATATAATGGCATTTGAATGACCGGTAGTTGTGACAACTTTCTCTAACGTTTCTTCAGTAGAATCTTGACTATTATTTTTTTCAATCTCTTCATTTTGAAATCCAGTTATAACTGTGATCTGATCCGTAGTTGGTAGAGATCCAGTCTCTAGTAATTTATCACCTAGCAATGCATTGATAAGAGTGGATTTACCTGCATTAAACTCTCCAGCAATGACTACCGAAAATGTGGACTCGAGCGCTTCTTTCGAGTCAGCTCTGTCTGATATCGCTTGATCACTAGTGTCTCTGTTTGGTGTTAATATCTGCTCTAGAAAAGGCGAATGCCCTGTATATTGAAGGTCTACTCCTCCTACTTTTTGAGCTAGGGCAGTTGCTTGTCTTGATAAATCTTTTTGTTCAAGAAGAAGTTCTCTTTGCAGATTTGTAAGTAGATTAAGAATACCCCTCCCACCCTCTAACAGTTTATCAAGCGATGATTGACTATCTGTTCTAGGATCCTTGATAAAATTTGTATCTGCTGAGGAGAATGATGCTTTGGCTGTATTAGTGTAAGTACTTTGAAAACTTGATGAAACAGATGCCGTCAATGAATCTCGCAGATTTCTTCGCGCTACATGCCTTGCCAAAATCATGGCAATCTTCTCTTTGGATGCAAGATGTATAGAAATAGAGAGTCGAGTGATGACAAGAGATGGTGAATTGAATTAGTTATGCTCGTTGTGTTCGTACTTTTACCACAATAATGAGGGTATGGAAAAAAAGAAGAGAACGGAAAGGAGGGGGGGGGAGACAATAAGAAACTGAAATCTAATAAATACACGAAGCTTGGTTTATGGTACCGTAGCCTTGTAGAAAGGTTGCCATCTATCTAAAGATCTAGAGTACCATATATTAAGTTACTGATATTGACTGTAGGGAAAAGAGAGGAAAGAGAGAGGAGTGATAGGTGGCAAGATGGTAATGCTCTTATGAAAAATTTAAATTATTTATTAAAAAAGTATGTAAGGTACATTTCGAGTGGATATTTCAGTACTCATTCAATGTGCAAAGAGTCATCTCTTATGAAACATCGCTCATCGCCCATTTCTGAAATATGCTTGCGTAAAAAATCGTGTCGACATAGAATGCATTCATCTGTATTGAGAAGATACTGTATCTTACATTCAAGATGGAAAGCGTGAACACAGTTTTCATTCCGCGACCAACATATTTTATCACCGTGGCGATATTCTTCATTGCATATTGAACATATATGATGTGTATAATTTTGAGCTGCTTCTAAAGTAGCGGGCGCCGAAAGTGTTGAAGCATCGGTAGCGTAAAGACTCTGTTTACTCCTTTGTTTATGAGTATGCCCAACCTCTATATCATCTGATTTAGACAATCCCATTTCCGAAGATTGAGTCTTTTGCTCTTCGATGCTTGTACTACTTATTACTGAGCCACGTCTTGACAGCTCCGCCACGTGAGGTAGATCTAATACATTACAAATTTTTGTATCCACCGACTGTTGGCAAATAAGTAAGGTCGCAAAATGAGATCAGAATGGAAATGAATGATGAAAATATTATTCGTATTCCTTCTCAAAGAGTACTTACATCGTGCAATATTCTGCTCATTATATAATCTCGCCGATCATCTTCCCTAAGTTTCCACACATCTTCAGCTTCGTTTTCGTCCCCACTAGATATCGTGTTGAGTATTTGTGGTCCTTCTCCTTCTGCGTCTTCGCCTGTATTGGGAGATCTTTCCGTTCTACCAGTAAAGTTAGATGAAGATAGAGTAATGGTGTGCAAAGGAGGATCTAGTTCTAGTTGTTTGGCTTTTTCTGCATTCTCCTTTGTCTCTCGTCGCTTTGTTCGGATGATAATGACTATTCCAATAGCAATAATCACGAATGCAACAATTACCACCGTGAGAGCAGCAGCCTGTTCTTTGTCCATCTTTTCTTCACAAATAGTGCAAGGAATTGTATGTGTATGGTCTAATTCACTAGTTCTAGTTGAAAGAAGGCTAGGTAGCTGATATCCGCTGAATGCAATGCATACAGGTGAACTTATGCACTCAGTAGTTGAGGTACCACTGGACTGGGTTGGACTGCAACACACAAACACTGAAACACCAATTTTTCACCAATTCCCTACCTAAAGATGATGGACTTCTTGCGTGGATGAATTTTGAGCTTATTTAGTCACGAGATGCGGCCTTTAGTCCCAAGCACGTGCCATTTCAATCTGGTCAAATTTTAAAATTAGCCGTCATGTGACAGTTTGACTTTTTGAAACGATTGCAATGACCCCCTGCATAGGAAGTTAGTTTCAGGTTGTGTCTCCTCATGTTCTCCATCCATTCCTCCCCGAACAATAAGGGTTGCTATTTCGCCTAGCAAATAATGATAGAATCATGGACAGAGTGTAGGACGTTCGTAGGACGGAAGGACGCAAAGATTTTTCCCTTTTTTTATGTTTTTCAAAAATGAAATAGGACGAAAAGAGGAAGTTATGCATTGTTGTGCTAGGTATCGTTCTAATTGCAAAACAAACAATTGTTACCATGTCAGTAGACTCTAGAATACATGAATATGTCAAAAACCAGAAGCGATTGCTTGACTTTGAACTGAAAGCGGAGCAAGAAGAAACTATTGATGAGAAAAATGAGGAAGAAAGAAACAACCGTGTTCTTTCAAATCTTGAAGTAGATCATCTCGAAGTTGGTCTTATGGGCAGAACGGTGGTTCAATTTAGTTCACGTTCTATATCTTCCACAAGTAATGAAGGAAAACAGATAGATGATGGTAATGATCAAGTAGGGAAAGCTAATGAACCACTTTTACCTGCACATCGATTTTCAACTGGTGATGAAGTCGAAATCATTACCAAAAAAGATTCAAGTCAAAATAGGGGTGGTGTTATTTGTGCCTTGACCGATCGAGAAATATCGGTAGCTTTATTTGAGGATTATAGAAATAGTAGGAACGCAGACAATCACAAAAATACATCAAATAGCACAACTTCGGAAACGGAAAGTGATTTGTTTGGAAGCGGTCCAATAACCTTGGTGCCAAGATCTTCAGCTGAGGTTCACAAGAAATATATCAAGTCTCTTGAAAAGCTAGAGCGTGAAGGAGAGAATCATCCATTTGCAGGCAAGATAATCAGAAACATATTTAGTGATGACAATGAAGAAGTAGATGTGAGCAATACAAATGCTCCTGACATTGAACCCTTTAATCCAAACTTGGATGCTAGTCAAATAGAAGCTATCAAGTTTGCTCTTTATGGTAGCCAAAGTATATCACTTATACATGGACCTCCGGGAACGGGTAAGACCACCACAGTGGCAGAGCTCATTCGGCAAGCTGTGCAAGTATTAAAGATGAAAGTTCTGGTAACGGCACCAAGTAATGTTGCAGTAGATAATGTACTTGAAAGACTTGTTGCTAATCAGCAGAATGACTCATCCAAAAGACAGAAATCTTCCAAACAAAATAATATTCGAGCTGTTCGTCTTGGACATCCTGCGAGAATATCCAAGAGTATTTTACAATACAGTCTTGAATCGCTTGTTCAAAATGCAGATGGTACTGAGATTGTTAGGGATATACGGAAAGAGATGAAGACGCAGTTAGACTTGGCAGCTAATCCAAAGACAAGAGGCCTAGAAAGACGAAACGCTTATCGCGAAGTAAAGACCCTCCGTAAAGAAATTAGGCAAAGAGAAGAAAAAGTTGTTGAAAGCTTATTATTAAATGCTCAAGTGGTGCTTAGTACAAATGTTGGAGCAGCGGGATCGATACTTGATAAATATGAGAAATCTCATTCTAGTAAACCTTTTGATCTCGTGATTATTGATGAAGCGGCACAGGCATTGGAAATATCATGTTGGAGTCCCATTTTCCGTGGAGCTCGGGTCGTTCTTGCTGGTAAGTTTCATTATGAACATATGTATGATGACGTCCTCTTCCTTTCGATCATACTCAAAAACATTTTCATAGGTGATCATCAACAATTGCCTCCAACAATCAAGTCTAATAGAGCAGATGTTCAAAAGGAACTTAGTAAAACCCTCTTTGAGCGAGTGATGGAAAAGTGGCCATCGGTATCGAGAATGTTGAACATTCAATACCGTATGAATAAGAGCATTGCTGACTGGTCAAGTAATGCAATGTATGATGGAAAGTTGATGAGTCATGAAAGTGTCAAAGATCGGAAATTATACCATTTACCTTCCGTAGGCAGCATTGGTCATTCAACCCAAATAGATGATGAAAATGATCTCTTGACAATAACAAGAAACTCTCCCTTACTACTTATTGATACAGCTGGATGTTACACGTATGAAAGTGTCAACAGTGCTGGCTCAAAATACAATGAAGGCGAAGCAGAAATACTTACTAAGCATCTCAAAAACTTAATCAGTCTTGGAGTGAAGCAACAAGATATTGCAGTTATTACACCTTACAATGGACAAGTAGAAATTCTAAGAAGGTTACTTCTCGAAGAATATCCAAAACTTGAGATTAGATCTGTCGATGGCTTTCAAGGAGGAGAGAGAGAGGCAGTGGTATTGAGTCTTGTTCGAAGTAGCGAAAGGGGAGAGCTTGGTATTGGATTTTTGAAGGACAAGCGCCGTCTGAACGTTGCAATAACTCGAGCAAAACGACAAGTTGCTGTCATTTGTGACAGCGAAACTGTTTCGAAAAACGATTTTCTGAAAAAATTAGTTCAATGGATGGAAGACAACGGAGAGTATTTATCTGCTATGGAATATATCGAGGATGACGCTGTCGTTACAAACAATGAGGTTTACACCAAACAATTACATACGCAAATGACACAGGTTGAATCCAAGTCGAAACGCACAGACGCTAAAGTTGCAGACTTGAGTACAAGTGAGGAAAAGGTCGATGCTGCAAACAACCTCTCCGACTCGAAAATTTTCTCAATCAAAGAGGATCATGAAGATCAAATATTTTTTTTCTCTGAAATCGCCGGTGATGGCGAATCCTTGGAACTTAGATTTGCTAACAAAGAAGACATTGTATTTAACTTGAGGCAGCTTTGTAGACGACATGGTTTACAGTTAGAAATGGAGGAGAAGGGCGACAATGTTGTTGCAACTATTTTGAAGATGGATGAAAGCTCTAGTTCAAACGAGAATGCTGAGATTTGCGAAATAACGTCTTCTAGTTTCAATATTGTCTGTGATGACCAAAACGTTAAAACGGAGAAAATCAATAATACTTCAAATATATCTCCAGGAACGAAAGAATTGGGGGGAGATAAGAATGTAGAGGATCAAAAGTTGGAGAAAGCTGAAGAAGCTGGAAAGCCAGAAACATGTGTGAATGATCCTATTGCTGAGCCAGTTTCTAATATGAATGCATTGCTTGCGAATTTGGCGAAGGAGAGAGCTGCGAGGCAGCAAAATGCAGCTCCGCCAAAAGTTGCACAAAAGAATACGAAGAAATCGAAAAAGAAGAAAAGTGGAAAGAAGCTGGGCGGAACCCAAATCAAAAGCAAGCCTGAAAAGGATGAAGCTTTGGATGACCTTGATGATATGGCATTTTTAGATGCACAAATCGAAAAGGTGCAGACCTCCCATGGACGCAAGATAGATGCGTCTGGTAGCAATTACAAGACAATTGTAAACGGTATTTTGATTTCAAAGCCCAAATCAAAGGATGAAAAGAAGAAGAATACAAGAGCATCGAAAGTATTGAATGAAAAACTCAAAAGCGCACAGCAAAGTCGCCGAGGAGGCAAAGCGAAAAAGAAGTGATGTAAAAAAATTGTTAGAACATTTCCATCAATCTTCTTTTCTTATTAATAAATAACATGCAATAATTCTATGTCCATTTCCTCAGTTTCTTTTTGTGCAAATTAATCAATTCTACATTGACCATCCCAACAAGATGGTCCAGCAGCAGGTACTACTCTAATCACATTAGCCGCTCCAGGTGTGCCGAATGGAATACCCGCAGTAACAACCAACAAATCATCTGGGTCAGTAACCAAACCCTTCTTTAATGCTGCCCTGCATGCGTTACGAAGAACCAAATTAAAGTCATCTGTCGCCTCCTCTGAGATGGATTCATCATAGTCAAACAACTCTTCCTCGTCAATGTTAGAAAAGTATGATCCAGTTTGAGGGAGTTCTGGGTACACTCCCCATGAAATTGCCAACTGTCTTGCAGTCTCTTTAAATGGTGAAATACCAAGGATTGGAACACCAGGTCTTCCTTTAGCTGCGCGCAAAACAGTGGACCCACGAAGAGAAAAACATACAATTGACTTCGCCTTAATTGTTGTTGCAATCTGCTTCGCAGCAGTGATGATAGCATCTGTTGGTGTATTGTCAGGTTGGAATCTATGTTGAGCTAAAGCGTTTCTATAATGTGGATCACTTTCTACTCTGTTGATAATACGCTGTTGCATTGCAACAGATTCTTCTGGATACTAAAGATTTATGAGTCAATACATTTCATCTAAAATGGTAATAGAATCGGTTCAGAAATAGAATCTTACCTTTCCAGCTGCACTCTCGGCACTGAGCATGATAGCATCTGCTCCGTCGTATATCGCAGTAGCAACATCACTAGCTTCTGCTCTGGTGGGAGTAGGGGACTCAATCATAGATTCAAGCATCTGCGTTGCAACAACTACAGGCTTTCCTTGATCTCTGCACTCGTCAATAATTTGCTTCTGCAAAAGTGGAACATCTTCGGGTGCACATTCTTAAAAAGTACAAAGTCAAGTGAAGTAAGATCGGATGTCACACTTTTCTTTTTCAAGCAACTTATTTCATTTCTTGATACTCACCTACACCCAAGTCTCCTCTAGCAACCATGATTCCGTCACAAAGTTCTACAATATCATGAAGTTCATTTTCAAGAAAGCAACTTGGCTTTTCAATCTTTGCCATTACTGCAGGCTTGAAAGATCCTTCTGGAAGCTTCTCGTCGATGAGTGCGTGGATTTCTTCGATATCTTCTTTTCTTTGTACAAATGAAAGTGCGACCCAATCAACTCCAATTCCAAGCATGTACTCCAAATCAGATCGATCTTTTGGTGTAAGGGGAGAAATATCCAGCTATATACGAGTATGGAAAAAATAAGAAAATTAAATCAATCCGCCACCTTTCATAGCAAGATATAGCAAAAACTTACCACCGAGTCTGGAGTGTTCACTCCCTTTCTGTTACTAATCTTTCCAGGAACATCAACGTTACAGTCAAGGTAGCCATCTCCCTTTCCAATGACAGTGAGTTTTACTTTTCCATCATCTACAAGAAGTACATGACCAACTTCACTTGCTTCAATAATTTCAGGGTGTGGTAACATTACTCTTGTATTGTCCCCTTTTGCTTCGTCAAGATCAAGACGGAAAGTTTGTCCTTGTTCTAGCATCACACCAGTCTCACTAGAGAACTCGCCTACACGTAGCTTAGGTCCCTGAAGGTCACCCAAGATAGCAATAGGATGAGAGTACTTTTCTTCAATTTCCTACAAAGAATAAATTCGGTTTGTGAGTGAACATATATATGCGTCAAATCAAAATAAAATGAAAATCATCAACATATACTCACACGAATAATGATCAAAAGTTCCTTCTTTTGTTCCTGAGACCCATGACTAAAGTTCAATCTAAAGACATCTGCGCCAGCAAGGAATAATTTCTCAATCATTTCTTTTGTAGAGCTTGCTGGACCTAGGGTAGCTAATTGTTTGGTGGACTTTCTCCATCTCTGAGCCATTTTTGGCACAGCTGCAACTGTGGTTGAAGACTGCCTTTGGCTAGATGGAACAAAGGTAGGAGACAGGAGCTCAGTATTATTCGCAACTGTAGCAAAGAGAGAAGTTGAAGTACTTGAAATGATTGTATTTGCATCTAAATTTGTTCTTGACTTGGTTCTAAAAGAATTCGATTGCATAGGAGCGAATGCATAGCATGCACTGACCCATGCGGCAAAGACAACTGTTTTGGAAAACATATTTACAAGATTGTGAAAAATAATGAGTGTTTCAAATAGTGTTGGCTTGACAGCAAATTTGTTTTGACATATGCTTAGTGCGTTTTTGTTTTGATAGGTTTAAAAATATCTTCAATGAGCAGAATCTTTTGTTCGCCCTCTTGACAGCAGGCATACGTCGATGTGTCAATCAATGCAAAAGTAGATGCAAATTCAATCTCTGGATTTTTGTCCCTATCAGGTAGGTAGATGAGGCTCATCTCTTAGGAACCACTGAAAAGACCAAAAAAAATGAAGAAAAAGACTTCTCCTCCTCTCTGCTGCCTACTAAGCACTAAACCCCCTTTAGGGAATAGAAAAGAGTTACTAGCCCTCGTTTTATTCATTCCAATAAGTATCAATATAGTATCCAGCTAACTCACTGACTATAAACCAAGATGCGTGTTGAGAAGTGCTACTTTTGCTCGTCGCCATGCTATCCAGGACATGGAATACTGTTTGTGAGAAACGACTCAAAACAATTCCGTTTCTGTCGCTCCAAATGCCATAGAAATTTCAATAAAAAGCGTAATCCACGTAAGGTTGCATGGACCAAGGCATACAGAAAAACACGTGGTAAAGAAATGGCTGTTGATTCTACATTTGAGTTTGAAAAACGTAGAAATCGTCCTGTCAAATACGATCGTGATCTTATGGGCAAGACTATCCTTGCTATGCAGCGTGTAGAAGAGATTAAGACAAAGAGAGAAGAGAGATTCTTCGCTAATAGAATGAAGGATGCCAAGGTTGTCAAGAAGCAGCAGGCTAGAGTTGAAATTGAAAAGTCTATTGAAATTCTTGCCCCTGCTGTCGCGAAGAGAGAAGAAATTATGCGAACAGTTGTCGACAAAGCAAGAGAGAGAATTGCAGCAAGAAAGAAGCAGAGAGGCCAAAAGATTGCATCCAATGAGGGTATGGATGAGAGCTAAATCGACATTTTGTAAAATGATTTTGATATCTATCAAAGAGTTTGACTCGAGCTTTACATGAAGGATTGGTTGCATGTTTTTGCCAATCGTTTTGTACAACTACTTCAGGGTGATTTAAAAAGTAATTATAGTTCTTGAATTAAAACAAATTAATTATTATTGATAAAGTATTAGTATTAGAATGCTGATTGACTAGATGCGATTTCAATTTTCACACGTAGAAAGACGACAATTGTTCTCATAGTCAGTAAAATATCAATTTCAACCATGCATATACTCATACACCTTATAATAAAAATATCCTATAAGTTCAGTTTAAAGATAGCATTATGTAATTAATATAAGTGTATAGATGTTCTTTAATCAATCACTGTTTAATTCTCCCCAGTACGCTCTGAAATCAATATCAAATGTTCTCCAAACTGAGTGCTTATTGGTCCATGTACAACACCAACTTCCTCGCTAAAGACAACCTTATCAAAGTTCTTGACCATTTGCCCTGGTCCGAAAAATCCAAGATCTCCTCCCTTCTTTGCACTTGGACATCCACTAATTCTAGATGCTGCCTCAGCAAACTTTGCTGGATCATTTCCAATTTCATCCTTTAGACGAATGAGACGCTCTCTAGCTTCCTCCTCACTATCCCAGTCTCTTGGTCCTATTAAGATGTGACTTGCTCTTGCCTGCTTTCCAAAGTTACTGATCATAGATCCAAATGCATCCAAGATGTTGTATTTCTCAGTTCTTAATTCTGAACGAGAAAAAGTTGGCCTATTGTTGGAAGTTGGTGCAAATGCAGCAATCTGCGCCACGAAAACTAGCAAGATGAGAGTGAAGAGCTGCATGGTGTACTTTTAAAAGTGATTGCTCGTAGAAATGAGTGGGATTTATTTTAGTTACAGTGAATTACATTGAATGTTGAGTGTCAAGTTCAACATCAAGAATGCAAAAGATATGTGAGAGGGTAGTTCAAGCTATAACGTTTTAGAAGAGACAGTTATTTCGAAGCCATTTTAGCTATCTGTAAATGTACGTACATACTAAGCTTCAGTACAGACTCGAATGACGATGATGACGACCACTCATTCACCTCATCACTTAGACTTTTCTTCTTTCTTCATTCTATTTCCATTTTCTTCATTGAACCTCTTCATTTCAAGTTTGTTGAAAGTACTATTATATAATTGCAAAGCAGAAAAGGTTGAGGCGACAAAAATGAGTTCAACTACCTTGACACTGTTTCTCATCGTAAACATGTCCATAATTGCAACAATTGCTTTCAAAACAGCTATGCCTGTTCGTCGTGTTGGTCAAATGCAAGTTACTACGAGGTTATTTGCTTTAGGTAAGAAAACTAGACGATCAAGAAAGGAAGAACAAGAACGCCTAGGTGATGTTCATACTGGTCTAAGTTGGGAGCACTATGATTTTTCTCTAAACCCAAAACAAGAAAAGAGATTCAAGAATTCTTCAAACTCTATTGCAGCAAATGAACAATTAGATGCTGATGAAGAAGCAAAAGAAGACAAGCGTCATGCAGAAGAAATGAACTACATTAATGAGGCTTATCGCAAGCTTGATCCAGAGATTGTGGCAAAAGCTACAGAGATTATTGAACCATTTATCAATGAGGATAGACTTGAACGTGTTCAGTCTGTGTTGAAACAGAGAACAAGAAGATCGAAATTTCTATTTGAAAATCCAAGTAATCCTTCAAATTGCTGGGCTTGTTTGAGAACTATTGATAGTTTTGGTGTACAGAATGTAGATTTAATCATTGACTCGGGTATGTATGCTGGTAAGCAAGCATTGAATCAAAAGAGAGGAATGAGAACGGCCATGGGAAGCGCACAGTGGCTTACTTTGACCAATCATGGGACTACTGAAGCAGCAATAAAGCATATTAGAGAAGTAGAAGGATACAAGATATATGCTTCAGACTTGAATCCAAATGCAAAGGATGTTCGTGAAGTGGACTGGGATGATGGTCCTATTTGTATCGTCATGGGTAATGAGGATCGTGGCATTTCAGAAGAAATGAGAGAACTTGCTGATGAAACTTTTTACTTGCCAATGTGTGGATTCGCAGAAAGTTTCAATCTGTCAGTTGCGACCTCCATTACACTCGCGCATATGAGTGCGAAAAGTGGTGATGGAAAGGGTCCACTTCGACCTGGAGATCTTGAAGAGCATGAGTATAACTGTTTGTACTTGAAGGGTTTACTTAATTCCCTTCCTCAGAAAAGGACAGGACAGGCATTGTTGAAACAAAATGGAATCGTGTTGCCAGATTCCATTAGAGAAATATAGCAAGCTATCGCTTGAATATAGTACGTGACAGTAATCTCACCTAATGAAATTTTAGAAAATGCACATCTGTATGGTATGGTACTGACAGAATTTGAATTTTCAAATTACTACTGTTTTTGAAATAACAGAATCTGTCTTCTTGGTGCAACTTCCACTTCCCCCTTTTCAAACTTTTACAATGTCAACTGAGTTTCATCACGAGGTAAGCGAAACAACAATAGACAGTTTTCTAACCAATATGGTGGTATTTACTCACCTCTCGAATCGTAAAAGTCGTCATTGTTACTTCAAATTCTTTTGGATGTGAATCGATTTTTCATCGTGTACATCTATCTCTTTGCTTCTGCTTCGGTTATGTTTTGGAAGAAATATGAATTTCAGTACATTAACAGGTCCTTTGGTTGGGAACTCACAATGATTGCATTCACAGTCATTACTGAACTTGGGAGACAAAGGCTAGCAACAAGAGGAAATAAAACCAACCAGATGATGTTCATGCTGATTTCTGTTGGCTTGTCTCTTCCTACCATAACTGCTTTCAGTTACTTCCTTCGTCTCCAGAACTACGTCGTACAGCTTGACATTGTTCTGAATACAATCGCTATTTCGTTCACTGCTTTTGAGACTTTGATTGCTTTGATATGGATCATCAGCGGTTATGCAAGAAATCTGAATTGTGACTACAAATTTGAATTCAGTACTCCAAGCTTTGGTACAATGAGTAATGGACGACAATCAGCGACGAACTTTATGAGTAGGATTCAAGAAATCCGCAGTCGTCGAGAGGAAGGAACTCAGAATGCTGGACACAAACATAATTTAGAAGAAACTAAGGAAGACGTAAGCTACCAAGGATTTGGCGAAGAGACCAAGGAGGAATCAAAGGAGTAAGAACAACAAAAATCATATTTGGAATGCCAATCATAAAGTTAGTAAATCTACTTTAAAAAAAGTCCCGGTACCCATGAACTCGTCTCTTACACGCACTATGGCTACAAGCAATAATGAATCTATCCGACGATTCAAATCTTTTGAATTCTATTGTGCTCTAATTCTCTTGCTTGGAAGAGCCTCAGGAGATACTGTTCGTTTCCCAGCATTTCTCTTTTCTTCAGACTGCTTTTGACCTGGAGTATTGACATTATTACCCAAAATTCTACTTCTCAATGCAGATTCACTAACATGAATTCTTCTAGTACCATATAATTTCCAGAGCATCAAACTATGACTAGCCAAGGCACCCCTTTCAAATAGTCTTTGTTCCATCTCAGTTAATTTCTTGGTATATGCACTGACATCATCTTCAATGTGGCTAAGTGTCCAATCAAATATACGTCTCATTCTTGCACCAGTAAAGGTTTTTAGTAAGCATTGTTTTAGTTGTTGTGATTCACGCTTTAGTTTTTGAATAATATTGTTTTGAGTAGCTTTGCCTCTAGAAAGTGATTGACTCTGTTTTTGAAGTAAATTGACGAGAGAAATCCCCGACATGTAGAATCGTTCATTTCTTTTTCTATTTTCACAAGGAAGTTAGTGAGTATATGTTCATATCATAGAAGAACATGGAATTATAAGAAGGAAAAGAACGAACCTTAGATCTACAGAGACAGGATCAGCATCTAGCTTTTCTCTTGCCTTTCTTCCAAAATGCTTTGGTAGTTGTACATTGAGCCAGCCCAACTGAGACCACTTTTGAATGGACCAAATAGGCATTTTGAATTTTGTTCCCTCTTCCAAGTCTCTCTTTTTTCCTGCCTTTTGAACAGTTGTGGTTGGATGTGTGTAGTCAGGATCCAAGTGGGCAAGGTGCCTGAAGTCTAATGTGTTGGTGACTGGTATGAGTTCTTCCTCTGCGAGAATCTCGTCAATATCGTAGTACGAGCCGCTCATTTTCTATGTAGTGAAATATATTATGGAGTTATCTATTGTAAGGAGTAGCTGCTGAAGTAGTAGAATGCGTTATTCTAAGTAGACTAGAAAGGAGTTGAAACTTTAGTAGTAGGTAGGTTAGTGATTGAGTTGTGGTTTGAATTTTGAAGAAGAGAAATTTAGCTGGCGGTAAGAAAGTGCCCCGCCTCCTCCTCCAAAAAAGAGAGTGGGTTTGCAGAATGAGATTTATGGCGCGTGGGGTGCAATGTTCATGTTTCATCTTTCACCCCTCATTCTTCTTTGTATGCTTTTGTCACTAGTTTGTTGCTTGGAACCCCTGAAGCCTGAATTAACGAAGTATCATTCCTATCGATACTATATTTAACTCTTGACGAATGTGCATGAGAAACTTTGATAAAGCTCTTGATCTGGAGACTATTTGTAGGAAATACTGTCGAAGAGTTGTTGAAGCAATCTAAATAAGTTATAACGCTATCTATCTTTATTTTGGGTGACACTCCTACTCATGCGAGAAAACTAGGTGACAACAACGACTGTTTTAAAATTTTGATTTTATAATGAGAGATAAAGGAATATCAATAGCATCTTCTAGCATAATCCGAGAGAAAGGAACTGTATTAGGTAGGCTGAGAAGAATACGATTGCTTAATTCGCGAAAGCATTACCAATGTGATGAAGTTGATTCTTCTGATCAGCTTGGTCATTCTCCCACAGTAAACTGTAGTTTAGATTCAGAACTAGATTATGAACAATTCGAAATTAAAAAATTCCTAGATAATGATGAAGAGGAAAGATGTCACACTATACGGCATGAAGCATGGAAGGTTGCATATAATCATATTTACACACCGGACGAAATTGAAACTTATTTCAGAGGTGAATCTACAGAAGGTCGAACTTGGACTTCTTTAGAATGCAATCAAAAAGAGGTACTATTTTATGAATACGATGGTGAAATAGTGGGATATGTTAAGTGGGCCTGGAACGATTGCGATTTACCATACAATGAAAAAGATATGACAAATAAGATATCATCTGATGTGATCAAGCCTTCAAGATTTGGAGAGATTAATAGTCTTTACATTCATCCAAATTACTGGAACAAAGGGATAGGATCACTTCTTTGGAAACAAATCATATCACTATGTCATGAAAATGAGGTGAAAAGCCTTGATATTTGGGTGTTGCAAAATGCTAGATCTGCCCAATTTTACATAGGAAAAGGATGTAGATATATCACAAAAGGGGATTACTTCATCGGTGATCATGTTGAGACTGCTCAGTGTTATCGATGGTATGCTGCTTTGTAATCGGTCATGAGTTCTTCATCAGCTGTACAATAATAATTACTCTAGAACATTTTGGAGATGTCTAGTGCGTGTCTTTGCCAAAAATATTTAGTCACTTTTTTTTCGCAGGCATTGTATGTGTCATCTCCATTAGATGAATAGATAGCATGGAAGAAAATAAGTTCCCTTTTCCATATAGTGCCAATACTTTTCGCGTTAGAGTTGTTTCTTTGTGATACATTGCACGATATCCTATGGCAAAACAATTCCATTGCAATGCTACTACATGGTAATTTTCTTTCTTAGCATTTCCTTTCTGCAACAAACAGTTCAACCATCCTTTTGTCTATATATACTTGATAGAGCAAAAACAAACAAAAGTAGAGTATCTGGCGTTGTGTAATTTGTTTTTCTACTTTAGGATTGTTTACATCTTGTCTGCGTTAGAGTTAGGACCAACCTTCTTTCCTCCCATTCCGGTAACTACGTTAACGTAACGGCGGTTGTATTGCATGCGCTTCTTAGCACGTCCACGAGGCTGCTTCTTCTTGTCCTCCTGCTTCTCAACCTTTGGGGTCTGTCCCTTTACCTTTCCTGCACGAGCGAGAGATCCGTGTACCTTTCCCATGTTTTATTATATTAGTATTAAATAAATTGCTTGAACACTGTGAAGAAAAAGAAAACGTGGTGAGAAATTGTTTTGATGCAAATTATTATCATGACTTTCATCTTTCAATTCAGTTTCTCTCTTGGACAACTTGGATTAGAGTTGGTTGTACATTTGGGCATGGCGTAGGAAAGAGTTCATGTATATCTTCTTGTTCCAAAATCCATCATTTTGATTTCCAGATATTCTCATTCCATCATTTCAACGTCTGCCTCGATTCATATTTTTTCAAATCTTTTCCACCTTGGATGATTTCGACCAAAACTTGTTTGTTATGCTTTTGGAACATATATGTTGGCTCCTAGTTGTACTCTCCACCTGACATGTGCTACTCCATTTTACAATTCCATGGATTCGCTTCGTTCCGCCATTCCCTCCCCCTCCTCTGTCTTCCCAAAACATAGTTATTTTTTCTCTCTTTTCCAAGTTGATACCGGTGATCGATGCATTCTTCAACAGCGTAGAGGGCGTACCTGATTCGTGATGAGGTTAGCGTAGCGTGTTGCTTTCGATCGCTCTGTACAAAATCGATTTCCAAGTGAGTTTAGTAAAAGGTAGACTGCCTTCTATGTACTCCCTAGTTCAACATGGTTCTATGACACGAGCAAAAGGCAGACGTTCGCGCTCATTTTTACCCGTCTTTTACCCTTCTATTTTCTTGTCACTTTTTGTTCTTACTAAAATAAATTGTTCCAACGGTCGTAGTACCGTACGTAAGTACATTAGTCTGCGAAGAGTATAAAACTTGTATCACCACCAAAGAGAATACTAGAAAGAAATAAAGAAGCCTTTTCATAAGCGAGTATTGTTCATTTTCATCATAGAAATGGTCCAGTTAAGGAGGAGACAACTGAAAAAGAAAAGTGATTCTTCCTGGCAAATTTTCATCATTTGTTCCTTTCTATTCTTCTTTGTGGTGATTATTGGGAGTTACCCAAACAGTATAGATAATGCTTCTAATACATCAAGAGAGCTCATAGATTCCTCAGAGTTGGAGTCTATCATTCTTGACTTTATGGCAAAGTTCAGTGACCCGTCTATTTCAAACATATATAACAATTATACCCTAGATGAAGAAGGCTCTCCATCGATACTGTACAACAAGAGTACACCACAAGGTAAAGCATTTGATTGGCTACGCTATCATGATAAATACAGCAAGATACATATAAGGACAAACGAAGAGATAATACAGCGCTTTGTGATTGTCACTCTATTTTTTAGCACAGAAGGAAGTTACAATGATAATTTCGCAACACAGTTTACACCAACGTCCAATAAGAGAGCAATGTGGACTTCACGAGGTACTTTAGGATTTTTAAATAGCAATAACCATGAATGCAACTGGAATGAAAGAGACATAGTTGGTGGAAGCTTCCATGGTATAAAATGTTCAAAGAATATGAAAGTAGAAGAGATACATCTTGCAAATGTTGACCTGAATGGATACATACCTTGCGAAATCGGACTATTATCAGATTTGGTGAAGTTAGACTTGAGCAATAACTATCTTCAACATTATATTCCTACATCATTTGGTTTACTGCAAAAAGCAAAAGAAATTCATCTCGATGGAAATCTTTTGGTTGGTCCGATACCAACAGAGCTTAGCTCATTGCAGAAGTTACAAACGCTACGGCTTCATTCGAATCGAGTCCATGGTGAAAATGTCGACTCGATATTTTGCAGTTCTAGAAATGAAGCAAGTTATATAGACTTATCGATGGATTGTTTGCCAAGTTTTGATCATAATACGTGCACTTGCTGTACAAAATGCTGTAATTTTAGTGACGAGTGTGTGTTCACTAGCAATGACAACAATGATGACTTATCTGGATATTACAACTAGACGTTGTAACTTCTTTTTGTGATTATAAACTTCAAGGCAAGACATGCGAAAACATTTAGATGTAATTTTTTGTATATTAATATTATATTCCTAAATCGCATATAAACATAACCCAATTACTCTTTACCATCAGCTAGGTTAGGAAGGCCCGACTTGTGAGATTTCTGCTGCGTAACCCTTGGTGCAGAAGTCTTCGCAGCTTTCTTCTTGGAGTACTCTCTATGCATTCGAAAACTTGGAATCGACTTTTGCTCTGCAACCTCTACCTTTTGAGTTCCTCTGGCTAGACGTCTCATGAGTGTTTGGTTGACTGCAGTAGTCATCTCAACTACTTCATGTGACGTAGTCCTTGACTTTTTCGTCTTGGCTTTCTTTGAATTCCTCTCTTTTGTTGTTTCATCTTTCTTTCTCTTCAATGAACTCTTTACAGGTACACTTATATCTGCCATTTTATTATTTGGTTTCTTGGTTGGTACCTTCGGCGATTGTTTTTTTGTTTCAGATGATGCTTTTTTTGACGATGCCGCAATCGTCTTTCTAGGTGATGTCTTCTTCGGTGGTGCCTTCTTTGCTGGTGCCTTTTTAGGTGATGCCTTTTTCCCTGATACTTTTTTCCCCTTTAACAAAGCAAAAGCCTCATCTTCGCTGTCATTCATAATACCCATATATGATAGAAATCTCTCTATTTCAGGTCTTGATCGCAACCTAAACCCTGTACATGTTAGCCAATATCTATCAATATGTTTTTTATCCTCTCTTAAGCATTCATGAGCTTCCCATCCGACAAGACGGGCATCGTCTACCTCAATCTGTCTCCAGTAGGTCTTTGAATTGATTAATCTCGTCCGAGCATCATTTAAACGTTTCTTTTGCTCTATTGTGAGCTTCATGGGTTTCTTGGATGCTTTTGACTTCTCGGAATCCTCAGATAATTTTTGTGTCTTTGTTTTTGCCTGATTGGATTCCTCTTCAGCTTGTGTTTCAATTGGCTTTGAACTGCCCCCAGATGAGGATGGTGGTTTATCTTTTGCGTATTCATTTGGTTGAACTTCTAAAGTCTTTTCTTTGGTAGATTTGGTCTGTTCAGTTGCTGGCATATCCATTGCAGATTTCTCGCCCGATTCTTCAGCTTCGGGCGCAAGATTGGATGCACTTTTCTCCGTCGCTGTTTTTGTTACATTTGTCTCTGGTTCAGTCAACGAGCCCTTGTCGACTTTATCAATGAGCATCTTGTCCGTGGATAGAGAAGTGTCCTTTACTTTCTCAGCGTTGGAAACAGTTGTAGCATTACTAGATGCTGCTACTTCTTTTTCCTTACTAGGAATATCTGATTCTACAGGTGTATCAACGTCCATTGGTTCATTCGTCACCTTCTCAACTTGGGAACTTTCAAAGTTCCTTTTTTCAGGAACCATAGCTTCACATTCCTCTGGAACCACTTCTGCTACTACGACTACTTCTTCTTCATCCTCATCCATATTTGTTTCTTCCACTGGGATAGCTTCTACAGAAACACAGTTCATTGTGTCAGAGACTTTCTTCTCATTAGGTGCAATAGTTTGATCATTTTCATTTGTTCCTTGATTTTTCTCATTGTTTATCTTTTCATTTTTATCGACGGATTTTTCAATCTCTGAGTGGTCGCTTTCCTCTGGGGCTGAATGTTTATCCTTGTCCCCTTGTGCTTCACTTGGACTTGTAGTGCTAATTTCAACCTCTCCACTCTTGTCAGATTGTTTATCCTTGTCCCCTTGAGCTTCACTTGGACTTGCAGTGCTAATTTCAACCTCTCCACTCTTGTCAGATTGTTTATCCTTGTCCCCTTGAGCTTCACTTGGACTTGCAGTGCTAATTTCAACCTCTCCACTCTTGTCAGATTGTTTATCCTTGTCCCCTTGAGCTTCACTTGGACTTGCAGTGCTAATTTCAACCTCTCCACTCTTGTCAGATTGTTTATTCTTGTCCACTTGTGCTTCACTTGGACTTGTAGTGCTAATGTCAACCTCTCCACTTTTGTCAGAATTAGGTTTCTCAAGCATTTCTGCTGCACTAAGGATTTTCTCTATAGATTTGTTGACTACATCCTCCGTTGTAGCAGCAGAAGAAGCCTTGGTCTGTTCCATTGTAATTGATTTCGACTCGTCCTTTTGATGAGTGTCGACTGAGTCACCTGTTCCCGAGAGAGGTACTTTTGGCAAGATTGTTGATGAATCTATTTTCTTTTCATTGACGTTTTTATCAGGTATATCTTTCATGGTATTTGTGACATCAATGCTGTTTTCTATTGGTTTCTGTTCAACCAAAGAATCTTTTTCCATTTTTCGCACATCGACTGTAGATGAAGATTCATGAGGTCCCATCTCTTCTTTTTCACATTTAGATTCTTTTGCTTCCTTTGCAGTTGTTTGATTTTGGACCGACGCAGTTACTGTACTTGTGGAAATACCATTTTCAGCATTCCCTGCAAGATTTGGAATTTTATCGGTGTCACTCGAAATCTTGGGAGCAGAATTCTGGAAAACAGTGGCTGAGCCAATCGCCATATTGCTTTTTTTACCCTCGGTATTTTCCATGTCTAGTCTATGCTTTTTACGAATCTAGGAAATGTGTTGTCTAGTGCTTTTAATTGACTAATTGGTCATGTAAAAGCAATAAGATGTGAAATAATGGAATGAAAATAGAGGTGAAGGTGCACCGGTGCACCGGTGCACCAAAAAGATACGACGCTCAGTAGCTAGCTAGCAAACACGGAGTCTATGAGGCTAGCTATGTATAAATAGCTGCTGCAAAAAATAGTCCAAAATGTCAATCCCACAAAATTATATATGCCCCTAATGGAATAGTCTGTTCCAGACGATGAATAAATTTTTAGCGAAGAATTCTGAGCACGTTTTGAGTAAATCACAATTGAAATTGAATACAAAAGTCAAACCTGATTACATAGGCACAAAGGATATACTCACACATACTAGAATATCAAACCATGCAGTCGAACGCTTTTGGGCAGACTTTGCGTCCTGCGGACTCTGAAATTCTTCGCAACAATAGTACATTCAAGGTTGATAACACTAACAATACTATGAATACTAACTCAACATTCGGGCCAGTGCAAACGCCAAATGTGAAATCTTTCAGCAATAGCGGTGATAATAATCTCTATGGAACCAATAATATGACTCAGCAGAAGGAGGTTGATTATTACCATAATCCAACTGAACTCTTTCGTTGGATCAATTATCGCCGATGGGATGGAGCCCGTTCAAGAGTAATTACCAACCCAGATGAAGCATCGGTATGGGTAGTAAGTCGCCATTCTACTGATAGTAGAGTCCTTTGGAGGCAGTTACCTTTACATCTTGTTAGTATGCAAAGTTGTATTGATGCGAGTTTCATGGATGATGAGAATAGAGATTCCAGTGAAAGTGGAAGTAGAGGCTCAGAACATAGTTCAGCTGATGAAGCTACCATTCAGAGGCAGATTGAGGACTTGGTAGAGGAACTTCTTGAAGCCTATCCAGAAGGAGCGCATATGCAGGATGACCAGGGGATGCTACCATTACATTCTTGTTTGAATGCTATCAATGCTTCTTCTTATCCTAATGAGAAAGTTCTTTATCTTTTAGTCACTGCAAATGCGGGGGCTCTTCGGGTCAGTGATCGCTATGGAAGAAAGCCTATGGATATTTTAAGAGAGAAAGATGTTCGTCATCCGGTCATCCAAAAAGCAATTCGTCTCCTCATGCGTGTGCAAGGAATGGAAGACAGTTTGAAAGACTCGATGAAGAGCGATGTACTCCAGCTTCTTCAGGATGCAGAAAAGAAAGCCGAGAATGGAAGACTTGCTTCACAGCGTATTATCAAGAGACTGGAGCAAGAACTAGCTGAGGAGCTTGCTAAAGCTGAGAAAGAGACGAATTCTGCAGGAAAAGTTCATGAGATCTCTAATGTTTTGAGAGAAGAGTTGAAAATAGTCAAAAAGGATTATAGTTCCGTTGAACGTGATCTTGAGCAGACTAGGAAAGAAAGGGATGGATTAATTGCAAAGATTGAATCCATGCAGGATAAAATTGATAAGCAAGCAAGACAAGTGGATGACATGAAAAAGAGTAGTAGTGTACAGAAGGAGGAAAATGAGAAAACACTCGCTTCGATCAAGAGTGAGGCAAATGCAGCAAAGGCAATGGCAAAAGGAATGGAAAGTCAGCTCAGAACGAAATTCGTTCATGCTGAAGAATTAAAAAGCACTGTGAGTCATGTGAAAAAGGAAATGGCGACTCTTACCTCTCAAAGTAAAAGAGAAAAGAAGAAGCTCTTGGATGACATTGAGAGGCTTGAGGATGAACTACAGAATGCGAAGGCTTTCTCCCTTGAAATAGAGAAGAAAAATGAAACACTACAGGAACAGAACCGCGACTTAGACAACCATCTCAGTGAAATGATTATGCTTTATAATTCATTGTCATCTCAGTATGACAAGATGTATGATGAAGCAAATCGCCACGAATCTGCCATGATCGAAAAACTGCGAAGAGACAGATCCAAGTTAGCCACGTCCATTGAGAAGCAACGAAAGATTATGCAAGACTACATTGTGGAACAAGAGAAACTACTAGCTCAATCTTCAAAGGAGGAATTGTCTATTAGTGAGGGTTTGACATGCAACAAGAAAAACCGTTCAGACGCAGTTGACAAGATCAAAGAGGACTTTCTCGCAATCAGGTCAAAGTTGTCTGCAAAATATTTTATTGCGGTAGATGTTTTGGAAGATGAGCAGTCTCAAAGTGTATGCAGGTACAGCCCAACTGAAAAGGAGAATGAAAGATCAAGTAAGGAACGCATTCCTACTTCATCAATGAAATCTCCATCGGTACATATAGATGCATCATTCAAAGACAACAGGAAGGAAGAAGGTGTAAGATCTTTAGGTCTCCTGGATTTTCTAGAGGAAAATGCTCAATACAATCATCGTCGGAAATACGTACCCAAGAAGAAGAAGGATCAAATTTTCCATTCTCCTTCGATGCCTGTGAGTCGCTCAAAGTATACAAACTCTTCAGCGAAAAGGAATTCGGTTCCAGATTCTGATGAAGGACATGAAAAAAAAATAGAATCAAGGAAATGCAACAAGTCTAGTCATTTTTCTCCAATTCAGATGCGAAAAATTAAAAGTGACATATATGACCCAAGGAGTGCCAAACAAAACTTTCATTTGTCCCAATCAAAATCACGTAAACCTCTTCATGACGAGAACGAATCAGTCACAGTAATAGATAGATACTCTACTGAAAGCCAGCATTCCTTCAGTTTAGACGAGTTTTCTGACATGGATAGTAGGACCAGTGTAGAATACTCTAGGTTTCCAAGAGGGATGCGAAATTCAATGAAACGCGACTTGATACGGGTGAGATCTGTAGATAGCACGGGTGGGCACTAAAATTGATTACTTATAAAATTACAGAAAATACTTTTCACCACTTTTAGTTTGCGTAATAAAGAAACCTCGGTCATTCTTCAATTGAGATTGTAGAAAGAAATCATCATGTGGTGTTTTCTCATGAAGAAGCGGAGATGATTCGATTCTAAAAAAGGATAGATGGATTGTGTTGAAAATGTTCCAACCGAAAGGAGAAAAGAGAACAGTATTGTGTAACAAAGTTTCAATAAGAAAGTAAAGTCTAGATTATATCTTGCGAAACTTCCAGGAACAGAAGAAACTCTTCTCTTAGCGAGCCTTTTGGTACTCACAAGAAACTCCCCCGTACCCAGAGAAACAGTTGCAAACTCCTTTGTCGCAAAATCCTCTTCCACTACATTCGCTTACATACTCATAGCTACTATCTTCGTTCGGCTTGAAGTGAAATACAGTCACAATTCCAGTGTTATCCGACCACGTTGAGCCATCAAGTGCTGTATCACTGTTCTCTGGATCACCATATCCAGACTCCCAACCAAGATTTGCATCGAGTTCAATGACAAAGGTATCTACCATAAGTTGCGGGTCTCCACTTCCCGTGTCAGCAGTGTAAGTAGGGTCAATAGTTGAAAGAGCAGACAATGGTGGAGTCGAATAGATCTTCTTGATGGTGTAAATATTTCCAGAGCTTAGATCAACCTCTGTTGCGTCATTACAAGATGGCTCAATTCCTCCAAAGAATGGATTTGTTGCAATTGGACTGGCTGCTCCACTATTTCCTTTTCCGAAGCACCCATCTAGAATGAAGAGCTTGTCGCCCTTTTCCAGACATTGGTGGTTGTTGCTACTTCCTGTCTTACAACTTGCATCGTAGTTGAGGAATAATTTCTTGGAATACTTGTCGAAGGATGTTACTATTCTTGGAGTAGAAAATGATGCGCTCTGGTTATCAGCCAATTCGCTTCCTGCATCATATCCAAGCTGTCTCACAATGCCCTTGGTGGTAAAGACATACATCTCCTGTGCCAAAGCTGGGTCATTATTGTTCTCGTACAAGTTCGCAACACGGAATTCTTTACCTGCTGTAGCTGTATCATCATACCATACAAGGTAATACTGGCTACCAGAGAGAGCATTGTATCCAGGCATATCTTCTTTTGGAACAACTTTGATCGCATGAGGGAAAGAGCCAATCATTTTAAATGCTTGCGCTGGAGAATCATGTGCCTCGTAGACGAAACCGTGGTCCCAATCTGTCACGTCAACATTGTTGTCTTCATCTCCATCACTGTCACCAAGGCACTTCTTCAACAACTTAATTTGAGCTGCATCCATTCCAGTCAAGTATCCAATGGAACCTGGGCGGACATCGCTTTCCCATGTGTCGGTACCCGTGGCAGTGTCTGCAACGATTTTCAAAGTAACTCCTTCACATTTGTCTGCAAAATAGTCCACGAATTCACCCATGACTTTGGTGTAAACAGCAGTCTCGTAGCCACCAGGAGCAAGAATAGTCGAACGTTTTCCATCCAACTTTTCAATAATTTCAAGCTCACGAAGTTTCCCAGGATTAGCAATAAAGGTGAGAGTCATCTCGAAACCCTCGTTCACATTGATTGGTGTAAGAGTACACAATACGTCAGGGACAGCGTTGTCTGGGAGACCCTTTAGAGCATTTTCAACCTCGGTACAATGTCCACTTCCTGTTGGAGACAAGTTCAATGGTGCAGTAATGTAGTCTTCCCCATATACGTCAAAGAATTTAATTGCATATTGTCCAGAGAGATCATTCGCCAAAGTAGACTTGATTCTCAAGGCAGTTTGAGTTACTCTTGCTGTCGTATCATCGATCCACAGTGGGTCGATTCCATAAGGACACATTCTTTCTCCACAGTCGTGGCCAGTGTAACTAAAAGGGCAAAGAAGCAAAATACCAAAAAGTCAGGACAAGTGGAGGAATCTTACACTAGACGAACCAAATCAAACTTACCCTGGATCACATTTGCAGCCCATTGAAGATGATTGGTCCCAGAGACCGTATTCATTGTTGTGATCGTCTGCTGCAAGGTCTGCGACAGTCATACAAGTTCCGTGACCAGAGCAGTACCCTCTGGCAATATTTGTATATCCCATCCCTGTAAATACACTTGGTGTTTCTTCACCTGACCCAGAAGAGCCGCCCCCATTGACGAACTTGCTTGTTTCAACGAGCCTTTGTTTCTGATCAATGATAAATTTGTCAACAGAGGAAGAGGGACACATTACACGCTGACAAGCAGAACCTTCATATCCTTCCAAACATTCGCATTGTCCATTTGTCCTATCGCAAAGACCTTTATTGGAACATTCAGCGTAATCGTGAGCTGTGTTGGTGAGGGCAGTTCCAGCAGTATCGACCATGAGAGGATAACTCTCAGAATTTCCAAATGGATACATTTGCGACCCTTCCACTTTCAAAACATTGTACGGAGACAATGTGTTATCAGCATCAAGATCTCCCAAAGGAGTATCAATATGAGCTCGACCGAATGGGCATGTTCCTGTAAGGCGTTCATTCGATTAGTGAGACCTCGAATCGACTTTGAATCGAAAGAAGAAACTTTTTTTACTTACTCAGAGAGCAATCAGCTCCTTGAAAATTAGGATCGCAGGTACACATATCCTTTGCTCCACAGGTACCATGACCAGAACATGAGTTTGGACATGCAGCAGAGGTTAAAGAAACTCCCGAGACTGTAATGAAACTCGCTAGTACTTGAGAAACTTTCATTTTTCGTTTCCAGAAAACAATGTGAGGAAAAGAGAAACGAAGAGGGAAAATTGTGACTATCCTTCACAAATTGACTTTTGAAAAATAAGGCGTTGATTTGTATGCAACAATCCTTTTTTGAAATTGTTTAAAATTTAATTATCGTCAAGTACTCATATATTATTAGTAAAGCACACTTTAAAAACTTCAAAAAAAGAATAAATGAATAGCTACTCCATGCGAAATGAAGAATACCATGTAACCAATCAACACAGCTGTTAAATTCACAATGAATCTTTCTTGGCAATATTTTTCTTCTTGCCGATCCTTATTCCATCTTCGTCTCTATTTTCCAAATTTTTTCCCTCTAAATACATATTAATTCCATTCCTTCCACACCTCCAAATCTCACCAAACTTAACATAGCCACATATATAGAAGTAAACAGTTTACTTCTCCCAGAACTTGAGTCCAAAGTAGTAAAATGTAGCAAGGAAAGGTGCTACAAATCCTCCTCCCCAGAACCATAGGTTGAAATTTCTCTTCTTTGCAGCAATTTCCTCAGCAGTTGGTGCTTTTCTCTCTTGAAGAGCTACTACATTGGAGGCAGAGTTGAGACTTGACTCGGATAGATCTAAATAACTATTGAAAGAAGTTGGCTGCTGAATTTGTGAAACAGTTTGAGCACTTGAAATTTGTGTCAATGCCGCTGGAACATTGAGGTTTGCTGCAGGTACCTGTGGTTGCACAGTGAATGCAGAAATAGCAAGCGCATTTGTCAAGGCGATAAGGATAGCAAGAACAAATTTCATTTTAGAGATGGTGATATGAAGTTGGCGTAGGTAATGCAACGAAGGGTTGAACTATGAAATAGCCTATGAATGAATCTCTTCTTTCTCATCACATGTTTTTAGATCAATTGTTTTTGTCGGATCGCCGTCCGTTTGAAGAACATGGTGTCAGCAAGGAAGGGGTAGGTAGTTACGTCATTAGGGTTACGGAAATATCAAAATAGTAGAAATAGTGATTGAACTCTCCTAGAAAATAATGAAACTTTGAGATTTTCCAATTAATCTTGATCAGAGATTGATGAAAGAATAAAATCTTTACCCTTTTGAAACTTTATTTTCCCCTTTCCTAATAGGACCTTTTTCGTGGAAGAAAAAAGATACGGAAAAGCTGCGAAAGATCGTCGTCATTTCCCTTCAACTTTGAAATCATGTAGATTTTGGTTACCTTCTCATCTAATTGTGTTCCATTACTTTTATTTTCTCTATCGGTCCAAGCGATGCCTAGAACAATGAATGGATCAACTCTTGCGCTCTTAATTGCTTTCTTTGCAACAATCGAGTGTGTTCATGGGTTTTCAATTCCCAATTCGCGAGTATCTTTTTCTTACAGCAGTGAAGGAATCTATGATTTCTCCAGAAAGCAAGTGAGTCTTCAGCTTCAAAACTCTCGAAGGAATTTTCTAGAAACATCCATTGCAACCCCAATAGTTGCTACGATTATTTCCCCATCCATTTGTAATGCAGAGTCTATGGCAAGTTCAAGTTCGGATGCTAAGGTAACTTCAAAAATATTCATACAGCTAAAGGGTCTACCAACAGATGAATCCAATGATATCAATCAATTTTCGGAGGATATAATTACAATTGGTCTGTTTGAAAATGATGCTCCTGAAGCAAGTTCAATTTTGAAGAACCTTGTTTCGAATGAAGGGTTATCTACAAAGTGTAAACCAAAGGAAGTCAGAACTCTTCAGAGAGAACAACTAGAAGCAAACAAAGTTTACAATGCTTGTATGGAAACTCAAGACACCAAGGGAGTAAACTATGACCTTAGTACTGTTTGGAGGGTTGTAAAAGATGAACGTATTGATTTGGGTGCTGTCTCAGGGAAATTTGTGGCGAGAGAAAATCCCTTCTTTGATGGAGGAAATCCGAATTTAAAGCATGACATTGAAGGTATAGTGTCAGTGCGAAGAGGTAATGAAGGTGGTTTTGGCTTTACAATCTATCCTTCCAGTGGGAAAAATCGGGAATTAGACGAAGATAATATTGTGGTTGGAAGAGTAATTGATGGTATGGATGTGGTTCGAAGATTGAACAATATTCCAGTTGTCCAGAGTGCACAAGGAATAAATTATAAGGGTTTGACTGGGGCTTCAGCTTCCAAAAGAAGCGCACCGAGCCGGGCATGTCGCTATGGATCGACAGAGTTGTATTGTAATGAGTTCAAGCCATTGAAAAAAATCCTTATTCAGAAAACTGGCCAAATATGATTCTTTTACTTGGAAGAATTTGCTGACACGAATTACAACTAGCTAAAAATGTTGTGCGTCAATATCGTTTATAGTAACTGATTTCTTTAACATCAGGTTCCAATCAAATTCATCATTTGAGGACTTTCCATTTTTCAACTGAGGACTCAAGTATTTCCTTTTGCTTCTTTAGATTTTTGATTAACTGTAATTGTTTCTTGAAACCAGTTAGTAATATCTCCTTCTCCTTTTCAAGATCATCGATTCGTTTCATTATCTTTGCGTTTTCTTCACAGACAATGTCACTGTCTCTTGGGGAACATTTTTGTCGCTTACTGTTTGCAACTCTATCGACGGCTTTTAGAGCGTGTTTGATTCTATCTTCTCTCTCCGAACTTCTTCTCACCGCCTCTTTCATTGATTTCTGTAATTTTTCAACTTGTGAAGTGAGATGAGCGTTTTCGACTTTTAAAACATCGACTTGGTTTAAGAGACGCATTTCACTAGGGCGTCGAACATCGGAAAGTTTGGATTGACTTGAATCTTTCCGCTTTACGTTACTGGTTTGAAGTTCAATTGTCGTCATTGTTTGTAAGAAAGCTTGTGTTTTGTTTCCTTCTTCTCTAAAAGTTTCTGTTACGTACGTACAGCTGGATCCATTATTTTGGATGTCTTTGTGTAATTGGAGCTGTACGTACTTAGTAATGTCGTAATTGACCTTTTCTTATCCACACTATCTTCAGCTGTACAATATACAAAGCCCAACTGATTGCGAAAACAGTATGTTCTAGAGTATTTCGCTGCTATTCTCGGGAACAATGGTCTTCATGATCCTGTATGCAGTTGACGGCCTTCAGTCTCCGTACAGCAGAATTATTTTTTTCCTTAGCGTTGGAGACATTATATTTTCAATTGCTTTCTTGTTAGGACCACATCTAATGCCGACTGATGCTCCAAGTGCAATTTGGGCAAAGGGAAATATCAACAGCTGTGATGCAGTAGGCTTCCTCGCCCACTGTGGATTTGCAGTAAATCAACTCTACACAGTAGCTCTTAGCTTTTACTTCATGAAAAGGGTCAAGGATAAAGTTAAACCAGGTGACTTTGCCAAGAGATATGAGAAAGTCATGCATGGTATTATTTGGGTTGTTGCACTGGTTCCTTACTGCTTTGCCCTTGCTCGCGGAGACTTTAATCCTGTCGAGACAGGAGATTTCTGTGCCATGATCGATAATCCAATTGATTGCTCCATAAACGACGAGATAGAATGCATTCGCGGCGAGAACGCAAATTCTGATGCCCTCTTCACAACTGCTGCGACGATTCTCACCGCTTTCATTTTGATCGTATCCAACTTTGCTCGACTTACTTATCATGTATACGGAGCAGAGAAAATGATGCGCTTAGAAAAGGCAGCACAATCAAATAATGGATATGTCGACAACTATAGCTTCTGCGGAGAAATCATGAAGTACTTTTGTGGATGTTGCTTTCGAACTCGAAAAGAATCTGAAGAAGAGAAGAAAGAGTCTAGATCGCTTACGTTCGAGTCCTTTGTCCAATCAGGTCTATACATTTCCGTATTCATCATGGTATATATACCACCTATTATAGTCTTTGGATCGAAAGCAATGGGTATGACTCGACCAGATTGGCTCTTCTGGCTTCCAAGCATTGCTACTCCTCTCGGAGGTGCGTTAAACATTTTGGTCTATACACGGCCAAAGATACAGAAGGTGAAGCGCACGTTTCCTGAAATAGCAGATGAACCATACGTAATTTTGCTCCTGGTAGTAATTTTCTCTGGTGGAGAATGCCCGAAGGAAATTGACATATATTCTTCTGAAGATATGGTTAACGGTGATTCCCAGGCACAATCTGGCGAGATGAAAAATGTTGCCGATAATTCCGCATACGAGAGAGGTGTGAAACAACTACTGGGTGAAGATATCATTAGTAATGATTCTCTGTTGAGACATTTCTACGCTGCAAATCCAGTAACTAGAACAAAACGCAAGATTCGAAAATTTTCGAGTAATGAGGGTTTATCAAATGGACCTGAAAAAGGTTCTGATATTGACCTATCCTATGGTCTAGGAGAGGGAGAGAGCATACAACTTGATGAATTTCACGAAGACAATGTTGTCTCCTACGCTGAATCTATCAAGGAAGATGAATCATCGCAAATATCCGCTTGATGATTTGGTCGCCATGATTAAATCCAAAAATGAAGAGACAACATTGAAATAAAATCATTTTATAATGCAAGTACTTGTACATTGAATTAAAAGTAGCTATGACTAAGGCAATACGAGTACATGTGATCATGAAGAAGATGTCAAGTTCTCACACACATTTTTGTACAAGGACAGTGGTTTCTGCTCGTCAGTACCATAGATGAAGGTTACAGTTGTAAAAGATGTTTCTTCTTTCGGAAATCTTTCAACGATATATGTTAAAGCCTGTAGTGTTTTATCCACAAATCTTTGATTGTCAATCAGTATTTCCATCTCATCTTTAGTTAATGTTGAATAAATTATGTACGCACTCATTTTGTTCTCATTCGCATCACCTTCTAAAATAGAATCTACAGACATGAAGAGGCCACCAAAGCAACCCAGTTCACTCAAGTTTTCACCTTTATCAACCATGGCATATGGTTGATACTTTAAGGTGCCTTTTGTCCACTTTTTGTTATGAATGTACATATAGTACTCAACATCACGACTTAGAATCAAACTGATCTCCAAGCAACCGTTCAATAAATATTCGATACATGATGATCTTATTGTAACTCGGCCCTTGTTCTCTACTTCCCTTTCGTCACTCCTACTCACACTGTTTAATTCATTATTCTCGGCATTTACTTGTCTACGATTGTTACGCCGAGGAACATCAATTAAACATTTTGTGCGATCGCTAATGCCCTCCACAGTCTTGCCTCCTTTGCCAATAATGAGAGGATAGTCATCAATCAAAACATCTAGTCTAACTGAAAATATGAGTGGACCCCCACGTTCTCTCCTCTGCTGCGCCTTTCCCTTTTGCGGTCTAATATTTCGTCGACGACCTCTTCCTCCGTTATTGTTATTATTTGGATGATCGTTTCCTTGTTGATGTGAACTCCTATAGGGGAAACCACCAAACCCACCACCGCCGCCACTACCTCTAGTTGAATAGCTCATGAAAAAATATATACTTCTGTAATTATTGTGTATAATTCAAGTTACGAAGTCAATCAGGAAATGGTACCATGGTATGGTGCGATGTTCTACGAAGTTGTTTGTAGGGTGTCGTCATAGTTTGTTTATTACTAATTTAGTATATGACACCTTCTTTGAAAAAAGAACTCAATCTCTTGTGTTTAGTCTTTTGAGACTTGAACATGCGTGATTCGTATAATTCAAGCACCAAAGAGCGCCAAATACCGATACAAGATGCAAATTATGAAGAGAAGCACAAACAACAACGCGCAAAACCACGCCAACTTCTTATTTCCATCACTACTTTTATACTAGGAATCTTCCAAGTAGCACTTTACACAAAGGAACTCTGCGTGATTGGTATTGATTCCACTGTTCCATCGAAAGATCAACATGAGTTCGAAAAGTAAGCGTGGTCCTCTCGGTAGGTTATTCAAACCTAAGAAGAAGGTACCGCTATCAAGTCAAGTAACTAGTTATGGCGTGGATGATAGCCATAGCAGTAATTCGGATCTGATTAAAAGAGCACCATCAACGAAACAAATGAAAGAGACGAAGAAAAAATCTAATAGCAGGTTTGGTAGGAAAAAGAATTCAAAGTATGCTTCCTCTTCCAACAAGGAAAACCGTTTGAATGAAGTTGATGTAGCCGAACATGACTTGCCTGTCTCTCAATCAGATCTACAGGCTTGGAAGTCAGGCTCAGTAGAGGCTATGCCTTCTCCAGATACCACGGCTGAATATGAGCCCTATTTCGACTTTTATGGTGTCACTTCTCATGATGTGGTGCAAGCCAAAGGTGATGGAAGCATACAGGAAAGAATTAATGCTGTAACAACAGGAGGATCGGAAGAAAGTACACAAACATCATCAAATAATGAAGAGAGTGTTAAAAGCAGTGTTGCAGATGAGTTACAAACCCGAATAACAACAGAAGCAGAGACTGCTCCAGAATATAATTGTACCGCCTTACGTAATGTTTTCAGTAATTTCTGCACAGGGGAAGTACAGAAAAGCTCAATGGCCGATGATATGGGGAACACAAATATTGCAAAACAATTTTCAGTTCGTGTAGATGTTATGGAAAATTACGACTCTCAACATGACTGCTCTAATGACTACAAATATGCAGGTGGTGATCATGATGTCAAAAGGAAGGATCTCATGGTTACAACTCGTGCAGCATTATCAAGACCATTTGGGCGTACTTCGTTGCCTTCTGATTTAGCGAAGAAGTGGGTTGTACAAGTTTCAACTAATGGCTACGATCAAGATAAAAAAATGTGTAGCTATAATATCATGGTTCATAAAGAAGATGTTGATTCATCTTTCGTAACAGCAAACATTGATAGAACTTTGGAAGATTTCGTGTGGTTAGAAGAAGCTCTACAGGAGGAGTATCATGGATCACTTATTTTGCCATTACTTTCTCTGACACTCACAAACGGTGCAACCTGGATAGACCACACATCGTCTGAAGAAGAATTTAGTCTCAGTGAGTGGGATCCAGTGAAAATATCTTCAGACTTAGTTCGAGATGCTATTCAATCAGAAGATCCAATTGATGCCAAACTTTTGGAAAACTGGCTTTCTGATGTTCTGAATTCTGTTCGAGGAAAGGGCGAATTTATATTGGAAAACAAGTACGAGAATATTATAAACTCGGAATCTATGGAGTCTTTCCTCTATATGAATTCAGACCCTTTGCCTTCGCCTACACTCAAACTGCTCAAGAAATCTGAGTTTCAGAATTCAAAATGGTCTCTAGATGAATTGAAGAAAGCTCTGAATTTTGATGATGTCGGTGAGGACGACCTTCAATCGAAGCTAGCAAACCTTGTCAAGGCGAACCTGCAATGTCTTGGGATTGTTGAAGATGAAGAGAAAATATCAAGTGGGAATTTGAGTAGTGATGACATGAACAAAAGTCGTCAAGCTAAAATACAGCACGAGAGAGAACAAGCAGAAATATGGAGAAGTAAAATTCAATCTGAGGAAATGAGAGCACAAAGATTCTATATTAACGCCCAGCGTGAGAATACCTTAAGAGCAATGTATGACTTGAGGACTCTTTTAGATCGTGAGGTGCTTCTCAGTGCAGCATGGAAGAGATTAGCGATCTCTCTGTCAATGATCTATGCTTCTGAGAGAGACATTGAAATGACCCCAATAGGCGAGGTATCCAAAACAGGAAAAATTGGAAGAACCAAGGTCGATGATAGTCTTCGTATTTTAGCGCGGCAGAAAGTGGATAGAAGCGTACCAAGTCTCAAGGTATTGAGTGGAATGCTTGATGCTTACTACACTGATTTTTGCTCTGTTGACCCTTCTTTGATACAATATGCCGAAAGCTCTCAACGTGTTCTCGAAATGAAGAGTGAAAGCACCTGGAAGTCTCAATTGAAATCTTTTTCTCCAATGAACTTCATCAATGGAAATGACAATGAAATGTTCTTAGACCATCAGCGAGCTGAGGATCATCATTTTATAATGGAAAAGCGTCTACAAATGAATGAAAAGAATTTGAGTGCAGCTCTAATGCAATTGTGCAAGGTTATGAAAATTCGTGTGTCGAGAATGAGTTGGAAGTACTTTAAAATGGAATCTGGTCAAATTTCTCTTCTCCTTGACTCGACTTCTCAACTAAGATCGAAATTGGAAAATAATGTATCGAATAAGAAGGCGAGGATTGAAGAAATTAAGGCTGACAATGAGAAAGAAATGCAATTGGTCAAATTGATAATGGAACTTGGACTCAAAAAGAAATTTGTTTACAAGCGATATGCTCAGAGTTTAGGTTCGGAGACAAGCACTCTGTCTGAAGAAGATAGCGAGACTTTGACAACTGATGACGGTGGTCTCTCTCACTCTCCCATAATGGAATCTCTTATGAACACTCTGAAGCAAAGAACGGGTCGTTGGAACTCTGAATTCTCTGATTTACTAGTTGAGGCCTCGGGAATGCGTAATTTTGAGTTTGATGATAAAGGCCTTTCAAAGAATGTTCGAATGGTCTCGAAGGTTACAACAGCTCTTCGTGAGAGTGTAATGCGCTGTTTAGAGGCGTTGGAGATGATAGACCAAGTTTTGAAGAAGGTAAGTGAGAAAGAGAAGTATATAAGATGCGCCCATAACATCTCTAACTGTTATTCCCATTTAGTCCCCAAAGAATGACATAACAATGGAAGACATGCGTGGTAATTTCCTTTCCAGATTAGCCACGGTTTTCAGTTGCACATGCGAGCAAGGCCAACTTGATCCAGAATACGAATACATCATAGCAAGAATGAGAATAGATGTAAATGATAGTGCAGGGTGGCTTAAAAAAAGATCAGAACATGGAGAGTCGAATTGTGGTGTTTCTGCTTTCAGATACCACAACTTGCGTCATAATGAATGTCAAGACTTTATTGACAGACTCAAGTCGCGTGTAAACTCCTACGAAATACTAATTGAAGAGTTGGAAAGCTATGTCTGGATGCATAGAGTAGCAGACTTCGTAGAAAAATATTACTCAAATCAGAGAGCGATTGCAGTCGCGGATTGGGAGAAGAAGACGGACATAACCACTGCCATCAATATTGCAACAAAGAAACGTTTGACTTTGCTTGTGGTAGAATTGAAAGAGAAGCTGGAACTTATTGGCGACTCAGTCTCACATACGTTGGTAAAACAGGCGAAGGAAAGACATCTTGGAAGTAAGACACTCAAAGTGGAATTGGAACAGCTGGCGACAAGACGTTTCCAGCGTCTCAAGGAATTTCTCTCTAACAACTCATTATCCATAATAAATGAGTGGGTACTTCAGGAGGAAAGACACGCAAATGATGAATTAAAATGTTTGCAGGTTGTTATAGAAGACATTGAACAAAACATAAGGCGAGATGAAAATGCGATCGAATCCGATGGTGGAGCACATCTCTTCGCAAGTAAAGTGACTACTAGTAGTAGGCGGTCATCTCAGTCAAGTTTTCTGAGTAAAACAAGTCGTTAGAATTGTGTACATAATTATAAACTAGACCTATTATTAAAAATTGTTTTACATCATACATCGTATCTCTTTCTTCTCGACTTTTTGTACATTTTCTTCAACGCATTGGCCGAGTTCAACTCCAAGCAAAATATTTCATCTTTATTTTGTTTGCACTTCCTAGCTTCGGTCGAAATTTGGAGAAGACGGTCATGTATTTCGTGGATCAATTTCATGCCCTTCTTTTCATCATTTGCTCGAATGATACGAATCACATCGCCAATTACAACTTTGGTCAATGCTACACTTTGTAGACGTGCACATAACAACATTGCAAAGTCTTTGCACACGCTTCCATTCAATCCATTTTGAATATTCCCTGCAAATTCAGTGATACTTATCAGTGGAAGAAAATCTCTTTCCACAATTCTTTTCAGAGTTGGTAGAGTCGATTTAAACTGAAGGAGAAAATTCTTTAATATACTGATGTCATCTTTCATTCTCTTGATAGCTACTGCTGTGTCTTGGAAGACGGATGACTTGATCTTTTTCGTTTCCGCCAATGATAAAAACGTAATCATGTAGTATGTTGAAATTGCTCTTGAAAGTGAAGCCAGAAATTTCTGAAGCAAGTATTTATTACAAAAAAAAGTATTCATATCTGAAAGAAAATCTTCCTACAAAAGGTGGTGTTCAAAAGTGAGAGTGTGAGAAACGTACAAGCTCGAGAATGGTTAAAAAATTCAAACTGAATTTCACTCACCAGTGTTGTAGTTATTTGCCTGGCTAGGTCATTGTGCGTCAGATTCTTCTCCCACTCCCTTCTAAATAATTTTGGAGTGATGTTTGCTTCAATCGGTTCCAAAACATTTCTAGTTGTCAGTGATACTGTATACGCAGCTTCTGACATATACCCAGCCGCAAGAGCATCACAAGCTTCCGATATTGTAGACTGTAACTGCCTTGAAAATTTGACAGATGGTGAAGATATGATTTCACTCTGTAGATCCTCAACTTTTTGACTCATTCGATAATAATCATTTGCTGCTGCACAATATGCTTCTATTGACTTTTTTTCGTTCCTAAATCTAAATTCTATCTGTTGATGACGCATTCTTGAAAGAACCAGGCAAATGAGCATGACGTGTAGTTCTGGGATATCTTCACCAATTTGTTCTCTCAATGTTTCCAAGTGTAATAACGCCAAAGAAAAGACATCTTCGCATAGACTTGTAATCAAGGTATTTTGCATGGTTTGCCGAATGTCTCTTTTGGTACTGTAAACTTTCTTCAACCATGTGTCTGTATCTTCTCTGGTACGAATCAGGACTTCATCTTGACAAAGCCGTCTAATTTCTAAAGAACAGAGGCATACCCAGAAAAGACCATCAAACAATATGCTCCCATCTATATCTCTGTCTTCATTTATTGTACTGGAATCAAAAATTTCAGGCAAATCATTCAAATGTGGTTTTTGAACAATCTGATCATTTGCATCATCAAATAATTGAAGTTTTGGATATAAATTTTCAATTGTTGAACGGTAGAATTTGCAATAGGAAATGACATCTAGTAGCTGCTGCATGCTCATTTCGTCGATATTGTTTCCATCAAAGCCTCCAATCAGTTGTAAAATCCTTGATAATGATGTATAAGAGTAGCTGCATGCCTTCATAAACATTTCTATCTGATCATGTGAAGCTTTGTGCATAGTTTGATGAGTAATCTTTGAGGAGGACGATTTCTTCCTCAAACTATTGAAGGTTCTATCATTTTCGATTTGACAAAGAAGTTGTGTCGCTACGCTTAGTATTGATATGAATTGAAGTTTGAATGAGTCACCTTCATTCGATTCATCTGCAGCCTTCTCTAAGGAGGCCAAGAAAGTGTCTTGTGTTTCAAGTTGAATACGCTCCCACTGGCCATGACTCGAGTTTCCACCAAGATCATAGATCTTCACTGTCTCTATTATACCTGTTTGAGGCGACATGGCAAATGATGATACAGAACTATTTCAAAGTATGAATTGTACACTTTCTCTTTGTTGTTTATTCCTGGAATGGAAATTTTTTTGAAAGAGGGAAAAGGGACGTTGAGTCGAGTCGTGGTTTGTATTGATTTTTAACCGCCATTTGACTGTCATAATTCTAAATGTAACAATTTTAAGCTGATCATTCGTAGATAGGTAAGCTGAACTTATCATCAAATTTTAAAGTAGATTGCGTTCATTCCATGGAAACTATTATTCCTTTCATATGTCAAAACCGAGACATGAAGCATTGTATATGTGAATACGTTTATTTTATGTAGTGTCAGAAGTACGCTTCTTCGTTTTAAGTATGCTGTCTGAAATTGTATCTTTTTTCTAGAAACCTAATTTCTATGATTATATATTATTTTAATTTCAAAATTTATTTGTTAAAGATTGGCATTCAATACTTGAACTTGAGGAAACAAAGAGAAACGTTTTAGTTTTCGTTTTTCTATTCTGGCCCATGGTCTGTCTACTTTACCATGAAGGTGTGGGGGATGATGCGAATGCATCTGGCAATCGGCGGTTACACGCGTTTTACTCCCCGGATGCATGTGATGTTTATTTTAGTATTGAATAATTCAGCCATCAAAGTTGATGGATGCCATAGTTTCGAAATTTGCGTCTTCATCATACCCATCTAAAAGAAGAAAACTTATTCTTGGAGAAGGACTCGGAGAAAATTGTGAAAGGAAAAAACTGAAGGAAACGCTGATACAATTGCGAGATCTAAAAGCTACCTACTGTACAAGATACTATCCAACAGCGGTAAAATGAAACTACACCAAATGTCACAAATAATACCTTGTTCGTCAGTGTCAAGGGTGATCTTAACATCCTTTATCATTTCGTCTATCGCTTGTATTACAGAAGCATCTTATTCGAACATAGATTTCCGAATTCGTCGAGGAACTTTTGGATATGTCCAAAGAGATGATTCGTCGATACTAAACTTACGGCCTTTGCCTCTTTTCATTCGTGGTGGAGATTCAGAAGAACAAGCTGGTCTAGACTGTGATGATGACGAAGAAAAGAATGATGCTGTCCAAAATCAAAGTGATGATGAGATAGAACAAGAAGAGGAAGGCGAAGATCTCATTCATATAGAAAAAGAGGAGGTAGTTACCAATGATCATTATAGTTCTGAATATGAATCAGAATATGAAAGTGGAGATGAAACCAAAAGCGATGAGAGCGAGGAAGAAAATGAAGAGCAAGAAACCATTGGCGTGGAAGTCATGATACAAGAAGAAGCAGAACAATCGTCTGTAACGCTGTCAGTATCAGAGCTGACACAGAGAAAAGAAAAGGCATTAGAACTTAGAACGAAAGGAAAAGAGTATCATGATATTGGAAATTTTGACCTAGCTAGTATAACATTCAGAGATGCTGCTATAAAATTAGAAGAAGCATTGGAAGAGCTTCAGGAACACGAAGGGGACAATCAAGATTTATTAACACAATTGACAGAAGAACGTGCTACCTGTCGATTGCATGAAGCTTTGTGTCATTTAAAGAATAAGAAATTTGCAGAGAGTGTCGCAAGTTGTACAGCTGTCTTGAAAGACGGTGTCGAAGTGATTGAAATTATTAGTGAGTGTGAAGATGATTCTGATGATTCTTTGGCCGAAGATGAGGATGGTGTACCAACCGTAGAGACAGTTGTGAGGGTGAATGCTGAAGATGATGAGAAATTAACTTCTTCGAGTACATTATCGCCAGCTGTAAGGGCAAGAGCTTACCATCGTAGAGCCAAGGCTCGTCTCGCCCTAGGAGATACACCAGGTGCTTTAGATGACTCACGATCTGCAGCTTTCCTTGGTGATAGAAATGCAGTTGCACTCTATGGTAGATTGATGAGAGAATCTAGTGGCACTGGAAGTATGAGTGAAAATATGTTTGATTCTTCTTCGGCAATGAATGGACTATTTGGTTCATCATCATCGCCTTTTGATTCTTTCATGGGTAGTTCACCGTTTTCAAGTGACGCATCAGCTTCAAGTGGGTCAACAGATTTATTGAGTTCTTTGCTTGGTAGTGGATCTCCTAATAGCTCCGACTCATCTTCCTTACCATTTAGTCCATTATCTATGCTAGGAGGTATGAATGGAGCTGGTTCCGAAGGAGGTATGGGAAGTCTTGCGAAGTCAGTTCTTACATCTATTGCGAAGAAGGCTGAAGATGAAGAAACTCAAGAACAAATCTGTAGCTATTTGAACGCACTGGATGCATCGCAAATAATAAGCTTGTCTAGTATGGCAGGAATGCCTCTGAATCAGAATACAGCAGATAGAATAGTATCATTTGCAAATGGTGTAACACCGAGGGGAATCAATAAGAGTGTGAAATTAACAAAGAAAATCATTTTTGTTGGGAATTTGATGAGAAAAACCTTCAAAGTTATTGGGAAATACAAACACTTGATAATTCTTGCATGTATTATTGGATGGTTGAAAAGTGCTATACAGAGACCAATTGTGGTCAAAAAAGTTGTTCAAAAAACTGCAGAGACAACCGCATCGTTTTTACTTTAATTTTGTAATAAACAAAAAAGAATGACATTTTTGAATTGAAATCAGTAGGCTTCAAAGCGTTTTGAGCCCGACATCTACGAGTAACAAGGATATAAAGGGATTATATTTTTTGAAGGAATCCAAATCAAAATTGAATCAATCGTCATTGGCAAATCTTTTTCGGCTACTTTTCTCTTCTTCTTATTTGGCGCTATGGGGAGGATCCTGCATTGACCATGTTAGTATCTCCATTACGTACGACGTATCTACATCTAGACTACTAACAAGTAAAGCACTATCAGACCCAACTAACTATTGATTGATGCTATTCCTTACTGTAGCTTGGTGTATTTCATATCCTTTGTGTGCTCGATACTCTCCCAAAGGAACAAAAGTATAGAATCAAACTGTAGTTTGGACTTCATTACTTGGTAACCCCACTTTTGAAAGAGAGAAGGACAAAGATATCACTTCACTTCCTATTTTTTATACTTTCACAAAATGGCGAGAAACAATGGTGCATTCGGTGCGGAAGAAGAAGACTATGAAGGACCTGAGAAATACAATAGCATGATCTTGTCTCAGTTGGTTCCTGAAGAGTATCTCTTTGACCCTCATAATGCCGAACCAACACTTGATACTCTTCGTGCGGCTGCCATTGAATATGCAGGGGAAAATGCTAATAACACCAATCTTCGTTCATCGGTAGGCATTGGCAAAGAAGATGAAATGACTCAACAACAAGCATCAGAGGCACTAAAGACTTTACTAAATGCTGCAGAAACGGATGTTAACATTCATATGGCAAGAGTGAAGGCTGTCTTGGCGCAAAATCCCAAACTGCTTGATTCGTATTCCAAATTTACCGATCCAGAAATACAAGCAAGAACGCAAAGACTTGTGGAAATGCAAAAACAACGACAGCAACTTAACAATGAAGCTGGTGATATCTACAAGAGTTTGGGAGAAAGTGTTGATATGAATAGTCCATCGAAACAAAAGAGAGAAAATCTTTCTCAATCTCATGTTCTTGAGAAGCGGGTTCAGTCTTGGGAAAAGGCATTGAAATATTATATTTATGCAAACGACAATGACAAGGATTCTGATAATAATCGCCACTTGTCTCTTGCAGCTGCAAATGCAAAGCAGTTGACAATGATTCAACTACTGCAGCACATCAGTCTGACTAGTAAGAACGAAGATGAGGAAACACTTACAAATGCACTTTCTAAAGCTTCACAAATGACTAGTGCAGAGTTGGAAAGATCCTCAAAACTGCTCCAGGATGCGGTAGAAGAAGCGTCAGATACATTTCAGTCGTATCATATTCATCTCATTGCTCATTCTGTGGCAGCCCAGACCACCTTGAAAAAGACAGGAGATGTCCAAGCGAAATTTTTACATCATGGAAAAGAAGCTTTGAGAATCGGGCAAGCTTTAGAGATTGCAGAAGCAAAACGTCGACAATCCGAAAAAGCTTCTGTATTACTGCGAAGATGGTGGATGATGGAGAATCTAGCAGAACAAGAGGAATTGTCTGGTGAAGAAATACGAGTACAGGAGGAAGTTCGAGGAAATCTACCTAGTAGCAGTTGTAGAATGGATCCTCTTTTTACACGTAGAGAAAATGGTTTGGAAGCTGCGAAAACACTAAAGAGCTTGAGAACAGTAGTGAAATGCAGAAGTAGTGAGTCGAAAGCGGTGACAGGAATGGATCCGAATGACGCTGAAGCTGTCAAGGCTGCTCATAAATTTGAAGCAACAAGCAAATTGATCATGAGGACAAGCGCAGCTCTAGAGTCTCGTTTGTTAAATGAATTCAGTGAAATCTATTCTTTGGGAGGTACATATGATTTCTCTACTGCATTAGCTCCAAAACGTGTTGGAAAATTGAATTGGCTTGAGCTCAGAGAAATTGCAGAAGCACTCATGAGTTTTGATTCTGGCAGAAGTCTTCACAAGAGATATGTGGGGCTAGTCGTAAGCCTCAAATTTCCTGAACTTTTCCATATAGACAATGCTGACGAAGTCTCGCAGGAATCGAAAAGCTTGGATGAAGATATGGATAGTACTCGTAGCAAGCTTTCTCTTTTATTTCACCGAGTATATGAAGTTTGTAGTGAAGAATTCCAACTAATCGCACATGTATTTGGTTCTCAACTGCCTCAACACCTAAAAGGAAAGTCCGCAAACGGACCCGAAAGATCAAATGCCTTTCCACAAAGCTTTTCGGTGCAAATTGCGCGATCATTACTTCAGCGCCTCATCAGTGACCCAGAGACTGGAATCCAGACTCGTATTAATAAGCTTTTGGAGAGTATAGACCAACAAGGGGATTTCGATTCCGGTGCTAAAAAACTGGATACATTTGTAGTCATCCACGAAAAAGCAGCTGGGTTGTTCCATCTTTTAAAGGAAGCAGCACAAAATATGTGGACAGGAGGTCGACCTCCTATCATTGGGGAAGAAAAGGATTCGGTCGACAACTCTGCATACAGCTCAAATGCTCAGTCAGTCTCTGCTTTGATTCAATTCCTAGCGACGCAAGAAATGACGTTAAGTAGCGGTCAAAGAAAGGGGTATTTGAACTTGGAACTGAGACTTTTGCATCACCATTGCTGTGCAAATCTAGATCGTAATGGAGGGAAATTGGGCAAACCGGTTCGAAGCAAAGAAGACAGTGTCAGAAACTCTGTTGGATCTAGTGGACTTTCTGATTTCCGTGCTCCTATCATTCCTTTAGACCAAGATCATATCAGAAGAAATGGATTTGTTGCACTTTTGAATGGGCCTTTGAAACAATCTGTCCTTCGTCAGCCGCTCATTCATGCAACTGATTCATTAGCTAGAGCTAGATTGATGTTTGGTTCTGGAGTTGGAGGCGGAGAAGGTCTAGACTCTACTGCAAGAGTTGTTTCAACCATTTTCTCTCAAATGTGTAATTTTTACGGTCCTTCATACTTATATCCCATTATTGATAGCCTTGGTAAAATGTTGGACAAGAATCCTCCAAGTTCTCCGCCGCAGATGCCTTTTGACGAAAAGCTTCCTCCGCATAACTTGGGTGTACATGGTAACTTTTGGATCGCAATTGAAAGGATTCATTCTGCAGCCAAATCTTTTGACAGAGAGTTATGGGCAGAAAATAGAACTGGTAGTGTCCGTGTATGGGAAATCCTTGTCCAAACAAGAAGTCAAACTAGCTTAACTCTCGGAAAGGACAGAAGAGTCAGATTTTTCCAAGAATTGGAAGAAAGAGGTGAAGCAATTATTTTGAGAGCTCTCGATACTCTCAGTGCACATATCCATTGGATATTGATTAGTGGAGGTGAAGTAGTAGCAGTGAAATCAAGTACAACTAACCGAAGGGACGGTCCATATGCCATGCCTTCCGGTACAATTGTAGACTCGACTAGCAGTCCTGCAGTGAAAGCTCTTACCTTTTGCCTACGATCCCAATTTGTTCATGTTCAGTCAGCTCTCACCCCTGAGTCATTGTCCGCTTTCTGGACTGCCCTTTCTCGTAGGGTCTATGATATTTTGGTTGCAAGGTTACTCCAGAATTACAAGGTATCAACATTTGGTGCAGTTCTACTGTCTCGAGATGTAGAAGCATTGAGATCAGTTTGTATGCTAGCAGGTACGGAACATCACCACTGGGATGTCTTGCGTGAACTGGTCACTCTCTACATGACTCCACCTGATCCACTGAAAACCATGCTTGTTGGTGCCGATGGGGATATTAACTCTGGGAAAGGAATGTTTGGAAGAGTTGGGAAGGAACAGTCTATTGTTTTCATGAGTCGTCGAGTCGATTATAGATATCGTTTGAATCAAGGTTGGAAGAAATCACAATGGGTAAAAGATTTGTTAGATAGTTTAGGTATTAACGATCCGACTGATGGTAGAGTCAACATTGCCAACTATGCTGCTGAGAACATCAAACCGATCTAAATGTCATTTTCTTGATTCGATTCTTCCAAAACATTATTTTAATTTCATGTAAAAATTTTCTAATTTTGCACTTGCACCTTGAAGCACTACTGTCTTACATTTTCATGATACCTTTAACGACTTCCTCCTTATGCCCTGGTGATACAGGCTCGTCTCCAAAATAAACATCACAAAGTGCCTCACAAAACACTCTTGATTCAAGCTGTCCCACTCCACCCAATGCGTCTTTGTACAGCATTGTATTTCCCCTGATCGTCATTTCCATTTCCGCACCTTCTACAAGATCAACCTTTGGATTCATCTTTTTGAACTCTTCCAATTTTTCCAAGTCTTGACCGTTCATTCTAGGTTCAAGTGCTTCTACAATAGCTGCAGTATACTTTTCAATAGAAAGTGAACGATTCATGACAATACGAATTGTTCTAGGATAAGATGGATCTAAAAGTGCCTTCTTTACTTCTGCTTCTGAACTCTTGACTCCAGACATTGCAATTGGATCAAAGTAAGTTCCCACGGCGTATACCTAAATATAATGTACATGTAAATAAAATAATTCATGCAAAAAGAAGCAATTTACAAAAGATATTTCTATACTCACCTTTACAAATCCATATTTGACACGAACTCCACATCCTGCAAATTGCATAGCATTACAGAGCCCAGGAAATAAAATTCCAGTCGCCTTTTCTTTATGTGCTTCAAGCATCACCACTTCCCCTCCAGTCTTTTTCAAAGCAGAGGCATATGGACTTGCTGCTGCACAATGTACAAGTAATTCCTGATTATTACACATTCCAGCAGTGATTGCCCCAACTGCAAACAAAGAAGCAATTGCATTTGTTTTAGAGAATGAAGAAGAGACCTGTTTGACGGTTGTGAATGCTCTCCCCTTGGAGTATCTTTGAAGATACGTTTTAGATTGTTGAAATAATTGCTTTGACGCTCTGCTGTACATCATTTTGCTTTGTCGAGTGTATCCAGTAGTTCTGTATTATATTTCACAAAGGGAATAATGACTTGTTTTTAGTTTTTGAGAACAGAGAGGTTTTGTTGTGATGATTAGAGAGTTTGATGAAAGATCTCTCCTCTTTCTTCTCTTTCATAGATTTCTGATGTTTGGTTGTCACCGACGATCTCCAACATATCTGAAGTATGAGAACCCTAAATTATACCTAGCTAGTGTGTGTAGCTACACAAAATGTTGATTTTTAACGTTCAAATGACCATCCTATTTAAAATATAACTGTCATGTCGTTTGAAAAGATCACTATCTCTTCCATCACTTTTCTTCTTTGAACTCATACAGCCCATTGCTTCACCTTACAATCGCTTCTTGCCAATCTTACCAAAGATTCAGCAACATAATTTAAAACCATGAGTTCTCGCACATCTGGTTTCGTGAAAACTCCTGCACCTCGATCTAGACGAAGGAAAAAGTTGCCCAACGCGGCTGTATCAAACATCAGTAGCAGTAGTGGTAGTGATGATGAAAATAGTCATCCTAATCAAAGCATGAATCAAAGAAGCAGCAACGACGATGATTTCATAAAGGATGATATTGACTGGGTGTCTTCGAAAACTCCAAAGAGAAATGAAAGTGTTTTCTCTTCTTCGAGTCGGTCCAACAAGGAGACTACCAAGCAATCAGTAGCAATGTCAGGTAGAAAGAGAAATAGAGTCAAGAAGACGTTGCAACAAGATGAAAACTACTATGATGAAGCACTAACGAAAAATTTAAAAGAGACACAACGTCCTACTACACATGAATTGAAGGAAGTGGCCAGGTCCAAGAGGACAGAGGAGCTAGAGAAAACAAAGACGAAAGTTCTTCCAAGCAGTTTGAACTTGTTGTCATTATCCTTCAAAACTTCTCTTGCAAAAGATAATCAATTTCTGCAAAAGAATGTATCAAAGAACGCATCCATTTTTATAGAGTCCAAATCTCTCGTGCAAACTATCGAACATGCCTCGACATCTTATCCGAATGCACCCACCAATGGACTCTTACTTCTTGAAGAACGAAAAAGTGAAATTATAAATACAGCTCGTAAATGTATCAAAACTGCTGCAGCGATGAAATCACAGGCTAAAAATGATTCAGAGACAACGTTGTATGCAGTGACATTACTCAAAGTTGCTATTCATTGTATAAGATCTGTATCGACATTGTTGACAAAATCTTTGCAACAAGGGCAGCTGGAGAAAATGAATGTGAAAGATCAAGAACGAATAGCTGTAGTGGTGAAATTGCTATATCATATCATATGTACGTCAGATGGGCTCTTGCAACAAAATGAGGTCATGAGACAGTCATCATGTTTATCGACTTCAAAAGAATTTATTTCATGTTTCTCTTCTAATGAATGGAATGAATTGTTGATGGATTCGGTGTTGGTTTCAATCAATACCTATCAAATTCTAGGTAGATTTCTATCTCTAATATTACCAAAAGATAGATATCAAATAGACGCTTCTGCAGTCGGTATGATGTGTCCAATACCGTGTATTGGATCCACTTCTAGGAAAGAGAGATCAATAGCTCAAGCTTCGTTTCAGATCGGTGATTTGAACATCGAACAATTGGATAAGATTGCATCTCAGAGTGTACAGACCGTTTCAAATATATTTAACTGTTTATGCCAAATATCTTGCTTGATATTGATTCAAAGAGATATAGATAGTGACGATGATGAATTAATATCGTACTTTCATGCATTCCTAGAGCAAGTATTCCATGTTGAACAATACCGTGACAATGATAAAACTGCCCTGACAAATTTTGTTGAATGCTACACAAACTTTGTCCTACAAGTTGCAATGCCTTGGATATTGGCTCCTTTAGAAGAAATTGGTTTGAAAAAGGAAGACGAAGATACAGTTAAGTGTGCATTAGGCCAAGTTTCAAAAGTTGCAAAATCAATCATAGAACTGGTTTCTTGGTTAGAGAAACTGCCATGTTCATCTATCGGCAGTGAGTGCTCGAACTCTATTAAGATAGTTCATGAAACCAGTTTGTATCTTCAGAAAGATTATGTTGAAGTGTTGCTGTTGAGGTTTAGAGATGCTGAAAGCATTAGTTGTGGAATTTCGAATCATCAAATACTTTTTGGAAAGATTGAAGGCATCCAAAAATATTTCAGTAAGGCTTGTCTGTCTGCTATAAGAGCAACATCATCTTATTTGAAAAGCAAAAAGTCAAGGCAAATGATAGTTACATGCTTCCACCTTGATATTGGAAAAATATTGGACAGTCTTATGTATAAAAGAACTTCCATAGTTCCAGCTTACTTTGAATATGTGATCTGCCGCGCACTTCATCTATCATTGAATACTGAATATCTCAGAAATTGGAAAAAATCAGAAAATGGCTGCTCAACTTCGTGTGTTTTCAGCTGTTTTCCGTTCCCCTTCCAACATCAAATCGACAGCTGCAACAATAGTGCTGTGCATATTTCCATAATCAAAGTTTTCTTCTTATCCCTGGCTGCGAAGACATCGTTGATTCCGATTCAAAAAGAAGTAACTGATTCGATAATAAATGACTTCACAAAAGTTATTCGATGTCATGAAAAGAATACTAGATCTATTCAGTTGGCGTATAATACACTTTCGAAGTTGAAACTTCAGTCGCTGGCTGGAGAACTAGTCAAACTACAAGATTATTCAAGCTATGAGAAGTGGTTAGCTTCTTACACCATTGCAAAAGTGCTTGGGGATTGCTATGCACCACTGAATCACAACATGATGAATCAAAATATGGGAGAAGAAGCTCGATTTTTAAGTCTTAGTATTGATAGTGGATTGAGGGCTTGTCAATTACTTGAAGAACTGCATTTTTACACTTCTGAAGAAGTCAATAGAGCTCATCATACCAATCAATGTTGTATTCCTCTATCCGACAGACTTATGAACTTCGTTAAGGGCCTAGTCCTCGATGGAACAGCTTCAGTGTTGAAGAAAGTTGGAAATGGCGTTGCGAGATCTATTTCAAACATAGCAAAGAGAAGAGCTGCTAATAACCTTACTGCTGAGAGCTTTCATCCATTTTTTCTTTCGCTAGAAATCTTTGTTGCTACAGGTGATGAAAACCTGCCAACAAGATTTCATCAAGTATCCAGTCTTTTACAATCGCAAGGGAAGATTAGAGAAGCCTTTGTTCTGCTATGCTATTCTATTTCTTCTGTTATCTCATTGACAGATGATGATATGAGCTGCTCATGTTACGGAGATATCCTTTTATTTCCTGAGGAATTCATCAATGGCACTTTAGCTAGTGATGTATACTTTGAAAGAAGGATGATAACAGAAAATCTATCTCAAAGTATAGAAAGATTATGTCAGTTGTTTGTCTCTATCCTTGCTGATATAAAGATCGAGGAAGAAAATGCAGACATAGCATTTCCCACTCTGACACTCTCTGTGCAACTGACATCATGTACCTCCATTCATATTCCTCAACTAATGAGATATTTGATGCATTCGCTAAGGTTTTTGCATGTTGATCATGATGAGTCAAACCTTGAATTATCGAAACTTGCTGTTCTGATTCATTTCCTTCGGAAGTTATCGTCTACTTTGTTGAAAAACAAGATATTCGAGAGGAACGAAAGCGCTGCGTTGACTTTAGCCACGTGCATTAGAATATGCTTAGAGGAGGCTCTTGAATTGACACAAGCAAGTAGTGATAGCAAATGTTTTACTATGCTTGCCTTGGTTGGAGTCATAACCGCCTCTATTCTCAATTGTCTCCCGACCAGTTGTTTGCGAGAGGGGCACTACACACCTAGGGATTGTATCCAATTAGCTATTGACTCTCTCGGTGAAAGGAATGATGAGATACTTTCTCCACGAAATATTATTGGTCAAGTAGCTCTTCAAAGTCTTTGTTGTGAGGATGATGCTAGCTTGGTGCAATATCTCAATGATACACTAGATGCTATAGTAGAAACAAAAGATATTTTACGCATTTTTCAAGAAGAAAAGGTCTTTTGTAATGCACTACTTGGTATTGTATTCAAAAGAGTTCGAATGTTCGAGCTTTCATCCGAATCTTATGAAACACTAGAATACATTTCTCTATTGAAGAGAATAGTAGACTTGCAAGTCTACAGGAATGTAGATTTTGCCCTTTTCGTAAGATCATTTTTGACGAAGGGAGAAGTAATACAAGCGAGATCTCCTGAGCTCACTCTAAATGAATTGGAATCAAAACTAAATTCACTGCAATCTTTGATTGAAGAAATGTCTGAAGTACAGAATGAGGAAACGATAGATTCCTTACTTATTCAGATAGCAACGTTGACAGCACTGTTTGAGGATTCTTCGATATTTCTAGGAATAGATAGTCGAGAAGTTATTGAGATGTCAAAACTTTTACTCGATTATCATGAACGGCTGAACAAATATGTTGTTAGTAATCATGAAGGCGCAAAAGACACACAAGTTTTACCTCTGCTGTTCACGCGATGGTCAGCTGCTTGCTCATTTGCTCAATATAGTGCCCATCTACAAATTGGTAATATTGGAAGTGCATCTTACTTTCTTCGTCGGTATTATGAAACTATCAAGAATGCTTTACGAGCGATCAAAGGCTTCAAAAAGATACAACTGTTCACAAAAACGATCCATGGAACATCCTTCATCCCTTTTTGTTTCTGTTTTTATAATTATGAAGAGTTGCTAGAGCAAAAGATGGTACTTGCACTAGCTGTTTTTGCTAATATATTTGCCTTGGCTGGAGATTCAAGACGAGCTAAACAATACGCTGTAGCAGTCGCTGAAAAATTGAATTTCATAAAATCGCCAGATGATGCACATCTAGAGCTTTTAAAATGCATCGTGAAACCTCGTTTAGATGGAGCAATCATTGAGCAAGAAATCCTGAATCGTGTACATGGAGTTGTTTCCCTGTGTATACCGCTCCCCAATTACGAATTAGCTGTACAGAATGAGATTCACTTCTCGTCCTTGGAAAAGATTCCTTTGGACGTGAAGCAAGACTGGGGAAGAGAATTACTGAGATATTTCACAACAAGTAAGAAAAATGAGATCACTTTCTTTACAATTTCCTTTCCTTTCTACTAACACTTATTCTCTGATAGTAATGATGAGGATAGGAACTTTAAACGGAGAGAACATTCACAAGTTAGAACAAAGAATGGCACAGCAGCTTGGAAGAATGAGCCCTTTAGACACGAGCATAGATTTAATTGAAAGTGATGAATGGTCCGAAATACAAAAGTGCAATGAAGCGCTTAGAGGAGAATTTTTTTTTAAATCCTCAGCCTCAATATGCAGTGCTGTGCTAAATCTGTGGAAGTCTTTGCGATATTCCAAATCTGAAGACAGAAAGGAATCGAGTTTTTATATACTTGAGACTTTATCTGCAAATATATATGCAACCAACGCATGCAGAGCAGAGTCTTTGTACTTGTTAGCATTGGAATATTTATCATGTGGAAGAAACGCTGGGGAACTTCAAGAACTCTGGTGCAATAATGTTGAATTAGATTCTGGTGGTTTTCAACGCAGATTTCCAAATCTGTGCAAGGCAAGGACATTTCTCAGTAAAGGCCTTTCGCTACTTGGTCCAGCATCATCTCTTCTTGTGAGGAACATGATCAGAACACTTGCTCTCACCAATGGCCCAGAAGTTATGAAGATGGGACCAATTTGCACTGGGGAACTTGTACATACTTCGATCGGAAGCACAGCAAGGCAAGCTGCTTCGAAACATCAAAATGGTACAGACGAGTTTGACAAATCTTTGATTGAACTTTTGAAATCTTTTGATATCCCTTTCTCGGAAGAAGCTAGACGCAAGAAGGCAATGAATGAATTTTATGCAGTTGCAAGCAAAATTATTCCTTTATCCTGGAAGTTTGTTGCAATGACTGTATGCCCCACTGGCGAAGTACTCATATCAGTTGCTTGCACTCAAGGGGGTGGATCTAATCATATGAGATACGATACTCGGTGCGTATTTCCGGAGAAGGAAACATCATTTCAGGACAAGATACTTTCATCTTTTGACCAAATCATGAGTGAAAGCAAAAGACAGCTTAAAGGTATTGATCATGATGTAGCAACAACAAAGTACAACAGTTCAAAAGAAAAGAAACAGGAATGGTGGGAGAAACGGCATGAACTTGACCTTGATCTTTGTCATTTGTTAGATGATTTCGATGAGCAATACCTATCATCACTTCAGCTACACGAAATTATTCACGATGCCGATTTCGTTGAAGAGAACCTTGCATCTAAATTCGATGCTGCGTGTACGATTGAAAATGACAACGATTTATCTCCGTCTGAAAAAGAGGAAGACAAAGTAGAAAAAGATGATTTGATGAAATTGACAGTTGTACAGTTGAAGGAAAGGCTACAATTACATGGATGTAGCAGTAAAGAACTCCGTCAGTTGCGAAAAGCAGGACTAGTAGATTTACTCTACGAAAAATGTGCAGTGCCTGTTAATGTCGACTCAAATGAAAAAACTGATACCAAACTCCCTCTATCAAATACAGCGAACGTGAAGCAGGATCAGAATAAGGTTCAATGCTTTTTCCTGATTCTCGATGAGCAAATCCAACGGTTACCTTTGGAAAGTACGCCAACATTTAGGAACAAAACAGTGAGCAGACTTCCTTCTCTAGCATTTGGTGTTACGTCTTTGTACCGTGTCACGAGGGACAAGAGTATTGGCTCCGTTATCAATCCCAAGAATGTTTGCTATGTTTTAGATCCCGAGAAAAATTTAAAGGCGACTCAAGAAAGGATTATGTCAACGTTGACTAGCCTCACTGAGAAAAACCAATGGTCATGGAGTGGTGTTGTTGGTAAACGTCCTTCTAAAGAATTTATTAGTGAAGTGCTAGAACAGGAAAATGGTCTCTATATTTACTTTGGTCATGGAGCGGGAGAACGTTTCTTCTCTAGATCTGACATTGAGTCTTTCTCTCAGAAACAGCTAAAGAATTGGATGTGTTCCTCAATCATTCTCATGGGATGCAGTAGTGGTGAACTGAAATCGGTGAATGATTCAAAAGAAAGTCATGCTACGGCCAATGAAACATACTTTGAACCTGATGGAACCTTGCTCTCTTACTTATGCATTGGTAGTCCTTGTGTCGTTGGAAATCTTTGGGATGTTACAGACAAAGATATTGATAGATTCTCGGTGTCTTTGTTAGATGGCCTTTTCAATAATCTACACCGTCCGTCAAATGTTGTAGAACAAGTATCTTCATCAAGAGATGCATGCAAACTTCGTTTTATCGTAGGAGCCGCCCCCATTGTCTATGGCATTCCTATTGAGGTGATGCAGTCAAAATAAAGAAATCAATGCTAAATATTATAGATGTAATTCTAGTTTTTTTTTAAAACATATTTCGTTCTGTCATCATCGACTATCATTGTGTCGACTTTTTCCACAATTTGGCAAAATCTCAAATCCTTGACTGTCATCGCGTCATCATGGTATTATTAGAAGAAGATATTTAGATCGTAAATGAGAGCAAGGATACTAGTACCTAATACCTTGAATTGAATTATGTTTACTCGTACAATAAAAGGATTAATTACAATGAATTTCATTAGATTTTATTCTTCCGTTAGTGAAAATGGTAAAGGTAAAGTACATACCAAGCGAGACCTTACGCGAAGACACCAGATTGACAAAGAGGATAGAAAAGTAATCGAGATTTCATCATAGGTTTGAGGTCGAAATGGGTTACCTACTTTATTTCTTGTTTGAAGACACCAGATTGACAAAGAGGATAGAAAAGATAGAAAAGTAGTCGAGATTTCATCATAGGTTTGGGGTCTAAAATGGGCTACTAAGTTTATTTCTTGTTTGAAATTGCATGTATGATGATTCGATTCCTTTCATCATTCTGCTTTTTATGTGTACTTGTGAAGATGATGGGTCACTCGCTCGGCAAACTTCGATTCATGTCGTAGATTTTATTAGACCTTGGCATTTGCAATCCACAACCAAACAGAATATTTCGTCATCTACATGATGAGTTATGCACCTAGGGCTTGCGCTAAATAAGCGATGAGTTTAGAGTAGCATAGAAACTTCAGTTCTCTCTTTTCTCGATCTTTAGCGCAAAATGATTTCTTCAAATACTAGTCAAAGGTGATGATTTGAAGAAAGTCCTTTTGTTGCGATAGTAAAAATACCTATGGGACAGATGGTACTCCTAAATCCAACTTTGACCTGGAAATAGAGGTAATATTGTTAGGAAAGATGTTAGTAATGAAGTGTTTGTGAAGCATAACGCAAACATTAAAGTTCAGAATGGGTAAAAAGCTCGGAGATGCAATAATTGATTCCGGATGCGGGAGTTTATCGTCAAAGCATAGTCAGTTGAGGGAGCCTTGTTTTCGTCAGTGCAATTCGATCACCATTATTAGTGTTAGTTGAGTTGTGATAAAAGATACTCTATTGGAACTCACATATTTAAAACTGTTGGAAGTGAACGATTGCCCCTGCGAAATTCAGAACTCTGAAAAGTTAATGAGGAAAGAGTACCTATTACTTCATGATCCATTCATCTTTTACTGCGAAACAAGATGGTACTAGTAACTATTACCACAGTATGGATGGAATATGCTTTTCATAGAACTAAAGAACTATGGAACTATGGAAAAGTATCTTTGAAAATAATGAAGTGATGACACCCGTCTGAGGACTGATGCTTTGGTGTGTGGCTGTCTGTGCGTTCAGGATAGAACTCGATCTGCTCTGCAAACGGTATTACAATCAATAATTTCTAAAGACCAAAATCCTTTTGCATAGTGCCAGGCTAATTCAAATTATCCTTTCCAGGTAGGGGTATTCGATGGGAGCATCCCCTTTGCTTGAAGAGGGGCAAAGTCGATGTATTAGACAAATATAGTTCCACAATGACGCATCACACTCATATTTGAAGCATGAACATCATACCGTGTCAGCTTACTTTTATTACTTCAATTGCATTTATATCTTCACTTCATCATCAATTGGTGACTCAAAGATCCTAGCATCAATCGATCTACTCTCAAACACAAACTATACTCAGAAATCAAGTTAGATAAAAAGAAAACATGATTGCATCAAAAAGATTCCTCCTCACTCTCCTATGTTTATTATCGGCGAATGAAGGTGCTTGCTTTTCTCAATCGGCTTCAAATTCAAGAAGAGATGCAATCGCATTTGCAGTTAACTCTGTGGCATTCTTGACTCTCGCTCCACAGATTGCAGCTGCGGATGATAATGTTGTACTTTCGGACGAAGAAATGGCAGCAAGAATTGCACGAAAACAAGCACTCAAGAACAAAGCTCCAGTTGGAATGGACAAACTTCCTACTGCAGCGACAGATATCCGAAGTGACATCAATCCTGATGCAGGAGTCAACCTACGAGGAAAATCTCTATCTGAGAATGCAAAGGCTACTATAGCAGCTCAAAAGGAAATGAAAAACAGAGATAAATCGCAGAAACGTGAAGATTTGTGCGAAATGCTTGGGCGTGGATGTTAATGAGTTCAAATTACAATGAATATGATTATGAGATCTTGTTTAATGCATTCAATTATATTATATTTTAACCGGCAAACCATAACGTCAAATAGAATGCTACTTTTAAAATCTATTTATTCACTTCGCTTGTTAAATCTGAGTGACTTCTTCCAAGTTTAGACCTTCATAGCATGTACATCCTTGTGTATTTGTAATTGTTTCATCTGCACCCTTTGAGATGAGATAGTTGCCTAGGCTCTCAAAACCATAACCGAAGCAAAAGTGGAGTGCTGTTTGACCCTTGCGGTTTTGAGTGTTCACATCACATCCTTGACGGAGGCATGACTTGACGCATCTTTTATTTCCATTTTGGCAGCAAATCATCAGTAAAGTGTTTCCGACGTCGTCTGTAAAGTCGATCGGAAGTCGCCAATCGGCTTCATTCAGCAACAAGTCAAACTCTGTAGACTTTCCGTGACGGATGCATTTGCATAGTTTTTCAAACATGTCCAGATTCTTTCTTTCCCGTTCATCAAGAACATTTCTGGTTGAGTGGTGAATCCTCTCTTTTTCCATCACAAAGATATCTTCAAGTATATCGTCGTGATTATCTGATGTCATGTCCATTGCTAAAGATGGAATGAACTCCACAGACAATAACTCCTTGCCAGAACTCCAGGGATCGAAATTCATTACCTCCCAATCTTTTGTCACAGACCTAGCTTTTACTCTTCCCACTGGTTCACATTGCGGCAAGTTAGGCGCATGATCAAGGTAATTCACGTGTTGTTGCCCGACATGTCGTGTATGGATGTCTTGCAGAAAGTCTCCATCACTAAGCTTACTTTCTTCTTCATATTGAGAGTTTTGTGACTGATTATTTTCAGCATGATATTTAACATGGGGTTGAGCCTCGAATAAATTGAAATCTGTTACTTTTGTCTTTTTGATCTCATTGTTTTCCGTTTGAACATATTGATTATGAGTCTCTGAGGCATGAATTTCAATCTGATCTTCAAGTTGCGCAAAATCAATATTTTCATCATTTTCCACTTTGACTTCGTTAGGTATGGTGAAGCTTTGACTAGACGAAAGAGACTCTTGTCTCAAAGATGTTTCGATATTCTCAATAGGAAGTAACCCTTGAGCTCCAAGAGACATCCCAAGACCTACACCTAACTTCAAGATATCCTCTCCCTTTTGAATACTATCAAGAACACCACTTAGTGCAGAAGTAATTTGTGTTACAAATTGCCCGTCATCTGCGACGCTATTAACTGGTTTGTTGTTAGGGTCTTGATTCTTTGTTGTTGTCACGATGTTATTGTCCAAGATTATCTCATCTACTTCGCTACTACAGCCCTCATTTAGTGGCTCTTCCATGACTTTGGACTTACATGGCACCGTCAACATGTCTGTAGTAGAAATTGCTTCTTTCGACTTAAATCAAAGTATTATTAAATAGAACCTATCGTTCGATGTTCATATGCAATTTGAACAAAGCAAACGTACCTCTTGCTCCAAGCTTCCATCTCGTGAAACTGTATTTTTTGCAACTATTCTATTGTCGATCCTTTCCTCTTTTCTCTTTTGAATGAGTTCACTTAGTCTCAAAATTTGAGCACCTTTTTCTCTTTCGGCCGCCTTGGAATGAGTTTTTGTCATTTCATTTGATGATGAGTTACCAGCTTTAACAGACGGTGGTTGAGAGCAAGTCATTGCCCTGATTCTGTCCTTCATAGTTTCCTCGTCTTCGTGTATTGAAAACAGGGCTTTTCTTGAGTTGGATCTAACATCTTCAAATGTTTTTAAATTCTGATTACAAGGATGATATGCATTATCTTGACGTCCGAGGACTAGACCACCTTTGATGATTGGCTTCATTTCTTCGTCGTAGAGAGGCTTGGACCAGAATGTCTTGCCATTTCTTCTATCATACCAGTAAGGAATACCTTCTGCAGTTGTGAACATCACAATTCTCTTTTTCTGGACAAACGACCAACTGCGAGTCTCTATGGTGGTGAATCTTCCAAGTGGCAAGTTTGGGTCAGAGTTTTTCATGAATTTACCAGGTTCCTGTTTTGTTCTGACAGTTATAATTTGAGTTTTGCTAGGATTGGGAAATCTCTTTTCTTGGACTAGATGAGCTAAATCCCGGATCTCATTTTGTCTTGGAATGCTCTCCAAGAATGGATACTCTATGTCAGCTTTCGTTGCTCTTGTGGGCAAAACTTTTGTTTCGTTTGGAGTTACAATATTTTCTGAAGGAACAAACATCTTGGAGCTGAATGAACTGTCCAACTGCGCCATCTCTTCTGATTCAGAAGTACGAAAACCACGATCTTCTACATCTCCTGTTTGTTCTGGTCTATTCTTTCCATAATAATGCTTTTCATCTGTAGATATTCCAGTCTTGATTGCAATTGTAGGCATTCTTCTGTTATTAAGTTCATGTTCCAAAGGCCTCTTGACATAATTGACATGAGGATATGGAACTTTCGAATCTTTTATGGAAAAATTTTCATTTGGAGGCTCTGTTGGTGTTCGAACAATATTGTTTCTTATTATAAAACCGTGATAGGGTGGAGGTATTCCTGTCAATAACTTTTGAGACAATGTGACCTCCCAATTTTTACCATCCCGAGTGGTTCCATCATGTTCTGTTGGTTTCGTTCGAACTATGGTATCAGTTATCGTTTCTATTGGGGTACCAGAGTCCAAAATATCAACACTTTTTGACAACTCGATAGATCTTGATTCAGTCTGTACAAAAGGTCTTGGTTCGTATATTCGCTTTGGTTTGGGTGTAGGCATGGGTTCAATACGAAGATACTCTGTAATGTTGCCATCCACATCTAAATCTCGAGCTTTCGATAGTATACCTAAATCACAACCATTCTTTCCAGTTACTGGAGGATTGTAGAGCATGGCCTTTGGCAATTCTTTGGTGCATAGTCTTAATATTCTGCTATTATCGTTGGTAGTTTTGGCTCTTAGATGTTGACAGATATCCTTGTTCGTGAAAAAATCAATCTCGGTCAACGTACATTGGTACTTGACCCATTCCACCAGAGAACGAAACCATTGTTTTACATGAGCGTTTAGTCTTGCAAGTTGATTTGACTTCGTAACATGATTTGTCAGAGACTGAAGTAAAGGATGGGATTGAATTGATTTTACTGCACTGAATCTTCGCTTATCCTTTGCAAACGATAGTCTTGAAAATTGTACAGGAACATCAATCTTTCCCGATAAAGACCGATACTTGTTTCGAATAGTTTCGATACCCCAGTTGCTACAAAATGGTACTTTCATTTCATCTATTTCCTTTTGTTCGCTCTGAGCAAATTGACACGACTTGCCTTTTTTCGTACTCCAACAAATGAAACAAATTGAGCTGTTTCTCTTTTCATGTGTAGTAGGTTGGTTTTTGAAAGAATGTGCCCTGGAATCCTGTTTCTTGGCTTTCAAATACCCAGCATGCTCGACATCTTTAATTGCAACACCTTGTAATAGATTATCCTTTCTATGCAATGCCTTTACCTTTTGTTTGCTCACTTGACCTTTTTTGCGTAGATTTACCTTGGATACCAACTTGTTCTCTTTCAGGGTAAACAGTGGCTCGTACTTTGAAGTGATTTGATTGCCAGCATTGTTTGCATTCGCAGTATTTGCTTCATAAAGAAGCAGTGTTGATATACTTTCGAATCGATCCTGCTTGAAAACATTGGAAATTGAATTTCGAAGGTGCAACGTGGCAGTTCCATCTTCGTTGAAATACCTTGACGTGCAACCTTCTTTGGCAGCTTCTTTCAGCGAATTGACCATGAAGCTTTGATTCGAACGGCGATAACGCCGATAAAAAGACTGAATCACGATTGCTGCTTTTTCTGCCTCATCAATTCTATATTTTTGATGCTCATAAGTCGGTTGTTGATGCTCACCTCTTTCCAAAGTCCTATGATGCTTTTGCAACAGCTTCAGCGAAGACTCGTCAAATCTCCTTGACTTCCTTCCCTTTGAGTTACACTTGTTCAATAATGACAAAGTTTCTTGTTCTAATGTAAATAAATCTTGTTTTTCATTATTCATTGGTGGGGTTTATTTATTTAGAAAGTTTGTTTTCGAGCTCACGCCATTTTTGGAAAATAAAACATGAAAAATGAGACGTTTTTTGTTCAGTTTGAAATTATGTTGTACCTATAAATTTTCAACGAAATCACTTCGAAAGCAGTATCATGGAAGAGTATATACCAATAATTCAAGCAATACCTTGTTTGGAAAAAGGAAAGTGTCAAGTGAAAAACGATAATGGTAGGGACAGAAAATATCAATAGCAGAAAAACTGAAAAATAAGAATTTGTTATCACAGATGCTTACAAGAATGAAGACTACTGCCATCAAAGCACTATGTATTCGTTTCGTACTTATGTCTTGTTGGTAAATGAAAACAGTATGCATTCGATATTTGATTTTTTTTCTCGTATGCATCGCCTGCCTCTAGCGCTGTCGCTTTTTTTTAGCCACAGATGGCTCTATATTTTTACCCAGCATGCTCTTCAGACAGACTTTCGAAAAAGAAAGAAAATCTATTTTTATTTCTATTTGAAAGGTGTTCATTCTGATTCGATTTTTCATGTATACATTTTAGAACGTCATTGGCCATTAAAAGTGCGCGATAAGCTAATTTTATATTCATTTCAGTGGAAAATAGTTTGTTCTTAGCCGGGACTGATGATCTTTCTTTATTTTAGTTTTCTTCTTACGCTTCTCATTTTTGGAGACATGCGAGTGTTCGCTTCTTCTTTATATGTTCTATCGCACATCCATAGATACATTCAACACTCTCTGAATAACAGCACGGTTCTTTTATCATATTCTTTTTCATTTTTCTCTCGTAAATAGTGTCCTGGTCTTATATTGTAGGATTCAATTCTGAAGCCAATACATCTGCCTCAATTAGTTATTATATAATGCCAACATCCAAAGGTGAACGAGGACCATCCACATGGTATTGGTTGAAGCAGTTCTTGAGGAGCAGAGAGTCTCATGATGAAGTACTGACGATGATTGAACAACACGCAGAGGATGTGATACAAAAAGGAATGTCTACAAATCTTCAAACTCAAGACAAGGGAGGTTTAGAAAAGTCAGAGGAACCTATCAATATACTTTGTATTGATGGTGGAGGGGCAAAAGGTTCGTGAATAAATGTTTTCTCAAGAATCATCACGTCTCTGAATCTTATAAAAATGTTGTCTTTGTCTTTGTATCATAAAGGATACGCTATGATTTCAATTGTCGAGGAACTTGAAGCTTTATATGAAGAACAGTCTGAAGGGGAACAAAGCGACTTTATTTCCAAGTTTGACCTGATTGCAGGCACCTCCGTTGGAGGATGTGGGGCATTAACAATGAATCAGACTTCTACAACGTGAGTTATATATTCAAAGTATAATTTTCAGCATAGATGCCTACTAATGTCTCATCTTCTTTTTTGTAATTACGAAAAAGTGATGATGCGATAATTAAAGGCACTTATTTCATGGACATGGCGAGAGAACACGCTTTTGCACACTTGAATCTATTCCGTTTGATGTTTACTGGTAGCGCGACAAAAGCAGCACAACAACCATCTACCTTCTCGAAAAAATTGTATGGCGAAGATACTATGCTTCGGAACGAGATTGGATTGAAGGCATTTGCTGTTAGTACTGCGATAAGTGACAACGAAGCAAAAAAGGGTATGAAACCAAAGCCATTTCTTTTACGAACGTATGATATTCCTAGTGAAGAACATGAACTATTCAAGGGGACAAGCGCGGTGAAACTTAGTGATGCTATTCAAGGTACCAGTGGTGCACCGGTAGCATTTGATAGAGTAAGGGTGAAAGTGGATGACGAAATGTATACTCTATGTGATGGAGGTAAGTGCCTACCAACCCCATGTTTTTTCTATTTTCAACAATAATTTATTTCTTTTCATTCCTAGGTTTGTCATGCAATTGTCCAGTTGGTTTAGCACTAGCAGAGGCACATCGGCTTTATCCAAATCGACCATTTGGTTGTATTGTCTCGATTGGTCTTGATCCTAATCAAGATCGGTTTGCATATCGAGCGATAGAATTGGCTAGAGTGAAGACTCCTGCGCTTCACTTTCAACGAATCTGTCCACTGAAAGCTCTAGAAAGTGCATCCAGTGCAGAGGTAGACATAAGAAAAATCGCACAGTTAGAGCAATTTGTTAGACATGAAATTAGAAATGACTCGGGTGTTCGCCTAAGGTTGAAAAAGACAATACAACTTTTACTCGATAGCCCAAACCGACGCATAATTGAAGGACTTGAAGATCAGAGACGCGTCTTTCATTCGAGAAAAAGTCCCACACGCTTGAAATTGCAAGCGTCCTTCGACGAAGAATTCTTGCGTAGACAGAAGATACGAAAGGAAGTCAAAGAAGGAACACTTGCCCGGAAAAACAGTCGCCTGCGTCTCAGCCAAGTTGGGGATACATTTCAGGATGATCGCACAGATTATGATCAAGCTCGAAATTTTGCTCGCAAATTTTCACGCAGCCTGTTTATAAGCATGGTTTACCATCCACTCTATTATATTTTTGGAACTATCTTGGTCACTTTGTTGATATCATTGTTATGTCTATTTTTCAGTGGTTTTGAGCTGGCAACAGAGAATAAGAAAGGTAAGATATTCAATATATTTGAAAACATGAGGGTGTACCAGAGATCTTTGATTGAATTAAAAAAATTTCTCTTATTTTCTGTAAAGGTTGGAAATCTCGTGGAACAGAGATAGCTAAAAGAGGTATGCAAGCAGACATCTTGAGAAACAATACAGATACTCTTTTCAATGATGAAAGTGGCACAAAATGGGACGATATTACTTCAAACGTTGTCAAAGGAGATTTTCCTCTTAAAGAACAATTATCTCGTCGATTCTTTTTAAATTCTGATCAGCCAAGCAGTATTGTGGAAGACTCTTCTGAATCCATATCATGTGAAGCAGAAAATTGGTATTCTTCAGCTGATTTGTATGCAAAGAACAACATGATTGGGCTTGTCCAGGCAAAAGAAATATCCCTATTGGAACCAACGTCAATACATCAACTATGTGATGCAGAATCTATTACTTTGTCGGTTTTGGAAGATGACAATTTTTGTGATTGCGACAACTGTTTACCTCCCCTCTCTCTTGTGAGGTTGGTTCAAAATTTCTTAGGCACCGAAAATAGAAATTGCAAAGATTTATCAGAAACTTATAAGAATGTGCAGAATGAGTTTACAGAAATGCTAGCCCAGTGTGCAAACGAAATAAAGACAAACATGGGAATGGCTATGGAGAACTCTACATGTCCATCTGAATTTTCACCCCATTTACTGGATAGTGACTTTGGAGTTCAGGGCAGTAATTTTCTTCGGTACTCCCTCTCTGTTTACCCAACTTCTACGACGGATGCATTGAGTCTTTTTGAGAAAGAAGTTAATTATGGTAGCGGTGGTGACAAGATTGAAATTACATATGAAACCCGTTTTTCAGAGTTTGAAGAATACGCAATCGATAGAACAATAAAACCAGACTTGGTACGTATTATACATCACAAGGTAATTTTTTTCTTTTCGTCTGTATTTCCCCTAACTCTTCTGCATCTAGATTCTAGCTGCTTGCTCAGGTTGTATGGTTTTTGTTGTAATCTGTCTCCACACTCGTTCCTTGTGGCTTGCTTGCGTTGGTATCATACAGATTGTCCTTGCAATTCCTCTGTCGTATGCATGTTACAGATTTATCTTTGGGCTCAGGTTTTTCTCATTACTCAATTTGATAGGGTTTTTCATTTCGGCAGCTTTAGGTGCTGATGATCTTTTTGTCGCATGCGATAGGTTCAATGAAGTAAAGGACCGTTTAGGAAGAAATTCTCCAACTGAGTTAGTAGCTTCTGTGGCTTTTCCTGAAGCCGCATCAGCAATGTTCCTCACAACAGCTACAACGTCAATAGCCTTTTTTGCATCCTGTGTCTCACCCGTAGCACCAATCTTTACGTTTTCCATCTTTTGCGGTCTAATGGTCGTCTTCAATTATGTTCTCAATATTTTCCTGGTGTTTCCTGCCTTGTGCTTACTCGACAAGTGGACAAAGGATGGCACTAACTGCTTTCTTCGCTTTGAACCAATTTGTAAAAACAAGCACGAAGATACATCACATAGCAGATTGAAACGTATCTTGAACAGATACTACTCCATTATGCATAGACTACGGTGGCTTTTGTTGGTATCTTGTATAATCTTATTTGGATTTGCACTGCAATATACGTTGAAGATTAGTGTCCCAAAGAATACTTCAGTGCAGATGCTTCCTGATTCTCATCCGTTGCAAATACTGAGTGATATAGATAATGAGAAACTCTTATCTTCTACAATTTTGAGGGCTACAACTGGTTCCCATCTTGAAATAATTTTTGGTATCACACCAGCGGATACTGGAGAAAGAAATTATCCAGATTCATTGTCAACACTCGAACTTGATAATCGTTTTGATCCGAGTTCTACAGAAGCCCAGGATTATTTAGTTTCTTTTTGTGACCGCTTATTCGAGCTACCTTTTGTTTACAAATCTAGTGAGGATTTCAAGTGTAGTATTAATGCATTTGACAGTTGGCTCTCTGAACAGTCTCTTTTGCCAACAGGTTCTCAGGATATTGACTACATTACATCGTGCGATAATGCGACATCACTACCAATGCAGGAAGAATCGTTTCATCAGTGTTATATTGCATGGAGTAAAGGTACTTCAGATTCAAGCGTTCTTTCGTGGAATGGCAAAGTGAGGACTATCATCATTAACCTTGGCACAAGAGTAAAATTTGACACGCCTCTAGGTGAAACTAGATTAGAATGGGAAAAGTTCGAAGAGTTTCAAAATCACGAGTTGACACTTCGAAGTCCATCTGACCTCAACTTCTTCCACACATCAGCAATATGGTGGTGGAATGATACATTTCAAATGATGCAATCCACTGGTTTGAGTTCACTATACATTGCTATATCTGCCAGCGCAATCATTATATTGTTATCTTCTCGATCTCCATTCTTAGCTTTTGCCTCTGCAATTAGTATTTGTTTCATTCTTGCGACATCGACAGCGACATTGATGTTTTTAGGTTGGGAATTGGGATTTCTTGAGGTAAATGAATATTTTCTTGGATTATGGAAGTTTCATTACGAGGTCTAACATTTCTTTCAATTCATAGTGGATTTGTTTTGCAATTTTAGTAGGACTTTCTGCAGACTTTGTAATACACCTAAGGTAAGTAAGCCAATATTGGAATTTCTTTATTTTCATCAAACCTTCTCTCATGAATTTTTCTCGCAGTCATTCATACAGTCATTCTCCTGGTCGACTACATAGACATACACGGACGAAGGCAGCGATATTGTCTATGGGAGAACCAATCATAGGCGCAACAATTACAACTTTATCTGTCTCCTTTCTTATGCTCTTTTGTAAGATTGTTTTCTTTGTGAAATTCGCGCAGCTACTCATAGTTACAATATCGTTCTCTCTTGTGGGAGGTTTGGTCTTCCATTCAGTCCTGGTTGATTGCTTTGGACCTGAAGACCCCTTGACCACTTACAACAAACTGAGAGGACTTCTAACATTCCGTGAATCTGAAATAAATGGTTCCAATTCTGGGGATGCAAATGGCAAAGATCGTGATTCCTCGAGCCATTCCTCAGCGAGGGACGCCACAGTCTATGATTTATCGGAGTCTATGGATAGGAAAAGGAAAGTCCATTTTCAAACGAGTCAAGAGGTTTCAGACAAAGATGCAAAGGATAATATGGATACGACAAACCCACCTAACAGACAATCTACATATGTGTATGATTTAGGAGGAAAAGGTGTCAAAGAAATGAATATAAAATGGAGTAAATCTCCAGCCGACATTGCTATAAGATTTGAAAACTTTACAGAAAGCTATAGAGACGGTCAAGTGGTAAGTCTTTCACACACACTCATTATATTTTTAGGTTACAATCCTGACATTTTTACTGGTGATAAATAAGCTTGAATATGGTGCTTTCTCTGAACTTAGAGAGGTTTACAATCGAAACGACAATGAATTATACGCAGCAAAAATTTTATCCAAGGATTTGATTCCTACAGAAGACAAGGAATCCATGATGAGTGAAATACAAGTTTTGAAGACAATCAGTCATGAGAATATTATTCACCTCTTCGATTATATACAAGATAGTCATAGATACTACCTCATTTATGACCTCCACCTTGGAGGTAATCTCTTTGATCGAATTGCAACAAAACAGGTGTACACGGAAAATGAAGCACGTAATGTTTGTAAGATATTATTTGGCGTACTACACCACCTTGACTTGAAGGGGGTAGTACATAGAGACCTCAAACCAGACAATATTCTTATGATGGACAAAGTCAGCGATACAAACATCAAGCTTGCTGGTTTTAGTTTTGCAAGAATTGTAGCTCCTCATGAGTACCTGAAGACCCAATGTGGCACTCCAGAATTTGTCTCTCCTGAAATACTTTATGGACTACCCTATAGGACCAAAGTTGACATGTGGAGCCTAGGGGTTATTCTGTACATATTACTTGCTGGTTATCCTCCCTTCATGTCACAAAATAAGAGAGACTTGTTCCGTAAAATCAAGTCGGGTGCAGTTTCATTTCCTGATAATTATTGGGACAAGATATCAACTGAAGCAAGAATGCTTGTTGTTGGTCTTTTAAGTGTTGATCCTCAGCAACGCTTCTCTGCCTCGGAAGCGATGAAAAGTAAATGGATGACCTGCGATAAAGATATGTTACATCAGAGTCTCGATACAAATCTTTTCCGAAGCTTTCAGACAAAGCAAAAAGTGAGGGAGTCAATTGTAATGGTAAGTTTTTATTCATTAATTTGAGGGAATTCTTCATCCATATTTTTTTACCAACATTTACGATTCATGATATTTGTAGAATGTTCCAAAAACAAAAACAACATCTCTTGGGCAATCCTGGGAAACTGAAAATACGGAAGAATCAAAACTGTTTACTGAAATCCAAGAGTCGTTGAGGCATAGCATTGCGATGGACTCCTTAGACCGCGCAAGAAGGACTTCAGCTTTAGATAGTAGCAGCTCATTTCCTTCACTCAAAGGCAGCATGAAAAGCATAGAAGAAGACAATTCCGAAGGGGTTCGTGAATCGTTTTATTCACACAGAAGCAGTCTGAAACGTCTGAGTACATCAGAACTTGAGGAATTTCCATGCTAAAGCAAACACATTAGGAAAGATATTTTTAGTAAAAATATAGTTTTTTTATGAAATCATTAAATTCTTCAATCCTCTCCTTCGACACTCTCCAATTCTTCAAGACTTATTTCAGCTCCTTCATCATTCGTACCAGCAATGATACTAGACTTCGCATTCCCATTTAGAAAATGTTTGAAGTTTACTCCTAGGTCTGGATCTGGACGGATAAGTTTTATGGAGTCCCCAATGAGAACCTCTGGAAGTTCTTCATCTGACCGACCTTCTATGACATAGCTAAGGCTCACAATAGCTTTTGGGAATACAGCGCTCTTCATATATGCCATTGCCTTCTTAGCAAGGTATGGAAATGGGTGTATACTAATACCGAATTCCATGACACTTAATTCTTTGTTGGAAGAGAGAAATCCGGTGACATTTGCTCTCTTGATCAATACTGGCTTACCACAATATTTTGCAATGTAAGAAGGTAGTCCAATCTCAGCTGTATTGTGTACATTGGGGATAAATTTGAATCGGGCTTGCATGCTTTCATCATTTGGGGCATCCGTGCACCACTTTTCCCATAATTTAACTGAATTTACAATCCTACACTGAACATCTTCGAGTTTTTCCTCCTTTATGACAGAACTTGGGTCATAATCTGAAGCAGTTATTTTTCGAAGGATGTTTCTAGTCTCCTGTTTCATTTTGAAAGAAACAACAAAATTAACTCCTTCTCCGTCTGTTGTTGGCCTTGTCATTGACGGCTCTTTCGTAGGAACTGCAAGGGAGATTATAAAGACGTCAGGGCTATTCCAAGTTTTCTCTACTTCATCATCAAATGCGATTTGAGGTAATTGGACTTTTCCTGAAAAATCAGACACTCTTTTGTCAGAGTTCAAGACATCACACCCTATGACCTCATAAAGCGAAGAAGGGCTCGGAATCTTTTGCTTTGATTTTAGGTACCCATGACCACGGACCTGAACTTCTTGGGATGGCATGGTCGTCCATCGTACAAAGGACTCTCCATTTACCTCTGGAGAATCAGATTCTTCCTCCACTTGTTTTGTTGTACTACTTAATATGGGTTTGTATCCTGCCCTCAATGGTTGCAGACCAGTGTTCTCATCAGAATCTTCAGTGTTATCTTCTTTATTGTCATCTTTTGTGTTCTGTATTGCCTTTCTCGACTCCTCGAGCAAATCTGGGTATAGATATTCTTCAACAATTGATATAAATAGACTTACTCGTGAGTCATCTTTTCCTTTCAGCCGATCATCAACGACAAGAGACCAAAAACATATATTTGCTATTATGGCATAGAAAAGAAATGCTAATCTACCTGAAGTTGAATGCATTAGTTTCAATGCAATGTTAAATAGTACATTGGCAATCATAACATTTTTTCCGGACAGAGACTGTTCGGGGCCTGAAGTGGCTCTATTACTGATGAAATCGTGGATAGAAGTGAGAGGACTTTCTCCATGAAAATTTTTATCAGGAACAGCAATTTTGGCGGTACTGTCTGATTTCTCTTCCTCAAATGTTGATGGATTCTCATGATTTGACCGAGATATAGATCCCGTTGCAAAGTATTGTTGATCAAGTGTCCATAATTTGCTTCCATTGTTATCGCCTGGTGGAGCTTTGAAGTTGTTTTCTATATGATTTACCTCAGCTTCTCCATCTTCTTTACCCTCGTCACCCGTCCGAGTCTCACTGATACTTATTCCTCTTCGACTTTGATTCAAACCTTCATTGTAGTTTTCGACACTATTTCGAACAACAATTTCAGTTAATGCAGAAAGCCATTGTATTTGATCATTCTGATTCTCAAAACATATTTTCCACTTTGTCTCATTCTTCACAATAATGTTAATACCAAATGGTGTAGGAGGCACAGAAGTGATGCCTATGGTCATATTGAGCGACATTGCAGTCGAATGCATTTCACCTCGAGCAGATGAGATTGCAGCAACAATAGCATTTTCTTTCACTATATCAATAGATCCACGTGGTGCATTTGGATGAGTTGCAAGATTACTAGTAATGAGCGATGTAGTCAATGTTTCAGTAGTCTTGGTAATATTTTCTTTTGCTTGATCCCAAAAGTTCTTTTTTGGCTTGTCATTATTATGATCACCATCATCATTCACATCAAAAGGAGACGATGGTCGGCTAGAGTCGGACAATACTTGCTGGATTTCTTTCTTTTCTTCCAATGTTTTGTAATAAAAAATGGCGTTGCCGACAAGATCCATTCTCCTTCGTTCCCATGGATTCTTTGTTGAATACTTTCCATATCCCGAGCGCCTTTTGTATACTATAGTGGACAATGTAGGCTTTTGTCCATCTTGACCCAACTGTGGCTGTACATCAGTATCATTTGTAGAGCTAGGTTTCAAATCAGCTTCAGACGAGTCTACATCTCGAGCCACTTTGGAAGGACTTCCAGCTACACTTTTCGTAATATCAAAATGACTCAAACTTTCTTCAATTTTTTGTTGTGATTCATGAATGAATGAATCAAGCTTTTGCTTCACATCTACTAATCCAGCTAGAGGTTTATTGTCCTCTTGTTCTGCCTGTAGAGACTGTTGAAGTTCTTCAAATCTTTTCAACTTTTCTTGAATCAATTTTCGCTGTTGAACATCACCCAATGGTAGCTCTTCCTTATCAGTATTTGTGTTTAGATTCATCATGAATAAAGATTGCTTTTTAGCTTTTTGCTGTTGTGCAATCTTTGCAGCGTTGAGCGCTGCTGCTTTAGCTTGTGCTAGTACTTCATCTTCTTCAAGTGACTTTTGATTGGCAATATCAGCTAATGTAGGTGGGTCTGGACGCAAGGAACCTATGTTTGGTGTTGACGTTCCACTATTGGATGTAGATTGTGGGGTGGTGGTGATATCGTCCTCTTGTTGATCAGAGGAATTCATTTTAATTCTTGAACGAAAAGATGTGTGAGGTAATTACAAAAATGTATTTTCTCTGCAGATTCTTGACCCTGTGAGATAGAAACAGTCACAGGAAAGGATGAGGTTTGACTACTATCCTGTATTGATTGATTTGGAGAGATTACCTTATTTGATTTATGTAATGACATCCATAAATAGAAATAGAAGGTGTACGTTGCACACATAAGAAAAGATAGAGAGGATGTCATCACAGTTTGTTCACAATAGTTCATTTATTTAGCTAGGTCTATTGCCACATAAACTAACTATAGTCTATATTTATCCTAAGATGAGATTAGAATGATGAGTTGATTGAAAAGAGCAGAATGCACATATTATCTGTTGATAGAATTTTAGCAAAAGTAAATTCAGCCATTTTACCGGACATGATCATGGCAATGGAAAATGCGGTGGACAATACTATATCTAGTGTCATTTTAATGGAAAAAGACATTGCTGTAGACATGAACAAGGTATGTGTATGTGTGCATCTAACTCCTTGAGTAAAGTCGGAGCTCGCAAAATTATTTTAAATCATCATACCTACTGAGGTAACTCAAGAACTCTTGTCCGATTATGTTCTTTTTGTGCTCTATCACTCAAGCGAGCAAGTTAGGAGTAACAAAATGTGAGTTCAGCAAGAGATAAAATGTAAGTTCGTTCAGCTGCAAAAATGCTTTGACTGTGAATCGAACACAGGGCCTCAAGATCTTCAGTCTTGCGCTCTCCCAACTGAGCTATCAAAGCTGTTGGAAAAATCTGCCCTCGATAAACATTATAATCTATTTGTTTTAGTGACGTCATATATTTTCCAGCGTAGCAGTTTAATTAGCCAGCAGTTAGTATCACACACTCACTCATCACATTTTCTCCTTCACTTTTTCTCATCACTTTATCAGTCCAAGCAAACACATCCTCGTTGTAATATCCCCTACCACACTTAATTCAAATTACTCCATATATTCGTTCACATTAAAAACATTGAAGATATGAGGCAATTCTCTTCACTTCTTGCAGTAACTGCTGCCCTTGCATTGCCATCTTGTCATGCATTTACATCACCATCAGCACCATCTCGTAGAATCCTTTCAAACGATTTTCCATCTATTGCAACTTCAACTACAGCTACAGCTACAACTCTCTTTAGTTCATTATCTGGTGATAAAATCGCTACATTGTCAACCGATACTACCTGGAGGCTTCGGTTTTCCTTGAATGGAGTACCAACTAAGAATGGACGCAAAATAGGAGAATTGTTTAATGTAGATGTACAATTTATCGAGGAGGAGGGCTATGGTACGTTGTATACATATATTTCTTGACTTGAATCAATATATGACATCATACTCACTCAATCACCGTCCACAGAACCACCACAAGGAGAGATTAAGCAAATTGTAAAAGAAACAAATGAAGAAAGCAATGTTCAATATCTAAAAGTAAAGAGTGGTCGATGGCAACTGTCAGAAGATCCAGAAGATAGAAAGGATGGACTATGGATTTGGGGATTATTTAAGGAACCTCTTTATCCTTTCATGTTGTTTCAGATTGAGACGGAGGAGTATCCACTTCCAGGTGAAGAAGGTGACGCTATTCAACCACTTACTCTTTATGCACAAATCAATCACAAGAGAGATAAAGATACTGGAAATGTAGAACTTGATGCAGCAACATTGAATATTAGGGAAGTAGAATCTATTAAAGCAGATCCATTCGGGGCGGCAAAAGTGGATATTTATGAAGAAGTAAAATGCGGGCAGATTTCACTTCGTCCATTGTTGGAATCCAAAATTGATGCAATACTTTAATAAACTCTAAAGGATATACTTGGAAATATTGAGATATATACTTTACAAGTAGTACAATAATACTTTAGATCTATTGATATCAAATCAAAAATATGTTTGAGCGACGTCATGAAATAATACATAGAAATAGAGAGTGGATTCAAAAAACAGCCGTTGAGTGTGTATACGTACTTACAATACCATGCATTCATATCGTACTCAAACACAACAAAAAGAGGGTTCGGCACTTCTTCTATTGCATCTTCATGTGAAGTTTTAATACTTCATGATACAGTACTGAAGCTATTTCATCACAAGCTAAAGAAAATAAGAACATAGGAACGTTTGCATACTTGACAAACACATCAAGTTGAAAGAGTCAAGTCTCAAATGGATCAAGAAACACAAACACAACAACAACATCGAACTCAAACTGGTGGGAAAGGAAGCCAAAGACCATTCGCTACAGCAACTACACAACCTCAAGACTATGACATCAATATTCCTGTAGATAATATATGTTGCTCTAGCAGTGAATTCGGCCACGGAAAACTTTTGGGACAAGCACTTGATTGTATAGTGGTGACTCCCTCTTCATATTCTGATCATGAAAAAGCTTCTAATTCTTCAGAAAAAGAGTCCACTCCAATCAATACTGGAATCGTGACATCAGAATCAAGCTCCGCAATAGTAGCTTCCTCAGATTTTCTAGTACAGTTTCCTCCTCAGTACTCCAAAAGCTCGATTATAGAATATAAAGTTCTTTTGCAAATCAATGGGAACTTGTTGAAAGAATCCTTTCTGTCCATGAATCTACCAACTAATTTGAAAGCATCCCCTATGTGTTCTTTTGCAGAGGGAAATTCTACCAAGCCATCAACAGAAAAACTTGAACAGTTGGTGAATCTATCAATTCTATCACCTGGTAGAAATCTGATTCGATATTTCCTAGTTAAAAAGAAGAAAAGAACTGGAAAAGATGATGCTACTGAAACTTCGAATACTGACAAAAAGAAATACACCATCGTCGGCCAGATAGAAGCATATGTATTTTTATGGAGTGTTTATGATACAATAATTATATCCGATATAGATGGGACAGTCACAAAAAGCGATGTGAGAGGAGTGATTGATTCCATCTTTACTGAAAAATATGGACATGTCCACGATGGAGTATGTTCACTGTTTTCAGAACTAGTCAAATTTCAAAGAGAGCACAAAGACGATCAAAAACAAAATCATGGGAAAGTTAGAGTTTTGTATCTTAGTTCTAGACCTATGACTTTGATTCATTCAACGAGAAAATTCCTATCGTTACTGTCCCAGAGGAGTAGTGAGGATCCACAGGCTTCCTCTTCCACCAACTGTGGTCTTCTTTCATGTATTGATGATAATTTCATTTCAAGTGACAAAGAAGAAGCACGTGAAAGTGGAGACATTCAGAAGAAGGACGCTGTTGGACTTCCTTCTGGCCCAATCTTTCTTCACTCAGGTAGTTTATCTACAGTTTTATTTACTGAGCTCGTGACGAAAAGCACACACGAGTTCAAAGCTGACTTACTAGCGCGACAAGTAGTTCTGCCTTTTGTAGCAGCTGGAAAAGAAAAGGTTGGGGCTCTATTTTTAGCTGGATTTGGCAACAAGAAGACGGACTCACTCGCATATGAAATGGTTGGAATGAATACCCATCAGATCTACATTATTGATTCTAGCAGCAAACTAGTCAGTACCAGCCATGCACTAGAGTTTGAAGACTCATTTGAAAACGAATCATCATCAGATTGCATTGATGTTATCTTGGATCCTACTAAACAATCTGGAGAACTTTCATCAGAGAAAATTGTTGTATCGAATCCAAAGAAAAATACAAAAACTGGGTCACAGAAGAAGAGACATTTTAAAGGCTACACAGACCCGAAGCTTCGAACAGAATTGTTTCGAAGAATGCATACACAATGAAAAATGAGTGTAATTCAATACGTTTTGAACTAATGAACATACTTAATAATAAATTACTCATTATTTCCTGCTACCCTTCTCTTTTTTGAAGCTTGCTTACATTGTTTTCGCTTGTTGCGTTTCTTTTTATCATAACTAGGAGTTGTATCTATTGTCTTTCTCTTAACAGGTTTATTCTTATTTCCCTTCTTCCCCTTCACACTCAACATCCAAGCTGGGACATCACAACCACTAATTTTCATAATGTTTGCAATGTTTCGCAGATGATCAAAGTCTTGTTCCGTGAATAGAGTAATAGCTTCTCCCTTTCTGCCTCCTCTACCACATCGACCAATTCTGTGAACATATGTGACTCCACTTGTTGGTAAGTCATAGTTAATCACCATGTTTACTGCTTTGAAGTCAAGACCTCGCGCGCACAAGTCAGTACAAATGAGAACCCAAGTCTCTCCCTTCCGGAATCTTGCAACGGCAGCATCTCTCGCAGCTTGTGATTTACCTGCATGTATAACATCAACATGGACATTGTCATACATTAACTCCAAGTAAAGTGCTTGTGCACGCTCTTTGCTTTGCATAAATATAATTACTGGTGGAGTTATTCCTTTCGCTATTATTTGACGAATAGCAAGTAGCTTTCCTTCCTCCTTACCAACAAACATTAATGATTGGAAAACATTATCGTTAACTCCCGCTGCCGTTGAGTTGCCACTCTTGATCCCTGTCGAAATATCAACCTGATTGCGCAAAATACTCTCTGCCAAGTGACGTACAGAAGATCCAATAGTTGCAGAAAATAGGGCTCTAACAGCAGTTGATGGTACATGTGAGAGAATGGTATCAATCTGCTCCAAAAAAGTCTTTACATGAGAAGAACCAGACGCCTTTTTGTCATTTGCATCTTTTCCATCACTCGCATCCAATAATCTATCTGCTTCGTCCAGAACAACCACTCTAACTGATCCTAGGTCAAGCTTTCTGCCATCTTCTTCTTTCAGACATTCGACAAGTCTGAGTGGTGTACTAATCAATACATCCAATCCTTTCGACTTTCCCGCTGCTGAATTTGCACATATGGTAGCTGCATTGGACTTTGACAAAAGCGCTGAGCGGATTCCACCAACTTTCCCTTCTCCCAATCTTTCAACTTCTCTATGAAGCTGACTAGCTAATTCACGACTAGGTGCTAGTAACAAAGCACGAATCTTTTGCGTATGATCACCTTTCTCAGCTGCATTCTTTTTGTAAAATAAAGCATCTGAAATACTTGTCAGAAATAAAGTTGGGATAATGAATGCTCCACTCTTTCCAGAACCAGTGGGTGCGCAACCTAAGACATCTCTTCTATTTAAAAGTGAAGGTATTGCCTGCATCTGGATAGGTGTAGGGTTGATCCATTTTCCACTCTCAATATTTCTCACAAGAACCGATTTCAATGGTTGAAAAGAATTCTTTTCATTCCACCAAGAAGGAGATTCCAATTCATCGAAAGCACTGATTGGATCAGGAATTGTCGCATCATGTTTATTACTTTGCGAAAGATGAATGCCAACTCTATTACGAAATGCATTGATTTGTTCCTTTTGAATATGTTTCAGTTTTGATTCCGAGTGATTCTTTTTCTCAGATACCACATCTTTGATTGGTAGAATAGCATCTGTTGATTTTGCTGCTGTTGGATCAGGTTTGTTCTTCTTTTTTCGTTTGGATTTGTCAATCCTTGCGGATGACGATAGCATATTGAATAGTTCGTCCATGGTTGACTTTGCTAGTATCTATATATAGTTTTAATGCTCTAAGATCATAATCTGTCATTATTACCTTCAACAACAGAGGATGAGAGTGAAGGCAGAACCTGAAAGATGGACATGGAAATCACATTATTTTGAACAATTGGCTGGTTGTGAGAGGACCAAGTAGAATACTAAGCTCATACGTACGTACGCAACAATCTAGTGCAAGAGTTCTCTCCATTTTTTGCATTTATCTACCAAGCCGATACGGAAAATAGCATACACGAAAGATTCAAGATGCCTTCACGACCACAGAAATAGAGACGGGAAAGTAATAAAAAATTCAAAATCTATGCCATTTGAGTGCCGTGTAAGCTTTACTTCAAACAAAGACCTCAAGCAACAGTAAAAGATATGCAATGGTTTTATGGAATTATGTGCAATTGAATTAATGAACAATTAGAAGAGATGTTAGAATACGTAGAGGTAATTTTATATCATTAATAAGACACGATAAGTCCAGTACAAGAAGAACTAGAAAAATGCCGAACATTGCTATGAGACTTTGTGACAGTTTGGATAGGCTAATTAGCTACAGAGTGATATATCGCGTGATCATCTTTTTTTAAATCGAACCCCTTTTCATACTACATAAATAGCACTTTTTCTGAATAATGATCATACCTATTATTCCCTTTGAAAATTTTTATTAAGGTATATTTTCATTTCTTATTGGTATTTGCAGTAGTAAAGGAAGCTTTGTGGAAAAGTTCCATGAGAAAGTTCTCCATCGACCGCCACTAATAGGTGCGCCAAGACGTAACAAGACTCCATCTGACTCTTGTTTAAATATTATTGACACCTGTCAAATATGTCAACTACGACAAACGTACTACTTTAAACTATACAAGACTGCGATGAAAAACGAAAACTAATCTTCACACAACACATCCACAAAACGGTCAACATACTATTCAAAATAGGTGCATCTTGCTACAAGCATTGCAACACAATAATTTAGATTCAGGAGCAGTATTATTCTTTCTCCTATTTTAAACTCTACTGCAAAACTAGAGGTGTGAGCAGACTTTCAATTGCTTTCTTTATATGGAACTTCTGAGTAAAGTTTCAGCGTCGATCTACTCACACTATACAAACACTCTGCATCATTGACCAGTCAACAAATTATCTACGCCATACGCCATACATACGCCTAATCACTGGAGCACAAAATCAACCTCCTTTCCTGTAACTCACACATATATATTAATACATACAATGAAATTTTTTTTCAAGAAAAGATCCAATAAGTCGGGTTACTCCAATATAACTGAGCCCATCAGTGACCTCGATCCGAAACGTAGAGCACTCATCAAGTCGAAGCATGTCAGCGATCTAGACCCAAAAGTGATTTCTGCCATCAAAGCGAAACATGCAGAGTCATCCAAAAGTGTACAGGGAAATTCGGATACAACGGTTTCTCTCACACCATCTACATCACAATCGAGCAAATTCTTGAGAAAGGATTCAGACATGCATTCCGCTGGCACTCCTGAAACTGTTACATCGGGTAATACTTTCAAGTCCTCTGTACGGAAAGAACTCTTTGGACCTAGCTCTGATAGCACTAGTAAGGATTCACTTTCCATAACAAAGTCCAAAAGTGTAGCACAAAGTAGTAACATCTCTACTACTCAAGCGTCTACATCCAGGCCAATACCCGTTTCCAGTCCCAAGACTCCAGATACCTTCTTTCAAGGCAAAAACCGTAAGCGCATTACAACTTATGAGGACGATACAGAGTCTCCAGTGAATTTCTTCAACTCATCACAGGCTGAACCTCAACCTCAAGAGCTAAAAGAGCAACCCGGTACCAAGACACCTGAGGTAAAGAGTGGAAAGAAACATCTACCAGTTCAGCAACATCACATAACTGTTGAGACAACGCCTGGCCCAGAGAACAAGGAACCTGCACTAAATGATGCTGTGATTCAACATATCGATCGACAAGACAGCTCCAGTTCAGACCTTGACAAAACTTTTGATCCTGAAATCATATCGATTAACTCGGACATCACAGATCCTACCTTCACTCCCAATAAATCAAAAAGCAAACGCACTGGAAAGCCAAGACAATCGTGGCAGCATCTTCGCGAGAATCTTAGAGATACCTGTAGGCAATCTGATTTCAAATCACCTTTGTCATTTCTAGAAATGATTATGGACTCACTGTGCTCAGGTCCCAAGTGAGAAAAGAAGATACTTTCGTGATGGTAGTTTTACAAACATTACCATTCTGTTTATAATAAAAAGGGTAGCACTATATTCATATGTGAAAAGAGGTTACGAAGACCTCTACTTATAAAGCTGTAGTCACGCAGTATTAATCTAAATTCTATCTTTGTAAGTGATAACCACTTTTGCAAGTATTAGAGTTCTATGTATGTGACTTTCAATAAAGATGTTACGTTGAAATGATAGAAACAATAGAACAATCATCCTTCTTGATTGCTTCAAAGATGTAATCTTGACAAAATCTCGATGGAAATCAAGGACTTACTCGATTTAAAACTATTATCGTACAACATCTTGTTGCCAATGCGATAATGGCAATGTGAAAAATAACAGTAGAAATAATCCAAATTCAATCGTGTCATTATTTATACAAAGCTAATTGAAGCTTCTCCCAACTTTGATGAATAATAGGATCATCACATTGCAAAAAAATGCTGCAGTACTAAGTGAAATTCAATTTCTTATTAAATACAGTGATTAAAACGCCAATCAGCGCTGCATTTTGTAACAGCCGAATTAGCTCAGTCGGTAGAGCGCACGACTCTTAATCGTGTGGTCGTGGGTTCGATCCCCACATTCGGTGGTTTTATTTTTCCTTTTGAAAGAGAGCAGCAGGTGTAGTACGTACGTAGGTACGTACTGTACTGCTCTCAAGCCTCAAGCTTGAGGGGCAAAACTAGTTATTCCAAAAGAGTACATTTCAAAACACATACTCTCGTCGATAATATTCATATACCTTATAATATATACATATTTATATTATTTTGAAAAATGTCAACACTTTGCCCTAATTGCGGAGCAAAAGAAATTTATCAGCACGAGGCATCAGGAGCATCCATTTGTGTAGAATGTGGTGTTGTGGTGGAAGAAAATGCAATTGTATCATCAGTCGAATTTTCGGAAGGTGCTGGAGGCCAGAGTTCACTTATTGGTCAATTTGTGGGTGCAAATGGTAGTAAACCCTTTAGCAGAGATAGAATGCAACGTGGAGGAGGAGGCTATGGTTTCTCCCGTGATTCTAGAGAGACCACCCTAGCCAACGGAAGACGTAGAATTCAGGATGTAGCTTCGAGGATGCGTTTGAGTAACTACTTTGTGGATGCAGCCCATAGATTTTTTACAGTTGCCGTTGAAAAAAACTTTGTTCAAGGAAGGCGCACCGTTCATGTCGTAGCTGCATGTCTTTATATTGCCTGTCGACAAGAAAAGAGTCAGCATATGTTGATTGATTTCAGTGATGCTTTACAAGTGAATGTGTACACTTTAGGAACAACGTTTCTAAAGTTTAGAAGATTGCTCGGACTGAAATTGGAGATAATTGACCCCGCGCTTTATATCTATAGGTTTGCAGCTCATTTGGATCTAGATGAAAAGGCAAATGCTGTTGCTCTGACCGCTTTGAGATTAGTTGGCAGAATGAAGAGAGATTGGATCGTTTCCGGAAGAAGACCTGCAGGAGTATGCGCATGTGCATTACTGATTGCTTCTCGAGCACATGGCTTTACAAAACAAAATCAAGATGTCACAAAAATTTTGCGAGTTTGTGGAATGACTGTTAACCAACGTGTAAAAGATTTTGAAAACACACCGAGTGCAAACTTGACTTTGGATCAATTTCTTTCTATTGACTTGGAAACAGAGGCGGATCCTCCAAGATATACTACAAATAGATTGAAGGAGGCACGAGCAAAAGCAATTCAAGATGGAAATGTAGGGCTTCTAACAAGTGGAAAATTAGATGATCCAAGAGAAAGAAAGGCAAGCAAGTGGAGAGAATCTAAACCTGAATCGAAGAAACAAAAGGAGTTAAATAAACTTTACACTCAAATTGCAAATGATATGACAGGTGAAGAGCAAACAAAAGACACTCCAGAAGAAGGACAAGAACCTAATCAAAATGACATTGGTGTTACTATAGAAATGGGGGAAGAGCGAAATGATATGCAGTTGGTCCCACAAGATGAAGGTGTACTGGCAAATATTCGCTTTCCAATGGGTAACAATGGGAAAGCACTAGTGCTACCAAATCAAGCAACTGCCGAGGAATTACAAAAGTCAGTGATTCCAGAGGCTGCAAAGATTGATCTTGAAGAGTGGAAAGAGACTATGCCAGCCTCTTGTATGGATGAAATAGATGGACTGTTCCGCGACGATGAAGAGGTCAAACAGAAGGAGGCTATTTTCAACAAAATGAATAAGGACTATTTAGAAAAGCAAAAGCGAAAAGAATTGGAACGGTTAGCAGCTGAAAATTTACAAAAGGAGAAAGAACTAGACGATGCTGCTCAAGCTGAAGAACATGCAAGATTTATGAATTCTAGAAGTCAACGCCAACTTGGAAAACGCCGTCGTGGCGATGATAGGAATATTTCTTTCGATGATGAAGGACCGTCTACTGAAGAAGCACTTTTGGCAGCAATTTCATCGAGAAAGATTTCAAGAAAGATTAATTATGATGCAATGAGTGCCATTTTTGACGATGGGGAATTTGCGACAGATGGTTTGGAAGATAATGAACCGGAGAAGAATTTTGAATTTGAAGTTGTATAGATTCAGATCCTTTCAAGTTGGTTCAGTATTTTTTCTTTGGAAATGGTAGGGGAACAAAATGAAAGAATCGAAGCATCGAATCTTCGGATAATACGGTATTATAAAAATTTTATTTATTAATTTCTACCCCCCCCCCCCAAGCCCCTAGCAAGAACGGAAAAAGTGATGAGGGCTGCATAGTGAAGACTACTTCATACAGACATACAAATGCTTCCCATCTGGATGATTATCCAGCTATTATATTGAAGTTTCACTTCAAGTTTCGCAGAACATGCATCTTTTCCAGTCGACTTATTTTCCATAGTAAAAGTACGTACAATGAAAATATCAGTTCTGAGGAGTCGTATTTGAAAGTACTTCAACTTCAATATACCGAGAAGTTCAAGCGAAGGTTACACATTCCTCCTCAGCACCAATCAAAATGCATGCCTATATAATTATTACTCCGAAAAAGCTCAATGTTCCCTTGAATCTGAGAAGGACTTCAAGGAAAGGAAGAAGCAGCTGAGTTCCTCTATCTTTCACAACATAACTTTTGTTTCTTCTCATTTTCATAAACTGATTTTCCAAAGATAATGAAGCACATTTCATATACATCAACCCACACCTATCCCTCAGGAGGTTCCTCAGGAGGGAATGACTTTCGTTTCTACGAAAAAGAGGCTGATGAAAAATTCAAGCGAGGTTTATGGTCCGAGGCTGAAAGCATCTACAACACTGCCCTAGGTCTAGCTACATCTGATAAAGGCATCGGCCCACAGTCAATGCACTGTTCTCGTCTTCTACAAAAGTTGTCAAACGTGTATCTACGGCAATCCAATTTACAGAATGCCTTAGAAGCACTGAATGAGAGTATTTCATTAATTGAAGTGTCCTCGGAGGCACCTAAATTGACTCAACATCTACTTTCGCTTTTGTATGACAAGGGAAACATTTTGGTACTTTGCAATCGCAATAACGAAGCCCTTCAGGTCTGTCAACTCTCAATATCAATATTGCAGAGACATAGCGAATTTGCTCAAGACTTTGCTCTTCAGGGATTGATCTACTCTCGTATCGGAAAAATCCACCAATGTGAAGACAACAGGGAATTAGCAGTGGAAGCTTTTGAGAAAGCAATTCATTTAAAGAAGCTTGGCCGTGATAAATACCCCAAGCAATCAATTTTCTCAGATGTTTTAACTCTCGCAAACCTGTACGAATCAGCAAATAACGTACATCAAGCAATATCGACTTTCCTTGAGTGCATCTCGATCTCTGAAAAGGAGAATTCTTTTCCTATCTTTATTCCGACCTCCTTACTGCATCTACAATTAGGAAAATTGTATATAAAAGCTGAAAAAATGGACCTATGCAAGCGACACTTGAAGGAATCAGTCAAAATAGAGCTACTCCAGAAAGAGTCTTCCTCTCCATTGTTCAATTTATGCACGTTGCTCAAGGCATTAGAAATTCTCTCTCTCGTCTACGATCAATGTGATGAATTTGAAGATGCCATCCAATGCATACAACAGATTCTACAATTATTAGAATCTGAAAAGACAATTGCAGCATCTGTTTCTTCCAACGTCGCTGATATCTGGATAAAATTGGGTACACTACATTCAAAATTAGGCAAGCAGGAGGAAGCTTCTGCAGCATTCAGAAGAGCACGATCATCAGCACCCCTGAAAATATCGTATCAGTACAAGCAAATGGGTGCTAGTGCTGCATAATATCTACATTAATTTCCGTTTTACATTAAAATACATAGATTTCATCTTCCACATTCCTGTTCACGATACTTATAAGGAACAGTAACCATTTGGATTAGACATTTTACTATATTTTTTGAAAAAGTACATGGTAGTTTTTATCCTATGAATATGATTGACTCAGTAAAGAATAAGTGATAAGTTTAATGACGTTGACTCTACGTAATCTTGTATTTATGTAATATTCATTAAAGAAGAAAAGTGAGAAAATTACTCAAATTGCTTGCAAAATTTTTCGTAATGATTCTTGACGGCCTCCACAACATGAACCATTTCTTCTTCAGCAGGTAAGAAGGTAGTTCTGAAACCATACCTCCCCTTTTCTTGTCCAAAACCTGAAGCGGGTACAACACAAATTCCTGTATTCTCCAACAAAGAAAGAGCATATAGAGTATCGGGTGTAACTCCATTTGCGCGGGCAAAGTCGATTGCACCTAACGGCATTTCGATCTTTGGGAAACAATACATTGAACCTTCAGCTGTCTCGCAGGAGAAGCCTTCAATCTTATTGAAGCCTTCACTCACAATCTTTGCTCTTCGCTTGAGACTATCATAAATCTCTTGCTTTTCTTCTTCATATGATTCGTAAGATGCATCTCCCTCTTTTGGTCCATTTACCATCAAACTAGTCATGATTTGCCCAGGAACATTACTACACAGATGGGAAGATGCAAGCTTATAAAGCTGTGCCTTAATCTTTGGATCAAAACCCAGTAGCTCCATATATCCTCCTCTACGACCACATTCTCCGAGCAAACCTTTGGATGTAGAATGGAAAGAGACAAGTTCCAATGCATCTGCATCGTCTAGTCCTGTATCGTGAGCAGCTTGTCTGCAGCTGTAGAATTCTGATCCAGCGGCATAGACGTTTTCTTGATAAACTTCATCTGCTAGTAGAACCAAATTATTTTCAGAGCAAAATTTTACAATTTCACGAACAGTGCTAGGCTGGAGGACCTGTCCAGTCGGATTTCCCTGAAGTTGATTTGTCAGAATTTTGCAAACTATACAAATAGAAAATGTCTTTGTAGTAACTCACCGGGTTGATTAAAACCAAACTGTTTACATCGATACCATGTTTCTTTGCATTTGCAAGAGATCGCTCTAACTCTGCAACGTTAAGGTCCCAACCCTTCTTCTCGTCTAGATAGTACCCTACTTGCTGACCACCGTATCGAGATATAGTAGCTGAGTAGATTGGATATTGTGGAATAGGGATCATTACACCACTCGTTGTGTCTGCTATGAGGGCATTCAAAATCATCTCAATGGCTGAACTTGCACCATTCGTCATATAGATATCGGATGGATCCACAGCACCTTCTTGCAAACCATCGCGTTTTTCAATAAATCGGCAGATTTCTTGGCGAAATAAGAGTGGACCTTGACTATGAGTATATGCCCCTGTACCATGAAAATTCAGAGCTTTCTTGATGACTTTAGCTCTAGCGATTGCATCCACAGGAAATATTTCCTCTGCAAGAGGGTGATCAACACCATACTCATCTGGCAAATCACAGAGAGCCAAAACTTGTCTAGGCCAAGTAAGATCTTTTTGACCCACAGAATGAGGGTTTCCTATATTGGTGTACACAATGTGATCAAAAGGATACGTTCCTTTTGGAGATTCTTTTAGTTTCGCATTGATTTCATCTGCCTTGATGACAACTTTCCCACGAACTGCGTACTCCATGTGACGAAGGTATTGACACATGCTTTGTTCAGTCAAACGCTTCTCGTAATGGTCACTCACAGGCGCAGTAGAGAGAGGTCTAAAGGCTCCTGAAGATAGAGAATTAATGATGTAAATTGATGTGAGCAACCTACTGAGCACAGTTTGCGGAACAACAAACGAACTTACCCTTTAGGAAGCTGTTACGACGAAGAGTGGAAGCAGAAGTACGTAGAGTGGCAGCGCTGAGAAGAGTTAGACGAAACATTTTGATCATATTCAACTTGAGCTGCATTTTTATTATGAGAGAATACCTAGAGAAGAATGTATCATCGTTGAAGAAGCCAATGATTTTGAACCCGAAGCCCAATGAACGAGAAGCGTAAAAAATTCTTTGAGAAGCGTGGAAGATGACACATATCAAGATTGCTAGTTTAGTCGAAGTCAAGATGAAAGTGCATCGAAAACAAATACTTTACGAGTATCTCTCTTTTGAAATTACTCTCTCGTGTTTGAAGACTCTAGAGTGATCTGGTCACGTTCACGTCAAGAAACCTGTAGTTTAATTTATACATGCGCCAGAAGAAGAATCTAATACACTTCAAACTATGTATTACATTCAAAGTTTTTACGATATGTTATTTATTGACAAATTTGACTTGCTGAATATTAGAAAATTGATCGTCGAAATTATGGCAAGATTGACTGATGAAACAATCAAAAGTATTCTCCAAGACTTTTGACTTCACCACTTTCTCAGATATGCATCGGTGGAAATACTCAATATAAAAGATACCTACACCAAACACACATCGTCATTACGTCACAATCTCACTTTTTTCTGGATCCGTTTATATTCTACAATTTAATTTGAAAACTACTTGGTTGGAATTCCAGCCTTTTGGAAGATCTCAATCAATTCAGGCCCAGTTGGAAATCTTCCTGTTTGAATCTTACTAAAGACTACTGCACCATCAAGCGCAATCTCAAATGCTCCAGTCGTGATGAAGCTCTGTACAAATGTTGGCAAAACAAAGAACAAAAATATAAATGTCTGCATTGGATATTGTTTTACAGTATTGTACCAAGTAGGAGGACTCTTTACAAAAGGCATAAAAGACCAGAGTTTATCTCCCATGAATAGAAAAGCTATAGCTAGGAGATGAATATAACTCAGTAAATTCATTGCATGGATGGCAAACGCCGGAGGAGGATAGTTGCCTCCTGTGATGTGGTTTTGGAGAGATGGAAATTCAGCTTCGAGGAAATTCTTGATGGTTAAGAAGTTCCTCTGCATGCCTCAGCTAGTACAGAATTCGATACGGACGTTTGGTCCTGCAGTGCTGTCTTGTGTTTCCGGTGCCATTTCACCAGCTCCGCGAGGCTTCATTGGCTCTCTTGCTACATCTGCTTCTTGCTGTAAGCACAAAGAAGAGAAAAAGTAAGCACAAATGTTTAAGTAGGATAAGAAAGAGCATATGAAGTATTGAATAGTAGCATTAATTACTCACAGCAAATGCAATCCCATTTGAGAGACATGCAAAAAGAGAGAAGAGGGTGAGTAGAATCACCATTTTTCCAGAACGACGAGCCATGTTTAACTTCCAATACCAAGGACTCAAAGTCTGATGTTATATAGTGTTGAAAGTTTCGCGATACTAATACCAGGCAGCGTAAAATTGCCTTTTTTATGTGTGAAAGCTGAAGAAGAAAAATAGTTGTGCACTCTCTGCTGCCTGCTGCTCTCTGCTAACGACTACTGTTGCAGTACAGTATGTACGTACGCGTATACAAACACATTTTTTCCTGTAGAAGTTGAAAGTGTTCAGCAAACCAAAAGGCGACAGCTTCATGCTTCAATAGGTATACAGTATCTAATAAGCCTCATCTTCATAAAAGAAAGGATCTAATCAATTGCATCACATTAGAAGCAATTGTGTGGGATTTACAAAGAAGATATAGGAATTGCAGCTTCTATTAGGAAAAGCAGAGGATCCCATTCCTAATAATTTTTTAACATTACTCGTACACCAGTAATTACCTATAAGAACCTACAATTCCATAAAGGTCAAGTAAAAAATGCCATCGCTATCACAATCAATCACATACTTTGGGATAATAGTCGTGCTTCATTCCGCATACTCATGTCTACACTATAGATCAATCCTTACAAGTACAACTGTGGACATTGAGTCCATCGATCCTTCGAAACCGCCTCATGATGTAGTTATAGAATGTATGCTCGGATTCATGTTATGTCTACTTGGACAGATTTCTGATAAAGGAGATTTCCTTCCTGTGATGGGAGAGGGTAGAAAGGAAGTACGGGCTCCTGCGCATGTTGGAAGGGATTTTGATATTTTTACAAATAGGGAGGGAATTTTGAGTCAAGTGAAAAGCAGAAGGGGAGTCAAGTTTGAGAAATGGGAGGATGATGAATAAGGATTGGAGTTTACATCTCTGCAAATGTATGGTATTTAGTTATGGTCAAGAGCGACAAATACTCTACCGGAGTCCTGTGTTCTGAATATGCGAAGTCTAAACTTTAATCTAATTCATCAATCTCATTGCTATCAAATAAATTTTTTATCGATGAGTCGGGAAGAACACACTTCTAGACTTTTATTCTCAAATTGCCATATTTCAATGGATAGATTTTTACTTCAATTCAGGAAAAATGATGATGGTGAGCAACATGAAATTAAAAACGAATATTACATAATTAGTCATCATTCTATTTGATTGATAAATGATTTCAAAAGTAGCAGGTATGTAAAACCAGCGGCCAATTACCGAACCCACTTATTTTCCTCTTCAATCTGCTTTCTTTCCTCTGCTGTCAATTCCGGACTCAATCCAAATATTTCTCGAATTTGCTCCTGACTTTTGCCTTTAATCGTCGTTGCAACCTTCAAACACGCCAATTGAAGGAGTTCCTGTATATTCATATAATTTGCAGCAGTCACCAATTGAAACAATTTTCCATCAGCGTACACTTTTTGAATGAATTCCGCATACCAAGGTTGCACAATCTCATCAACTTTGACACTCTTCAACGGAGATTCAATTTCATCCATAGCTTCAAGTACATAGTTTTTGGCATATTCAACTATATACTGTAATACATCCCCAGATACTTTGATAATGTTGATAGTTTTCACTTCATCTTCACAATCGCTATCATCGTCTTCTTCTTCTTCCTCAATGATCTCTCGGATGAGTTTGGATATTTTTGCTTCCTTAATTGTAATATTGAACTGTTGACAATCATTTGAAATCTTTGATATGATGTGAACAGTAAGTTATTAGATTCATGATGAAAGAGCATCAATTTGCACAAGTATAAGAAATCTGGTATCCACCAAAAAATTCCGTCCAAAAAGTAGGTTCAGTAAACTTACCAAAGTTACTTCTCTATTGTCATCTATTTCCTCATTCATTGTGAAATATTTTTGATGAGATGCGGTCTGCTTGTGTTGATTTTTTTCTCTAGGCTTACTAAATATTCAATTGTGCACACCAAGGTGAAAGTGCATTACATAATATTACATAAGTTGAAAAGGCATAAGAGATACATTTGCTACAATGTACTTACTCAAATTTGCCCATGCCCAATGCGTTCGGGTTTGTGTGCAGTAAGTGGCTATGTATTCATAAATACATAGCTATGGTTTCAAACTATCCCTTTCGGTTAGGTAGATTCACTGATCAGCCGCTGTTGCCTCGTGTTTCTCTTCATCTTGTCCTCCGACGAGATACACACCTATTTCATCATCTAACTGTTGTGTTCACTATCATTCTTAGCGCCACCATCACTTTTTCCAGTCACTACTCCAACAGTAATTTAAAGAATAGTGTAGTGAAAGATGGCAGACTATGGAGTCGAGGTCCCCATGGACTATCAACAAAATGGAGGAGCAGAGGATGAAGTCATGTACAATGAGGAACAGCAATACAATGATTACGGTGCTGAGGAGGGTAATGCAATGGATATTGATGATGTACCGGTCACCCAAGAGGATGCATGGGCTGTCATCTCGTAAGTTTTGTTCTCTTTCATAAAATGTGCTTGGACTCGTCTTGGCTGTTGCAATGATAAGATATTTAGAAGTCATTACGATATGTGTCATCTCTTTCCTACAAGATGAATGATATGGTTTGTAATTTTCTTTTACTCTATTATTTGCTAATTACCCTTTCCTTTCTCCATGCTAATTTTATCTATACAAATATAAAAATGTGCCTCCATGTACACAGAGCATATTTTGAAGAAAAGGGTCTCGTACGCCAGCAACTCGACTCTTTTGATGAATTTATACAAAATACGATGCAAGAACTGGTGGACGATTCTTCTGATATCCGTGTGTCACCTGAACTCCAGCATCTTGTCGGATACGATGAAGAATTAGCTGAGGAGGAAAATGGAACACTTACCAAAAAGGTGTTTGAGATTCACTTTGGGCAAGTGTACCTATCGAAACCTACAGCTGTGGAAAAGGACGGAACTGTCACTAATATCTTTCCGCACGAGGCACGTTTGAGAAATATGACTTACTCTGCGCCACTATATGTAGACGTAACCATGAATGAGTATAGAGTCAGAAAAGATGCAAATATTACCGATCCAAATGAGGATTTGGGTAAAGCGATTTCGACTGAGGAGGCGAGAAAGGAGTTTTTGGGGTATGTGCCTATTATGCTCCGGTCTTTATTTTGTGTTCTAGGGGATAAGGATGATGCACAACTAAGTGATCTTGGGGAATGTATTTATGATCAGGGAGGATATTTTGTCATCAATGGGTCGGAGAAGGTTATCATTGCACAAGAACGTATGTCAAATAATCACGTGTATGCATTCAAAAAGAAACAACCAAGTAAATTCAGTTGGGTGATTGAGACCAGAAGTCAGGTGGAAAACTCTACTAGACCGACATCTACACTTTACCTTCAAATGTATCATAAAGGAGGAAAGGGAGCTATTGAAGGAAATCAAATTCGAAGTACACTACCATATATTAGAACTGATATTCCAGTTGTTGTGATTTTTAGAGCTTTGGGATATGTCGCTGATAGAGATATCATTGAGCACGTTGTTTATGATTTGACGGACGGAGAAATGATGGATCTTTTTAGACCAAGTCTTGAAGAAGCGTTTGTGATTCAGAGACAAGACGTTGCTTTGGATTTCATCGGGAGAAGAGGTAGTGCTAAGGATGTCACTAAGGACGATCGTATCCGCTATGCTTCTGGAATTTTGCAAAAGGAAGTTTTACCGCATGTTGGAACTGAAGAAAATTGTGAAACCAGAAAAGGTTTCTTTTTGGGGTATGCTGTACACAAACTACTCATGTGTAAACTTGGACGTGCAGATGAAGATGACAGAGATCATTTCGGAAAGAAACGTTTGGATCTTGCCGGACCTTTACTCGGTGGTCTTTTCCGTGTTTTGTTCAGTAAGCTTACTAAGGATGTGCGTAAACATCTTCAAAGATGCCTTGATGAAGGAAAGCATTTTAACATTGGCGCAGCTATCAAGTCAAATCATATTACAGATGGTTTGAAATACAGTTTAGCCACTGGAAACTGTGAGTTACTCATTTCTGCTTATTTCAATATTTTTACTGTTATAACTTTGCTAATTTTTTTAACAAACTAATAGGGGGAGACAAGGGTGCAGCTGCTCCAAAGGCAGGAGTTTCTCAGGTGTTGAATCGTTTAACATACGCATCTGCTCTATCTCACCTTCGTCGTTGTAATACACCACTTGCCCGTACGGGTAAGCAAGCAAAACCACGTCAGTTGCATAATACTCATTGGGGAATGGTTTGTCCAGCTGAGACGCCTGAAGGACAAGCGGTCGGGCTTGTTAAAAACCTTGCTCTTATGGCTTACATTACTACTGGAACTGCACAAGCTCCTATCCTGGAGTTCTTGGAAGAGTTCAGTACAGAAAATCTCACTGATATCTTACCTTCAGTCATTGCAGAACCAACAACATGTAAGATTTTTGTGAATGGAAATTGGGTTGGAATTCACCGTGACCCAAAGCTTCTCGTTGATACCTTCAGATCTTTGCGTCGTGTGATTGATATTGATGCTGAAGTCAGTATTGTGCGTGATATTCCTGAGGCAGAAGTTAGAATTTACACTGATGCTGGCCGTATTTGTAGACCACTCTTTGTTGTGAATGAAAATCAGGAGCTTGCAATCAAAAAACACCATATTTTACAACTGCAAGGAGTACTGGAAGGCGAGAAGAAATTGACCTGGACTGATTTACTCATGGAAGGATTAGTAGAGTACATTGATACTGAAGAAGAAGAAACTACAATGATTGCCATGGAACCAAAGGATCTTGACTCAGGAGATTCTTATTCTTCCACGTATACTCATTGTGAGATTCATCCATCTATGATTCTTGGAATCTGTGCATCTATTATTCCATTTCCAGATCACAATCAGAGTCCACGTAATACCTACCAAAGTGCGATGGGTAAACAAGCTATGGGAATTTATGCATCGAACTATCAGGTTCGAATGGACACTATGGCTCACGTCTTGCATTATCCACAGAAACCTCTGTGTACAACAAGGGCGATGGAATTCCTTCATTTCCGTGAGTTACCTAGTGGTGTGAATTGCGTGGTTGCAATTATGATTTACACTGGATACAATCAAGAAGATTCCCTCATTATGAATCAAAGTGCAATTGATAGAGGTCTTTTCCGTTCTTCTTATTACCGCTGTTACAATGACCAAGAAAAGGCAAGTAGTGTTGGAGCAATGAATCTGATGGCAGAGACGTTTGAAAAACCTACCCACGACTCTTGTAGAGGAATGAAACATGGTGAATATAATAAGCTAGATGATGATGGACTTGTTCAACCGGGAACACGTGTATCAGGTGATGACGTTCTTATTGGAAAAACCGCACCGCTTGATGCAGCGGCAGGAATGGCCAGTAGATTCACCAAGAGAGATTGCAGTACATCAATGAAAGCGAATGAGAATGGAATTGTTGACAATGTTATGGTTAGTACAACAAAAGAGGGCTACAGATTCACCAAGGTTCGCATTCGTAATGTTCGTGTTCCTCAAGTCGGAGATAAGTTTGCATCGAGACACGGACAAAAGGGTACAATTGGAATGACTTACCGTCAAGAGGATATGCCTTTCACTGCAGAAGGAGTCGTCCCTGACATTATCGTGAATCCCCATGCTATCCCTTCTCGTATGACTATCGCCCAATTGATTGAATGTCTACTAGGAAAAGTTGTAGTCTTTCAGGGTTGTGAAGGAGACGCCACCCCTTTTACTGATGTGACAGTTGAGGATATCAGTAAGCGTTTACATGCCATGGGATATCAAAAGCATGGAAACGAAGCTATTTATCAAGGACATACTGGTCGCCCTTTGAATGCGAGAGTCTTTATCGGTCCAACATTCTACCAGAGATTGAAGCATTTAGTAGACGATAAGATCCATTCTCGTGCGCGCGGACCAGTGGCAATGCTAACTCGTCAGCCTCTTGAAGGTCGTGCGAGAGATGGAGGACTTCGTATGGGAGAAATGGAACGTGATTGTCTCATTACTCATGGCTGTGCTAATTTCATGCGAGATAGATTCTTTTGCAACTCCGATCAATATCGTATCCATATTTGTGAAAGGTGCGGATTGACGGCGCAAGCTAATTTGAAGAAGATGACATATGAATGCCGTACACCAATGTGTGTTGGCAGAGCAAATAGTTTTTGTCAAATCGAAATTCCTTATGCTTGCAAACTTCTATTCCAAGAATTGCACTCTATGTGTATTAGTACCAGAATTTACACTGATGTGCGCAAAACTAGAGATAATTCGTATTAAGAAATTGTCATTGATTTTTTATAACAAATACTCGTACCATGTACTTTAACTTGGCGTTTCATTTTTATCTTCTTGCTCCATACAGCAAACAGTACCTTAGATGGTGAATGAAGAATCGAAATTCCAGATTTTTTTGGAAAAAGTCTTCATACCAATCTAAATTATTAGCATTGACAAAATCCATAAAGTCGTACTCTTTATTTCGTCACAATCTATTTTTTTCAAGCGTTGGAGCACCTTTTTTGTGTAGAGCAAGAATGAAAAGGAACCTTTCTTTTAAAAAAGCAATCACCTGATAATATGTTTATCTTCAATAGAGACCTCACTAATAGAGAGATAGCACTGATCATTGTAGTGATATAAAATGGAGCGAAAAGCAAATACCGTAGTAACGAAAGAAACGGATTATTATTATTATGAAAATGAGGACGACCAAGGAAAAGAGACTACAACAAAAGAGGATAACACATATTATTATTATTACTATGAAGAAGATGAAGGTACAGACAAAGAAGAAGTCACTTCTACAGGCAGTCAAGGCGGAGCAGATTACGATGAAAATGGAGACAATACCAAAGGGGTAAACTCGCCAGAATTATCTGAAGGAACAACATCTACATCAACAACCACAGAAGAAGACACAGAATACTACTATTATTATGAAGAAGACGAAGATAGTAGCACCGAGAATACAAATGATGTGACATCATCAGAAGAAACTCAAAATGGTGGTGAAGTGACGACTGCAACAGCTACCGATGAGAATGGAGAAACTTCAAACGAGGAAACAAACGAAGTAGTTTCAACAGAAGAAAGTGAAGAAGACACAGAATACTACTATTATTATGAAGAAGACGAAGATAGTAGCACCGAGAATACAAATAGTGTAACATCGTCAGAAGAAACTCAAAATGGTAATGAAGAGACTACTGTAACAGCCACCGATGAGAATGGAGAACCTGCAAACAAGGAAACAAACGAGGTAACTGAAGAAGACACAGAATACTACTATTATTATGAGGAAGATGAAGGCAATGGTGATGGCGACGGAGAAGATGGTGAGAAAATTTCTGAACAAAGTAGCGAGGAAACGACCAATTCCAAAGAGGTTCCCGAGTCTGAAGAGGAAAAAGAGTACGAGTACTACTATGAATATTATGAAGAGAATATCGACGGAGAAACTCAAAGTAAAGATATTACAGATGTAGATGAAGATGGTGAGCAAAACGTTGAAAAAACATCTGCAGAGAATCCGTCTACCATACTTGATGGTGAAAATAGCAGTATTGATATTGAATACGAGAGGAAGTGTCCAAACTATCTAGAAGTAAATGACATACACGTTTCGGATATCAGCTTTACGTTTGCAGCTGACATAGTTTCACAAAATTACGATGATGTTATCAAAGAAACTAGAGAGAAATTACTGGACACGTTAGCAGACCATACTTTGATATGCAGAAGAAGATCATTGAGGAATATCTCTAGAACTCTACGTGATCATCATCCTGGGCTATTTCAGATCAGACTCTTGGAAGATGATAATCTTAGGCATATCTCGGACTGCATAAGTCAAAGTGACATGTCTAGATGCTCAATTTACAAAGGAACTATCAGATTAGCGTCATCGAAGGAGATAAGCCAAAAAGTTGAGATTGAGACATTAGAGCACATCATGAATTTTATGAATGGAGTGCAAAATTTGGATACTAATGTACAGTCTTCTTTTTATTTGGGACCAGATATTCCACAAGTGTCAACTACAAAAGCGACGAATGTTGATCATATCTCTATTGTGGCATCAATAGTTTTTCTCGTGACATACCTCGCTTATGCTATCCACAAAAGTAGAGTTTCCAGAGCTAGAAGGGATGCACTCATGTTTGACTTTGCTTAATCGCAAAGAGAGTTGATATATTGCAGTATAAAATCATAATAGATAAACAAGACAAATTCAGTTTTTCTTTTTACTTAAATTTCTGTAATATTTGATAAGAAAAATCCACTTGATTACCTGTCTCTTTCTCTATAAGATGACCTTGTTAGCTTCATGGAGACATTTGCTACAACAGTTGGAGTATTTTCATCCCACTTGGCAAGAACATCACTACTATGACCGACTAAAGGTAGATTACTTTGAATCTTGAGGTCTTTCTTCTTCCATGATTGCGGCCTACTTGGTTTTGTGAAGTTTTCGACTATTTCAAGAGGAATGGGGTCCTCTCCTTCTTCTTGAGGTACATTAATGCAATACTCGATGTTCCCCGACATAAACTCTTCCCAAGAATTAAACACTGGCTTAATCTTTTTGTCTGGGGTAATATCAACCCCTATCTCCCAGGGTCCCATGAGTATCTTTTCACCATAAGGAATAACCTGTCCACTCTTGAAAAAATCTTTTTTATTCCAAGGAAAACTGTCAGGGTACTTTCGCAAAAACTCAGTTAGACGAGTACATGAAATAATGAGTTGCGATTCACCAAGATACTTACCAATATCATAACTCTTCGATCCTCCATTAGATAAACTCCATAGTCTTTTCTACATTGAAGCCATCCTACAGAAGTGGTAAAAAATGAGAAACTTTCGGTAAGATTTCTTGGATGAGCATAAGGGACTTACCTGATGTGATCTTCTTTGGTAAAATACGTTTTAGGAAAGTTTCCGTTGATTTATCTGTAAACATACCAAGGCCAATACTATGCAATAAATCTCTTAAAACAATTTTCCAGAAATATGAACCTTGGTGTGCAAACTCCTTGGTGTTAATGATGACACCCATCGGAAAGTATTCAACTTTCTCCATGAAAGGCTTCAAAGCTGAAATGTTGAAAAGTTCCCGAGCTTGATCACTTTCTTGTGCCAATGCAGCGAGATTAGATAAACATCCATCACCATACACTTCTTCTAAAAGCGGAATAAGCTTGTTACGGAGCTTTCCACGTGTACTCCAAAATGGTGTTGTATCTTTGAAGTAAGGCACTCCATATTTGTGGGAGTATGCGAACACATCGACCTTTTCGAGAGGAAGAAGAGGGCGGTAGATAGTGACACCATCATTTTTTGAAAGTGCGGTCATTCCGGACAAGTCCAATGGTCCACAGCCTTTGTTGGAATTACTTATCACATTTTCAACGACATCTCCACGATGATGTCCTAGCATTACTCCAACTTCGCATATTTTATGGTTTGGGTTATTTTCCTCACAGACAGTGATACAATCTTTGACAGTTTGACGATATAAATCATATCGCACATTTCTGGAGTACTGTTCATATTCATCTCGTTTTGTCACACCCCTAGTTACTTCATCAATACGACGCACAATACATGTATCAAATGAAAGAATATCTTTGGCATACCTATAGACATAAGATGCTTCTGCAGAACTTTCTGGTCTATTGCCATAATCAATATGAACTGCAGCCAAATAGAGACGGGTAAAACCACAATTATCGCGCAGATGAGCTAAAACACTTGCAATTACCATACTATCAACTCCACCACTAAGACTAACAATTATCGGAGTATCTCGTGGTACATACCCCTTCTCTTTCGACGTGTTTTTCGCAAAAATACCCCTATCATTTAGATACTGAATCATTGTCTTTACGACAGCTGCTTTTGAAGCGTCATCTATGCTACATTGAAAGTAATCAAACTCAAGAATATCATTGTCTTCAAATTCACTTGCTGATACCTCTCCCTTTTCTTCATCAATTAAGTTTTGCTCAGAAGAATTGTAAAATGTGTCACAATCCCCAGCATCAGCGTCGTAGACTGTTTCCTTTCCTTTCCTTCTTGCTTCATCTTGCAACAAATTCATTCTTCTCGTAGTAGCTCTTCGAAATCTTCTTATCATATTATTAAAGTCAACTTCATACAAAGATGCCATTTCTTCTATTTTTGTTTGGACAAATCCAACAGACTGCAGTGTTGATCTGTGCCGCAAAGGCATAAGAGAAAATATCATCATTGGAATTGGGATCATACCACAACGAATATCAGTATCAAATCTTTTCTGAAACTCAACAGCAATATCTAGAGCCAAAGCATCCAATTCAGCCTGACTTTTTAGGTCTGGACAATCTTTTCCCACTGTTTGAAAATGACGATGAATATGCCGACTCATCTGATCTAGAACAATAATGGATGCAACGTATCCTTTCCATCCATATGATGCCTTCCATTTTGTCAGTGGGTTACTATTGTTCTGACCCAGATCTATCAGATACTGAAGAAATTTCTCTGTGATTTCCTCATCAATGGCTTGTCTATGCTTTTCAGATGAAGCTGCAATCATCCAAAGCTGCTTTTGAGATTTCTCAGGATTGTACTGTCCAAACCAGTAATAAAGAACTTTGTCCATTTCTTGACAGATATCCTTTGGTTCCAATGAATTGATAGGTGCATCGTCCGTATTGCACATCGTATTATTGTTGCTATTGCTGTTTCTATTAACCCAATTTTGAACCTCCTTAGGAATAGGTAATATTCCAAATTTATCAGCCCTGGTTACTTCGGCAAGAGTGAATATTGACTTCACTGCTGTTACTGCTATTCTTTTCCCAAACTTCATCAAAAAGATTCCAGGTTTTGAAAATAAAACTGCCTTTCCAATTTTACTCTGTTCAGAAAACTCTATGCATTTCTTTGACAACGAGTGGAGGTACTTGTTAAGCACTGGTGTATCCCAAAAACGCAAAATGAGATATAGAAAAATGAGACTGTTTCTGGTGCTTTTGTTTTGATCTCTTTTGCTGTTGGCAAGTAGAAGCGCTCGACTTGATGGCGAATACGCAGAGGCTGCTGGAGGTGTATACTTCATGTTCCGAGAGCGTGTAGTATTCATACAATGGTTAAATGAATCAAAGAAGGAGACTTTGGTACCATAAAAAGGATGAGTTTTCAACTGATGATGATTCTTCAACTTCAACACGACGAGTGAATGGCTGAGAATTGAAATCCCTGTTGGTGTCAACGGATCTATTTGACTCTTCATTTACATTAAATTTACTTATTTGTCACATAGATGATTACTTCATACTTCATCGTATTTCTTTGTCATAATCCGACTTATATAAAGATTAGGATCTATTTCTGCACATTTCGCGACCTCTCAAATCAGCTTGCCTGACAGGTTCAGGAATCTTTGCTATGGACAGAGATGCACAAATACCTATTGCATCTTGCAGAGAAATCATGTGACCAATGCTAACATAGATTGGAATCTTCGTTCTTTGTCTTGGATATTTTTTTGTGATCTTACCACCATGGCCAATCAATACAGCACCAATCACTTCTTTCTCTGTAGTCTCAAGATATGAAGCTATTCCATCATATTTGACATATTTTCCAATTTGATCTAGTAGAATTTTCAAGTCTGTAGAAGACGAATTTGCTTCTCCATCTTTCAAGTTGTCGGATGAAGTTCGAAAAGTAGATAAAAATAATCTACCATCCACGTCTTCCTCAGCTATATTTTCATCTTGATGTAAATGTTTCAATTCCAAAAGCAGCTTTTCTACTACTGAATGAATACTTTGATCAACTGATTCGCAACTTAATCCTTCTGTGCAATACATGGACTTCCCCACACCAATAGTTGCAATGCCTGTCCTTACACCAACAAAGGTTGCTAGTCCTGCTCGTCTTTCATGAAGTATTCCATTTCCATCAACTAAAATACATTCAGGTGTTATTTCTGGCTGCTCAAATTTCTGTTTCTCAATCAAGCTTACGATTGGATCAATTTCTCGAAAGGCCAGATAGGAAGATTGATACGGAACTTTTAATTCATAAAGTAATTCATCTTCATAAATGACTTCTAAATTTTTCAGAATAACGTATACGGCGATAGCTTTATTGTCTGGTCCAAAGCTAACATCTACACCTCCAAAAAGTTTATCTTTGGTGCAACAATTGATTTGACAAAACTCTGTAGTAGTAATTTCTGTAGAAGATGGGAATGGGATACGCGCAGATATGTCATCTTGCAGTATTTTGCATTTGGACGCAACTTGAAGTTGCTCTTTTTGCCACTTTTGTAAAATCTCTTGCTGGATCATTAGAAAATTTCCAACTGATATTCAAGGAATGAGGTCACGATAAAAATCAATCGTCGCTTTATGAAGACACTAATCGGTTTGGGAATACCTTGTTCTTCTTTGAAGTTCTCAGAACATTTCTCTGTTCGGTTGGCGCTGAAGAAATAGGAAGCGTTGAAGTGCTTGAAATGGTTTGTGGTCTTGGATGCCTTTTAACTCTATGATTTTTATTTTTATTTGGTGTAGCTCCGATAGATAGCAGAGCAGAAAAGGGGAAGGGAGGTGTGGATGGAGTTCTGAAAATTAGCCACAAGCCGAAATAGAAACATGATTATATTCGAAACCGTTATTTCTGCGGTATCGATGTTGGATCATACCCACGTATGTACGTACGGGATAAGATTACTCAAAGTACGTACGTAACTCAAAGTCAAAAGATATTCATCAGCAGAGATTTCATCTCACACGAATACTATCACTCACTAAATCAAAGAATCCTTTCATCGAAAGGGAATCATCCTCTAGCTTGTTAGAATTCGAGTTCGATGATTGTCGTATTTGTTGTGGACACTTCACCATCTATGGGCGAAACGCTCGTCTCAAAGAATGGTTCAAGTTTATCGAAACTCGATCTCGCAAAGATGACAGTAGAATCTCTTGTAAAGATGATGGAACGTCGAGTACATGAACACAATATGAAGGTTCAATCTGATACTTGGCCCTTGAAATTTATAAAAAATCTAGGATTTGGTCTCATTCCGAACGATCAGTTTCTTCTTTTATCAACTGGACGTCAAAGAACATCATCATCGTTTGGAGCAGCTGGGGGTCGGCTATTAGTAGGATTTGGTCCACAAGAAAATAAAAGCAACGATGCATCTGCTGAGCACTTTCAAGTTTATAGTATGCAAAATAGAAAAAATGAATTTGATAAAGAATTGAAGAATCTAAAAGCGAATGATTGGAATAAAGAAGATGAATCGTTTCCTCAAGATGGAGGTGGGGCACTTGGTCTCAATGCTGCCTTATCACAAGGTTTGCAACTCCTATCAAGACATCGTTTACAGAGTCGGTGTACAGAAAATTTTGGATTAGGGAGACTTCCATCGAATGCTGTATTGACAACAGTAGGAATGAATAATTCACAAGGAGGAGGCATGCAACAGGCATCGAACGCACTTCAACCTGCATGCTTAATTCTATTAAGTGATGGGGAATGCCTCCGTAAACTTCCAAGCGAAGGGGGAGGTCAATTACAACTTCAATTTGGTAACTTGCCACTTCGAGAATTCTACCAAGAGCCGTTTAGATGGGATCAAAGAGTTTGTTGTTTAGGAATTGGTTCCTCTGTGAATAATCTTCATCCATCCTTAAGAGCTTTTTGTGATGTATCTGGGGGAATGCTGACAAGTATCAATTCTGTTCCAGATATAAGTCAAGCAGCTACTGCGATATCCAGGCTATTGGCACCTAAATTGCCACAAACTTGGCCTCTACAGAATCCACTTCGGTTGCCTCATATTCCTCCTGCTAATTCAGAAAATTCCATTAATGTCAGTGAAGAGGTATTTGTGAATGGTGGACCAGTGTGCGCATTTCAAGTATTGGAACGAGCTTCTAACGGTCAGGCAGGATCCTTGCATAGAGCAATGTTGCTCTACTCTCCTTCTTGGCACAATGACGCTGTCAAGACTACCTCCAACAATAACCAGACTTTACCTCCCTTATGGTGTATTCCTGAGAACTATTTCCCTAGCAAGAAATTAGAATCACTCCCACCAAGGAAAGCTCAACCTCTTCTGAATTACACGAGATTTTACCAGGCAGTCGATACTTGTGCTTTTGATCCTCATAAGGTCATGCAGATGCTACACAGATTAGATCATTTTATCGTCGCAAATAGATTAATGTCACACGGGACTCAGCCAAATGCAGTAAGATTACTCCAGAGGGATATTTATATTTGCCATTGGCTTGATAAAGATGGTAGAACAACGGGTAGAGGAGGTCCTTCAACACAGAAAGGAGGTCCGGAGCACTTCCCAATATTTGTGAATGGTGCAGGTCGGTCTGAGTTGGGCGATGGAAATGGGCAAAATGCATTGAACATTGGTATATTACACATTTCTAATGATACCACCCAAAAAACACCTGCAACGCTTACTTTACTGCCTCCTGAACCACACATACTTATTCCATTATTACTTAAAGCTGCTGAAGTGGAACATCGCCAATTGAAAAAGGCCGCAGTATCAACTGACGACCCTACAAAATTATTGAATATTTTCAAGAATCTTCTAATGGACGAGGGCTGGAGATCTGAAATGAGGGCATACTTGTACAGAGTCCCACCATATTACCACCCAAGCCTTCGCAGGTGTCTTCGAGTCATTTTGCCTCCTAGTGTTCACAATTTGCTCAATCTGGAGACCGCTGAAAGCGCTATTGCACAATGCCTCTCCCGTACGATTGCACAAAAAATTAGGAACGGTGAGCAGATGTCAAAAGCTACTAACGACCGTCAAGAGCAACAAGAGGGTGAATATAGAAGACAGACAGCTGAGATTAATTCAATGGCTGAAATAGCAAATTTGAGGCATGGTCAATTTGATTGCCGATCTTCAGTAAGCAACTTCTTGAATGCTTTACGCCACATGCCGCCTCCTAAAAAAGAAAATGAGGAACAGAATGAAAAAACACCACACGCTTCATCAGCCAAGAGTAATACGATCGAAGATAACTATTTTGACCCTCTCGGAGATTTGCCCGCGGAATGCTTGCTACCTTTTTATGAAAGTCGTAGAAGATGGATTTTTGGTGGTGATGGACTCACTACAAGAGGTCTTTTTGTAGAAGGAGTACACAATAAAACAAACTCGCATTACTTCAAAGCAAATAGAGACCCTTTAGATGAAAGTCTTTTAGCTGTGGCTGGTGTCGGAGCATCTACATTGAATAAAACAAACATAAGTAAGATGGGCGACTTCAAGGAACGTCTTCTTTTCACTGAGCAGCCAATTATAGGTTACGGAAGTTTGGATTCAGCAGTATCCCCCATCTCCACCGCAGTCGATGGTTCTCCTATATCAGATGATATTTCTGATGACTCACTTCCGTCAAGTCTTTTCGATCCAGAAACAGGGGAGTTTGATGATTCACCCCAAGCCAGACTTCGAACACGACTAATGGTCAATTTTGGTAATCCATACAAAGAGCAAAGAGGAAATAAGGTAGTTCCTTCGAAATATGCTGATCAAAGGCCTCCTTCTCAAAAATCAATTTCGAAGAATAGTGAAGGTTCATCATCTGGATCACCGCCACATGGTAAGTTTTCAATACATGTTTGACGTCTTTCGTACACACCCTAAAACTCATTAACATTTCAATAGATCCATTTTCAAACATAGAAGGAGAAGGGGAAGCTGTAGCACTCAGTCCACCACGAATAGAAGGCAACAAGTCCAAAATCCCAAAACGACCAGCTAGCGATCAAGCAAATCGTCCTCCAGAGAAGAGAGCAAGGGTCAATTCAAAAGAGGATGCATCATTCCAACCATCCACTCCTCCGTCTGTAAAGAAAGTTATAAAGGTAGAAGGATCCAAGAAGAAACCTGCTCCTCCTTTACCTTTACCATCCTCTCGTCCATCCAAGAAACAATCACAACAACAACCAAAACCTCCTCCTGCTAGGCCACCTCCACCTCCGCCAAAGAAACAAGTGCAACAACAAAAGGCAATAAAGCCACCTCCACCGAACAAACAAACTCCACAACAAAAAATACCGCCTCCACCTCCTGAAAATTCTGAGGCCAAACCAAATATTCAGCTTCCTCCTGGATGGATCACAGTATTTTCGAAATCTCAACGAAAATGGTATTACTTTGATAAAAAGACGAATAGATCTGTTTGGGAATGGCCTCCACCAAAGTAACTCTCTAGAATTTCATTTGAAATACTGTTGTAGTTTTTATTTAAATCTTGCCTTTAAATTTTAAGGGCTATGCTGGTATATTCATTAATTTACTTAGGCATGTATCCTAATGTCGTATATGACGATTGTAAACATTATGACAGTGAAAAAAGACACATAAAAATCATTACACGTACGTACCAAAATCAGTTCCAACGTCCAACGTCAACTACCAATCAGCACAACAATAATGCACAATCATACTCGCAGCAATAATAAGAAGGTGTAACATTGTCTGATTATTTCAATATGCGAACTACGATAAGAAGATGTGTTTTGTTTACGGTAGCAGTGATAGTCTCTCTTTCCTTTTTAAGCAAAGACGTGGCAGCTACAATTGGAGGTCCAAGTAGTCGAACAATTCCACTTGTATTCAATAGCAATACCTCGTTTCGACGCAGAGAGTCAAGTGATCTTCAGCATATGCGGAAGGCGCAATTGACCTCAACATACTATGAGTATGAAGATGGCGAAGATGAATGGGATAGACTTGATAGAATAAAAAAAGAATTGGAAAATAAATTAGGAGGATATCGACCATGGAGCATTGACACTTCATACAAGCGTCCAGGTGAATATTCTTGGACATCACGTCTCATTATATTCAATGTAATCATGTACGGATTACAGATGGTGAATCCGAATGTAACAAGAATGTTTGCAAAGAGGTCCGATATGATTATGAATGGAAAGCAATTATATAGGTTGTTCACTCCAATGTTTTTACACGGCTCTGTTAGTCATCTGATGCTTAATTCCTTTTCATTGAGTAATATTGGTCCTGAAGTGGAAAGATTATTTGGAAGTGGAAGATTTTTGGCTACATATGTAGTTGGAGGAATTGCTGGAAATTTAGCATCGGCAATGTATACTCCAAATCCTTCACTCGGTGCAAGTGGAGCTGTTTTTAGCTTAATGGGTGCATACTATACCTTTTTGAGCAGAAATGAACATTTATTTGGACGATCAGGTCAAGTGATGGGTAGGGTAGGAAGCACTCTTGGCATGAATATCGTTTTTGGTATGATGTCTCCAGCCATTGATAATTTTGCTCACATAGGAGGAGGGTGAGTATTGCCTTTTCAATAAAGATACCCAAATATGCATTTTATTTCTTCTCTCATTTGAAATTACATTTATAGTATTGGGGGAGTGGCAATGGCTACCGCATTTGGGCCAAAGCTATTTTTAATGGGATTACCGGCAGGAGGTCAGATAATTGTGGATAAACCTGCAGTACGATTACCTCCTTCAGTAGAAGATATACCACGAAAAATAAGCAAACGTATCAAAAAAGCAAAAAGAAGAATGCAAGTGCAGCGTTACCAGAGTGAACTTCCAGCGAAACCATGGCGACGTAATAGAAATAAGAATCAATGGCAGCGAAGAAAGACTGGAGGGACTTTCAACAGAAAACCAATGTATGGAGAATAGGAAATCGTTGGTGGTATATTCGAAACTAAGTTTTACAACTGCGGAGTATGATTTGACGTAAAATAACGTCAAAACTTTACTCGTAACCTTTTTGCTCTCAGTTTCTTGATGATTTGGCGTAAATTGACAACAAAACTTTACTCATAACCATTTCTGCTGTTCACTTTCTTTTCAAGAATTTTTTGATTCGTCTCTTTGTTTGGGCAAGTTTCTGTTTGAAACTATAGGGCTTTTTAAACAGAGTTTCTTCTACTAGTCTCTCCGTCTGTCGATCAGAACAAAATTTATCGTATGACTCTAGCCGAATTCTCGACGAAGAGTTTTCAAGCGCATAGAGATCTGAGTAATTGAAGTCATCAGTAACCAGTTTCTTGGGACCAGGAGTTTGTATTTTGAAGCTCGCTCCTAGTAAATTCGCACATGGCTTCAGGGAAAATTCGCTAATTCCAGTAAATCCAGTTAATATTGATTGGCAATCAACATTTTCCTCCTGTTCAAGAGAAGGTGGAGGTAAACTAACCGTGTTGGTCTTTTCAGTTCTTTGCTTCTCTAATAATTCAACAGAAGACTGAATTTGTGCAGTCATTTTCCGTAGGCGGTTGTAACTCAAATGTAAACTTTCCAACTCTTCATTTAAAGTGGCGATTTGATGCCGCAGGTCTTCCATTCTATGGAAGATTTCTTTTTCTGCGTTTAGACTCTTCTTCAATGTTACTATGTCTTGCATCTGGTTGATTCTTTTTAATTCCGAAAAATCAAATATTTGTAGCATTTTTCAAAAAGTAAAAAAATGAATGATTACATAGACGTAATTATGGACTTGAGAATGAAAAGAATACAAAACTCTAAATATTAGAGTAGATCTACTAGTCTTCGACATAAAATGATAGAGAGTTTCGAGCATAACCTGGCGAGTGGGTTTCGTCAAATGACCATATTGAGATGTCGTCATCTTCATAGCATAGATCAAAACTATCAAGTGTTGGAATGGAAGTAGGGAAAGAATCCTCAACTTTTTTCTTGTTTTCTCTTTCTGGTTTGTTACCACAATTACAACGGCAGCAATTAGAAATAGGGGACTTAATTTTCATGACATGATTGCGGGAATGATTGGTTTCACTACTCTTCTCTTGAACGTTAGACACGTGGTAGCCTCTGTAGCCATCTCTCATCAAACGTTTGATTCTCTTTGATGGAGGGGAAGGACTTACTTCTGGAGTTACCAAAGGTGTAGCCTTTCTTTTGTTCTTGCCACTACTACTACTACTAGACCAACTGCTAGAGTGATTATCAATGTTGTTATTGCTTGAACTTGGATGGTAATGAGAGAGTTTGTTATAGGGGTTCGGGTTGAAAGGTTTCTGTCCAATTCTTGGATGATTGGTGTTGACTACAGGAGTACTCGTAAATTTACTGAAGTTTCCTTCACTACTTTGATCAAGAGACTTATGCCTCAAACAGTTAGGTCTCATCAGGTTGCTACGGCCACTGACATAGTACTCTGAAGAAAAGCTAAAGCGCGGAGAAACAATCCGTTTTCTTCCAGATGCTTCTTCGAACCGCTTGAATAATCCTTCTTTTTCGGTTTTGAAGCGATCCAAAGCCATTCTACTCTCATCAGTTCTATCCATAAGGTTCAATAGATGGAAGGCATGATTCTGTAGAGGTGTTGCTTCTAGATTTGAATTGGTGAGTTGACGAGTCTGATTTTCCATTGTTATTTGCAAATAAATATAAATACAAAATACTTGCATAATGATGGAACCTCTTCGAACTAATTCAGAATAGCGAACCCGCCGTGAAAAGAGCAGCTAGGGCCAATGGGAAGCCTAGTATTTGAACTATTTTAGTTACCATATACGAATTTTTACATAAGTGATGAAACAAGAATAAACATAAAAGTACTTTTACACGACCATCTCTACTCACAACTGCACAAACTTGGACTTCGCTTCTTCTTTCACCAGCCTTCACCCTTCTCAGCTGCTGTTTTGATGTTTTGATGTTTGATAATTGTGAAGTGACAACTGAACTTCTTGTCTTAGTTGCCCAAGAATAGGATTTGTAAGAAAAATGAGTTGAAAGATAGATACACTGGAAGAAAAGTCGATGATGAGAAAGATGGATCAGTCTTTTGGCATAACATGGAAGTGATTGAAGGATGCTGCGCCGTTGTTTGTCTCATCCAGGATCGCTTGACTATTTACAAGATGAGCGAAGTCTGCTCTAGATCAACAGTCGTGCATTTTCACTTGGACAACTTTGATACGATAAGGAACTTCTCTAACAGCTTGTCTGTTTCTTATTAGTATGAATATGTGTATAAAAATCTGTAACTACGACAAGTACCTTTAAATAATATTTCATTTCAAACAGTTGAATATACCTACGTAGGTATTGAAGAAAGCATTCAAATTTTTCATCAAATACATTCAACAAGAAGCGGAAATATGTAACTAGCTAGAGAGGGGAAGGATGAAATACATAGCTAGCGAGATAGCGCATGGGCGGACGAACGAAAATGACCGGACTAGTTTATTTTGTTTTTACTTCACCCTCTCTTCTATCTAATGCGAATACAACTCATGAAATCTTGAAAAGAGGATAACTATTAGGCTTGATACATACGGATACCATGAATTCATCTAGTATATCGTTGTCACCACGAAGGCAAGAATCGCACAGGGTTTATCTTCAACAAATTATTAGTCAACCAGATCACGTCACCCAAATTACTATAAAATCTGGGCAGCAACATCATGAAACATCGGTGAATATCACATCTGCGGCGGTTCGTCTCACTTCATCTGCAAGAACTGAAGATGTCACGAATCTTTTGAGACAAAAATTTGGTCTACCTCCTTTACCTGCGCAAAACAATTTGAAAAATAGTGACGAAAGAGGTAGCCTAACTCCGTCGGGGTCTACTTCAAAACTTGACAAAATTGCTGCTGTTTTACAGAGGCAGAGATCGAGTGAAAAACATGTACAAAAACGACCACATGATCCACTGAAATACGACACAATAGTGATAGTTGCTAGCTGTTTTCTACCAAAAGGGTTTATTAGATTTGAGCATGAGAGACCCATAGCTCCTATTGCCGGCAACATAAACATGAATGATGATATGAACTATGCGGCACATTTGCAATTAAATCAAGGTTCAGAAGCCTTTAATTTGTTCCAAACATTATCGCCAGATGACAACCCTCTTATTGTCAAAGATGAACTGTATCAAAGAATACAAAAAATACAAGAGGAAGCACTTGCAGTCTATGGGTCATGGCAAGCTGCATCTACAGAGAATGAATCAATAACATCATCTAAACCTACTTCAAGTAAACCAAGATTCAGAAAGCCACCAGTTATAAGATTATTCTTTATGCCCTGTCATAATAGTGGTGTTTCAAATGCAACAATTGATATAGAAGGCTATTGTACTGACGTCGAGGATGACTCGGAGGATTGCCAAGAAAGCAATACAAACCTCCAAAAAAGTATGGTTGAACAGGAATCAAATACAAAAACGGAGAAGCAGCCATCGTGGAAAGACGAAGTAGCTTCGACCTATATACAGAATAATAATGAGAAAATGTTGCGTGCGTTACAGCTTTCAAATGAACAGAAACGTTTGATGAAGGAACGAAACCTTCTAGCAACTCTTTCAGCTCTTGAAGTATCTTCTGGAAATGATTGTATTACTGGCTACCTACTGAAACAAAGTAAACGAGATGAAAATGTTTGGAAACGGGTACATTGTGTTCTACCAAGTGCCCAACAATTTTGGTTTGTGTATAGAGTAAAGAATGAATACTTGTACGATCTTCTTCTTCTCAATGAAGATGAGTATGGTAATAGGAGCTCTTCGATGTCTTCATCAAATGGCAATAACATAATGGCTACGAGATCAGTCGGAACACATGGAGTGATTTATTTAGATGGGACCTATTTAATCGAAGCGATGGACAGTAACTCCCCAGTAGCAGGTATTCCCAATACATTTCAAATGATCACAAAAGAAGGAGAAATTCACACTTTTCGAGCAAGCAGTCGCAATGCTTATTTGAAATGGATGGATTGTATCTCCAAGAGCATAGTACAATGTCAAGAAAATTCCTTCTTGGAACATGCAGAAGAAATGGTGAAGAAATCATTATCAGTAGTCTCTTGAGTTTATAAAAACGCAACTAATATAACAATTACGTCTAATGTCCCTATTTGTTTCTCAAAAGTATGGATTCAGGTGCAAAATGCCAACACTCACTTCTCATTCCTGCATTTCCTCATTTACTTGTTCTTGCTCCTGTTCTTCTTCCTCTTCAATTTCATGAAGCATAGTAGGATCAGGAGCCTGATCTAGCACTTGTGCACAGAAATGAATGATCTGTTTCCTCCCTACTTCCAAGTATGCTTTTGGCCCAATAGCATATGAGAAAACATCGTCTTGGAGAACATCGCCTCCTCTCTCAAACTTCTTCTTGACAAGATAATCCATATGCACAAACTTTTCCAAGGCGATGTCAACATCTGGAGTCAAACTGGCACTGCCCGCAGATGCGTCCGTGGCATCAGCACTTAGTATAGACATTGTCGATATGTTTCCTCCATGTGAATGCTTTCCTGCTTGTGGTACTGCAGGAATGTTCTCATCAATAGAGTGCAACAAACGATAGAGTACACCTGCCTCGAGCCATCTCATGTGATCCTTTACTTCCCCCTTACAATAGATGAATGAGAGTACGAGCATCAAAAGCCCCTTTTCAACCTGACTATCAATATGAATGCTATGAATAGACTTTGAGTGATTACCCATGTCATCATCCTTGATTTTATTGACAATGTAGAGCCTATCTTTGAATTTAGCGGGCATTTGTTTGTTCTTGAGTACAAAGTCATGAGGCCTTTGAACAGTGAAACCAAGTACATTTTCCATACGAAGAGTTGCTTCTTTCACAACAGCATTGACAACACGTTCACTTGTAAGGTTGGATGGAAACGCCTCCTTGTTGAGTTTGGTTCTATCAATTGGTTCACCCGATAAAGCTTTGAAAAGCATATGTCTCGAAACACTTGTGACGAGATTCTGTCGTGAAATAGCATCTAATTCTTGGAGTCGTTTTGCCTCTGTAGGTCTGGCATCAATGATTTGAGTTCCAGTGTCTGGTAGGCATTGTGAGAAACACATACTATTGCTTGGTGCAATTTCTTCGTCGCTCTCCATTGGAGTAACGCTTGATGGTAGCTCTTGTGAAAACATTGTTGTGTTTCTTTGATTTATGATCTATGAGAGTAAGTTTCAGGTAGGCGTAAAAGGTATGATCTACTCTCCTTCATTTTCACATCATCGTGTTCACTCGTTCCCTTCCCGCCCTCTCTATTTCATTTTTGGCCTAAATGCATTGACACTTGTCAGGGCAATTGTAGCATCGCAATTTTAGCCAAAGATTTTTTTCGTTTCCCCGTTTCCCCCCTCGCATTGGAAAGATGAAAGTTAAGTTTATGTGGGTACTTTTTGCAACTGCAAAATGAGGAGTCTAGTACCTTATAAAATGGACTACTTACCGATAAAGAATCAATAACGCAACAGCAACAAAATTAGGAATCGGTCTGAAATTGGACGAAGCTATGAAAATGCAAATATTTCCAGCGATCTTCAGGATTACTACATTGTTTCTACTACTGCAAAAAAATGATTTCGTTTCTTCATTCGCACCTCATAGCAGTAATAGACAGTCCAATATCAATATCTCTACCACAGATAATCGGCTAGCAAAGGTGAATGATTTTCATGCTGAGATCACAAATATTAGGTCAGCTTCTGCCACACATGTTGGAGTAGATCCAGACTCGGCAGGGAAAGTAAATCAGGATGCATCTTTCTACTTTGAATTAGATGATGGATCCAATAACCCACGATATTTGTGCGGTGCAGTTCTAGATGGACATGGGAAGAAAGGCCACGTATTGAATGAATTCTTACAATGGAAGCTACCATCTCTTTTAAAGTCCAACTTGATATCTGAGACTATGGATGATGATATTGAAAATGTTCTCGTGCGTTCATTTGAAGATGCACATTATGAAGCGAGAATGAATGAAACTGTACCTGCTGCAAGATCTGGGACGACCTGTGCTTGTACCGTCGTGGATATTAAATCAGGTATAATACACGCCGCAAATGTAGGGGATTCAAGAGCAATAATGGTTATTGAAACTTTGGACTCCTTGAAGAAAAAAGTATTTGCGTTGACTACTGAAACAACAACAAAATTGGATGAAGAGCGAGATAGGATAGAAAATGCAGATGGAAGAATTGATGGATCTGGAAACGTATGGTATGGCCCTGTGGGAATAGCAATGACGAGAGCACTTGGAGATTCAGTCATGATGAGAGCGGGCGTCCTAGCAACACCGGTGGTGACAGAGTTTCATTTACAAAAAGAATGTGCAAAGTTTTTAGAAGAGTCAGCTAATGAGAACTTTAGAATTAGAATCATCATTGCATCTGACGGTATATTCGACGTTATGAAAAATGAGGAAGTAAATGATTTTCTGGGTGCTTGTATTCAACGCGGATGTACGCTGGAAGAAGGATGCGAGTTGCTGGTAGAAGAAGCAAGAACAAGATGGCAAGCTGGTCTCAGCCTAGAAGTACGCATAGATGATGCCACAGTAGTTGCCTTTGAATTTGAATACTTGCATAGATAGAAACTTTGAGTGAATCAAGTGTTTTACTTAGATTTAAAGTGGGCTAGTAAATAGTACAAAAAATTAAGAATCAAATTTTTTCTAAAAATTATTTACATATCCATTCAGGTTTATGTTCATGTTGTATTGAATATGATTCAGTAAAATTTTGCTCTAGGAAAGCAATAATAGCGATGTCAGTGTGCTCATATGCTCATCTCTTCTTGGCCAATAAAGCTCCAACAGCCATTGCAGAGAAACCCATCAAGTAGCAATGAAAAGGGATACTAGTAACCAAGGTGTATGGACACATGCAAGTCTTACAACCCTTTTTCTTTTCGTAACGTTTCAAATCAATGGAAGACAATTGCTCCATATTATCTAGGGTGCCATTTTCCTTCATTGCTTTTGCGATTTCAGTAACTAGTCCTTGCATCTGCAAAGATCTCATGTTGACAGCTTCTAGAACTTCTTCATGGGATGCAGGAGGCCCTTCAGTCCCATCAACTACGACTTTATTCGTGATGAGTGATAAACAAATGACCTTCATACCAGAGTGATGAGCAGCTACAATCTCAGGCACAGTACTCATTCCTACACAATCTCCACCAATTTGTCTCAAAAATTTGCATTCTGCTTTACTTTCATACATGGGTCCAGAGACGAAACAATAAGTTCCATTCTCTCTCATGAAGCTGCTCATATCAAGTTTCTTTGCTGAGCTCATCACAATTTCCTGTAGTGAATTATCAAAAGCATTTGAAGTCGGTGGAAATCTAGGCCCTAACTCCGGATCATTATGACCAACAAGGGGATTTTTTCCAGCAAGCATAGGAAGTGCAAAATAATCCTGCACAGACACAATATCTCCGACATTATAATCTCTATTAATTCCTCCCGCTGCATTTGTGACAATCATTAGCTTCACTCCCATGCAACGCATTACTCTAGCTGGTAAAGCAACTGTGTTCATGTCATATCCCTCATAGCTGTGAAATCGACCTCTAAAGCACATAGCTGGCGTTCCATCTAAAAGACCAAATACTACCTCCCCTTTGTGACCAACTACACCAGTTTCACTTGGAAACCCTGGGATGTCCCCATACTTTACAGTAACAGTAGATGTGAGAGTTTTGGAAAGCTCAGAAAGACCTGAACCGCAAATGATACCAATTTGGGGGGAAGGCACTCCTTTAGATTCCAACACCGTCAAAAGATGTGAAGCCGCTGAGCGATAGGATTGAAAGATTTCTTCTGATGTCATGATTCGTTCTACTTTAATTACAAATTGTGTGAAGTCTTCAAGCATCAAAGGTTTAGGGGAAGATATGAAAATGCATCGAAGGAACTTCAATGATGCCAAAAGAACAAACAAACGTGAGACGAAAAAATTCCGGGGCTTAAGTACAATCATTTTTGCCGTCACTCTATTCTGATGTCACGTAGCTAGCTTCAATTGGTCTATCCTAGTTAGAGTAGAGCACCAGGTACTTTGTTCGTGCTGTCTTTGTTTTTTTTTTAAGTCCTTATGTATTTCCTATTTTTCTGTAAACTGCCTCATTTTATTATTTAAAAAAGGTGCAATTGCCAAATGCTTACTGCTTGTATTTCGCTGAAACATATTTTGAACTTTTGCAATGGAATTGATTCTTTGTAAGGAAGGTTTCCTTTCATAGATGATTGTTTTTATAATAGGTACGTACATATTTATTTATAAGAGAGACGAGTCTCGAACTTTAAGACTGGGAGAAAGAAATATACCAATTCAGTAACCATAGCTTTCTATCTGATGCTGGTATATGGATGATAATTAATATGTTGTTTATTCTCTCAGAGGATTTAGTTGTCCTCATCATCAACGTAAATTTCATTTTGCTGTTCCTCAAGTCTTGTCTTCATTTTCTTATAATTATCGCGGCGTACAACAACCTTTGCTTCATACTCCTCCATTTTCTCTGGGTTTCTACAATGAGTACCAAATGGATAGGATGAGATATGATATATAAGCTTCTATAAAAGCAAGTACAAGATTCTGTAGAAGAATAGAAAATTACGTACCTTCTACGCTCCATCATGAGTCGAAGAGCCTCTTCTTCTTCTGCTTTCTTAGCCTCCTCTTGCTTTCTTAGATTCTCTCTCTCCTCTTCACTCAAAAAGAAGTCAAATAGTCCCATTTGCAATTGAGTCTGCTTGGCGATAGCTTGCGTGTTCATTGATGGCGCAAATGCTGCAGCGTTTCCTACAAAAGCGAGTAATGCAACTGTACGACTGAATCCAATCATGATAGACAATTAATATATGTTTATCTTCGTAACTTTGTTATGATATGTATGTATTATATCTTCATCGAATGAACTGATGCAACAGACAAAACAAAAAACAAGTCAGTGCTGACAACCAAGTAGCCTCATGATGACGCAAGCAACCCGTATTTTAACGTTGGAGGAGGATGAAGATACGACTGACTCTGACGAAAACGTGAACACTCACTCAGCAACCCTAACACAACATTCAATAGACCATACCATACCTCTACATACATATTACTTTTGTTTTGCCTGAATCAAAGCATACATTCATATTTGTAGCAAGTTTGATCACAATGAGGTTATTTGTAGGGTTTCTCGTGCTTTCTACCGGCACTGCTTTTGTAACACAAAAAATGAGCACCATAAAGAATCATCCGATGAAAGATTCCACCAGTCTACACATGGGAATCTTTGACGATCTCAAACTTATTTTCAGTGAAGAAGGTCAGGAGAATAGGAAAGCATATGAAGAACAACAAAGAAGAGAACAAGAAGAAGCTCAGAGAATAATTATGGAGCGCAGAAGAAATCCAGAAACAATGGCGAAGTATGAAGACGAAGTGAAAGCACGTAGATCAAAGCTAAAGGCTGAAACTGAAGTTTGGGATTTCCAAACGGACACGAGTGGGGCTGATCCTTTGGAAACATGGGAAAAGTTGCGAGCAGAAGGCAAAATTAAGGCTGGATCTGATATCGAACGAGATCCTACTTCGTCAAGATTAGGATCTGAGGGACTTCAAGAAGTTCGAACAGATGATAAGCTCCCTTACATAGAACAGGGATATGTAGACGAAAATGCTGATGTTTTCAAAAACTTTAAAAAAATGTTTGGCGGAAAAGACTAGAGAAGAAATACGTCGTATATATATATCATACTCTTAGAGCTGAAAACTTAGTATAAAGAAGTGGATACAAATTCTAAACAATGTCAATTTTGAACATGTTTGCAACATGCTCTTCACGTCAATTTTCAAGCATCTTTTGATACTTTCTAGTAGATACAATTGTGTAATTATTGCCTATTGCGATCGATCGTGGCAATCCTCTGCCTATTCTATTTACAATGCTGCCAAACCCATGAACTAACCCTGGCTTTGGTGTGAAAGAAACGAATTTTTCCTCAATTTCACGACCAAGACAACCATCAATATTGGACCCCCACGTGTAGACATCATCTTCAATAGATAGCACAGCATTATGATTGCTTCCACAAAAGATTTTCTTCAGCTGAAATTTATTCTCCAAGAAAAATGGTACAATTTTGGGATCTGATGTATAAGTTGTTGCTTCCAATCCTAGTTGTCCTTTATATCCAGAACCAAAAGTGTAAAGATAACCACCTTTATTCATTGGAGGGGATGAAGCTATTACGCCGTTATGCCAAGTTCCACATGACACGTGCTTTATTGACAAACCATCGAAAAAGGGTATTTCGGAAGGGACGTGCCTATCCTTTGTGTCTCCAAGTCCAAGTCTTCCACCATCGTTGGATCCCCAGGCAAATACTTTTGCCTCAGATGCAGCAAGTGTATGTTCCGATCCACAAGCAATGAATTTAATTTGGACTGGTAATTTTAATTCTCTTGGTGTGAAAACGTTTTGACCTCGACCATGTCCAATTCTACCGTTTGCACTATAGCCCCATGTCCAACAAGTACCACCTTCGTCCAATGCACAATTGTGCATTTCCCCTACCTGAATTTCTTTGACCAAGTTATGGCTGTTGAAAGACACTAATGTTGGTTCTCTTTGTATATGATCTCGAAAACTATCATTCCCTAGACAACCATTCTGATTAGTGCCCCAGCTATAAACTGAGAGTTGATTCAAGGCACAAACATGATTCAAACCAACTGCAATACTCGAAATATCTTCTTCGTCTAAAGAACCGAAACGTTGAGGCCGAAGGTATTCGTCCGAGTGACGGTGTTTCGATTGAACATTTCCCCATCGGTAAACTTCACAATCTTCTGTTACTGCATAGACTACATCATTCCTAGTCGAAATTGACGAAAAAATCAGACCTCTTGTTGATGGAATGACTGTGAACTTGGTCCTTGGAGCCCTATCCCCAAGTCCCAGTTGACCTTTTGAGTTGCTACCAATGACATACACTGCACCTTGTTCTTCCAACGCAGCAATCTCTTTATGCTTTCGTTCCCTTTCTTCTTCAACTCTTTTTATTTCTTCAACTTCGGCACGAATCGAATCTTTAAGTCTTTTGTATAGTTCATCGCGTCGACCCTCTCCATTGCCCCCTCTTGCTTGAAGATGTTTTATCAAATGCCTACGCGGAAGTAAATCTAGCTCTTGGATATCTAAGAGAAACGAAAGGTCGCCCCATGGAATCTCTACTGTTTTTCTCAATCTGAAACTTTGGAGAATTTTTGCAACACCTGCGACTTGTTCGAGTTTCATCCTTTTACTATCTTTATATTTCAGGATGTGAGAAATCAAATCGATGACTTGAGAATCAGGCCCACTCTCATTATTTTCATTTGAAAAAGTGATACAAACAAAAATTAGTTTTTAAAAAAAAAAATAATAGAGCTGTTAAAATGTGACGTCAGAGACACGGGACTACCACATTGACAATTGTCGCTCATTTTTTATTCTTACGTGGTTACGTGGTCCACAACTTCCACAACTAATGCCTGGGATCAATCCTTCTTTTCAATTGTGTCTGAAATAAGCAGTCATATGAACGTGAATAGTTTCTGATAGCAAAGTAATGGATATATCATGGAGAAAAAGGAAATAGATGAAGGTAAGATTGAAGTAAAACTATTTCTGTCTGTTATTTGGATAGTGTGATTTCGCTCAACGCTCAACACTGCTTGGTATTTTTTAGAAGATAAATTCGTGGAAGACTTTTTACCTGAATTGTCAGTTAGAAGGGGTGTAAGGTTTGGTCTAGATAGGCGGGCTGTTGCCATGAATACATCACCATCAGATGGTAAAGAAAAGGTCAGATTTGATGTAGAAAATTTGCAACAAACATCTGCAAATGATTCTCTTGGGTTCAGAGGTATTTTAAAAAATCAAAAGTCTCAAAGGTCTTCGTCGAAAAGTAATCGTATGATTACAGCATCGCAGCGCTTTCGAAGTTTTCGCTCATCTGGATTCAATAGAAGTCAACGATTACTTGTTCCGTCAAGTGATAAACCTAAAATTCTGGCAATTCATGGTAAAACGAGTAACAGTGCAGTCACCAAGCTTCAGCTGGCCAATTTACATATAACAGAAGAGAAGTATGACATTATATATCTCGATGGTTTGATTGAAGAAGAAAGAGGAGATCCAAGTGTTGAGCAGTTTGTTTCTGGGCCCTTTTTTTCTTGGTATCATGACAAAAGCGATGATAGGTTCACCTCCAGTTTCATTGAAGCTGTGGTTCATGTATACAAGGAAATACTTAAAGATGGACCGTTTGATATCATTTATGGTTTCTCGCAAGGAGCAACCCTAGCTGCTGCGGTTGCTGCTGCGCACAGCAATGCAAATTTTCGTAATCGTCTCTTATCATTAGAAGCAGATTTTGGGTGGATGCGAAAGTCAACCATCCGAACTCATAAAGTGGGAAAAGGTGTCGGACGTGCATCATTAATGAAGTCTATTAGTTTAGGAAGAAATTATGCTAAATCCAATGCTTTTCCATTGACACAAGAGTCCTTTGAAGAAATGTAAGTAGTAACCTTTTCTGAAGATTTATCAAATTCATAATCACCGAAATGCGACGATTTAACATTTATAATTTCATAGGCCATGTGAATACATGATTCTAGCATGTGCGTCAGAAGATCCTAATTATCTCCATTCTCAGATTGTAGAATTTCCAAAGGACGAGATGAGTGTGGACATTGCGTCTTTTCATATTATTGGTGTTACAGATTCACTGAAGGCAACCTCTGAAAAAATGACAAATTTATTTTCTGATGCACAGATAGCATACATACACATGGCCGAAGGGCACTCTATATCTAAGATGGCTTCTGATTCGGAAATATTGAGAACATTGTACAAAAATTTACACATGAGAAAGAATGTTGTCACTATGAACCAACCTAAAATGGTGAAAGCATCAGATGTAACAAGCATTGGTGTCATGTATCCTTTACAAGTTGTTGGAGTCGAACTATCAAATCTGATTCCAAATCCTACCATCCTAAATGTTTTGAAGTATAAGGATCCTTCGAAACCACTGTTTTACAATGCAAGAGACTCGTCGAAACTTAATTACACGACGTATGGGGATGTGATCAATTTCATTGATGGGGGAGATGGAGATCTACGTCGTCTAGGAGTTCAGCCCGGAGACGTAGTTGCATATGGAGCGCCTCCTAGTAAGTCTTGATATTCTTGCATCGTCTTGTATTAACTTCTATGTGATTGCATTTTCCGTCTAACAATTGCCATACTCTAGGTGGTGGAGCTGTTCCTGCACTTGCATTCTTATCAATCATGTCACAGGTGACTGCGGCACCTTTAGCTCCTTCTACCTCAGAGTCAGATGCACTTGATCTTTTAAACCAATTTTCTCCTACTCATTTGATTTTGTTTGATGGCATTGAAAATAAGGGGGTTGAATCAGCTTTCATAAAATTTGCTTCAAAGGGAAGGGCTGCGCTTCATCATGCCTCAATTATAAACGATCCTTCAAAACCAGGAATGTTTCGATATTCGACTCTTCCGTCTTTGTGGGAAGCAAAATTAGAACCCCTTTGTAATCCGGTAGATGGAATTGCACTGCTATTGGGAACCAGTGGAACGACATCGAAGTAAGTGACTCATATTGTACTTTCTATGAAATACCTTTAAGTTTTGGATCTGATAACAGTTTCAATATAGACCAAAGGCAGTACCAATAGAGCATGGATCTATTGTACAAAATGGATATATTCTAGGGAGGAGTCTCGGTATTACCGATGAGGATGTATGCTACAGCATTATGCCGCTGTTCCACATTGGTGGAATCGCTGCATCTATACTATGTTCCGTTTGTATCGGTTCCTCTATCTGCTGTGATCCTAGTCCTTTTAATCCTGAGAATATGGTGGATGCTCTTGCATATTCGAACCCGCAACCTACTTGGTATTCTTCTGTTCCAACCATTCATAATGCCACTGTCTCTTACATTCGATCGATGGCATCTACTAGAAAGATGAAAGGGTTGGGAGTATCAAAGGATGGTATTTGGAACACAGGTCATTCCCTGAGATTCATACGTTCAGGAGCGGCCGCTCTCCTTGGTCCTGATGCATTAGCACTTTCATCTACATTCGGTAACATCCCTATTATACCAACCTACTCTATGTCGGAGCAAATGCCTATCACCCAGCCATTCCAGGGGAAAATGGATATGATCTCAGATAAACCTAACAGTGTTGGGGTCCCTGTAGCAACTTCATTGGCTGTAGTGAATAGTTCTACATTAAGTCCTGTCCCGTTTGGTGTAGAAGGAGAAATTGCAATCAGTGGTCCAACAGTAATGAAGTATTATCTCAACAACGAAGAAGCCAATGCGAAGAACTTTTTCGAACTCACGCTGCCATTAGATGCAGATCACCACTTTCAGCGTGGAAGATATTTCTTGACAGGAGATGTAGGTGTTATAGACAAAGATGGTTATTTAACTCTCAAGGGACGAAACAAGGAACTCATCAAGAAAGGTGGTGAGCAAATTTCACCTTTTGAGATAGAGAAACCAATTCTTGATCACCCCTGGGTTGAAGTTGCTGTATGTTTCTCTGTACCCTCCAAACTCTATGGTGAGGAGGTCGGTTTGGCTATTGTTCTCTCTGATGAAGCACCATTCACAGCTAAACAAACTGAAGTTGCCAAAGTCCTACGATCATTTTTGAAAATGAGAAATGTAGATCCGAAGAAGTGGCCGACGAAATGGAAGATTGTGACTGACGACGAACTACCCAAAACAAAGAGTAGAAAGTACATTCGTGTAGGGCTTGCAAAAAAACTTGGACTTGAGGAAGATGATAACTACATGATAGAAAGCAATCAAACGAAATTATCTACATCTAAGAACAACACGTTGATCGATTGGGGAGTGATAAGCGGCTTCAGATTCCTTCTTGCGTGTTATGTCATGTTTATGCATATTGGTAGCAATTCAAGTTGGGGAGCTTTCAATAACCTACGAGGTTGGCCATGGCATGTTCACGTTTTTTTCATTTTAGGAGGGTTTTCTCTTTCAGCACCAATGAATCCAGTCATTGGGAAAAAGTTCAAGTATTTTGTAGCCCGTTTTATGGCAATGTATCCGATGTACCTCGTAGCCCTGCTTTTTGTATTTGCCAATCTACTTGTGACTTGCCGCCCTAGTACATTCAGAAGCACCTTCCATTGGGATAGTCAACCCAATGATCTTTATATTGATGGCAACAAAGAGAATGGATACAGTGAACTATTTTGCGAAGGTACACCAGCTACGCCTAATTCCTACTGGGCTAGTCTTTTCTTAACTTTGATAGTATACCTTTTTGGAGTTGCGATTACGCCGCTTTGGGTTCTCAACTGGTGGGCAGGTTACTATTTTTGGTTCTCTTCTATGTACTATCAGTGTCTCATGATATTCCCAGCCTTGTACAACAAACTAACGGCTTTGCGAAGCAATATGAAATTCTTTCTGAAGTTCATGGCTTTTTTACAAGGGACAAATCTCTTCATTCTTTTATCAACGTGGCTCCTTTTTGAGAAATCTTTGGGTTACAATCATTACGATGAAATTTCTGGCGATAAAAATGACATTGAGGACTTCACAGATGGAAGGCTTGGAAATTGGATTGGGCTTGGATGGTATTTATTCAGTCCATTTTGGATGCTGTATTTTGTCATTGGAGCTTGTACTGCATTTTTGTATGACGCCTACCGTCCCGCGGAGCGTTCTAATAGTTATATTTGGGGGTATATAGGAGACGGCTGTACTGTGCTCATGATTGCTTGGAGCATTGCAATTGTAAGTCATGTCACAGGTATCAGTATTTCTCGTTTAATAGTACATCTCACACAATTTTAACTTTCATTATTCTACATCGACATAGGTTTCTCAAGGCAATGTCACATATGATGCAATGAAAAAATGGGAACTACGTCCTGCCACAGCGGATAACTACACTGATGTAGCGATTGTGAATAGGCTTTGGGATAACATTTGTGCAAGATTTGTTGCACCTATCACAACATTGTGGATCTTTGCTCTGGCAACAGGTGAAGGCTTTACAGCTTCTATGTTGAGATCAAAGTTTTTGGTTGAACACCTAGCTCCACATGCCTATAATTGTTTCCTATTCCATCAACCAGTCGGACAGTGGTACTTTGCTGCAACACGCGGGGGATCCTGGTGGAACTGGTGGTCCTATCGGAAGACAATGTACTGGTTTTCTCCTGGACCATGCCCTGTTGAATGGTATGAATACTTCTATTTAGTGATGTTGACGGTACTGTTTTCTTCTTTGATGAATGTAACAGCCGAGCCTCTTATGGCAATCATCGTTAGTTTTTGTAGCGACCTTGTCTTGGAAAGTGAAGAGGACGAATTGGCCGTCGAAGATGCTTTGATCACTGCAATTGAAGACATGACTGGATTTGCACCTGAGTTAGATTGGACTTTGGATCAATGCGGATTATCATCTGTAGGGTTGCCTCAGCTAGCGCTTAGAATCAAAAATGCCATGTCAACTGCAACCTCGCCCATATCAATCAGTGCTAGCCAGCTTAGTGACGCACAGACCGTTGGAGATATCTGTCAAGCCATCAAGAGTGCTATTCTACAAGCAAATGCAGATGGAATTTAAGCGATATGTCTGGAGAAAACACTACGAACCAAGATGGTCAAAGAATGAAGAGATTTCGGCATGAGTGTTGAATTCGTTTCAATAAATTGTAATTGTATTATTTGTAATCTAATACACTGCTGATGACAACATCAGCTTGGACACCCATATCCGGAAACTCATTTATGTATTATCAGATTACCGACTGTATTTTAGAGTTGAAAAGAGGCAAGCCATTTCCTACAACCCTCATTCCTGACATTGATGGAAAAATCAGAACCATCTGTTTCCTTGAGAGAACCAAGAATCATGGAGGCAGCTTCGTCACAAACATTGAATAAATGATCCAGCAATGGGTCTGACAAAATAATTGCACTAATATCTTCTCTTCGATGGATTCTTGCAATAACGTTCTTACTAATTTGTCTTTCGCGGTTGATACTATCAAGTTTAGCAGCGAAGTCGAATATACCAGCACGTAATTGATATATGCATCCTAGAACCATTGGAAGCATGAGACTTAGGCGATTGTATCGTTTTTTCGTTATTCCTGAATCATCCGTTTCTATCATATTTAGAATCATAAATCGTGACAAAGTTTTAACAGTATACTCGATGCTTCTACTGGTACAAGGAGGTATGTAGAAAAAGTGATTATTATCACTCAAAGTCGCGCCAATCCCCCCAATATATGCAGCCAGTGCACGTACAACAGGTAACAATGGTTGGACAGAAGCACTTTTGTTACTACTAGAAGATGTCATGCGTTTGGAAAGTTCCATGTAATGACGGTGGGATAGTCTAAGCGATGGACCTTGTTCAGATTCTACTTCCTCTCCACCGAAAGCTTCTAATATACACAGTTTTAGAAGATCGTCTTCGAAAGATGTGAATCCGCAAATACGACTAGTCTCAATTCCTCTCTTGACAATAGCAACGAGTGCGTCATGCCTTTTGAGCTCCTCGCTCTCTAAATCGTTGCCTACAAAATTCATGGCTCTCGTCTTTTGCATGTTGTGGGGAAGGACCATTCTACCATCACGATCAAATGACATGCGTGGTACAATGACATATTCAAGTACCTTAGCACCAAGTCCACCAAGAATGACATCCACGATTACATCTTCGACAGCTACATTTTCATCAAGAGCCCCAGATTTCTCTATAAATCGCTGAACGTTTAGTCCAGGTTGTAAAAGATTGATTCTCTGAACAATGTCACTCGTCATGATGTAAGCACCCATAAAAAGTGTCGAAAGAAGAGAAAGTGTCACGGCTTGGAATATTGTCCCAAAATATATTTCATTCGATCCAACAGATGAAGCTTCCTTTGATAGGACCCATTGAAAAAGTAAAGACACACAAGGAATTATTGTCCAGAACAAAAGCAAAGTCGAAGCTTGCACTTGAGCCCACAACTGATGCAAAACGTCCATTGAAAATAGTGCCGGGAAGGACCCATGCCTATTCTTGGTGTTGTCCAAAGCAAGCCAACTGTAGAGGGAAGTAGCATCTCCTTTCTGATCAACTTTACCAAATGACAATTCATGATTACCAGAATTGGCTAAAAATGTGGTTGCAGCGAAGAAAGCGCAACTCGAAGTGACAGTATATTCAACAAAAAGAGTGTATCCTGCCGACTTTAGGACTGGTGCTAGTGTCGAAACTGAAAATACAGCACCAAATAGTGCATGAACAAACAACTGCATGAGTGTCTTGGAAAGTGGAGGCGACTTATATCTTTTTGGATAATTTTGATGAGTTATAGATCCCTCGCTCTTTGTCTTTAGAGATTGATGATGAGGTTGCGTAGCTCCAATTGCATTTCTATTACGATTTTGTGCAAAGATAGTTTTGGTATTGTTGCTAGCATTTTTGTGTGATGGACTCGGTCCCTCTACAATCATGTTTAGAAATCTTGTTCCGGACGTAAAACTATACAAGAATTTTTCATATGGGTTGCTCAAAAGAGGATATGTCGAACATTGACAAGTTGCAATTGGACCAACAAATCGCAAAGCCACAAGCGTACTCAGCAGCAGCATTCCTACTGCCAATTTTGATCCCATCCAAAAAGAGAGAAAGGAAGATACTTCGAATGATGGAAGAAAGAGAGAAAAGAAATGTCTAAATGAGAGAAGAGAGAAAAGGAGTGAAAGAGACCAGATCCTCTTCCACGATTTTAATGCTTCATTTCTCTTTTCTGTGGATGGTGCAAAATTTGTGATATTGAAGCAAAAGACCTGCGTCATGATAATTGATAAGACGAGACTAAAGACACCATTGCCTCTTGATAGCCCATCGAGAATTTTGAGCAAAATCACCAAAACAGGCGGTAGCGAAATAGTGACGATTACTGGAAGAAACAAAGGAATCATTCTCCTCAGAACCAGCTGCACACCGATATTGCATGTGAGATCAGATGGCCTAGTTGGAGGAAAGTCATCACGAAAATGAAGATTGTGGGGCGCCGTAGACCGACTTGTGGAAGGAATTGACATGATGTCTGTAGGGATGATGTGTTGTTGTACAGTCAAAATCTTTCTCAACCGTGATGCTACTCTCACAGCTTGCTTTCTTTGCAGTAGCTTTTGTCAGTCTAACGAGTACTTCGCTACTAGCTGTACCTTGTAGTTTTTTAAGAAAGGTTGATGGAAAGATTTGAATGGAAAGATTGAGTTTTATTTAAGGTTCATTTTATTTTCGTTGGCTTTTATTTGATGCACCCTTTTGTGGCTAGGATTTCTAGCCACCCAATTCAAAATGTCATTACATGGATCATTCATGGGGGATTAGGAAGATGGTGAGAGGGAACTAGTGTGTTTTGGCGAGAGACTCTGTAAAGGATATTTTAGCCTTCTTGAAACAGCGCTCTCCCAACTTTTTTTTCGTTTCCAACGTTCCGAGTATGAAAATACAAATGAAAATGTATGTTCTACATTCTACACAAAAAAGTTAAATGTATTCATTTACAAAGCTATATAGATGAAGAAATCTGACTCCTTCAATTGAAAACTATTATTCATATAGTGCTCTATGTTACATTTAGATTGCTTGAAGTTTTGCATATTCGTTTTGAGTTTTGAATTATAGCAGCAGCAAAATGAGAAACTGTGTATTACTTCATATTTTCTGTCGTGAAAAACAATGTTGATACACACGTCAGTGAGGAAATCAAAATATACGTATGTTCCAGTTTGAGTTTGATTAAAAAAAATTAAACATGTATTACTATTGAGTTTAGAATATATCATATTATGCATATACTTATTAGGAATAGAAAATCGGACTCTAATGATGATCATGCCAGTCGGTCCCGGTCAATTATCATCCACCTAGGCAAGCATCCGAGCATTAATCATTGCCTTTTTGATGTCCTTCATTTTATGACCATTTTTCACCAGTATCTGCGTTCGCTCGTTTGAAGGTATCTTGAGGTCTTCACGCTTGGGAGGCTTGGCTTCTTCATATTGGTCTATTTCGAAGTGATCCTCATCTATGGGTTTCCAATCTAGTGAGAGAGGAACCCCAAATGAAACGGCTGGATTGTCGCCAGGTACTTGAGGGAATGTTCGTACTGATACTGTGGAATGTGTGACCTTAGGATTCTCGCACAAATGTGCTGATTCTGAATTTAATCGACTCAGCATCCTAGAGCTGAGCGTAGAATCATCAGAACCAAGACCTTGATTCCTGATGCTTTCTTCGTGTGTCTTGACCACTAATATACTTTGCACAACACCATCACTCGAACCCTCACTGTCTTCTTCAGAGGTGTAAGAAGAAGACCTCTCTGTTTTGATATTTTCCTCTTCTTTCAAATGTATTGATGAGTCTCGCAGTGTGCTTCTCGACATATCAAGATTCGACCTAGAGGAGGCATCGTCTCCTGATATTACAGAATCTTTCCTTCCTATACAGCATAGCATCTTGTTAGAATTATCTTTGTTCTTTTTTGTAGAGTGAAGAGTGTGGATTGATCGTTCTCAAAGGAATGGAATACAATAAGAAGAGAGAATTAATTGAGGGTTCTTTCGTTGGTCTGGCTCTTGTACTACGTATTGTTTCGTGTAGCATGGCGAGCTCGCTTTACAAGAGCTACTTTCCAGTCCCATCTACAAAATTAGCCCATGAATCTCACCTTTCCTCTCTTCTTCCTCTATTTTAACCACGACGCACTGAGACGTCAACGTTTGATTGACATTTTGAAAAAAAAGGTTCCTACTGAAGTGCGCGAAGTGAGTTCCATCTACTCACAACATTTGACGTCAACATGTGCAATCCCTTTAACCTTTCCCACAAAAGGAAGAATGGAAGCGATTTTACTTGATTTTACGAAAAATTATAAAATGAGCCTAAAAAAGAATAGGTCACTATGGTAACATTCCTTCACCTTTCGTCAAAATAGAGAGAGGTCTGTAGATAAATAGTCATAAAGAAAGAATCAATTCGACTTTCTTTTGCAGAAATTTCCATATGAATTTATTTTATAAAGCGCGACTTATTGAGAGAGAAAACTATGATATGAGGAACAGGTAGAGACTATATCCTGTTGAGGATCTCCTCTGGTCTATGATGATTCAATTGACATTGTTACAAAATACATTGCATTTGAATAAAAAATTCCTAAATATTTATCCATCTCCCTTGCTACGATTATCTACTAATTCCTTTCGCCAAATAACAAAGTAGCAGCAACAACAATTACACCAAAAGTTGGACCCATTAAATACTTCAAGGGGATATCAAAATTCATATTTTCATCCCTTGGCTCTGTTTTCGACTTATCCATATTACGAGACTTGGCTTTCGCCTCACTTTTTGATTTAGACCCGCGTCCCGTCCTGTGTGTCATCTTCTGCCTCTGGTGCAGTATCGGATGCTGCATCCTCTGTATTTGTATCAGGGCTGGAGCTAGTATCAGCAGCTGTATCAGCAGGTGGTGCTTCATGTTCATGTGAAGCTTTATGCTTCTTGTGCCCATGTTTATGCTTCTTTCCAAACATTGGAACATCTGCCACCGTTTCATTGGCAACAGGAACTGGAGCAACAGGAACAGCATCAGTAGTATTATCTACTACATCTGCATGATGATGATGCTTCTTGTGGTGTTTATGGTGTTTGCCCAATAGAGGAAAGCGCATCCCACCATCAATTTCATCTGCTTCTAGAGAAGAGGAGAATGGGTCAACCTTTGTAATAAATCAAAGGTGAGACTACGGAAAAGCTATAGAGGAAGGGGGTAAAGGATGATCAAGTGAACGTATATATAACTTACAATCATATTCTTGTTGTAGAATACTGTCGTTCCAATCACTGCCATGACAAAGAGAGCACCAAATGCAATCATCTTTTGGCTGTATTTGGAGCGGGACGAGTTGCTGGATGAAACATGAGTGAATTCAACATTTCCGGTTGCCCTCAAAGGGGTCGCTTCGTTTGCTTCGCAATCAGACTGCATAATGTTGACAGTGATTATTTCTGTGTCGTGAAGAACTTTTGTGATTGGTTTCTCACTAAGTATTACTTTCTAATAGTAAGGGTTCAGAGTCGAGTCAATTTAGCAATGCAAGTATGTCTTGATCCACTCTTTCTTGCAAATCTTTTGAGTTGACTATTAGCTACCTTTTCGGAGTCGAATCAAAAGATGCCTTCTGTGGGAACATGATGAGGTATCTATTCTTCGTTCGTCGGTTTGTTAGTTGTTAGAGATTGATGATGTCGATCGATGAGAACCCCCTCCTCAAGAATGCTTTTGAGTTAATAAGTGGCTATCCGGCTCCACCAACGTCTGTCCGTCCTTCGTTTACCTGAATCGCACTTACTTAACTTTTTGTCAGATGTCTTCACCATCTACTATCTTGCTATCTCATAATTCATACATTGAGAGGAACACAAGAGTTTATTCAAAGACAAGGCTTGTTAGTATAAGAATCTGTTTCAATCTAAAGATGGAGGATGTGATGAGAATAACGCCCTTGGGGTCTGGTCAAGAAGTAGGAAGATCTTGCCATCTACTCGAATTCAGAGGCACCACCATTCTTCTCGACTGTGGTGTTCATCCAGGATACGATGGGTTGAACGGTCTCCCCTTTTTTGATAGATTGGAACCAGAACAAGTGGACGTTCTATTAATTACTCACTTTCACTTGGATCATGCTGCAAGTTTGCCTTACTTTACTGAACGGACGGGTTTCAAAGGTCGTATCTTTATGACACATCCTACGAAAGCTGTTATTCGACTTTTATTAGGTGATTACCTTCGACTCATGGCTATGAAAAAAGGAAATAGCGGAAAAGATGACAAAAGCGATGTTTTATATACTGAAGCCGAACTTCAGGCATGTGTGGATAAAATTGAGCTGATTGATTATCATCAGACTATTTCTCTTGGAAGAGGACTCAAGTTTTATGCCCTGAATGCAGGCCATGTATTGGGTGCGGCTATGTTTTTCATTGAGATTGGAGGTAGAACAGTTTTATATACTGGTGATTACAGTATGGAAGAGGATAGGCATCTCATGGCTGCGGAAGTTCCTGTCAATAAACCTGATGTGCTCATGGTAGAAGCGACATATGGAGTCCAGGTTCATGCCAGCCGCAAAGAGCGTGAAGGAAGATTCACAAAGACTGTGGAAAATGTCGTTACTAGAGGAGGAAGATGTCTTATTCCTGTATTTGCACTTGGTCGTGCACAAGAGCTTTTGCTTATTCTGGACGAGTACTGGCAGTCTAATCCACAATTGCAAAATATTCCAATTTGGTATGCAAGTAAAATGGCTAGTAGAGCATTGAGGGTCTACCAGACGTACGCAAATATGATGAATGCTAGAATTCGTGCGCAAATGGATGTTGCAAATCCATTCCACTTTCAGCATATCAAAAATTTAAAGAGTATCGATGTTGACTCGTTTGATGACCGCGGACCGTCAGTTGTTTTTGCATCTCCAGGTATGCTTCAGAGTGGAGTATCGAGACAGCTTTTTGACCGATGGGCTTCTGATCCAAAGAATGGTTGTCTAATTGCAGGATATGCAGTTGAGAATACACTTGCAAAAGAAATCATGTTGGAGCCAAAAGAAGTCGTGACACTGGAGGGCAGAAGACAGCCATTGAATTGTTTAGTGGAATATGTCAGTTTTTCAGCTCATGTCGATTTTATGCAAAATCGTAATTTCATCAGTCGAGTAGATCCAAAACATATTATCTTGGTCCATGGTGCAAAGGATGAGATGGGACGTCTAAAGTCTGCCTTAATGTTACAGCATCGGCAATTGCCAGAGAATAAGCGCCCTACAGTCACAATGCCTCCAAATCTACAGGAAGTAAAGCTTAAATTTTCCAGACGTAGATCGGCTAAGGTCATGGGATCCTTGGCAGATCGCGAAGATGAGCCCCAAGAGGCTGAGGAAGTGAATGGAATTATTGTTACTCAAAACTTTAACTCGAAGATTTTAGCACCAAAAGACTTGCAAACATACACTCCTTTACGTGTGGGATCTGTTACGTCAAAGCTACATGTTCCATTTTCAGGACAGCTTTCAACCCTTAGATTATTTCTCAATGAAATGTTTGCAGAAGTAGAAGAAAGGAGTGAGGGCTTCCAAAGCCTAGAAGATGAAAGTGGGGGGAGTGATCCTACTGAAATTATTGTCTTCAGTCTCCATGAAAAACAAGTGACAATAACAACAGGTAAAGCACGCGGTATTGCGATTGTCGAATGGACAGCTAGTCCAGTTGGTGATATATTGGCTGATTCCGTTATTGCACTATTGATGCACGCTCAAAGTAGTGCAGCATCCATTAAATTGACAAGCAAACCATGTTCTCATAGGAGATCCGATCAAAGTGATTTAGAAGAAGACGCACCAGATAAAAAACGACCAAGAACTGACGCAATGTTGCGACTTTTTCACGATACATTGTTGCAGCAATTCGATGCAAAGAATATTGAAGCATCTTACGAGGCAAGAAAAGCTACATTTGAAATCAAGACTGACGCAGGATTAGAAAGTGGAGCTTTAGATGGGGACTGTCTTGCATGTAATGTTACTGTGGAGTTTGAAGAAGGCAATGAATTTGATGCAAAGATCACTGTTGAATGTGAAGACGCCAAATTGAGTAAAAACATTCAAGAATCACTGAGGGGAGTGGCTGAAGCTTCTGCACCAATCAAACCCTAAAATTAACATTGATTTCAATAAATGTTTAGTCTTTTAATGTTTTTCAACATTCAATTGAAATTCCTCTGGAAGCTCTTGGTTATCTAGCCAAGAGCCGAATTCATCCAGCCGTTTCTCAGTGTCCTTCTCTTCCTCTTCAAAGTTACGAATGGTGTAGTCTGTCACGCCATCCCAGTACGAAGAATCGATTATTGTTCCACGTATTGATTTGCCTTGAAACTCCTGAATAGCTTCTTCGGCTGCAGATGGTTGAGTGAATTTGACTATCCCAACGCCATCTTTTCGATTCTTGAAAAATATAGTGATCTTTTCGACTGTTCCAAACTCTTGACACTTTTCCCTTATTTCTTTTTCAACCCCAATCAAAAAGCAATCAACTTTTGCCTCAACAACTTCCCTAAGGGCACTTGCATCAAAAAGATTCTTCAAGACTATTATGCGAAGTCCCTTCAGCCCTCCTGTGATTCTACCATTGTCACCATCATCCCAGCCAACAGCTTGAAGTTTCGCGAGGCGAGCTACCTTTCGCTTCACATCTGACACCTTTCTCTTTTTATTTTCTTGGTATTCCCCATGTGCTTCAAACTTTGCTCTTTGAACACCTATTCTAGGCGGGTCTGACAAGAATTTACCTGTACTATCTTGTGTTCGGAATATTGAATCATCTAGGAGCTGGATTGCAAGATTGACTGATTCGGCCTTTGCATAACATACCGAAGCATCTCCTTTCAGCTCACCCTTCTTAGCAACTCTTGTTGATGTTTTTTCGTCGTCTTTCGCATCTCCATCTGAAGTTGATATCTCTTCTCCACCCTTATACCTATACAATTTTACCTTCGGATGTTGGCTTTCAGGATCAATATCTAGGACTCCGACCTTTTTAAAATAATTTGCAATTTCCAGTTCGTTTGTATCGGAGGGTAAATTTGTCACGTAGACCCAACATTTAGCATTTTTCGCTTTGAATTTCTTCTTTTTGCTTACAGAACCTTTCTGCTGCTTATTATCTTCTTTATTAGAATTCTTTTTAAATTCATTTCTATTCTTTGAAGAATCAGAGTCTTGTTTCTTTTTTGTAGCTTTTATCCATTCTCCATTTTTCTTGACGTAATTTGTTCCACCATCACTTTGATACTCTTCTTCGTCCCCATCGTTTCCATCTAGATCTTCACCAAGCTCCGCAGTTGAAGAGAAGAAGTCATCAAGTAATGAATTCTCTTTGCTATTGTCGACGTTTTCATCATCTTTGATGTCTTTCTTGTTGGTCTCATTTGGATCTTTATTTGATACATTGCTTGGATCCATATTTACATGAATAGTGTCTTGAAATGCTTCCATTGCATCCAACAAATCAGGCAATTCTCGAATAGGCTTCCAAGCACCGTCAGATAGAGCTGTCGACCATACTCTCGTTTCTGCAGTAACAATATCATTACCTTCAACATTGTCTTCCAACTGCTGAAAGTATTTTGTAGCTATTTCCCGACAAGAGATTGGACCTTTGGTACTCTGCTTCGTGCTCTGATCACTACTGCCATTATCATCTTTAGATTGTTCTTCTATAAATTCGAAATACCAAGTCGAACATGCTTCTTTCAATATAGGTACTTGGTTGATCGGAGTCCATCCCTTTTCGTCGTATTTATTTTGAACAGGGTCGAATTCTATCACCATTGTATTTTCATTCAAAAACGAGTGTGCTTTACTCTGCCCGTTTGCAGATTGTGAATTCACTGGACATAAGATTCGACAAAGTTGTTTTGCTGATACAGGTGAAGATGATGGTTGTTTCGTGTGTGGATTCTGGTAATAAAATACTTTCGCCAGTGCTAAACTCATCCTGTGAATATTAATATATAAATTCTATGTAATGGATACAAAAGATTCCGCCGCAAAAATAATGCTTTTTCCCTATGATGATTCTTTGTACATGTATTTTGCAATACATTGTAAATAGCAAAATACCATGCATGCGATAGAATGTTGATCCACAAAGATACATCAGTTCAGCTAGGATCGGACGTCATTGGGTATGTAGAGTTCTCATTCATTTCCTTCTTTTATGTCCTTTCCTGTCTCTTTCTATTCCAATAGATCTTCAACTATGAAATGCTTTCAATTCGAAGAATTATCAATGTGTATTTTTTTATAGTCTGGAAGTAATCAACATCATCACCAGTAATTTCTAGAACCTTCTTGCTTATTTTAGAGACCGAAATTTAATCAACAGCGATAAGATGATCATCTCCTGTAGACTTTTCTGTAGTCTTCTTCTTCTCATTATTAGTGACGACGTTCATGTTTCTTCGTTCACAACACAAAGTCAAAGCAACTTTCATACTTCGTCAAGGAACAATTATTTGATATCAAAAAGAACATCTTCAGCTCTTTTTTCATCTACACCTTTGTCATCTTCGAAGCCAAAGGCGAAGCCACGAACTGGAATAGCACAGCAACTGCTAGATTTTGCTCTCAATTCACCCTTGTGGAAACTCGTCCTTGTACCACAAGCTAGAAAGAATATCGCAAAAACAGCTGAAGCAAATGGTATTCAATGGGAAAAGTCGAAACAGTGGCTACTTGATCAAGATGGACCATGGAAATCTACCAAAGAAAATGATGATGGGAGTTATAATCAAAAATTTCCATATCCAGCTTATTACACCAAAGAATTTCACACATACACTAATGGAAATCTATCCTGGGAATCAGCAATAGAACAAGAACTTGCAAGTCGAGCAATAGGTGCTAGAAATTTTCCATCATTCGGTGCAGATGGTGGGGATGCATTTCGATCATCATTTGAACAGGCGATAATTAGGCTTGGTGGGCACTGTCCAGATGGTGGAATTATCTTGGACCTAGGCGCTGGAACTGGAATATCAACTAGAAGATTAGGTGCATTGTTTCCACATGAAGATAATAAGATATTGGGACTTGATCTTTCTCCATATATGATTGCCGTTGGTCAGAAATTATTAGACATGGCACCTCTTCAGAAAAGAGTATCGGGGGATGCAGTTTCGACAGGCCAAGATGCATTAGATGGAAAGTGGGTGTCAGATATAATGCCAGATGAACGTATTGAGTTACGAGTGGGAGATGCAGCGAATACAAACCTTGATGATGAAAGTGTAAATGTAGTCAATCTATCCTTGGTGATTCATGAACTTCCTATTGATGTAACCATTCAAGTATGCAAAGAAGCATATAGAATACTAAAGCCTGGAGGACAACTTTTCATCTCGGAGATGGACTTTGATTCTCCAGCATATGCAGCGCAGAGGGAAAATGCTATGCTTTTCTCTTTATTGAGAAGCACTGAGCCGTTTCTAGATGATTATGCAGATGGAATGGAACGCGTTCGAGAATTTCTGATTGCCACTTTTGAAAGTGTGAAAATAACAGCAGCAACTGGACGTCATTATGCATTGGTTGCTACCAAAGGTGTCAATAACAATGATGATAAATTGGGCATATTTGAGGATTCTCGTTTCAAGGATGGAAATTATATTGTCGATGACACGCACTTGAAGGTATGGGAAAGTAAAGAGTAGAACTTCTAATATTATTTTTGTATTTTCTATATTTATTCAACAGCTCTTAGTAGTCTAATTGTAGAGAGTTGACATAGTCAAATCAATTTTTGGTGTTTTAGTCAAAAAATTTCAATTATCATTGGACATTGTTTTTGATAGTTAAAGTATCGCAGGTTTTGATTTTTCTTTTTTGACAAAATAGCTACTCTAGCTAGCTAATTAGGCAACCTCCGAATTATTAAGAGAGAGAAAACAAAAACATCATCCAGCAGCTATTTCAAGTCTATATCAGTAGTTGAAAGTACTCGTTGATAGGACGAGCAGTAGCACAACACTAATAAAGCTACTGGTTTTGTAGATAAAATATAGCAGGCTAGAAGAAAGTCGAGAAAAAGAGGATCAGGATTCAAATCCAACAAGAAAAAGTAGTGTGCATCAACATGAGTGACAACGAAACACATAATCCAGATAAAATCATTCAAGAAGCTAATGTGAAGTTTGAATCTGGCGACCTTTCGGGTGCCCAAATGACATATCAATCAGCACTTTTAGAGTGGGTCGATGAAGCTCAATTTGGCTCGCCTTCCCAGCAATTACTAGATTCAATTGCATCACTTTGGATATCATACGCTAGTCTTAATCAGAAAGCAAATCAGATGAAAGCAGCAACTGAAGCCTTTGAATCCGCAGTGAATTGTCCAGTTGCTGGAAATATTGGATCTGTTTGGATTGCATATGCGAATTATCAAGCAAGTAGAAATCGCCACAAAACTGCGCAGAAAATATATATCCGTGCACTTGTCGGAGAAAATGGGATGGGGCCAAAAGTGGTCAAGGAACAAGATAGATCTCAGCTATGGAACAATTTTTTAAGCATGATGCATGAAGTAGCGGGTAATAACTCTTTGAGTTTAGAACAATTGAAAGATGCTGTGAAAGCAGAACATGGGACTGATGGGGATGGTTTCACGATTAGTTCAGTGGCTGTGAAAGCAGAGGAGCAAGTTACTGATTTATATAACGATACCTACCAGATGGACCAAGTACAGCCTGTAGTATCAAACGTAACTAGCGAAGAGCCTGTAACGAAAAAAGCAAAGATCATGGATAGTACCAGGCCATCTTTCTCACTGGCATCTGTTGAATCATATGCAAATGAGCTGCTTACTAAAATCAAAAAATTACCTGCAGAGAATACAGCTGAATGGCTGGCTTTAGATGGTACCTCTTTCCCATTCATTCCTACACCTTTGTTTTCACCATCTCCTCCACGATTAAGTGATCCATCTGGTAAAGAACTACTTGGAAGTGACATCGCGCTGAAGTTAATTCGCTTGCTCATTGGAGGAAATGGGAAAAGCGACAAATATTGTGGACGCAGTATTCTTGAAATATGTGAAGCATGTTGGCTAATGACTGGACTGAAAGAAAGAGAGGCAGCTAAGATGACAGAAGCTTTGGATAAGAAATTGGTAAGTTTAATTTTGAAATATTTGTAGAGAGTGATTCAAAACAGTCTAATTTTATCTTGATAATTGAATGTACTCGTAGGAAGATGATGTAAAGAAAATGGAAATTGATTTAGATGCAAGATTGTCTGTAGCTGGAGCTGCAGCAATTGCAGTGCAGCAGATGAATGCAAATGAAAAAAATTCTTTTATAGCGTCTTGTAACTCTCAACGACAACATCTTCAAGCATTAATTGCATGGGAGTTCCGTCATCTCATGGCGTCGCAGCAAATGATTCTTACTAATGCAGGATTACCAGAATTCAATGGCCCTACAATTGATGGCACATCTATCTATAAACAAACTGCAATATGCTCATTTTTGCACTCAGCATTCTTCATCAGAAACAAAATCGGAGAAGATGCACACATAAACATGCTCAAGTCCCAAGAAGTAAGACTTCGTGATCAGAGTCCTACAGCTATGCCCATGCCAATTCCATCGCAAAATCAACAATATAACTATGTACAGTAATATTTAATTATTTAATAATTTATACGTAAAAAACAAGAAAAATTGTTTGGAAAGATAAAGAAGTGTCAAGAGGTCCAAACCTTGCCGTTAAACAAATTATATATAAAAGAATGAACTCTTCTCTATCCAATGGAAATGCTAGCTAGCCATGTAGGATGTGACACTACTCCTCCTCCTCCAAAAAAGGTCTATTTTTTGCAACGTAAGCACGTCTAGATCCTTCCACCAATCAAAATCAAGTATGGCGACACTTTGAAGACTAAAAAGACTTAAGAACCCTCCTACGTAAAGAGTCCCAATCAAGAACCAACACTTCCTTTTGTCAATGTGTAGTTAAGTAGATTACCAAGTAAATTAATGAGATCACAGGATTTGCATGGATGTGCTCAACCTGTGGTGAATTGATTTGATAAGTAACTGGTAATTGGATTCGACTGTCATTGGATATCAAGATATGGTCCCAACTGGATACGGATAAGGATAGTGTCATACACGGCGTATCAACACACCCTCGCAGTTGGGATCAGAAGCTTAGAGCATTGGAAAGGCACGGAGCGCATTGTAGATGGTATCATATAGAAAAGAACTAGATAATTTTGCAGTAATAGAAGGCGAATGATTGACAACATAGCGGGATCTGATCTGACGATGGTGAGAAGGAGCATGATGTTTGGTCCAATAATCACCGTCATTGTTTTCACCTTTATCCCAATATACTTTAAGTTGAAGTTGGCCCTCTTTGTCGCGTAACCAATGCCAACAGAGGTCCCAAGTTTTGGATTTTCGTTGTTTGATGTTGGAGTGAACAAAACTGTTTGCAGTGGAATTGTCTGTTTTTAGAGGAGTAGGAGGTTGCGGATGACCAAGGGTTTCAAGAGCAACTCTGATTACCACTGCAGTTTGTCCGTTGAAAAATATACCTCCTGTTTCACATTCAGCTGTGGAAGCTAGTACACTACGGAAGGTTTTACAATCAACAAGAATAGCTCCGTTGGGTTTGGTTGTAGAGGAAGAAGAGGTTTTATTTCCAAGGTAGAAATAACCAGCATATTGACTCTTGGCATTGGGAGAAACAAGGAAAGCTGCATCAGAATCGCAATGGAGAATCATGTCACTTGCATAATATCTGATTTTGGTGTTAGGATAGGTAGCTGCATAATCTAGTAAAATTTTGCATGCTTGTAAAGTTTTCTCAGTAGGCTTTGCTTGCTGTTGACCGATTTCGTTTAATGCAACGAGCATGGTTGGATCAACAGCTCGAGCATAGTACAGGAAACTTCCTACTGTAGACTGGACAAACTTGATACCCGCTGCATCCAAAAGGGGAGACTCATCGTAATTAGCATATTGAACCTTTCTACCGAAAACAGGTTTATTCCATGTATGTGGAGCATATTGCGGACGAGTTGGTTGAGAGTGGCAGAGTCTTTGAAGTGTCTGAACAACGTAGTCAGGCATGGAAATCTCGACTATGCCTTTGGCATAGTCCCAATCAAGCTTAAGACCGCAATAATGTGTACCTTCAAGATCGGTGGAGATTTTGTAATTAGATTTCAAAGCGTCGAGGAGATGGTCTCGGTCATCTTCGCTAAAGTATTTTATTCCAAAATCATCGACACAGAGGCAAAAAACAGTTTTGCGAGTTTTATGTTTCCACAAACCAGTTGTATATGGACAAGGATAGTAACCGAAAGGTTCCAATATGTTGACCAAGTGCTTGTATGCAAGCAGAGCTGCATGTTTTAAGCCATACATTCCCTTCTTAATCTTGATGTATACATAACCGTCATCAGCGATAAGCTCGTCAATGTTGTATCGTTCCCGAATATCAGCAAAAAAATATTTAGAGTGTACTCGCATATATTCATTACCTTCCATTGGAGTAGCCAAGAAATGATCCTTCAAGTCAGCTGTACAGAATCTGGCACCCTTGTGAGCATCAGAAATGGTACTGTCAACAATGAGTTTGGTTTCCAAGAGGGAAGCTGCAGGTGAGCCAGCATCATCATCATAAGGAAGTACATCTCCACCAACCGTCATACGAACTCGATGTGCTTCGGTTTTTAAAGGTCGGTAATCACAAATCATGTTGCAGTATGCTACCTTTTTATTCATTGGGACGTCCGACTTTTGAATGAATTCAATTGTATTCGTACCCTTGATGTCACGAACTCCTTGTGCCAATCGACCAAATTCATTACTGGTGCTGCGCTTCCATGTTTCTGGGTCTGTTTTTAGAAGCATGTCAATAGATTGCTTCTTTCCCGAGGAATCAAAGATATGATTGATTGAATGTTGAGAAAACAGGAGCTCAGCTCGAAGATGTTGAATGGCATGACGACGATAATTAGTTCCTCTGGCAGAAGAGTAGGTGGTGGTGTAAGTTTCAGCTCTTGACTGAGTAGCTCTCTTGAAAGAAGGTTTTGGATTCTTTCGGAGATTGCGTTTTGGAGCTCCCTTAGGAGTAGGAACATTGTAAGTGGGGATACCGTAGTTCTCAGAATGAGGAGATGAAAATGTACATTTGGGATATTGCTTGTTTGAAAAGCGTGGAGATTTCCTTTGCTTTTTAGAAGCTTTTTTCTTTTTGTATGTTTTCACCCTTGGAACTGCGGCATTCTTATCAATGGTGGAAGGTTGCTCTACTGCTGGAGGAGACTTTGGTGACTCAACTGTGGAAGGAGAAGGAACTGGTGACTCGACTATGGAAGGAGATGGAATTAGTGTAGGAATTACTGGTGACTCAACTGCTGGAGGAGATGCTGGAGGCTCGACTGATGAAGGAGATGATGATGCTTCAACCTTGGAAGGAGAAGTAGTAGAAGTATCTGTAGAGGATGATATTTCTGGAGTTGATGGACGAGATGCTGCACGTTGAAGGAGTTTTGCAATTGATTCAATTGCATTGTGAGTATTTGATCCAAATTGAAGAAAAGGAAGCTCAGGTGACTTCTTCTGCAAAAGTGAGAGAATATCTTCTACAGATTGAAGAAGATGATCTTCAGTAGAAGTGGATGGAATGGGAACATTATGCTCAAAAAGTTGCACAGTATCAACGACTCGAACGCTGCATGTGACTGGGAAGTAACACTTGAGGCATCGATAGTGTTCTGTTGCTGGACCGATGTACCAGCCTTCTTCACCTTTGAATCCCCATGAGGCATTCTTATCGGGCTTGATATGTGCTACAACTTTTGTGCCACATGGAACCATTGGAGTTTTGTTGAAATCAAAATTACCAAACAGATAAGCATAGCTGGATAACTTAGGATTGGCTCTGGAGTTGCGAAGAAGATTTAAAGTTATTTCAGCTTGATCCAATAAGCGATCCCACTCATGAGCTGGAAAATCTGGGTGAGTTCCTGCGAGAATAGCCAAGAAATGATCTTTGAAAGTTTGTATTGCTCGTTCTGCTGCGTTAACTCAATGAAGATTCGGAGGAACAAGTTGATATGAAATACTAGCCTTTGTCAAAGCATGTTTGAGATCTTTACTAGCTTCGTTGTCCATGATGTATGTTTTTGGAGGTTTAGCAGAGGATTTTAAGCGATCATGTAGGTTGATCCATGCTTCTTTGATTGTAGCAGCTTGGTGATTTTTTAAAGGAGCTTGAAGAATAGCATTACTATCATAGTCATAAACAATAAGAACATACTCGTTACCTCTGGATGACTGAATTGGATAACGACCGGTTAGATCACCATAGGCTGTTTGTGATTTATCGATTGTGGAGAGGCAAGCGTATCTTTCATATGTCTTTTCTTTGATAGGTGCAGGAAAGTAGCATTCAGTATCAGATTCTAACTTGATTTTCACTGGTTTTGTGGATCTTAGACCTTGTCTCTCTTGTTTCAAATGCCCTTTTGCAGTAGGAACAGATGGAGGGAGATGCTTAGTAAAAGAGACAGAATCAATACCAGGGAACCCGATGAAATTTCCATTGGAAATCGACGTACGAAACGTTGACACAACAGGAAAACCACATGTAGCATGTAAAAATTGTGCAAGTTCTGTTTTTGTCTTGTTGGAAGATATGACCGCATTTATTTTTCCTTGTTGAAGTGGAAGATGTATATCCCATAGACTGTCAATAGGATTTTGGTCACCTGTTAAAAGTATTTCTCCATTTTTTGTAATCAAAGCAATATCTCTTGTGAAAGTAACTTCGCACCCATCATCGCATAATTTTCCTACTGAAATCAAAGTGGAATTTGTGATACCTTCGAAGATATAGGCATGTTTTGCAACATCAGATAATTGGTCCGGTATTGGAAGGTAACCATCTTCGTCACTTGTTGTTTCGGAAGAATCAGGGAGTTGAACAGATGGTCCATTTTTTATCTTGGATCTATTTTTTAAAATATGAGCATCTTTTTTCCTACCATAATGTCCTGTTGCACCGGAATCAAGTTTTGCGACAACGGAGTTTCTCCGCGAGGACGTTTTGGTAGTGTTTCAGAAAGAAGAGTGGAATGTGACATTTTGCGCACAATCGGTCAAAGCAAGATGGGAAGCTGCTACAGATTTGTAAGAGGGGGGAACTACAGAGTTTGAAGAGTAAATTCTTTTTGCAATTGGATTTAATTTATCTTTTAACTCGGTCCCACCTCGACAAGCGACTGATGAAGTTGGTACTGCCTCCCATGCGATTGTTCTTCGTAGCCTCATCCTTATGGCCCTCTGCTTTATTTCTGCATTCTGCAGACTTGTGATTGCATGCACCATGTGTCCAGCAGTATTCGGTGTAATGACAAGTGCGAGGATTATGACGAGTGTCATTTGGAGTATCATTGTCAGTGGTACGTGACTCTAGCTGTTGAAGGTGACGAAGGATCTCGGCTAGGGATGAAGCAACGTCCGTGTTAGACGAATTTGCTTGGAGAGCAAGAGCCTGTTCAAAAGTACTAGCAAGGTTAGCACTGAGCTGCTGACGTTCTTGGTCTTGGATGGTGAGGACGTTGGATTCAAGCAAGAGTCTGTGACATTCATTGAAGTAGTTCACTAAATTAACCCAAGTCTTATCTTGCTGTGGTTTCTTCTTCCATTGCTTAATATCTTCAGTGAACTTTCCTGTCTTAGTTAACAGGTACAAAACCTTATCTATCTTCCATGCTTCAGTAACTGGGACGTTTTGACGTTCTCCTGCCTCTGCATGGTTCTTAAGTAGAGTCCAGATGTTGGCGATTGGGTTACGGGATCATACAAGTATTGGTTGATCTTAATCTCTCTGGAGGACATGGGTTCGTCACTTGCCGCGTAAGTTGCCGCTAAATAAGCGATAACCTCACTTAAAGACCTGTCAAGAGACTGGGTAAGGTATGTTACTGGTATGTTCATTGATAATAGAACTTAAGTAGATGGGCTCAATTGCACTCTCAACCTGAGCCAATAGTGCAAGTTCCACACCTGTGTATCTATCAAAGTTGTTAACAGCTTCCTGATGGTTCCTTTCAGCTGCAGAGATCTGGGCTGCAGTTGCACCTACTGGAATCTGAGGAAGAGGTCCTGGATGCACAGGGCGGATAACAGGAACCGTTCCTGGGATTGCATTAAAATCAGTCGCTGTTAGCACTAGAAAGATGTGGCCATGTTGAGCTCCACCGAGAGTAGAGGTAACGGACTTTGCATTTTTAGTGAGCTCCTTCTTGAGGTTAGCTATGCTGTCAATTGTAGGCTGGCCTACGATGGGAGTGGCTGTCTTCACTGGGAAGTACAATTTGGTGTAATCAATTTGTTGTGACATCTGATTGGAATGACTAACTACTTGGTATGCCAATGTGTAGTTAAGTAGATTACCAAGTAAATTAATGAGATCACAGGATTTGCATGGATGTGCTCAACCTGTGGTGAATTGATTTGATAAGTAACTGGTAATTGGATTCGACTGTCATTGGATATCAAGATATGGTCCCAACTGGATACGGATAAGGATAGTGTCATACACGGCGTATCAACACCTTTTTTTTTGCATCCAACACACTATTTACAACTCTAACAGCTCTTCCTTTCTCCCCTTATTCTTTGACTACAATTCAATCACTCCTAGTAAAGCACTTTGAAAACTGCAAGACCTCTTAGATTTCAACTATGTCTCAAGTAAGCCAGGAAGCTTTGAATGTGACGCAGAAGACTGCACATTCCATAGGCAAAGACAACCTCAAAGCTTTGGAGGAACCAAAAAAGGATGAGCCAGATTGTTTGACTACTCTAAGAACGAGTAACAGAAGTCTGTCGGAAAATGCGAGTAAAAGACCAAGCATGAATCTCACCTCAAGTGTAAGAACACTTACTCGAAGTTTGAGTATGAACATGAATATGGCAAAGAACTTTGATGAGAAGAAGGTTGGAATGGGAGAAGTTGCAAGGAAAGGGATTGATGAATCTGAACAAATCGGAATAGAAGAACATGAATCTGAAGTGAGAAAAACAACAAAGTCCTCATGGATTACCAAATTCCTTACAACTTTTTTCTCATCTATTCTTGTATTTGTGGTGTATTTGATAAGCATAGAAACAATGATTAGTTGTGCTCTCTGTGTAGGAATGACTCTCTATTGGTATAACAAGGTGAGTAGATTTCTACTAATATAATTATCCTTATTTTGGATTGCAAGCAATCTCAATTATTCCTATCTCATCTTAAATTAGCGCGATGATAATAATGCTTGGGAAGGATCTGGTATGGACTGGATAGTTTTAGGATTTGCTGTAATCACTCCATTGACCGTGACAATTACTTTGGCTTTTCAACGCAGGGAAAGAGCATTGTATGAGATTAGCAGAGTCCGATCATTTTGTTTCCAATTATATGTTGCCCACGGAGTTTGGGAATGGAAAGGTAAAGATGATCAGGTTTCAAAAGATGAGTTACTTAAACACACTGATGAAGTACTTGAGCAATTAGTTGGTATAGGTGATGAGTTATCCCGATTCTTAACCCTTCCAACATCAAGTAGATCTTATCATAAAATGATGAAAAGCGGAAGAGTTAAAGCTGCCACCATCATTGAAGTCGCCTACAGACTTATGGACTCGTTGTATACTCAGAGAATTGTGAAAATTTCAAAACTCAGTGAAAAGATCAAATCTCAAGGCCTATCTGCCACTGAAACATCTCGTCTTCGTCAATATGAGAGATTTATTGGAGAAGCTATTGAGAATCTACGAATGTTCAAGATGTATCGCACACCTCAAGCTCTGTGTTCTTTTGGCCGTATTTTCACATTGGTCCTTCCACCTTGCTATGCACCTGCATTTGCTCAGTTAGCTGTAGATCTTCATTCTCTTCCAAATGGAATATTTTTTGCTATTCTCACTCCTCTTTTGCTCACTGCCCTTTTCCAAACAATGCAAGCTATGGAGGACCCGTTTGTTGGCTGGGTAAGCTTAGATGGGATTGATGTACCCGAAGAACTGGAGATTCTTCATTTTCAGCAATTGATAAGTGCACGTAAGGCATTGTTCCCAGATGCGCCGTCATATGGAGAAGATAAAAAGGCTTCCATTGTTTCAAGTGCTCAGCTCAATTTGGGTGGTTCCACAAGGAAATCACACTTCATGACAAATTCTTTGAATGGTACCGAGAGGGATTTTTCTTCATTGAATCATTCGTATAGACGCTCCCACTTTCATTTAGTAGCGGTGGCACCCGATAATATCCAAGACCAGTCTACTACCTTTGGAAACTCTCGTCGTTGCCGTGCTCGTTCAAACCATGCTAGTTGGCATTGAGGATCTGAGTGAGATTTATTGTAGGCTTCAGTCAGCAAGCAATAAGTTAGATATTACATTAAACTAAAAAAGATAAAAGCAAGATATAAGTATGACTTTGTAATTTGTTAGCTTTCTTTTATTATAAAATATATATATCTTAATAAATTATTCTGTTGGCTAATGAAATCATCAATTTCAATCATGGACCCTAACCCTAAAATATGAAATTGATTTTAAAAAACAATTTTTGCTAAAACTTTTGATGTACGTACTTAGTGCACAGCATGATTTTAATCGTCATTGTAACAAAACAGCGAAAAACTACTGAGAACTAACCAGGAAATTTTATCGACTGCCTATTTCAATTACACTATGGAAAAAGTAGAATGACACAGTGCACATTTTTTGGCATCTATGGAAAGATTTCAACCACTCTCATTCCCTCCCTCTTTGGAATTTAATCGCATGTCATCATGAATGAAACTACTGATGCAAAGGGAAAGAAGCGTAAACTAGAAGAAAGTTTACCAAACAATATCACCAAAGAACAAGCAACCAGACTTCAAAATGGAGCAGCATCAATTCGACTTCCGAGAAGCAATTGCGACTCAAAAAGGGCACAGGAATTAAGACAATCAGTAGAGAGGAAAAATGAAGAAGCAATAGCAGTTGGAAAGCCTATCGTACAGTCAAGAATTCGCACACAGAAAGAAGTACCTACCATAGAAGATATATTTCAAAGAAATGCTAAACCAACAACCACATCTGAACCGCCAGACCTTTTCGTAGTTGGTCATCAGTTAGATTTTGACGCAAGACCGAGGATGAAGAGAGACGGAAGCGGGCATGTTGAGCTTCAACAGAAAAATGGATTAAAAATTACAGCGGATATGAAGTATATGATGATGCTTTATGCCATAGAAATGGGATATTCGTTATCAGAACCAAACTATGCGAACAAGTATGGAAACACCAATAAAAATTTACCTGTGAAGAAATGCAAAAAGTCCATTCATGAAGCTGCTTGTAATATAGGTAAGTCATGCATTTATTCAGATAGATTTGCAAAAGCATGAAACAAGACTGATGGCACTGATTATCAATTGTAAATTTAGTCTGTTATGATTACGGCTTATTGAAACCTCTTGGATCGACGACGCTGCATGTTGCATTTGAATCTTTTCGCAAAAATAAGTACTCCCATACCAAGAATTTGTTTGAACCACGGCATAAAGAACGAGGTCGTAAAAGTTACATTGACAAAATAGAAGAACAGGAACCGAATTACTTGAAGACTTTATTCCTATATGCAAAGGAAAAAGCTGATGAATATACCACACATAACGACTACCGGAAAATGATGATTGAAAGGTCTAAACAGATAAAACCTGAATTGGATTTAGATTTGACCATGAATGACATGAGTAATTTTTTTGAAAAGAATCCAAAATTAAAGCCACGAGGAGTTCCAAAACGAAGAAAACACGGAAATAATTTCGACAGCAATGAAAGTGACTTAGACACCACGGAATTACTGCCGATATTTGGTGGGAACAACAATAGGCAACTTAATCTTGCAAATATTGTAGATGTAAATGAGCCATTGAATCATCATCCAAGTAGAAGAAATCACCAGAATCTAGCACATCCAAGAGCAAATGATTGGAGACGTTTCTGTGAACCTGGGGCATTGACGGATTTTGACAATTCTTTAACAAATCCTCCTCGAATGCCACGTGAAATGAATGTTGCAAATAATGATACAGGTGATCATTTTAACATGATGAATAGTAGATTTGTTCAATTTGAGGGAAATAGAAATCTAATGCCTGTCCATTTCACAAGTCCTTTATATAATCAAAGAAATGCCCATGGTACTCAAATTGATAAAGCTTCAATTTTGAATAACCTAGAAGGTACAATTTTCGGAGATGGTAATTCTATCGATAATAGAGGAGTGCAAATACAAGATATGCCAGATCAAAATCGAAATAAGAAGTCAAGATAGTTAGTCTTAATTTCTTTTATATTGCAAGTCATAGATCGCTCCAAACTAAATGCAGAAGTTTTCTTTCACAATGACGCAGGAGATAAAAATTACAAAACATCCAAATGGGCACCTTCGACTAATGCAAAAGATTACTAATGACTCCTTTGCAATGGATAAGTGTAACTCTGTTCTCTATATAATATTTTGATCCCGACTTTTTGTTGTACAGGCTTGGTACAGGTCAATATGAACAAATAAGTACTACTAGATAAGATAGAAGTAATAGACAATAGATAGATATTGTCGGTGGCAAGTTCTGCTAAAAATATGGCGCCAAAAACGTCATCAAGTAGCAGCCATCCATTGAGCAGGGATCTTTCTCAAACATCATCATCTACATATCACACTGACAAAGAAAATCCAACACTTTGGCGAACCAAGGCAACTAAACACTACAACATCAAACACAAGCAAAGCCATAGTTTTTCCATAACAAATATATTAAAATGAAACTTAGTACAGCATCCGTCTTTCTTTGTATGGCATCTGCAGTAAATGCATTTGCACCAGCATCCAATGCTAGAGTTTCCACTTCCCTTAACATGTCTGGGGTAGAGAGAAACCCAAACTTTGCAAAGCTTGCAGGAGGATACCTTTTCCCAGAGATTGCTCGTCGTCGTAACGCTTACCTCGCAGAAAACCCAGACATGGCAGACCGTATCATCTCCCTTGGAATTGGTGACACCACCAAGCCAATTCCAGAGCACATTCTTTCTGGACTTGTAAACGGTGCTTCCAAGCTTGGAACCCAAGAGGGATATTCTGGATACGGAGCTGAACAAGGAATGGGAGATTTGCGTCAAAAGATTGCAACTGTTCTTTATGATGATCTTATTTCAGCTGATGAGGTTTTCGTATCTGATGGAGCAAAGTGTGATATCATGCGTGTTCAGCAAATGTTTGGACCTGGAGTAATCTCTGCAGTTCAAGATCCTTCATACCCTGTGTACGTTGATACTTCAGTTATGATGGGACAGACTGGAGAGATCAACACTGAAACCAGTCAATATGACAACATTGTTTACATGCCATGTACCGCTGAGAACAACTTTTTCCCAGACTATGCTTCCCTTCCTCGTGCTGATGTTGTTTACTTCTGCTCTCCTAACAACCCAACTGGAGCTGCTGCAACCAGAGATCAACTTACTGAGTTGGTGAAGACATGCAAGGAGCGTGGATCTATTCTTGTATTTGATGCTGCTTACGCACCATTCATCCGCGACCCAGATGTACCAAAGTCTATTTTCGAGATTGAGGGAGCAAAGGAGGTTGCAATCGAATGTAATTCTTTCTCGAAGTATGCTGGTTTCACTGGAGTTCGTCTTGGATGGACTGTAGTACCAGACGGTTTAACTTTTGCTGATGGAACCCCAGTACGTAATGATTTCAACCGTGTCATGACCACTGCATTCAATGGAGCATCCAACATTGTTCAGGCTGGAGGTTTGGCATGTCTTGACCCAGAGGGTCAGGCTGAAATTAACGCTCTTATCGACTACTACCTTGGAAACGCTAAGATGTTGAAGGATGCTATGGAAGAAATTGGATTCAATGTATTCGGGGGAGATAACGCACCATATGTATTCGTACAACTTCCAGAGGGAAAGAAATCATGGGATATGTTCAGTGAAATCTTGGAGAAGGCGCAGGTTGTAACTATTCCTGGAGCTGGATTCGGACCAGGAGGAGAGGGATACCTTCGTTTGAGTGCTTTCGCTCCTAGAGATTCCGTCATTGAGGCATGCGATCGTCTCAAGAAGGCAATGGTATAAATAAATCTGTACTTAAAGTTTAAATTAAATTTTTATAGCGAAAAGTCCTGTATGTAATATAAGAAGAGGAGCTAAGAAGCAACAACATTTCACCTCTCACCATACTCCTGTCTACATCATGACTGAAGGATATGAAGAAAAGCGTAGTGAGGAATTGTGATTGCAAGTCGGGAACCAGTAAAAAGGAAGTAAAATTGTATTATATGATTGAAATAGTATTTTATGAGGATGAACGCAAAAGATTTCTCGTATGATGATATGATCTTTCCTTGTCTACTGGATAAAGACGAGTACCAGTCACAATGTTTCAGTCGGACATCCAAGCAAAGTTGCACAAAGATGTTGTGAACGGTAAACTGCCGCTCTACTCTGCAGACTTCTTGTACAAATTTAAAATTTTTTTTGTTTTCATGATATAATTGACATGATTTTAGTGCGGTCCTACATTGATATTCGAGCACAGAGCACATGTCCCATGACTCGACTCGACTCGACTCACTCTTTTCATAGACAATCAAAATGGCAGCGGGCAAATAAGATTCTCAAGTTATTCAACGATAGAGATTAAAAGTAGCAGAGGATGGCGAGGAATGGAGTCACAACAAGAGATAAATAGAATCTCACAACGAATTTCTAGATGATTGGAGACCATCTCAAATTTAGGAGCTCCTTTTCAATGGGGATTGAATTGATTTTGACGGTTACATTAATGAGGGCTTTCCAAATACCATGACAAAAGAAAGGAGAACCATGTACTCACTAGAACAGGGAAAAGGTCACAGTCGTCAACAACTATATTCTTGCTTCTTGGCAAAGACCAACATACATTTACACCATTTCCAGCAAATGCAGGCTATGGATCAGCTAGAGAAAAGAGGAAAAGCCAAACGAAGACAAGGGAGGGATACTGTTGATATTTTTTATTTACTTACTTTGCAGTTCACCTGTGATTTGTTGTACTAGCTTTATATCTTCAGGTGTTAGTTCGAAGTATCTGTTGTCACTAAGATTGTCCTTTACATTCACATTTTGCCCTGAATCCTCTTTGTTCTTCCTCTCTTTTTTGCGATGATTTGATGAAGGCTGTACTAAGTTCATGGGGACGAGGTAAGGATTAACCGCTTCCTTCTTTACTTTGTTCTTGGTTACGTCTTTTTTGAGGAGGTGTAGGAGAGGATTGTTATATGATTCTATTTGATCATAAGAAAGTGGCATGAATGTAGATGCATCATGGTCATTTTCTGTTGCGAGAACTACTTCAGACTGTGTTTGGACTTTAACTTCAAGATTTCGAAAAAGGTTACCCTTTTTCTTCTCATCTACTTTTGTGTTTTTGTTTCTTGGTAGCTTGGTTTCTCTCTTTGTATTGTTCACCTCCTCTCTACAATCTAATCTTTTCGCAAAAGTCAGATCATTGTCAACTGCTATAGGTTGTGTAATTTGAAATGACGTGCTTGACAAGTTTGCGTAGGACAAGAAACAGCTTTCGCACATTTCACATTGCCGATGAAGAAAAAGTGGATCTGTTCGATAACGCCGATACCCTCCCACTTTCATGTTACCATGCAAATGTCGAATGACAGGTGGAATTAATTTTGCTTCCTCAAGAGATCCCTTTCTGTTTTCGTCAATAGTTCCAAATCCCACGCCTCCTGCATTTTGAATGAGGTTTGATGATGGAGGCCAAATATTATCGGAAAGAGATATGACTCTCTCAAAATGTGAAATAATTGTTTTGAATGGAACTGGATGAAAGTTATCACTGTCGCAACTTTTCCCACAAGATGGACAATCCTCATAGCCCCGTCTATTAGAGATTGATCGATTAGGATCGTGGTTTGGGTTCTCGTTCAACTTTATACTTGATGAAAATGAAACAACATCTTGGATGTTGAGGGTAGCCGAATTAATTTCATCAATATTGCTTGATTGCAAGTCTGGTAGCAGAGATGATTTGGGAGTAATTGATCTAATTGAGCTACTATATAGAATCCAGACTCTATCCTTGCTATCAATCTTGAGGTTCAAAACCATTCGAATGTCTCCCTTATATTCCGCTTTTCGGGATCGATTTGAAATTGTACAAGCAACATCGTCAAGAACCTTTTTGCAACAATTCCGCAGTTTTGTTGGAAGAGCTTTGCCATGTATAGGTAACGATGTGCTGTACATCTCTGGACCCTCAAATGTGACTGCTCTTTCGTACAATCCATATCTAGTATCGTTCAGGTTTTGTTTGGTCTTTCGTCGCTCCAAAACACAAAGCGTTGGAGTACAAATCGCTCTGATTTGTGTATTCTTTGTACCACATCCTGATGGATCGATAAATCTTTGTAGAATTCCATTTCTACTTTTTCTTTCGTGGAATAAAAACTGGTCTATACGTCAGAGTAAGAAATAGATGAGCTCAATGAACAAACAAAAGAGACTTTATGATTGACAAACTTACGCAACCCCTCCTCATCAAAGTATTCAATATCGCAAGTTTCTGACCAATCATGATCTTCTGTCTCTTTCGCAGTGTTGGGTCCATCAGGCGACGCAATAAAATATGCAATAATTTTCTGTTTTGGAAAACTTTCCTTGTCAGATTTACATCCTGCCTTTCGAAGAAATGTCTCTTCAATCTTTTCCACGTTTATGTTTTGCTTGCGTTTTTTCAGAATATTTACCACTCCTCCCCTCTGACTTGTAAAATACCATTGCAAAGGTTGTCCTAATCGAAAAATGACTGTATCAGGTAATCGAATTTGATTCTCTAGTACATTGGGACTGTTTGGTTCTACATTTTCTTTCTTTTCCTGGCCTTTGTTGCGACTCCATAAATGATGAAAGAATGCAAACGAAATCCCGTCACCACGCAAGGACTCGGCAAAGACATCCATCTTTGTTTGTTGAGAAAAATTTAGTTTGCTTCACCAAGCGATAGGCTTCACAGACAGCAAATCTTATTTGGAACTTTTGTACAGAGATGTAAACTTGCAACTTTGATTTTACAAACGCAGTCGATCGATGTTCAATGCTTTCAGCATTTAGAGAGGTGAGACTTCACTTTACTGAGGTTGAACGTGTTGTTTCAATGTAAAAAGAGTGAGACTAGTTGCAGATCACAATTGAAACTTTAATCATCACAAAATGTCATTTGCAATTGACTAAATAAAATAAAAAGTATTTCACATACAATTTAACAAAAGAAAGAATGATTATTTTTATTCAATCTATTTTTCATCGACACGATGTCCCAAATTTGGAGAAGAATGTTTCGCCTGAGAAAAGTTCTCGCCGCTCTTGCTCCATCATCCGTTTCGCTTGCATTTGCTCTTCTCTTTGTTGTGCTAGGGTTTGCAGTAGAAGCTCCTTTTCCTTTTGTCTCCACTTATTCTTCTCAATCTCTGCAATATCCATTTGTGCGACCAAGTCGTCTCCATAAGATGCCCAGTCTCTTTCTAACTTCTTTTCATCCTCTTTCAAAAGTTGTTTTTCTAACGCTACTTGTTCATTGTCTGCAATAATTGATTGTAGTTTGTCCGAGGAAAATCCTTTGAAATGATCCGGTCGCCCTTTTCTACTCTCCGTTTCTTCGCAGTAAAAAGACGAGGAGGAAATAAATTCCGTCTCTTTCCTTTCAAGTTCCTTTTGTAGTTTATCTTCATTCATCTTTGCTATTCGCCGTTCCTCCGCCAAAAGCATATTTTCCTGCATAACATCAACTTTATCTTGCCTCTTTTGCAATTCTGATTCCTTTGCAACAGTGCAACGTACGTTATCTTCCTCCAAGACGTATGTAGCATATTCATTCTCTTTCTGCTCCTCCTGACGCTGTTTACTACTAGACTCATGAATCCCCTGCATACACCATATTTGCAACTGCTGCTGTTGCAATTTTCTCCTCTCATCATGTTCACGATCTTCACCATCGAAACACTGAAGAGATGATGGACCACACCTTTCTAGGTCTAAAGGACCATCCTTCTTCAAAGCATTGTTCTTTGGAAGGGTCATTTGATATGCCAAGGTCTGGTTGACATCTTGTTGTCTCTCCATGATATCCTCTTCCTTCTTTTTCCCTTGCTTTTCTAGATAGTCACACAAAGCTTTTAATTCCGTTGCTGTAGGAAGATAAAGATCAATATGAGAATCCTCAGTAGTATCAAAGCACCATGGCTTATTAAAAAACAAAATACTCTACCTTCTTCTTCATTTTGCATCTTTTCAGCTTGCTGCATCCGGCATTTTTCATTCACTTGTTCATCAAGTGCCTCTTTATTAATCCCAATTGTTCTCTGTTTTGCATTCAGAAAATGCTTTGTTCGTTCTTCAAATCTTTGCCTCATGGCAAGAGCTCTTGCATGCTCAAGATTTTCGCGCTCTTTCACTTTTTTCACCATTTTGCATTTCTTTTGCAATTTATTTGGGTTTGCAAATTGCAAGCTTTTATTTTATTTCTTCTTGTAGCGCATTTCACAGGGATTCAGATGGGATGATTTCTTCTTGCATGATGAACAAAATGTGACGAATTTGTAGACGTTACGATTCCAACGGTAGTGCTTTCACGCTATAGTACGTACTTACTCGTACCAAGTGCAGGCTGCTTGTTTCTTTTCAGAGAGCTGTTTTGCTGTTTTTGAATCAATGATGCCATTCAACTACCATCAATTCAACTTAGTGACTCTAGAACTACTTCACCCTTCAATCACTATACCTATCCTTAAGCCTACAGAATTTTCACTTCTGATTGAGGTAGAAAGACACTCTGCTAAAAAGAAAATTGAAAAGAAACATGTTTTCTGGAAAAAGTACGAATGAAAATTCTGAAACCAAAGTAGATGGGAGCAGCCAGTCACAAGAAGATAGCTGCAATCATTCCTCTTGTAATAGTCTAGAAGATTTGCCTCCGCTCACATCTGATGATGAAAAGTATCTCAATTATATTCCTAGTAGTGATGAAGGAGAAGCAAGTTTGAGCGGAAAGGAAGAAGTCGATGCAAAACCAGCAGCAATTGACACAAAATCTCCTTCCAAGCCTCACGAGCATCCCGAGTCGATGAACTCAGACAGAAACACATCTCTCCCAAAAGATATGATCAAAGAAGAAACGATCAAAGATACAAATGAAACAAACATGATTGAAAATGAAGAAGAACAAAAAATTAGTGCCAATGAGAGCGATAGCGAAGAGATATTGAAAATCAACGATGAACTTGAATGGGATCACCTTGGAATCAATTCTTTGCCTCAAAAACACAACTCCGAAATTGCTCCTACCTCAAATACTGCATCTTCTCCAGATACCATCGAAGATAATGAAACTAATGAAAATGAAGTACGAAGGCCAGTCTTTACATTTGGCTCAGCATCTGCTTCTGGTTTTGGCAATGCTGAAACAACTGAAATAAATGCCACCGCTACTCCAACTTTCGCAACAAGTTTTCAAGTCAATTCTGAAAATTCATTTTCTATTGGGGTGGCAACAGGAAACTCGGCTCCAAGAGGGCGAAGAAGTAGAAGAGCTACTAAAAGAAGGCGCAGTGATCATCAACAAAACGAAGAAATCATTGTTGAAGATGTAGACAGTGAAGAGGACGAGGACGAGGACTACGATGATCTAGATGCATATGACGAAGATGACGACGAGAGTTGTGATTGCGAGTATTGCATGAATGAAAGAATCTCTAGAGGGGAAGGTTATGAAATTTCGATGGCCCTATACAATGATGGTGAATCAGATGACGATGCTTCTGACGAAATGCCGCCTCTTATCGACCGCCATAATTCAGCAGAAGCAAATCCTGATAGTGCACCTCAAGAAAATGTAGATGACTCAGATAGCGACGACTCCAGTTATGTACCTGAAGATGATGCAAGTGAAGACAGTGAATCGTATGCTGATGATCATGATAGTGATGATGATAGTGAAGGATACGAAAATATGCCTGTACTCATATCTCGTCGAGAGGCGGCAAACTATTCCGATAGTTCCGATTCGGACTCTCATTCCGATTCTAATTCCGATTCCAACAATTTTGGAGACATGCCTGCGTTGGTTGTTAGAAGAAACAGCTCCTCTTCCTCTTCTTCTTATGAATCCTCTGACGATGACGAGGATCTCAGTGTCGACATTGAAGACGAAAATGAAAGTGATGATGATGAAACGAATCAATGTGCCATTTGTTTTACGCGACCACGCTACGGCAATTCTTTTGTTGTTCTTCCATGTTGTGGAGTCAGCGATCAAACTGATGGTGGCGGTGACGACACCAGCACAACCAGATTTTGTCATAACTGTATGGTCAAGACGCTTCAAGGCAACACTCCAAGGCCGTTTGGACTGGGAATAGGGTATTCGCAAGATCCTTGTGTTGGAGAATGTCCACGCTGTCGATCACTTTTAACAGTGCATAGGTATGCCTATGGTTCGCAAGCCGAAGTGATTGCCAAAGTCACATTGACACAGATAATGGAGCATGCTTTGAAAAGAGAAAATGCAGATTATTTTGGCATTTTTGCTACACTCTCATATGCAAACCCAACCTTTTTGCCATCGGAACTAGGGGGGCCGTCTGACGATATAGGACAGCTTTGCTCCTGGGGTATTGTCACAAAGAAAAAAGGCAAGAAAAAAGGCCGTGACATATATCAAATGGAAAAGAAAGATCAGCTTGAAATGAGAAATTATCTCGAAAATCACATACTCACAGCAGCAAAAGATGTTTCTATCCGTATGGTTGCTTCTGCAAATATGATGGCTGCAATTTGCTACACATTTTTTGATTTCAAGATTTGGAGGTGTCTCCGTCTAATCAACTCATTGCAACCTGTTGTTATTTCTTTTATTTTTAAGAAATTTCCAGAAATCGAGGAAGAATGGCAGGAAATCTTGATGGCCGTTCTGACTTCATATTTGTTTCTTCTTGTGGCGCAAGTGGCACTAGTAGTAGGTGCTTACCTTGCTCTTGCATACATCTCTATCCGTTGCTTTGCTCAATTCGTAGAGGGTGTGAAGACGATTAGATCGAGATTGAATGAAGCTGATTATTCTTCTGTATCGAGAGTCTATCAAACTATCGTCATTCCAAAAGAAGTAATGAAGTGGAAGTGTGTATTTTTTCTCTTCAGTGTACATTGGTTTGTAAGAGGGGCCTTTACAGTAAATAGGATTCTATTTAGAATTGCAACTTGTTTGTATGGCTGGAGGCTTGAATCCTTCCTTTACTTTGTGCGTTATTTTTTCGAAGGGAAAGACAACACTTCTGCTGCGATCGAAAACGTAACTACAGCTGTTGAAGAGGTTATTGAAGGCGAGCTATGACTAAGAGATCAGTACCTATACTAATTGAAATAATAAGCTGAAATGAGCTTCTCACTCTTATATCTTTTCCATTGATTATAACATTGAATACACTGAAAAAGGTTGTGACAGGAAAACGGAAAATAAATTATTCTGCATTATTATATTACTCCTACGGCATTAAAACGGGACGTACGCCTAGATCGAATCAAACTCATCCTAAGTGACACTTATTCACGATGACGAGAAGAAGATGAGGACGAGGACGAGCTATCGCTGCTGCTGCTATCCGAGGAAGAGCTGTCACTAGAAGATGACGAGGAGGATGAGCTATCACTACTGTCACTGCTGCTACTGTCGCTGCGACTACTGTCGCTGCTACTGCTGCTGCTATCAGAAGATCTTTGCATCAAATGTCTATGACGACGAGAGGAAGAAGAAGATGAGGACGAGGACGAGCTATCGCTGCTGCTGCTATCCGAGGAAGAGCTGTCACTAGAAGATGACGAGGAGGATGAGCTATCACTACTGTCGCTGCTGCTACTGTCGCTGCGGCTATCGCTGCTACTGCTGCTGCTACTGCTGCTGCTATCAGAAGATCTTTGCATCAAATGTCTACGATGACGAGAAGAAGATGAGGACGAGGACGAGCTATCGCTGCTGCTGCTATCCGAGGAAGAGCTGTCACTAGAAGATGACGAGGAGGATGAGCTATCACTACTGTCGCTGCTGCTACTGTCGCTGCGGCTATCGCTGCTACTGCTACTGCTATCAGAAGATCTTTGCATCAAATGTCTACGATGACGAGAAGAAGATGAGGATGAGGACGAGCTATCGCTGCTGCTGCTATCCGAGGAAGAGCTGTCACTAGAAGATGACGAGGAGGATGAGCTATCACTACTGTCGCTGCTGCTACTGTCGCTGCTGCTATCAGAAGATCTTTGCATCAAATGTCTTGATTTTGGCTTTGGAAAAGTGGATAACAATTAAGATAAACGACCACATTTTCATTTGAATATTCTGTTCACAACATTGGCATTATATTTTTGTGAACATACCTTGTCCATTACATCAGCTTCATAATCCTTGGAATTGATAACAGCATTGTTTTGCTTTTTAATTGCCCCACGAACTCCATTAAATTGATTTGCTTCAGCAATTCCAGCAATAAGAGTGAATACGATGATTGGCTTGATGTACATGGTAGTGTTTTGAGTAGTTTGCGTTTGTTTGTCTTTTCAGTTTTTTGAATTTTTTGTTTTATGAGAACTTGCTAATGTTAAAGAAAATTTGTTGATCGTTTCTAAAATAACGATACTCGTCCAAAGAATTCCAAACTGTTTTTTGAAATCGAAATCAAATTCAGAAGAATCTAGTCGTAAGAATTAGGGGGGAGGGGGTTTCCCTTTTTTCACTTTTAATCAGCAAGAGACATAGCTGTATAAAGAACATCTTCGCGCACTTTTTCCTGGCCACACAGGCCACATAGGTGAATGGCAAGCAACTCGTGCACAGGCAGTAGTAGAAACAATACATTGAACATGCTGTGTTGAAAAGTCGAAGGCTTTTTTTGTGTAACAACTACCTAATCAATCATATTCTCGGTCTATTACCTTTGACTACTTTTTTCATTTAAATAACTATGAGACCAATTCTTCTCAAGGGACACGAACGTTCAATAACAGTTGTCAAGTACAACTACGATGGAGATCTCCTCTTCACTGCTTCCAAAGATCACACTCCTTCCATGTGGCGTGCTGAGAACGGAGATAGAATTGGAACCTTCAATGGGCACAAGGGAACTATCTGGGATTTGGACGTTGACAGGTTTTCTACCAGACTCATTACTGCTTCTGCTGATGCAACTGTGAACCTATGGAACTGCGAAACTGGGGAAATCATTCATACCTTCACTCATCATGGTCCAGTGCGTGGAGTGGCATGGTCTGATGGATGCCAAATGTTTGCAACCATTAATGATCCATTCGTAGGACACAACGCGCAAATATCCGTATATGATGCACCAATTGGAGCTGATTCCTTCTCTGACGTTCCTAAACTTGAAATTGACCTTCCAAAACAGTCAGATGGAAAAGTAGTGAAACCAACCAACATTGTATGGCTTAACCTCAACGAAGCACTTTTCGTCACCTTTGACAACGGTGCAATTCGTCTATATGATCCAGTCACTGGAGAGGAAATGGAAGAATTCTTTCCACACGAAAAGAAAATCAATAGAGTTAGTTTCAACAAAGAGAAAACACTTTTCATCACCAGTAGTGCAGATTTTACTTCCAAACTTTATGACGTTGTAGATTTACATCATTTGAAAACATACAAAACAGATCGTCCAGTGAATGATGCAGTAATTTCTGAAACCAAGGATCACATTCTTCTAGGAGGAGGACAAGAGGCAATGAGTGTAACAACTACTTCGGGTAAGGTTGGAAAGTTTGAGACAAGATTCTTTCACTTGGTATACGAGGAGGAATTTGGAACTGTCAAGGGACATTTCGGACCAATCAATGCTTTGGCAGTGAGTCCTAATGGATTGAGTTACGCTAGTGGAGCAGAGGATGGATACGTGAGATTGCACTTTTTCGATAAGAGCTATTTGGACATGAAGGATCCTGTTCCAGAGGACACACTAGAGGGTGAAGAAGAAAGTAAAGAGTAAATTTTATGAAATAATGAATTTTAGACATTACAAGTTGTTACTTCTCCTTGATGTAGGTTCAGTTCAAAGTTTGTTTGCATTATTCATATTATTTGTTTCCCAGTTCCCCGGTTTTTTAGAATTGCTCATAGTTCGGTCCAAATTTAACAGTTATAGCCGAATTGTCTACGCTTCTTTCCTCCTGTAAACTATGGAAGATTGTATTTTTTCTTGATATTCTCATGTAAAGATGGAATGAGAAGAAGAAGACAGTCTACCATCTCAAAAAAACAAAAAAAAACAGAAAAGCAGAAGAAGCTCTCTACTCTCACTCTCTCTACTCCGACCCCCAAACCGACACGGAAAAAAATGAAAATGCGTTCGAAATCTGAGATTTCCGCGCGACGCTGCTCTCTAGCCTTCAAAGAGCTTTGTCGATGTTGTTGATGCTGAATCGGTTGTCGTGGAGGATTGTTGTGTGGTCTGTAAGGCACGAACCGTGACGTCACGATGATGAAAAGAAAGTCGTAGAACGACGACATGATCATCATGAGCAGCCCAAGGGTGGGTGGGTGAGGACTCGTCTAATGCAACAGAGAGGCTGCGAACTAGGAGGAGTTGATGTACTTCTTGCAATCATAAGAAAGTGAGTTCTAGGTGAGATGCCTCTACTGCATGAGTGCTGCTGTCTCGGTGTGCCTGAAGGCTATGCCAGCGCAAACGGTCCTGGGAAGTGATTCCCATTCTCCGTCTACGTGGCAGTGGAAGTCACAGGCTTTGTTGGCTTGTCGCTAGCTAGCTAACAAAATCTGAGATTTCCGCGCGACGCTGCTCTCTAGCCTTCAAAGAGCTTTGTCGATGTTGTTGATGCTGAATCGGTTGTCGTGGAGGATTGTTGTGTGGTCTGTAAGGCACGAACCGTGACGTCACGATGATGAAAAGAAAGTCGTAGAACGACGACATGATCATCATGAGCAGCCAAACCAAAGACAGACCACAACAACTGGAGACGAGGACACGGCCATTGATGAAAGGAAAAACACCGAGGAAGCGATGTGGCGGGAGGAAAAGGGAAAGGGTGAGCACAGAAGAAAGGGTTCTGTGAGATGATGGGAGGAGAAAGGAGAGAGCACTTCTGGGAAATATGCAGAGAAGCATGTGTGAATGGGGAAGGATCCAGTGATGGATGTAAAGAGCTGCTTGCAAGAGGCAATGGATATTAGATTAATTTCCGTCGTCAGTAGAGGAGTCGAAAGGAGGCTCCTCTGAAAGTATTTCTGACTCTGGTTTGGCATGCTGTAATGAGCCTGTTGAAATTGCTTGTCGAAAAACCATGTTAGTTTGCAATTGTATGGTGTCAAGATGCTCTCGTAAATATGTTTTCCAAGCCTTTGAGGCCCATCGAAGTTTGAATTCAATAATGTGTTCCGGGAGACCAGATGCCGTTAAGAGGAGACATGCAGTAATGCGCACGGAATGGGTGCGGAAATCCTTCAAGCGCAGATGGAACAAATGTGACTTGTCTGGGTATAATTCTGCGACTAACTCCCTATAACATATGTTTATCCTTTGATCGGCCAAATATTGAGGGGATCCTTGTGAATTGAGATAACAAAAGACAGGAGTTAGCTTTTTCCCGTTGATTGCATGCCACCTCGATATCACTCGGAGGCATGTCCGTACTGGACAGAAATATTGCAAGATCTTGTCATTTGTGTTGACTGCTGCAAAGGTACGCTTGGAAAAGTTGCCTTTGCCACCTTTATCGAAACGGAACCTGATTCGAACTTTTGCATTGCTTGGGTCCACTTTACTCCAATGAAGGACTGTGAGGTCTCGAGAAAGAAATTGAAAATCGTCCACTGTGAATGCAATTGGCCAGTTTGCAAAGGAATCAATTGTTTGGGGATTTTCTGGAACCTTGCTGAATGGCGTCCCTTTTCCTTTACAATACTCGCTGCATCTTGATCCCGTGTATATGCCCAGTAATGTGGAGTCTCTGATGCATCCAATTTCCGAGTGTATATGGCTAGACTTGGCTTGTGTGATGAGTGCCCTAAGCATGTCCACCGTGAGCGGGAGTCCTTCTGCCTTTTCTTTTTTCCATTTTTCCAGTGTATTGTAAAGTGTTTTCAGGGCTGGGAAGTATTCCCCTGTCCCACCTATTCTATTTCCGTGGAAGTCATATCTGTAGCGAGGGTCTGGATAGTTATCGTCTGTTGCAAACTCCGCTGCCGCACGAAGATAATTCTTAACTGAAGGCACAGCCACCCTCTTTCCCAGTATGGTTCCATCTGCTATATCCATTGCGAATGTGGCAAGAATTTGTTCTCTGTCTCTCCGAGAAGTCTCAGAAAAAGTGAGATCATGAAAGTCTAATTTTTTGCAGAAGGTCTCAAAGACAACACGTCTACCCGCAGCAGAGCGGTCATTGTTTTCTTTGACGGTGCCTCTATCAATTTCAACGAGAGACATCGTTTTAGCTGTACAATAAGACAATGCGGAAGGTCCAAGACTTGAAGATTCTTGAGATCCGAATATGTTTCGAAAACGTCGTTGTAAGTCGGGAAGTTTTTGGGACGAGATAGTGCGTCTGCTCTTTCGTTGTTCACTCCCTTCACATGAAAGCCCTGTACCGCCAATGGGATGATTGTGTTAGCATTAAACAAAAGACATAAAAGGAACTGTGCCAGATTTCTGGTGACTGCGTTCTTCGACCGTGAGGCATGTTGCATCCAAGATAGTGCAGAAGTATTGTCTGCAAAACAGTGTAAGATGAAGCCCTGATCATATTCAAACTTTTTGTCATATTTCTTCTTTGCGATGATTCTCAGAATGGAGAAATAGATATTAATGATAATCCCTACAAACTCCAGCACATTAATATGTAAGTCGTCTCCTTCACCTCTTTCTTTTGGCTTAAAGGCTGTGCCGCCGACTATATCTGCAACAAGGCATCTCCATTGAAAATTCAGAGAGGTGCAGAATCCTCCCAAGCCCGTAGTTGAAGCGTCAGAATATGGTGTACCATGAGCATCTCTTGGAATGAGGAGGCCTAGCGGTCTTGTCCATACTGGGTTTGACTCATCCTCCAAGCACATTGCCATTAGTCGTAATGCCCATTTGCTTGCTTTATCTAGGTGAATTTTTCTGTACTTTCCCCATCCTTTTAGCACTCCCCATCTTTCCAAGTGTTTATTCAATGACTCCTGGAGGTGGAAGCACAAGAAGTTCCCGTCTGGCAAGATTTGTGCTGCATGACGCAGCTTGCCAAGGACTGTTGCGACCAGCGATACCAATACCCTCTCACCTGAATCCAATGATGTTATGATTTCATTGACGTGTTGGCAGAGATCTACCCTTTTATTGATGGGGTAAATAACCAAGAGTCTAGCTCCGTCCACGTCTATACCCAAGCAATCGCAATAGTTGCTGAATAACTTCATAAATTTTTCTGTGCTGACTGGGGCGTCCACTTCTGGATTTGTGCCGAAGATGATTTCAGCCGAGAGAATGCTTGCTGCCGCAGAGATACGGATATGCTCTTTAATCTCTGCCATCATTGTGTCATCTACAAAGGTGAGATGTTCCTTCCACAACCCGTCTAAGCCTTTATTAATTGAGTCAGCTATTGCTTTGGCTAATGGGTGTTCTTCGCATTCGTCAAATTGGACAGAATCTGAAAGTGGATGCGTACAATTTTCCAATTCTTTGAGATTCGCAGATGCAAAGGCTCGGAGTTCTGACAACATACAGAACCAACCTGGACTGTCCCTTGGACCGAAAAGTGCACCTAATGGGATGCAGAGCAGATCCTGAAAAACATAAGCATATGCGATAGCTATGGATGGATTGTATTTGCTTCTCCGAAACGCGGAGACTATATCGTCCTTGTAGATGTAAACAATATCATCCGGATATTCGATCCGGAGGTTCCAAATCCGAGCACAGAGTCGTGTGAAAGCATTGCCATAATAGACTGGTGGTACATCATTCTTGTCTTTTTTGTCCAATTGGGAATTTGGTGCACCTGTGTCATTATCTCCAAGAACAAGTGAGGAGAGATCATTCAACTGTCTATACTTCAGTATTCCATATCGTTCTTTAATGAGAACTCCCAAAGGGCTCAAATGCAGTCCATGCAAGAAACGGAAAAGCCAACGGTGGAAACAAAGAACGAATGATTTTTGAACGTCCTTTGCAATGTTGTGTCGCACTAGATCCTGATGTGGATCGAGACTACTATGATTGTCATACAGATTACGCAATTTGACATCCTTCAACTTGCATCGGAATTCCTTGTCCATTGGGAAACCATGGTGTAATTGGTGTCTAATTTTTTGGAAATCATGAATAGGCTGTCCTGGATGAGTCGGGCAAAGTTCGAGTTCATCAATGACTGAATCCAAACGTTCAAAGTCCAGGTAATCTGCCACCAGTGGGCCTCTAAGCAGTTTAACCAGAATACTGAAATCGAAATGACAAAGTAGAAGGAGTTGGCTGAGGTTGTCAACTCTGTCTTGGTCTATGTTTGGCTCGTCCTCTGGATTGAGAGGTGTAAGGAGAGTAGAAAGAGTGTCTTCCGACATGGATAAAGCTCTTCGTCGTAGTGATTGATATGCAGTCATCAGTGGTGCTGCTTCACATAGTGCTATCGTGTCATCAGGGGAAAGAAAACTCCAACAAAAGTGGAAAACTAGCTCTGTTGGCACTTCATCTACTGGTTCCTCTGGTGTGGAAGACTCATGTTCATACGATGTAGACAATGGTATCGTGAAAGGAAACCTTCGTTTGTCTGCGTAATCTTTGGAATGTGTTTTTCCCGCATATGGTATGCCTCTTCTAAGCATGGAGTGGGAGTATCCTGTAAGAGAACGGAACTTTGACCGAATTGGGTCTATCCGAAGAGTGGAGGAGATACAAACATGTGAGAAGTAATCAAATCGAGGCCATAAAATGTGACACTAAAGTGGTGTGCAAACAAATATATTTAAAGTTATCAGAAAGGTGATAATGATGTCGTTGTTCAGCAGTGGAATCATAGACGACCCTTTGGAAAGAGGATAGGATTTGCCAAAGCCACTGGTGTTGGTTCTACAAGGTGGCAGAATTCTTTACACCAAGAACGAAACCCTTCATAATCTTGTGCTTCGCCCTTGATGGAATCTCTGGTAACTGCCAAATGATATCCACATCCTGGGATACCATCCCAATCACAGTCATGTCCCAAGAGGTATCTGACACAGAGTGTCAACTTCGTATACTTACCTCTTCCTTTACCACCACGTGGTGCAAGAGGATTGCCCTTTGGTTCAGATTTCTTTGGTCCAAATCGACCTTCGACCTCTTCTTTGTTGACTCCTGGCTTGAGCCTAATAACTGCTCTTCCCGCAATTGCCGCTGTCATCTTCGCCTTTTTGGTGATGCTATCGTCCACCTGCTGTTGCTTTCTTTTAGATCCTGTCTGAGTGGACTTGAAGATGAAATGTTTTACTGGTTGATGAACCACCTCTCGACCGTAATCCTTGTCTTCAAGAGATTTCTCAAAGTCTGCAAAAAGTGTTGCCATGCGCTGGTTGAACTCATCCACGCTCTTGTAAAGATCCACTGTAGTGTCACCAGTGTGATAGACTGATGGGATCATGGGTTGTTGATGCTCGAGGCAACTCACTCGTCCTCTGTGAATGATCTCGTATCGATGTGGCTCTGTTACTTCACCTAGAAATGCTGCATCTGCAAAAAGATCATGCACCATTCTCATGATTTGAAAGGAAATCATACATTTATCAATATGTGGAAAGTCCCAAAACTGTCCCAGTTTACTGTTCTTGAGCTTGTCCATCAGCGTGTCGAAGCAGTACAGTAGGAGCGGCATCATCTTCTTATTGTGTTCATAAGCAAAGAGGTTTCGCAATGTTACCCTAACCGCTTCCAAGAATACCATGATGTCCACAAAGTTTTTGAAGCCGTCTGCTGGCATCAAGGGGTGAGCTACCTTGTCATGAACTTCCATATCACAGTATGGGAGTAAAAGCAAAGACATAAGTGGTGTATATCCTGTGAACTTTTGCGATCCCAACAATGAACTGAAAGACCACTTGCCCTTAAGGAACAAACCGAAGGCCTCGTCAGAGAAGAGTCTGGACTTATCGGGAACTGCTTGTTTGACGTAAGAGTTCAGATTCATGCCAAGAAATTGGGCATGGACGTTGAGGCTATCCGGTCCTCTTCTTCTCCATCTATCTGTGAGCTTCCCTGGGAGCATAAAGCGCTTGTCAAGGATTGGAACAGTCTCCTGAGTATGGGTATCAAATGCTTCCCATGCGTTTGCAAGATCTGCTCTATGGATGTGGGTATCATGATTATCGCCCAAACGCAAAGAACAGCCATAAAGGGCTGATAGCTTCCTCTCAAAGTCTTCTGAAAAGAGAGACTTAATCTTTTCTGGGGTTGGAGTAGTACCTAGGTCGCCATCGTCACTCTCGTCATCGCTCTTATCATTCTTGGATGCCGAGGCTGGACTCTTGGATGTCTGGGGATTTTGATTTGGGGCTATCTTAGAAATCAGAGCTCTCGGGCTTCTCTTCGAAGAGGAAGAAGCTGCTTTCTTGTTTTTACTTGAGACTCTATCCGGAGAGACCATTGTCACATCTGGTTGATGCTCAAGAAGCGTAGGCTTAGGTAGTTGACGATAATGGTCCAGCCACCACTGCTTCTCAATCGTGTAGATAGTGCCCATCACTTCATATTCATCACTCCAATCGTCATCTGTGAAGGGGCTTTCCTGCATATGGATCACTCCAAAAAGGGCATTAGCATCATCTTCCTTGCCTTCCAAGTCGTGACTCCAAATGTTGTCAACAATGACCTTGAACATTGTCTGAATTGCTGCATTTTGCTCTGCTCTGGTTGCCATGCCTTGGAAGGGACATGTAGACATAGTTCCTTCAAAAATGGAAGGAGATGCCACCACTGCTTTTACCCACAACTGAAAGAAGGAATCCTCAAGCAAAGGAGAATCTTTAGGACAACCTGCCTCCACCAAAGTATCTGTGAAACTCTTCCATGCTCTTTTTTGATCCGAGAAATTTCCATCCGAAATGGAAGTAGGGAGAGGGATTTCCGACAGAAAGGCAAAATCTCCTCCTGCCAGGAGTGGAAAATATACTGGAAGTGCAGCTGGGAAGAAAGTTCCCGATCCAAGAGTTGCATTGGCTTCCTTTAGAAGGAAATCGTCTGGATCCGATCTGACCTTTGCTGGGAGTACTGTTTTGGACATACGGAAGGAGTCCTTATGCTCTTTGTTCAGAGCTGCTTCAAACTGTCTGACAGCTGGGATATTGGTAAGTCGGAATCTGTTGATGGCATTTGGATATTTGACTGTGGAGAAATAAGTGTTCTCCTGTAGCTCATCAAATGTGAGTGGTTCCCTGCCTCTAGTAAGAGAATTGGCATCCGAGAGTCCCATCAAGGCATGAGCCTTCTTGCTATCCGCGTTGCTGTCCGGGTAGACTACTGCAATGGTAGTCATGAAATGAAGGGAATGGCCCTTGCCGTCCTTGGCCTTTGTGACCACTACACAACCGCCACTTCTGCTAGTGAGACCGACTGGGAAAAGAGACTCCGTCTCCTGATAGAAAGAAGCCACATGGGGCTGAAGGAGTGGCTTGGAATCCGTTAGTGTGCCCACCACCGAAGGTGTAATTCCTGCAACATGTTTGGCCAGGCCTTTGGCCTTGGATGGATCGTCTTCAACCTCCCCTTGGAGAGTTGCTAAATCCGCCTTGAAGATGTGTGCTTTGGAAGACATGATTGCAAGAAGTGGAGAAAACTAGAGAACTAGAGAGAAAGCTGAATCTGCTCGAAGTGGAGCTTGTATACAAGTGATGCAAGAGAAAGGAAACTCGTCTAATGCAACAGAGAGGCTGCGAACTAGGAGGAGTTGATGTACTTCTTGCAATCATAAGAAAGTGAGTTCTAGGTGAGATGCCTCTACTGCATGAGTGCTGCTGTCTCGGTGTGCCTGAAGGCTATGCCAGCGCAAACGGTCCTGGGAAGTGATTCCCATTCTCCGTCTACGTGGCAGTGGAAGTCACAGGCTTTGTTGGCTTGTCGCTAGCTAGCTAACAGTTGGTCTCCTGGTCTCCCTTGCTATCTCTCCCTTCTTCCCTTGTCTCATCATCGGCAAACATAACACTCTTTTGCATTGCTATCCATTCCACCTAACTCATCAAACACTGCTTTCCTAACAGTATTTACCACGCTACTATTACCTAGAAGCAATCAGATAACTATTCTGACCTGAAAATCAGCAGTTCAAAATGGAGAAGAAAGCGAATGGCAATTCAAACATCCCAGCCAGTTTGTCTGCAGGGTCATTTCACGATATTCCCTTACAAAGCCTTACTTCAGAAGGATGGCTTGAACTCTTTCTTAGTCCAGCTCAAAAACGTACCTTCAGCCAATGGAAAGAGAAAATACAAGACAAGTCCATCTCCCATAAAGTTACGAATCCCTTGATGCATTTGCTAGCAGGAATTATTCCAGACCATATTGCACCCAACGTCATCACCATCACTGGTCTAGCATGTCTTTCTCAAGCTTGGTACATCACCAACAAATATGGAGATCAATTTCCTCTTGCATGTACTTGGTTCTCAGTACTCAACATCCTCATCTTTTACTGTACTCACTCCCTTGATATGATTCATGCAGAGCGTATTCGACAAAATACACCCCTAGGAGATCTTTTCAAGTACTGTATCGATTGTATCTCATCCGTGTTTCTCATCATCATTACTGGATATCTTCTTGGAGGAGATGAAGTTTTCTGCTGGTATGCCGTACAATTTTCTCAAACTGTGCTTTTCACCAAGCATCTATCTGCTTTTCATCGTAATGCAGGATTAAGATATAATGTACTCACTGGACCTGGAGAAGTTATTCTAACTGTCATTGTAGTGTTGGCAGTCAGAGCTACACTGGGATTGGATTGGTTTCTTAGCATTTATGAAAACTCCGTGCATCGTGTGGTGAGAAATTTGGATACACATGCCGGTGTATCGATTGATACGGATCATGTCATTTATTCTCCAAATGAAATGGCATCGGAGGCTATGATGACATGTTACTACATTATGTACATCACTGCTGTTTTGAAGGTTCTCATGTTGGAGAAGGTACATGGATGGACTAGATTTGGATTGGCTGCGAGTTTGTTGATGAGATTCTTGCCAGCAGTCATTCTAAGAATTGGAACCACCCAGAATAACTTTGAATTGACCATGTTGGATGTCATTAGCGATGGCTTCTTCATGGCTGTTTTGACTTCAGATGTGACCCTAGCCAAAATGGCTGGAAGAGAAATCCACCCATGGATTGTACTGATGTCATTGGCTGCGGTTGTGTCCAACTCAACAATTTTGTCATTGGTTTTCGTTTATTACATCGCAGTCTTTGCGGATTTATGTTCGTACCTCAATATGCCACTACTGACAGTTTGCAAGAATGTTTACTGTGATGGAGTATACGACCTCTGTCATATTGGGTACGTCTGTCCTATGCATCATAATGGGCCCAAAACAACAAATCTTTTGTTGTTTTGGGCTCTAATTTCTTTCTTCTTATCATATATTATTATTCTCCTACAATGATGTACTCACTCAATATTTTACACATAAGACACAAAACTTTGTTTCGTAATGCACTCAAATTTGGAAATCGTCTGTTTGTTGGAGTAGTTGGAGATAAAGATGCAAGCAGCTACAAGCGTCCACCAATCATGTCACATGACGAAAGATGTGCAGAAGTTGAGGCGTGCAAAAGTGTAACCAAGGTAATTCCAAATTCACCATGCTTTGGGCTTACCAAGGAGTTCATTGACTTTCATCAGATTCACATTGTCGCATACGGGGAGGAGTACTTAGAAAGATATCCAAACCCTGATGATGATCCATATTATTCTTATCCGAGAAAAATTGGCATTGCTAGACCAATGCCACGACATGATGGGCTGAGTACAAGTGAGCTCATTCGTAGAATACAAAAAGCCCGTCCAGCAGACCAAAGAAATGATGCCTAATTACTCGTGTAAATTGAAACATAAACAAAGGTTACTACTTCTTTTTTCCAATCACTCCAATTTATTTTTATTATCCTACTTGTAGTGCAGGTATATGCTAGAACAAAAAACAGCAATCACGATCTTTCGAATCCACATTCAAAGTTCCATCTTCAAATCTATAATTTCTCCATTTCTTGTAAAATTCGATTCTTCGATCCTCGTCTGCCACTCGGCACCCGATACAAAGGGTTTAGCCCATGTAGTGTGACCAGCTTTGAATGATTATTACCACAGAATCAGTAGCAAAAGATACTAGCATTTCCTTGGTCTTGGTTCTGATTCTCAAGTTCTTGAGTTTATCTTCAGGGTTCAGATCTCTTGTTGCATTTGCAGCTTTCTTGACCAAATCTTTTACTTTCTATTGCAAAGTCATGTGAATTGCTTGAAAGAACAACAAAATTGAAACTTGAAATTGAAGACTTTACTCACATTGGCATATTGTTCTGCAACCTCTTGAGACATGGATGGCATTCTTCGAAGTATTTCACCTTCGTTGTTCAGAATGACATAACTATTGAAACAATGTATTTGTTGAGTCGATCCGTCGTCATGCGTGTAATTGATAAACAGAGAAAAACTTACGCCTCAACACCTGGTTGCTTTTGAATTCTCTCTAGTGTTTCTTCGATTGCACTCTGAAATGTTTTTGAGTGTTATTGAAATAATGAGGGAAATGTTAAAAAGGAAAGGTTTGTTCATCTCGACTCACCATGTTGAGAAATAAATCAAAAGAGAAAAAAATGAATCAACGAATCAAATCGAAAAACGAAAGGATTCTTCCAGAGAAGTAATTTTTAACTTTCAAAATTTCTTATGGTACACTGACTGGACTGCGTATTACCATCAAAGCAATCTCTACACCACACTAATTACATGATACACTTGTAGATGACATGTTAGATTATTCTTTAAAGACTTCTTCTTCTTCTTTTTCTTAAAATGAGTTCGACATGAAAGTTATTTTTATTACTACAGGAACATTTTTTTTCATCGTTTTCTATGGCATGGTACTTTGATACTATTCACTAGCCTTGATTCTACCTTGACGGGAACGAGATCGCCTTCTACTACTTCCTTTTGAAAATAAGCTTTTATCGCGAGAGATTGTGGCAGTCAATTTCACCGACCCCTTTGATTTCTTAAATTTTCGAGCATTAGATGGTTCAATAACCTCAGCGTGAAAGTATTTGTGCTGTAGAACCTTTTCCATGTTTGCAATTCTGGACTGAGGCTTTGGATGCAGTAATCTTGCAACAAGATCTGCAGCCAATTCTCCAGCAATTGGTTGGACTTCGGCACAGATTGCATCCACATGAGCCTCATCAAAACGCGATAAAAGCTCAAGTAATTCTTCATCAGATTCCGTTGATGACGGCAAAAGAGGGGAAAAACCAATGATAGATTCTGCCATAACTAGTCCAAGTGAAAAAATATCCCAAGAAGGTGACGCCATTAGTCTCTCCGGTGCATACTTTGGAAGCTTTCTTTGAATCTTTTGCTTTGCTTCCTTATTCTTCAATTCTCTTTGTCTCTCTGCCTCTTGTCGTTTAAATGTTGCTCTTTCTTCAGCAAGTTGCTTACGGTATATATGCTCTTTCTCTTCCAATGCTTTGCGTAAACGGGAAATTTCATCTTCTTGCATTGCAATCACTCTTGCAGATGCCTCATCAGTAGCAAGGCTATTACCTTCCTGCATGGATGCAATAGATGAGTCCATACTGTCACCCCCAATAGAAATATTACTAGAAGATTTCTTTCCTGCTTTTTTAGAAGAACCATAAGTTCCAAGACCAAGATCTTTCAGTCCAAAAACAAACACTCCAAATTTCTTTCGCTCTGGTTTGCTGCTTGCGTTTGATGGTGGTAATGCAGTATGTTTTGTACTTGCGGTTCCAGTTTTCAGACTAGAGGAAGAAGTCCATCTTCCTTTGCTCCTAGAGCGTTGTCTTCCTTTTGATGCTGAAATTGCAGGTGCTGGTAGAGCGGCTTGAACTCCAGATAGACTTTCTGGAGTTGCGCATTTATTCAAAAGCCCACCCATTGCAGTTCCCATAAGTGTACTGCTTCCAATTGTCATCAGTTTCCACTTGCCATTGAATCGACCAAATGAATTCATATCAAGTCTACTATGAACAACACCATTTTCGTGCATATGCTTCAGACACGTTGCCAAATCTCTTACTACAGACTGACAATTTGATAACCATCCAGCTTGTTTACGAATACTATTATTTCCACTCATAATTTCACCGAGAGTTCCATCATTTTGCTCAAATGCTATGCACATGATTTTCCCTGTAGTGAAAGACGGATTGACATAACTTGAGTCATTGTGAACAGATATGATGCGCTCAACATATTCCGAAGACATATCTTTTGTCTCCCGAATCCTTTTTTCGCTAAGAAAGGTTTCCTCTAAAGCATAACATCTAAGAGTGATGTCCTGTTCATCTGGTTGCCATGGAATGTACATGATCTAAACATAAAAGATAGATTGAGTTGTATAAATTTCAGACAGAGCATAATGAGGGAAAAGAAGTTGTCTTACCTCGCGACCACGTTCAGATGCGGCAGTAGTACGATTGTTCTCCTTAATCTTCGTGAATCCACTCTTTAACCAAGGCCCAGTCACCTTGAATTTTTCTAGGTCAGCTCCATGATCATACGCAGGAAATGACTGTACATCTCCTCTGCACACAGGCATTTTCTGAGTAGAAATTTCGTAGCGATAGTAAAAACGTAACATGTTTTTGAAAGCATCAACCAAAGGTGGTGATGCTGCATTGATAGTTACAGTTTTTTTATCTGGCCCAACACTTCTTGCTAACGCAACGATTTGCACATATGTTGCAAAGTCTTCCAATAAACTTGTCACAACATCAACGTATCTACTACCCTTTTCAACTGCAACATGCCACCATGAATGTCCATGCTCTCTATTGATAATAATGCCCATGGATGGATTATCAGTTTTGTTGCCAATTTCGATTGGCATGTCTGCAGCCAAAATAGTTTTGATGATCTCGGGTTTAAGCTCTGCCTTCGTTGCCAAGTGAATTGGCATTGCACCACTTGGTGTCGGCATCCCTGCAGCAAATGGTGCTGCTTTAATAAGAGAAAGGACCACCAATGGATTCACCCTCTTCATCATTAGAGCAAGATGAAGAGGAATGTATCGCTGATCATTTTGCTTGGTATACGCCTCCGGTTCAACTTCCCTCGCCATTCTATTGAACAATTCCACTGCTTGGTAACTTGTCCCACTCATAATCGCCGAATGAAGTGGAGTATTACCTTGCGAAAAAAATTAGCGTATGAAAAATCAAAAAACGAAGATGAATATTCGCATATATCAGGTTCTTACCTTTGTTGTCTTTCACAACTACACTGTATTTACGTGCTTTGTGCACATTAATAATAGTCTTCAAGCTTTTCAAGTTTGACGAGCCTCCTGTGAGAGCTAAATGTAGAGGGATTTTTCCTTTCTTATTAGGCTCAGTCAAGGCTTTTGTATTTGTTTCTAGAAGCATGTGAACTGCCATTTGTGCTCCCTTGTTTGGATTTGCAGCAGCTAAGTGAAGTGGTAGGTCACCTTCTTTGTTTCTCTGATTAACACCAAGGGGGTGAAACTTCAGCAGAACCAAAAATACATGCATATTTTGTTTATTGGCATGTAGTGCCGCATAATGAAGTGGTGTATTTCCATTTTCATCACTAATGGAAACAAGACTTGGATCTACAGAGATTACTTTCAACAAAACATTTTCAGGAACAGGGATTTGCTGAACTGCCATCACATGGATCAAATTTCTGGACTGTGACTGCTGAGATTGAATACCAATTACACTAGGGTACATTTGAACAAATTCAACAAGATCCCCAAATTTTCTCTTCATCAAGAGCACATTTGCTTTACCTCTCAGTTCCAACTGTTCGTCCCCAACTTCCTTGACGTCATGTGCTTCTACAGGGCCCTTTAATTCTACTGGAGGCATGTCATGAGCAATATGCTCAACATTTTGCGGCTTGTAATTGCTTGGAATATTTAGCCGTGCAGATGTAGCGTTACTCTTGATTGATCTAGGAGGTCTTTGACTGAAAGGAATAATACCAGTTTGGGGTTTTTGAGTCAAATTCGAAAGAGCCTTGGATTTCTTACTCATGATGGTCGAAGTTTTATTTTGAAAGGCATTCATAAAATCGTCATAGTAATCATCTTCATCATTTTCAAGTTCGTTGGCAACTGAGTCTTCGTCATCTGATCGTGAAGAATGTTTCTTCATAAGTTCACTCATGACTGAATCTACAACTGTATCCAAGTCAGAAGCATTCATCATCCTATCTCCATCATCCGACGCATCCTCAGTTACAAAGGAATCCACCATAGAGTATCCACGACGGTGATCATTATTGTCATAATGATTATTTTTGATTTCCACAGTAGGTTTATTCACAATTGAGTCAAATGCTGACTCCTCATCACTGTAAGAAGGGGTAACGACTGATTCAATGGTAGGCAAATCCGGTGTTTTACTGCGAGTCTGAGTGGGTGGAAGCATAATTTTTGTTGCTTTCTTTGTATTTTGAGCTTTATTTTTGAAAGAAGATGCTGGTTTTACAACCTTATTCTTATTATTCTTTGCAAAGGGATCAATTTTGGTGGATCCCTTCTTTGGAGCATTTACAACTTTGGACGTTACACTTGGTGTAGGTTTAGACTTTTTTGGTTCTTTTGCACTCATACTTGCCTTACTTGTAGCTTTGGTAATTTTGGTAGCTTTATTCTTTTTGCCGGAAACATCAGGAGCGTTGACAACTCTACGTTGCTCATATTCTTCAAAGAATTCATCTTTATCAAAATAGTTTGTTGGTGTTTCAACCGACGAATACGAGGCTGCAGCAGAAAAGTCATCAATGTCTCTTCTATCATCAACTACTCTTTGCTCATCTTCATCATACGATCTATACTGTTCGTAATCATCATATGAACTCGATCCAGAACTGGACCCAGACCCCCATTTGGCATAGTAATTTGCATAACTTTCGTCATCCTCGTAAACAGATGCATAGTCAGAGACTGTTGATTCCATCCTTGTTACTCCACTACGTCGAACCATATTAGACGTTCTGTTGTTGGCTTCCAATGAAAGGTCAAGGTTGAATGTTTTCTTTGTTTAATTACACAATATCTTGGAATGTTTTTTCTTAATAGAGATGAAAAAGAAAAAGTGTTCTTCAAAAGAGAAAGAAAAAATCTTTCCGTTGTGGAGCTAAAATTGTAGAATAATTTCTAATCTGCCGTTGGGAAAGCTGTCTATCTACGGCAAAATAACTTCTATATCTGAACTCACGAATCTAAAGCTCGGAACACCTACTCACATTGATACTCACATAGTAGAAGTCTTTCTATGCAAAATCATCTTCTAGCTTCAGTAATTCTTTCAAAAATAAAATATTAGAGGAAGGAAGAAGATTGCAGGCACTCCAAGACTGTCGTAGGTGTTGTTAGGATTAGGTTTTTCGTTAAGGAGGTGCATTTCACCCCCTAGCTAGCTAGAATCTAGACCAAACTTATCATTCATCACACTTATCTCCTTCTCTTCTCTTGTAAAACTTGAGTAGAATTACAACTACAACTAAGTACTTATGGTAGTCTAAGAGTCAAATATCCAGTCAGATAGAAATAATTGAATTCTTGACGACGAACCCTATCATGAAAATCAGCGAAGAAAACCTATCTGAGTTCTCGTCAGATGTTGAAACTCTTCACGCAACACCCATTACTGTGCTGCAAGATATCCCCTCGCCCATCTCATTTTTGCGTGAATATGTGGCTTTGTCCAAACCTGTACTAATCAAGAATGCTTTTCCAAAAATATCACTTGATGATTTAGTTCGTGGTAACGATGGCCTTATATTACATGTTGACGTATCACCTGATGGCCATGCAGATACAATACGGGTCGTTGATGGAGAGAAAGCATTCGTAATGCCACAAACAAGGGAAATGAAATTTGTAGAATTTGTAAAAGGATTACGAATGCAACAAAAACACCAGAAAAAGGACGTTTTAGATTGTGATGAAAATGGCTTGAAGAAAGTCAATTATCAAAAGAGTGAACCACAGATCGAAGAACCAAATCATATGGATGAAGAAGAGGATGTGCTCTACTACTCACGACAAAATGATTGCCTTAGATGCGAGCTACCAGAGTTGATGGACTATTTCCCACCATCAGTACCTTTTGTCGACGAAGCTCTTGATTTGAAGCCTGATGCAATAAATCTTTGGATTGGGAATGAAAGATCAGTATCGTCCATGCATAAAGATCATTATGAAAATATAATGGGGGTTTTGTGTGGGGAGAAGATTTTTACAGTTTGCCCACCGTCTGACGCTTTATATCTGAGAGAGTCTAATTTTCCTTCTGGTTCATTCCAAAAGGATTCCAATGGTAAATGGAAAGTTGTACAAGAAATAATACCAGATGATCAAGGCAATGAAGAAAGACAAAAAACGCGTTGGATGGAGTCTAATGTTGAAAAGCTTCTACCTCCTTCATCAAATGATGAAATCAATAAATACATAGAACAGAACCCTCTTTTGAAATATGCCCATCCAATGCGAATCCGGGTTAGCGCAGGAGATCTATTGTACCTACCAAGTTTATGGTACCATCGAGTAACCCAAACAAAAGAAACTGTTGCAGTGAACTATTGGTATGACATGCGTTTTGATTCGCCACAATGGTGTGCATTTAATCTTTATCAACATATCAAGAAGTAATTATACCATATCACTACTCTGATTTGAGTTTACAATGCTCCACTTCCAGTGATCTTGATTTCCTCCTTTGGCTTTCCCATCTCAGAGCCGTAAGCCTCGATCTTCTTAACAATATCCAGACCCTTTGTAACCTTTCCAAAAACAGTGTGCTTTCCATTGAGCCAAGGAGTCTGAGCAGTACAAATGAAGAACTGTGATCCATTGGTGTTTGGCCCTGCATTCGCCATACTCAAAGTTCCTGCGCCACCATGAGCAATGTCAAAGTTTTCATCATCAAAAGTTCTTCCATAGATGGATTTTCCTCCAGTACCATTAAAATTAGTGAAGTCCCCCCCTGCACGAATTGAAAAATAGATGAGTAAAGAACCGACACATTCTAATACATGAATTATAAAGAAATGGAAAAGAAAACTAACCTTGGCACATGAACCCTGGGATCACGCGATGGAAAATAGATCCTTTGTAACCAAAGCCTGGCTTGCCCGTACTTTGAAAAGATAATGATTCTGTTAGAAATATCTATCACAAACATTTTCCAAAAGGTATCACCTGGAGACAGCCTACAATACATATAGTCTAATATCAAATATCTGCAACAAATTTTTTTCCAAAAGGTGCCATACCTTTGGGACAACCTACAATATATACAGTCATATATCCAATGTAACACTTTCTCGATATTTATCATGATAGCAATACTCACCATAGCTGTTTGAAATTCTCAGCAGTCTTTGGTACAACATCACCATAGAGACCCATCTCAATTCTTCCAACATCTTGTCCTCCAATACTGACGTCAAAGTAGACAGTATCAGTGATTTCTGCATCAGTCTTTCCAAAAAGACCTGCGAAAAGGTTTCCAATTCCTAGCTGAGTGGAAGTTACAGAGGAAACTGCCTGTTTCGAAGAAGGAGCGAAAGCAGATGCGGTAAAAACGCTCGAGATAAGGAGGATAAGAGAAAAGACAGTCTTCATGGTTGCAGTTCAGGTTGATGTCAAAGTTGAAATGTGTTTATTTCAATTAGTGATGCATATCATGTTCACATTCATACATCCAACATCATGCAAAACTATTTTGTTCTGTTGGTTTGTTGGATCCGATGACGTAGAGCAAGAAAGATACGATTGGATGGATCTTCCTCAAACTGATGTGTGTGTGAAGGGGGGTCCAATTTTATCCTATATACACCTACCCTTCAGGGTTACGGTAACGTGGTTCAAAAGAAAATGAAATTTTTATGCAATTCCATGATGTAATTACTAACCTTCTACTATTAGAAGCTTTGACGATCTACAATATAGATAGACTACAACAGACCGGACCAAATGAATCCTCAACTAGTGTCCTCAATTTGCTCGAAATGGAGCAAGTCTCTGGTGTCTGAAAAGAGCATGATGAACTACATCAAGAGTCAGCAAAGAAATTACTCTTCTACAAAGATGAATCTCAACACAATGAAAGACTTTGCAAACAGATATTCTATTTCCGCTCAACAGCATCGCATTAAGTTTGCTAGTGCTTTGTTTAATGCAGCACAGTATCAAGCATCAAATCCTGAATGGTATGGAATGAAAAAAGTTGGGTCTGATTTTCGACCTATGCATGCAATGCTTTCCATGCATATTTGGTTTCTTCACCGTAGACTACTAGCTTACAATACTCCAGAAGATAAAGAAAGTGGAAAGTACGGATATAACCTCATGGTTCAGGAAGAACTCTTTGATCTGTTCTGGAATGACACAAGAGCAAGAATAAGGTCTTCAGGTGTACATGAATTGACTGTTAACAAACATCTCAAGGATGCACAACAGGCAACCTTTTTACATTGCACACAATACGATCATGCTTTCCAGGAGTTTCCAGATGATCAAAAGAAGAGATTTGAAATTGTTTGTGATGCCGTATGGAGACATGTTCTTGGTGGAACTGAAGATGTTGATGACCATTTGATTAGAAGACTAGGAGCGTACGTCGAATATCAACTGGAAAACATTGTTTACAAACTTCCAGATGACTATTTTGATGAAGGAAGAATCGCATGGGGAAATTTACCAGACTTGTCACCATTTATTGGAGAAGAGATTCCTGAAAGTAACAATGAAATAGCTGAGAAAGTTGATGGAGGGGAAGAGGAAGCAACAAATGCATTAAGTGGATTGAAATTCTATGACAATAATTGGGTCCGAGTATTAACGGATGCTGGTGAACCATATTATTGGAACACTGAAACTGATAGAACCAGTTGGCAAAAGCCAGAATAATCATGATATTTGAAGTCTTTATTTTTAAATCTCAAATTTCCATCTCATAGTTCAAAACCGAATTTTTCAAAGTGACTATGCACTGGTTTCATATGAATGTTTAGATCTTTCTGAATCATTCTATCTGCCATCTTAATTTTCCGCAGTGAGTCAAAACCAGTGATTTTACTTCGATATCTTATCAAATTTTCTTTCATTGTGAGCTTTCTTTGGTCATGAACAGTTTGGTTTACAGAGAGAATCTTGGTGCGAAGTGAACGGATATCTTCTACAAATTCATTTTGATATTTGGTTCTGTTTTCATGAAGCTTAAGTACATATCCCTCTGACAACAATTCATGTCCTTTTGTCATCTTGGCATACTGCTGATTGAGAAATGAGATACCATTGCCTGCTTGGTCATCATAGCGATTGAAAATCATTTCATAATCTACACCATGGGCTTTATTTTGAAACAAGGACGAAAAACTCTCATCAATCTTTCCATGATTTACATCCCATACAACATAAACGAAATCCATTTTTTCAATTAATTGTTTGTAGAATACTTCATAGGAGCAATCATTAGTGTATTCTTGCTGGAATCCAGGTGTATCGAAGAAGACAAAATCCTCAAATTCAGAATTCATATCAGCAATATCGACTGTATTTGGCTGTGTATTTCCACAAACGTCGTATGTGATTTCGTCTGAAGCAAAAATTACTATGGTGAGACTTCCTGTATTCATAAAACGAGAAATCTGAGCAAAGTGATATGAATATTACTTACTGATATGGCTGATTAAATCGCAATTTTTCCTTAAATCATAATCATCGGACCTAATAGGATCATTATAGCTTGCACCTAATGCTATACAAACAAATTTATCGGTACTAGGCGACGGAGATATTTGAGCAGTGGAGTAAGTATGACCAAGTAATGCATTAATGATGGAAGTTTTTCCAGTTGACCAGCTACCAACAAATGCTATCCTCACTGGTCCGGAGCAGTAATTTATATTCAATGATTGAGTGTTGAACTTATTCATGACGTAGTTATAACGACAGCAATTTCTTGATGCTTCACCTATACATTCCATAGGTGTGAAATAAGGTATGGTATGTAACGCCATCAAAAAAGCATATAGACACAAGAGTATAATATGTATCGTATTTCGAAATGGCGGTGAATCCCATTGACCAGCAGCATTTTTCATCGTAGGTATTGTAACAAAATATCTGAAAATAGACCCATCAAATGGTTTCAGAGATGCAACAATTGGACTGGATTCAAGGGCCTTATGTATCTTTCCATAATTTGACTTCCATACTGATAAATGATAAAGGAATAATAGTACCCATATTGAAAAGAAGAGTGATTCGTACTGATGTATAAGTAAAGCGTTTGAATAATGGAGATATAATATACCTGTCATGCAAACGATGACTGAAACCCAATTAAACTTTGACTCCCAATCTGTTGAAAGCACCCAATGGACTGAGAACAATGCATAGCTCAGACAGCCAAAGAAAGCTGCAAGAGAGCCGTGGTCTCGAAGAAAATATGGTATAATATCTGATACAATCATATGTTTTTTGTAGTAGATCATGTTGTATGTTCTTTTTGAATTCTATTGCACAAGCAGTGTTAGCCAGCTGTTTTTCCTTTGTAAAATCTTGACATCACATCATTTTCGAAAAGACTCAATTGACACTGATTACTATGGCCCCACGTGTCAAGATGTCAAGATTAAAATACGAACTCTACTTGAACTCCGGCAGAGGTGCTTTTGATAGAAGATGATGGCAACTAATCTTCATTTCATAAAAAGATCATCTACATCAGAAGAAATACTACAACCATGTTTAACAACGCATTTAGAACAGTAAGCAGGTAAGATGTTGTGGCAGATGCTGAACAGTGACGAGAGCGTAGCAATAGAAGGATGATCAAGCTGCATACGTATACACACATATCTTTCGGCTTCACTTTTGTGAAAAGAGGAGTTCTTTTGTGATGTCAACCTTTGATGATTTATTTTGACTAACATATCCCCTATCTCTTGCTGATAACAGAAAGGCAATGGCTCAAAGCCGTCGTGGAATGGCAACTATCTATGATAAGGCAATCAGAGCTGATGCTCACAACAATGTGAAGGCGAAGATGCTTTCCGACCCAGCTACCTACCCTCTGATCGTCATCCTGGGATTTGCAGTTTCATTTTGCTCTGGATTTGGGGTATGGTTCCTCACCAGTGCTTCTGATGTTAGAATTGATCCAACCAAGAGAAACAAGCTTCTTCGCGACTGGGGTGCTCAGTAAATTAGATTTACTTCACCATTATCTTTGTACGAGTACTCTTGTAACATGAGCAGATATTAGATAGAGGTGCAGAAAGATTTCTGGAGGAAAGTTTTGCATTTCAAAAAGAATTAGAATAAGACTTTAAAACATCTTTGTTCAAATCACTGCATAGTCTTTTTCTTAACTTTGATGAAATAACAACCAGAACAATTTTTTCCATAACAACAAGAACGAAACTAGATACGTAGTGCTCGCAAAAAGACTCCAAAGAAGCCCGTTTTTGAGAATCACAACAAAGCAGATGCTTATGCTTTAGAAATGTGTTTGAATAGCATAATCCCCAGGGTATTTCTTTGAATGCCAATGAAGAGGAAAAGTAAAACAAAAGATACGTTTTAAATCTGAATGGCTATCTTAGCTAGCTAGCATACAAATGATTTGGTCTATCCTATTTTCATCACTTTCAACTTCATAATGCATATTGTAGAAGTTCCTCACTTGGAAAGTAGTCTTTTGGGTTAGGTCGATATTCTTCATCTAAGAAGTATGTCTCATCTATCCTATTTTTCATCACTTCCTAATGCTATATTGTAGAAGTTGCTCGCTTGGAAAGTAGTCTTTTGGGTTTGGTCGATATTCTTCATCTACGAAGTATGTCTCATAGTCCACTTTTAATCCCATCTCTTCTCGCCACATCGCAGCTATAGAAGTTCCAATGAATTCAGGCATGAATCTGCTTCCTTCACCTACAGTCTGTAGAGAACTGGTGAGGGTTGCTGGTCGAAGAAGTGATATCAAGCAATTCACTGTCAAACCACTATCTATATCCTCATTATCATAAGAATCGAAAATATTCAATCCAGTTCTGAAATCATCATTCTTATCACCTAGCCTGTATGTAGAAATAAAGTTATTTCTTTTGAAAGCTTCTAGAATGTCTACCATCACTGGTATGGAATCTGTAAGCGTTTTGGGTTCTTTATTTATGGCAGAGTATTTCTTTATGTTTGAATAAATCTCTTTCCCCAGAAGCTTTACCCATTCCTCTCGTAATTTGTAATCGCTTGGAATCAAAACAGCAGCTGTTCGGTACAATGAGTAGCATGTCAAGTCAAAATAATATTCATCTGTCACCGACTCTTTCTGCCACTTGGCTCTAGTACCAAAAGCTTTTGCAAACTTCTCCCTAAACTCTCTGATCATTTGAGCTATTTCTTCGTTTGGAACTTTTGTAATCTGAGAAAGGGTCCTAATAGCTATGCAATCGGAGTTCAATTCATCATTAATTATTGACGTAATGAATGATGTATTCGATCCAATAGCTAGATTTCTAGTTGGTGGTAGAGGGGGTGGAGGTGTCGCTTTGATGTTTCCTTCTCTATCATTATTTCCCTTGACTAGATTTCTCATGTAGAATTCAAGATCGTACTCAGCGGCTCCTTTCGCCTTCACTGCTGCAAAGCTACTTTGTGGATTAGACAACAAGGACATGATGGGTATGAAAGAGCCAAAAAAATTGCGTCTCATTTTATCATGAGATTCTTCATGAACAAAGTTTTCAAGACTTTTGTCATCTTGAGAATGAAATATTCCGTCTTGTGTAACTCGTTTTCTTGACGGACAAGGAATGAATCCTGTACAATACATCATCGAGGAAGTGATGTATGAGAATAGGAATAGATTTTTAGGAGTCATGATTCGCGGCATGAGATGAAATCTAGATTGAAGGGACCTCAAGCTCCAAACGAATACCAATACGAGAAAATATTGGATGCAAGATGTAATAAAACTATCTACGTGGTACGAATATTTTTACATATCCTTGTAATAAAGTGTGAAAGTGTTGCTTCGAAATGGACGTACAATGACGACACTGGACACCTCATTTCCAGTTCCATTTCAGGTTGGGAGTCAGGATATTTGTCTCATTACGCCACTTGCGCATGATTATTCACGCCTAGCATGACTTTTTGGCAAGAAGTTGTGGATTGTGGAGAAATCAAAAGTATATGGAATGATGACTGAGATTACATCATTGAAGAATGGTAGCGATGAAGGATGAAAATAGCGGATATGTTTTGCCAAGAATCCTTTATTTCACTGTCAGTATGAAAAGAAAAACACTATTAATCGTAAAAACCACTTGTCACAAAATACAATACATGAACTACAAGAATATGATGGCGATAGCAACATGAAATGCAATTTAAGTTTATTGCAGTTGGTGTTTTATTATTATTAACGAGCCTTTTCGTCCATTTTGACTTTAAGGGCACGTCCTTGAAGCTCGACACCATCCAAGCTTTCAATAGCATTCTTTGCATCCTTTGCATTTGTAAATCTTACAGTTCCAAAACCCTTCTTCTTGCCACCTGCGCCCTCCATAACTTCTACGCGTTCTACTTCTCCACATTGACGGAAGTGGTCTTTAAGTTCCTTCCAAGTAGTATCAAAGCTGAGATTTCCAACAAACAATTGACACCCTGGCTTTACACCTGTTTGTGCTTTGTTGCCTCCATATCCACGCTTACCTCCCTGTTCACGATCTTCTCTGACAAAGATTGGTCTACCATTCAATTCAGAATTTTGAAGCTCACGAATTGCACGAGTAGCGTCACGCGGACTTTGGTATACTACAATACCACAACCCTTTGAACGACCATCGTCGTTCTTGAGAATATTGGCCTGATAAAATGAAAGTGGTCGTCGTTAGTACAAGTTATAGTTATAAGTGCAATATAGATGAAAGAAAAAAATGAACTATCTCACCTGATCAACATTTCCAGCTTGGCGCATGTGGTCCTTTAGATCTATCAAATATTTTGTTTGTGAGCAACATTTCTTCATGTTCATTTTTTAGCATTGGTGCATTCAATTTTCATCATCTTACCTTGCCATGAGGTTTCATAGCTCAAGTTTCCAACGTATACAGATGTTCCTCCACGTTGCCCACGGCCTCCATGTCCACCTGCACTTGCAGTAGTCTCTCTATCTTCGCGTACAAAAATCATACGTCCCTTCAAATCAGAATCAGAAAGAGTACTACATGCTTCCTTCGCTTCCTCTGGAGTCGAAAATTCAACAATTCCACATCCCTTTGAACGTCCACTTGCATCAGTCATAACTTCAGCATGTACAACATTTCCAGCAGATCTCATGTGATCTTTAAGATCTTGCCATGCTACATCCCAAGAAAGATTTCCAACATAAACTCTACAAGTCTGTTTCTCCTCTCCACTTACACGTCCTCCTCCAGTTCCAGAAACTGGTTTTTGAGTATAATATCCACCTCCCTTTCCGGTTTCACGATCTTCGCGTACAAAAATTTGCCTTCCCATCAATTCAGTATCATTCATAAGGAGTGCACGCTGTGCTCCTTCTGCAGATTCAAACTCAACAATTCCACATCCCTTTGAACGACCATCAGGAGACGCCAAAATATCAGCACGAGTCACTTCACATCCTCCCTGCTTCATATGATCTTTTAGCTCTTTCCATGTTACCTCCCATGCTAGATTTCCAACATACACACGGCAGCTAGGGTCAGAGTTGTCAGATTGATGAAAAACTGCACGGTTTGAACGGAAAGATCTGTTTGGTTTTGTCCCCTTACGAGGCTTCTTTTCCTCTTTCACTCCTTCCTCTTCATCTACTGCAACATCCTCCTTCTCAACTTCCTCCTCTACTTTCTCTGAAGTCTCCTCAGTCTTTTCTGGCTCCTCTTTGACCTCAGCCTCTGGCTCAGTAGTAGTCTTCTCCTCTGGTTTGTCTTCCTGAAAAAGCCAAGTCAAAAATTGGAAACAGATGCAAAAGATAGGTCAGAAATAGTCCAGGAAATCAAAAATTTAAATGCGATACTAATGCACTCACCGCCATCTTCAAATACTTGTCCCTCCAAATTACAAGGTATACAGTACAACTTGTATGTAATCAGTTGAAAATCAAAAAGATTTCTTTTTTTCGTCGAAATTGAGAAGATGGCAGCTGCGTAGATGTTGATGTGTGTGGTAGCTGGACTTCCCTTTATCCCGATATGGTTTTAGTCCCATTTCTATTTCCGGTTACGTCTGTAAGTCCCCCCTATACTACGTCCAATTTTAATTGGCATTGAATGCGGCAATGTGGCAATGCGGCGTAATAGTGTACTATCACATCATGATAAATATCTTGCTATGTTTACAACATTTTTAAAGTTTTTTAAGATCAGAAAATGAAACGGTCCCTGGCTCATTAAAACTAGAATCTGAAGCTTTGGTTCTTCTTAACAATTCATCAAAGTCAATATATGGCTCATAATGTTCAACAGCTGTATTCACACGATGTCTATCATCAATATTGAATTTAGGGGTGTAAGCATGTATCTTTTGCATCGCTTGGTGCGTGGAATACTCAACAACCATCACAGGAGCTGATTCACCAACAATCATGTCTTTCACTTCATGAGATAGTTCATATTTACCGCCACGTCCACAGATCAAAAGAGCTGCCTCAAATGCTCCATCCTCTATTTTATTTCTTCTTTGGTACTCAGCCATGAAACCAAGAATGAGATCATCTCGAGTTACACTATAGTAAAGATGGTCATAAGATTTTGATAAGCAAAATACAAGTACATTGCTCTTTCACAAACATAATCCCACTTACTGGCATACATAGAGAGTTCTACTTGGTTTATTCCGAAGATTTTCAAGAAACCTGGAGAGGGAAGTTGTGACGAGATTGATCTCGCTCATTTGATAATGTCTGTATCTATGCTGCTCGCCATTGATCAATTTAGTTTTAAAAATGTGTTCCAAATCCATCAAGGCCGGACAGCCAAGAAATGGTCTATCTGGGACACAACCGATGAGAGGAACTCCCCATGTTTCCTTTTGTGTTAAAAGTTGTAAGAAAATTTCATATAACGAAAAAAGAAATGAGTTAGGAGAGTAATATTCTCACCTTCAAAACCTTTGTCATGTAGTACTTCGTTTGATCGTATTTATCTGGACGAACTTTGTTGATAACTACTCCTGCTACTCGGACTCCATAATGCTGACAAATAATTCTGTTCAGTTCTAGTTCATCAAAAGCAGATCCTAACCCACCGTTTGCAACAAGAACAACATCTGCTCCAATCATCGATGCTACTTGTGCATTATTTACTCCAACGATGCTTCCAACTGCACAATGCCCTGTGCCTATAAGTTTGTTAGCATCGAATTTCTTGTCTAATCTCTGTAAACAATTTTTCAACATTCTCACCTTCCATTAGAGTAATATCACTAACTTTTTCGACATGATGATAAGAATCCATGACTTTATCCAATTGGTCCTTGTGTGTAATTTCACCTTCAATATATTTCTTTGTATACCCACGAGGAATAATGACAGGACTCATGTGTTCGTAGTCAATATGATCTAGATTAAACCTTTCTCTCATCAAACAAACATCTTTATCACTATCGGTTGTTGAAACATTTTGTATGAGATACATATGAAGGTTGATGGACGTTCTGATCTTAAACTTACACTCTTATTTCTTTGTCAAGAAAATCAGAATAAACTGGTACATGTTGCTGACCTAAAGCAATTTGTGAATGTGAGACAAGATGAGTTCTGATGAAAAACTTCTATAAAGTGGTATTCTGATCTAGATGACACTAGCATGTAACTCACCTACGGGCTTAATGAATCCAACCTTATCAAATCTCTTTTGTAGTCCAGATAAAAGAGCAAGTGAAGTGGAAGTTTTACCCACGTGCTGTTTGGTCGCTGCTACAAAGATTGGTCTTTGTTTCTTTGAAGAGAAGTTGCGAAGAGACAAATTCTTTGATGTCAACAGGTTTGTTAGTTTGGGTAAAGTTGACTTTCTCATGATGCCACAAATTTCAATTTGGATTGTGAAAAATAAGGACTCGAAGTAGAGGAAGGGGAGGTAGCCAAAAAGCAAAGGTGTCTATCAACTATTCCTTGAAGTGATAACGTATGTGTAGTAATACTCATTGTGATGATGGGAGATGGGAGATACCGTGATCCGTACCATAGAAGTGATGACAATTTCCCTTTTGGACGTACCTTACCTAGCTAGAAGGATTGAAAGATCTTTTGTTCATAACCTATTATTGTTGGTTGTCATTTAAGTACAGGTACCAATGTGTCTCATGACATAAAATAAATAGTCATTGGAGCCTCGTAGAGGTTTGGTTTTGATTTTAACTGTAAATTCGAAAAAATCGACGTAAACAGAGTTTGTGATAATCACATTTATTAGAATCTGAGATTCAGTAATGTTTTTCTTCCATAGGCAAATTAGATTTTTTCTTTTCTATTTTACAAGTTCATGTACATACGGAATGTAACATAATATAACTCTTCAATTGATTACATTCTGTCTCTATTATTCGATAATTTTTGGAATGGGGTAGGATTCACTTTGATCAACAGTCCCTGTATCATTTCCTTCTAGAAAAGCATCAAGCTGTCTGTCAATTTCCCTCTCTTCCGCAGTTTCCAAATTGAAATTATTGTCTCGAAAATATTCATTCTTTGTCTCCATCAATTCTGCTATGTGTGAGAGCCTTGCAAAAGATTGATTTTTAAAGCCGAGGTCTTCAAAACCATTTTCATTAGAATAAAACATGGACTCGACTATGGCTTCGTGAGAAGGAATAATCCATTTGGAAAAAGCTTCTTCGTATGGTCTCTTGCCATCTTCCAAATTACAATTTTCGTTTCTACAGTGAGATGTATGTCTTTTGGCAAATGGTAGAAGTCTTCCAATCATGCATTCTTCTGCATAGGTAGCGATAGCAACAGCTGCAGTTTCATCGCAACTCTTATATATACGATCAATACTCTTCTTGTCACTTAAAATATTATTGCTTTCATCTACCCATGTCATCATTTCAACCTTATCATTTCGTATAGAATGTATTTGTGATTTTATCTTTTCGTATTCTGGATCATTGTTATTTTCATCATCTGATGAATCACTGTCATCACTATCTAAGCAAGCATGTTCATACCGAGCTTCAAAATGACCATTAGAATGTGATGCTGACTTCTTTGCATCTTCACTTTGCTTTAATTTCATAGATGCACAGTATGCAATAAAGTCCAAGAAACTAGGATTTGGAGGTCTATCATTAGATGCATGGTTCAATCTAGTGTTTATCTCATTCTTCATTATTGTCTCATGTACAGAGTCAATAGGCATATTATCTGGAATGTTTGAAAGCCCATGAGCAGCATGGATTGCATTAAGAGTATAAGGTATTGGATAAACATTGTGAATCTTGTAGTCAGTGATGATAGGCAAAGAACCGTATTCATACCAATCTTTCACTTGATTCTTTCTTTTTCTTTCTTGCCACTCCTGAATGGTTATCCCCGAATCTACTTCTTCCTTTTCTTCACGACTTCTCTTCTTCTTCTTTGGTGCATCGGCAGCCTTTTCCTGTACTTTCTTAGAATTCATCTTCGGGTCCATGTAGAGAACTGAAAGAACTTTCAATTGTGGTTAAATATATAGTATCTAGGTAAGTTTGTATTACTAGATACTAGAGAGGAAAACAAAGGGGCAAAATGTGGCAGTACTGGCTGGGACGGTGTGATGATGGCAATGAAAAATGAGGCGAATAACCTATTTATTCATGACATCTAAAAAGTTCTAATTTTAAAATTTTTAATTTCAGTTTCAACATCATATATCATGTATCAACATCTTTCCAAATTGCACTGGACTAGGTATCCCATAATAGAGATTTTTCATCTACATCTATTTTTTCATCATCATTATCGGGGTCTCCAAATACTAGTAGATTCTTATCAATGACAAGTTTCCTCATGACACCACGGTCATTGGGACAATCTATAGGAGCACCATTGTATTTTCTATGCAAAGCTTTACATCTATTGCCAGCTATACCTGCTGCAAATGCTCCATATGATCCAATCCCAAGTGATACGCATTTGCTCGCCCCCATGATAAGTAGATCTTCGACCATGGGATAGAAGTCTTCAACACTACCACTATTTGATACGGCATGTTTAATGTCTTCTCTTTTTGCAATACCAACTGGTTGAACATTCCTCTGCCCATTCTTAATCCTGACTGGATTTGAAAGCATAAATTGAGTAAGATTGACTAGATCCGAACTGAAAAAGATTTTGTCTGTTTCTTCTAGTTGAAAGCCACAGTCTACTGCATTTGTTGCGACTTTCACAATAAAATCTTTGTATCTTCCATCGAAGGCGACTGTACTCCGTCCCTCGTCAAAATTAATTGCATTTCTCTTACCCCCCGCGAAGCGAATGGTTTGCATGGAAGGATATCTAGCTCGAACGTGTACGCTTGTAAATTTTTTCTCATTCAACCCTAACTCTGTCATTGTTGCATTGATTGTTCTTGCTATAGGATCAATAGGTTCAAACATAATTCTAAAAATATGTTCCATCATACCAACGTGATACCAATTCCCTTCAAGTGGCATAAACTTCCGATATGAATAAGCATCAAATATTGAATTCAAGTGAACAATTGATTGAACTGAGTGAGTTTTCGTGGTTACTGAAACATACTTGTCTTTTGCATTGGTGATCCCCTGAAAGATTTGCTTGACATTAGCGTTCTTTCCGTCAGCATCTTTTTTACTACGATTGTCTCCGAATAGAATGAAGTGGTGCAAGTTCTTTTGATCACTCGATTTGAGACTTTTGTCAATCAATGAATCAAAAGATGCTGGACATCGCCAATCCAAACCACCCTTCGGTGGCTGAAGAAATGATTCCAAAGGATAAGGCTTTGTCCAATATATACAAAGTACCCTATTGACTTTACTCGCAAGTAATATGTAAAAAGGTAAGGCACGTAACCGATCCGAAAAGCCTTCACAAATATCATTTCCAATACATGGCAAGACAAGGTATTTGGTTTGTTCATTTTCATTCGCTCTTTGTTGCTGACTCCATGTAACGTATTGTGATAACCATTTGGGTACCTGCTCAAGAGCTGGTTTGACTCTATGTTGTCCATACATTGTAAGGAAAGTAGAATCAACGTTCATATCATTGATGCTCATGCCATTAGGATGCACAAATTCTTCATAATTGAACGTTTGTAAAAAACTAGTTATATCCAAGGTTCTATCTGCTCCGAAATATTTGCAAATAATAGCGATATAGACCAATAGAATAGAAGAAAGAAGTATTCTTCGAGCTCTGTACGAACCTGACTTTCTATTCACATCACGACTTCTCATTTTTTACTTTTTTGGTGAAGAAACTTTGAAACCAAGGAGGGAGCAAGCGTTGAAAGTTGAAACAAAATTCACTTTTTTACAATCAATCTTCTCTACGATGTTTACAATTGTCAGAAGCGGACCTAAAGTATTTTTCCTTGTCAATAACACAGCATCAGTAAGTTGTCGATTTTGACTCCTCTACTACTTGTGATAATAGAGGACCTCCAAATAAAATATGCAAGGTGAAGGTAGGAAACTATCTAGCAAGTTAGTAGAATATCCAATGACGATCGAAAAGTTATAAGGCATAATAGCCTTGCAGCAATAGGTTATAATCATTACAAATTCAATGTCAATTATCATTTTTCTGTTGTTCTTGAAAAATATAAAATAGATTCCATTAGACTGTTTTTATCTCGTGTATACCATAAAGCAAGAATGGTGAGAATCTAAAAGAATTTCATAAAATCAGTGAGAAATGTAACAAAAAGGAATGAGATGAAAAGTTGTACACCCCGTAACTGTCCAGAGGTGAATTTATCTCAATCAGACTGGCCATTTGGAAGGTGATCATTGATTTTGGAGAAATTCGATACTATCATTCATACATGATGAAATATAGTAATTATGCCTATAATATAATGTGGTGTGGGGTTCATTGATACCATCACTAGCTTATGGCAAACTCCTACAAATGCATACCATGTATGTGTTCACATTTTTCATTTCATTGGTAAACTTACTTTTTCCAAGCCGCAAATGTCATTGTGATTCCTTTTCGCTCTTCCATAGGTTAAAGTTGCACTCGAAAATGTCTTTTAGACCTTCATTATAAGTTGGAAACAGAAGTCCACCGTCATTCTCGAGTAGAGATAAAAGTTTCTTGTTGGATACTCTTTTTCGGTCCTTTTGTCGTCTAGACCTGCGTTCTGAAGTCTTTTTTTCATTCACATTTGATTTGGAAGGAATTTCAATTTTCATTTTCTCAAAAAGATTTGCAGCAAATTCCATTACTTCTCCTCGTTGAGCTGGCATTGAATCAGCCAGATTATATATACCTCCTCTCAAGCATGGATTTGTTATCGAGGTGCAGATAGATCGTGCCACATCTCTCAAATGTATTCGAGAAGTGAAATTCTCTTTGACTGAATCCTCTTTCTTTGCTGGTGTAATGTTACTGTCATCTTTTCTTTTTGGATAACCACCTTGTTTCCAAACAGTGTGTAGGGCAGAAAATTCATTTCCATATAACCCTGCACATCTAAATATGAAAATCTTTTTCTCTGAATGCATCTTCCATCTATTTTCAATATCCAAGTAACAATATGCTTTTGATTTCTCATCACATAAAGTCTCTGAAGTCTCGTCTACCCATGCATTGTTATGGTCGCCGTAAACACCAGTTGTAGATACATATCCAATAGTTATATTTTTTGGTAGTCTATTCATAATTTCGATATTGTCCAAAATCACATCAGTGTAAGATGATTCCGATAATATTTGTGGAGGGACCGTGATGACCATGTGGGAACAACCTGTAATCATATCTGGAATCGATTGGAAATCTATATAGTCGACTCCTTCATGGCAATCTGCACCTGATGGTGGATGGTTTCTATAAGTGCAGTATAGTTTCTGAAATGAATCAATTGGACATTCGTCATCTAATAGATATCCAATAACTTCTTTTCCCACATTTCCATTGCCAATTACGAGCAGGTCATTCTTGGAGCTTGATAACTGTAGTTGGTATCTTGTCGAATGAATGTTGGATTGAAATGATTGTGTGAAATACACGAGAGTTATCAATAAAAAAGCTTGTAACTCACGCACCCTCATTGGTTTTCAGTTAGCAAAATACTGTTTTAGACAAGTCAAAAACAGTCTTAATGTAGAGGGACAGGTGAGGGGAGTTAATGTTTTAAACAAGGCAGATCAGCTAGATAGCAGAGTAAAAAAGCAACACTACTAAAAGATGTACGAGTAGTAACCATATACACTTGGGAATATGAGCTGATGCATAACCGTTATCGTGCTGTTAGTACGAGCTATCTGCTTCACAAAGTCTAAAGAAGAATCTAATACAACTCTTACATAGAAGATAGCATCTAACTATTGGGTTTCCATCAAAAGACAACCTTTATCACAAATTTTTAAATATTATATTGTACATAGTACATAGATGCAAGATTGCATCAAAACCAAAACAGCTATCCTCATTCTTGTGAAAAATAGCCTATTTCAAGACAATTTCCGATCAGATGATCACATCTTCTCTGAGATTGAGAACAATTCGTTCCATTAAACCAAGCGATAGCTTAAACATTTCCATCACTTCAAATAGAAGTACACAGTATAACAATTTCCATCATTAGAATGAACCCCAATAGCTCCGTTGATACGATTGAAACCATTGATATTGCTGATCCTCAATATCAGAGAAGTAGTAAAAACAAACCAGATAAGATGGATAAATGGAGTTATCCCATGATCGAAGATGGTTGGGTGCATGCTCATAATTCTATCAGAGGCGAAATGTGCGATATTGAAGAAGCTTTGAATGCATTTGAAGGGAATTTCCCAGATGGATTCACTGCATGGGCGATCGAGGCGTTGAAAAAGGTATGGTGCAATCATGAAATCCACATTCATAGCCACCACTCGAACGAGGATGATATCATGACACCATATCTTAAGAAAAGAATCAATCTACCTGAGAAACTTGAGGATGATCATCTTGATATCATTGATAAGATGAACGATATCAGAAAAAGTGTTGAAAACCTCAAAGTTGGCGACCCAATAGATTCGGTTCGGTTGAAATTCATGTCGTATAAAGAATCTATGATCCCCCATTTACTAGAAGAAGAGCACATTGCATTACCACTCATGAGAGCTTACTTTGTACCCAAAGAAATTGATGCTAAGGTACAAAAGATTACATTGCATCAACCAAAGGTCGAGGCGGGTTCTTTTGTATACTATCAGACTCCAGAGCACTTTAGACAGTCCTTCATGAAACAGCAGAAAGTCCCTTCCTTTGTTTGGAACCTTTACTTCAAACCTCGTTACCATTATTTCATCAAAAATATGATCGAACCAATAAACTCTTTGAAAAATGGAGTAGAACCAACCAAAGAAGTAGGTTGTTTTTCATTTTAAAAAAGGTGTCAATCCAAAGTTTTTGTTATACTGGAATTTTAATGCACAAATAAGTAGAATTTTACATTTGGTTTTCAAATATTGTACCGCTATCTTCAATCCTCAGCGTCATTTAATAATTCATACGAATCTTGTTCCAAGTCCAATAGAGTCAAGGTACCTCTCTCGTCTTCGCTACTATTTCTTTCCTCATATGGTTTGTATCTGTTCAATAAAACTGCCAAAGGAAGAGTTAAGGCATGTAGAGCTCCAAAAAAGTATACAAAATAGTTGGGGCGATAATATGGCTCGTAATGCGATCTATAAATCCAGTTCATAATGTAAAATACCCGATAAATCCACATCAAAAAAATATAAGCCTTGACAAATGGTGGAACTCTCAGCCTGTTCTCGTATAAAATAACGAATTGTGGTATCAAAGCAGCAGGTTCCAGCACGATCGACCAACCCCACATGAAGCCTTGAAATCCAAACGCGAAAGAATATGGTAGAGCTGCAATATTTATGATAAACGCGACGATAAGGATGAATGATTTTTGTATCCGTTCATTTTCAACCATTGTATCTCTAATATTCCCTCTCGCCAATTTAAATTGTGCACATATAGCAACGGCTGACCAAAGATAGAACATTTTCACCAAAGTATTGTAAAGAGAGTAAAAGTGTGTTCCAATATCAAGATATCTCAAAACGAAAGTTATCAATAGTAACTCTTGGCTAAGTATTGAAATATCTGTTGCATCTTTTACGTATTCAAGCTGATACAGCATTAGGAAAACAGCAAGTATATGACAGCCGTCGCCTACAAGTCGAAAAATATTCATTGCCTCTATGTGTTGATGGTGTGAAAATTAAAATGTGGTATCACGAAACATTATATAGTGTAGAATATAGAAGACCATTTTATTCTTCTTTCTTGTTCTTTTACTCTATTGTTCTACATTTACCTACTGCCTACTGCTATGCTATGTCACTCTCTAGTACGTACCCTACTCCCGAACTTTGTCTCTGAAGCTAAGTTGAGGTTTAGACAAGTGTCAAAATTTAAAAATAAGGAGATGACATCGTATTTTCTCAAACAATGACGTGTCCGTCTTTTTTATCGAACACGGTACGGTGTTGTAGCACTGATGTTAAATGTAGGAGAGTATGGAATTATCGAGCAAAAACATAAAGTAGAGTACTAGTGCTACTTGACGAGATATGGTGGGAGAAAATAGAAATTTGAACTTATCTAGCAGAAGATAGTACGGGACATCTTGAATAATCGAATCTAATAGGAGAAGATTCTCAAGACTGTTGAGAAATAGGGATAGAATCTACGGTTGGGAAAATTAGTAGACAATGCCACATCCAAACCACCCATCAAGTCGGTATTATCGTAATAGATCATCGGTATATTCATATTTGACACTAGGACGGGTGACAATTCCTGTCCTATTCCTTACTTTGGGCGGAATATATGTGGGTTTATTATTGTTTTACTCGAGAAACGTGCAAAGGATGGATACAAAAAGTACTTCTGATTTTTCGGAGAATGAATCCAAATCTAACAGAAATGAAATTACAGGCAAATCATTACAGAGTATGATCAATCCTGCAAAAGCTGAAAAGGTTTCAAACATAGACAAAGTTAGCGAAGAAATACAAATAAAAGAAAGTTCATTTCTCACAATGTATGGGCAACATAGAGTCAAACCAGCTCTTGAGCAGGTACCCAAATGGCTATCACAATACGTCACATGGAGTCAACAGCAAAGAGCTAGCGAAAACGAACAAACCAAATACCTTGTCTTGCCATGTATTGGAAATGATAGATGTGAAGGCTTTTCGGATCGGTTACGTGCCTTACCGTTTTACATATTACTTGCGAGTAAAGTCAATAGAGTGCTATGTATATATTGGACGAAGCCTTATCCTTTGGAATCATTTCTTCAGCCGCCGAAGGGTGGTTTGGATTGGCGATGTCCAGCATCTTTTGATGGAATTGTTGAAAAGTATAAAACATCATATAGACAAAAGAATTTCCGGCATTATCTTTTGACTAATAAAAGAACAAATGTCATTAGAGTTTACAACGAAGTGAAGGAAAGCAATCAGACATTTGTTTCAATGACATATAGAGGCAAAACAGAGAATGTGATTAGTTATCTCAACACAATTTTCAAATCCTATTCCTATCAAAGCTACATACCTGTTGACGGCAATTGGTTTCATGTCGATTTGATGGAGCACATCTTCAGAATCATGTTTCAACCAGTTGAGCAAATAGCAAAAAATATCAATACCACTATGGCCAAACTTGGTCTGATCGAAAACAATTATACTTCAATCCATGTTCGCAGTCGTTTTCCTGTCAAGAAATTGGGAGAATTGCTTGGAAGCCAGCAACATGCCAAGGATCACGACGATGGGGATCGAGTCTATGAATTTGATGGCAATTACAAAAGGTACTTGACCAAAATTGCTTTCAATGCCATTGAGTGTGGAGCACTTCTCAATAGGAATAGCAAGATTTACTTCGTATCAGATCTTGCAAATTTGACAGATTTTGTTACCAAAGATATCTTACAAGTCAGTAGAGAAAATATAAGAGTAAAACCGCTAGGAGTAAAGCGTAGTGGACATTTGAAACATGTGGGATCATTCAGAAATAATGCTGAAGTGATTAAATTTTATTCGGTTGTTGAGGACTTACTAATCCTAGGTGGCAGTAAATGCGTGAGCCATGGGGCTGGTTCATTCGGTGCTTTCGGTGCAAGTTTGACTGGAAATAGATGCAGAGCAATACATCGCACGCACGAAGGAAATATAATCAAATGTCCCAATGATCAAAGCAAGAAATATTCTAGAAATATAACAGCAGACTTTTTGGTGTTTGGAGAAGATGACAGAGAAGGAGGTAGATTGACACTCAGTTCTCCCTTTGTTCCCGTCTAAGCAATAAGAATAAACTACAATGAGACACAGGTATCGGATCTGGAAATAGCAATTAAATTATTAATATTCATCATTTTCAATATTATCCATGAAAATGGGTTGAAAGTCAAGATCGAGATACCATGCCTTCCAACGATAGCAGATTGGGTCAAAATACACATTGATGTTACCTAGCACGTTTATTTGCCCTCTTGCTGCCATTTTGCGAGAGAGCTGTTTCCTAGCTTGTGTCAACATTGCCTTTTTTTCTCTTTCTAACTTTTGCCTAAGATGTGATAAAGCCCATGGTTTTCTAACTTTGGACCTCTTTAGTGGTAGAACACAATTCATATCATGGTAATCTTTTCTTAAGCCAACCAATAGCGATTGATCTCCTCTGCAGCACGATAAATCAACAATTTCTACTAATCGCTGCAAAGCTGTCATACGAGCAGATTTAGAATGGCCAACGGCTTCAAAGAACGAACTGGCATCTTTCCCTCCACCTTGCATTATTATTGTCTCTGGGCTACCTGGATGTTCATCTAGGAATGATGTAATATTGAAAACATGACCGTGGATAGATACCAGTGTTGGATTCTCACTATATCCCGCTATTATAAATTCACTCCAAGTTTGAGCAAATACGAGGTAAAATTCTTTCATGGATGGAACATTCCTTCGATGTCTAATTCCATTCAGAGCCCTCCCAAGGAGAGATACTATCTTCTCTGGACAATTCCAATGACTATCTCTCAAACTGTTCACTTTTTCAATACCATATTTCCATTTCAATAGCACATATGCAAAGTCTCGAAGAAAAATTCTATACCAGAGCAACTCTTTATTTACCAGACTGTGAGCCTTTTTACTCACAGACCCCAGTGTTAAAATTTCACTAGGATGAAGATACGTCAAACATTTTATTTGAACACAATCGGACAAACCGTCTATTAATGGACATGAGTTAAAATCCACCCGCTCCCATTCTGAATGTGAATCGAGCTTTCTGTGTCTTATTTTTTGCTTTTCATTAGGCTTCTGTTTGTCGACAAGGTAGACAGAGTTGCAACTGAGCTCCTTTCTAAATATTGTGATGATACTCAAGATGGAAATCAATATTATTTGTGAAGCGTACTGCTGCAATGATTCTGACAACGTTCCATCCAAGACTTTTGTAAACATGAGTTCGTCAATTCAGTGTGGAGATGTGAGAGTTGGTAGAAAGTTGGAGAGTGAATGCTACAGTATTTGTGGAAAGAAAATGTTGTTGCTGCTGTGTTGCGTGTTGCTGTCATGTTTCAGCTGTTGTGTGTAGCAGAGATGCCGGTTCAGTGGTGGATATAAATCTCATATGCTAAGTACATACGAGATAGTATTTGACTCAGAAGCACGATCCAATCAGCGATCACTACAAAAGATCAAAAGTTTTCACCACAATATTTTTTATTTACGAGTAGGTAACAAAAATCGATGCAAGTATCTTCATCATTATGATGAAGAAGGAAAGTGATTACATTACGATATCCTGTAAAAACTTGCATTAGATGTGTATAACTAAGCTGTGTTAGATTGAAAGTCATTATCTGGGACTCACAGCTGTCATTGGAAGCACTTGTCATACCCACTTTTCTATTTTAAAACGTCACTGTTGCTGGCCCGAGGTTCGATTTGAATTGAATATAATTCCTAACAAAACTTTGTGGTTATGTCTCTTCATCAAGTCAACAGTATTGCAACTTAGTCCTGCAGTATGAAGTTACTATCAAATGACTATTCGTGTAGAAGACAATGAGACCAAGTGTGTTGACTACTTTATATTTCATGTATTTGAAGCGTCAAATTTTCACGTTTCAATAAGATACCAACATTCTACAATCCAAAAATTATGAAACTTCATCAGTCAAATCACATGATTATATGATACGAATCCCAGGGCAAGTAATTTCAGAAGTATTAGTGCTTCTATCCCCCACCTCCGCAACCACCTCCACCTCTGTGAAACCAAAACAATAGAAAAAGTAGGGATATGAGATGATATTTTCAATATTGGAAAATCACATATTCATGGAAGAAATACGTACCCACAACCACCTCCACCACCACTGCAAAATACATCAAAAGAAAAGGTTCGATGAGATGATAATTACAATGGCGTAAGAATGAAATGTCTCCAACAAATAATACTTACCAAGCTCCTCCACCACTAAAATTGAATGAACAAATAATATGCAAGCAGGATTGTGAGATGAAATGATGATTCTGATAATGAAATATTATATGAGAAATACCTACCAAGCTCCACCGCCACTGAAATGAAAACATAGGTTCGTAGTGATGTGAGATGATGTTTTTCAAGATGAAATGATATAATATCTTTAAGGAATACTTGTACTTACCATGCTCCTCCGGCTCCACCATCTCCTCCTCCACCACCGTCAAAGTACCCTCCTGCAGCTCCACATGCAGCTGCATACCCATAATATGCCGTGTTGTCGTAGTAATAACCTCCTCCACCATCGTTGTTACTTCGTTTATACTTACTCATCTTTTCTTTTAGGACATCTGGAAGGTCTAGCTCTGCATCTGGACCCGCTGCATCTCTTCTAATTCTTGTAAATTCCTTTGCATCTTCAAGTTCTTCAATCTTTTTCTTACTATCTGCCAAGTGGCAAGGAATCAAAATGAAACAGCAAAAGAGAGCCAAACAACATGTACCACCCACCCTGTCGTTTTTTGCTTTCTTCAACATATTTTCAATGCGATCAAGGAGAACATCGTAAGTTTCACGACAGTTGAGATTGTAGTATCCAATTCCTTTGTCACCTTTCCCAAATACATATCCTGCCATCTCTGGGTTCGCATTTAATCCTTTTGTAGTACTTCTAGGATTCGCAGTCTTAAACGCAATAGGATCGTCAATGCTCAACCAAGTAGTTTTCCCATGTGATGATGCTCCAATTTGACCAATCAAATGCGACAGAGCTAAACCAGCACCAGTGTCCACATTAGGCTTGAAAGAACCCTTCTTATCAACCCAGTCTTTACGGAAGAAATCTTTTGGTGGTTCACCACGATACATACCGCCTGGAACTTTGTACTCCACTCCGTACACACTTTTCCATAGCTTTCTTGTTGCTTGAAAGTTGGTGTTCAAGATACTCCCTTCGCTTCTGTCGTTGAGAGAATCATCGTGTTCAAGAACACTTCCACCCATGTTCATGTTGTCATGATGATATTTTTCAATAGATGATAGCATATGAGTGTGCCACATGAGATCAATTTGATAAGTTGGTACAATGAAGCGAGGTCTATCTTTTTGACCCATCAGTCGAACAAACTTGTCATAGTTATCTACTCCTTGCTTAAGAAATGCTTCTGATGAGAATGTTGGAGCTGAAACTTGCCACAAGAATGTAGATTGACGTTCGCATGATTCAAGGACATCAAAGCCACCAAGTTTGGTACTGACTGTTTGGCTATTCTTGGGAGCATTGGTAGGTTCCAAAAAGAAATTTTCATTTGGATACATGTCTTGAAAGTGCTGAATGGTACTTTTGCAGATTGCATTTAAGTCTGGAGAGGTCAAGGTGTCATTGTAAGAATTATCTTCAAGCTGAAATACAAATGGATGAGATGCATCCACTACTTTGAATCCTTGTTCTGTATCACGATTCATGCCATTCTGAAAGAATCTTTTCTGAACATATGCCGAGTAACGGTAAGGTGCGAGACGATGGCAATGAAACAACCAAGCAATATCTGCTGGTGGAATCAAATCACATGATTTACCGTTAGAGTTGAGTTTCATTAACATTGGTAGCCATAGTTCGGTGTATCTTCTGAAAGATTCTAGGCTAGGTTTGGAAAGTGTGACACCGTTTTTATGAAGCGAAGACAAGAATTGAATATGATGCTTCGCTTCAAGCACGAGGTCGACAGAAAAGGGGGATGTTTCCATGCTGACAATCTTTCGTCTACTCGTATTTGCGTAGATTCGCTTTTCTTTGAAGAGTAGTAGTGCAAGTGTACTAGCAAATGTATTGCAAATTTGTGTCCGTAAGGTAGATCGTTGCTAACATACTTATTCGTAAATTTGAAGGCGTCAAAAAAGGTTCGTGACTCTCGGCGGTTTCTATCCGTTAAAAGTTTGGTTTCGACTTTTCAATTGGGGTCGTCGCACTTAGAGGAAACTGCGGCCAACTTAAACTGCTAACTCCAATTCAAATAGCATAACATACTACTTTACAATATAATCTGAAGAAAAAAATGACCATGTCAAATGCTATAGTACTTCTACTTTAAAAAGGAAAGAAGGAAAAGCAACAGCTTTGGGAGTTTGGAAAATTGTAGTAGCAAGGGGTATTTTTATTATCTAGCTAGCTAAACAAAACGCAATATTGAACAACAAACGTCATTGTTGCAAAGATATCTTTTGAACAAAAAAGCAAACACAACTCGTAAGTACCATAAGTTAGACATAGTCGCTCCATACCTTACATTAGACCATAGGTAAGGTATGCTACTAAATACCATCAAAGATACCAATGAATAGTATAGGTGTATTGACCCTCTTCTTTCCTTTGCTGTTTCGTTGCTTGTTATTCCCTCATCCGCACTCTGGTCAAGATGGGTACCATGGAAGCAAAGGTAAGTTTCAAAAGATTAGCAAAGAGATTGTATGAATATGCGATCCGATTTCTTCCTATGTATACATCTGAAGAGGTCTAAAGTCTGGAAAGAAGAAGAAATGAGATGGATGGTATTTCTCCAAAGAGCAGTAAATTACAATGAGAGCCATTCTTCACCATTTGAATTATTCAAAATCTAACACAGTTCTTAAAGTTTCTTATGGAGGAGATTTCGAGGCGCAAAGGCATTGGATGGAATTGACTATAAATGTACCTATTTCTGAATGGTATACCCACGATTTACATTATTGGGGTTTGGATTACCCTCCTCTAATTGCATATGGATCTTATATCTTGGGACGTGGAAGTGAATTCTTTGTAGGTCAAGAATCTGTAAAGCTTTACGAATCGAGAGGATATGAAGATCCTTTGCACAAGTTTTATATGAGATGCACAGTGTTGTTCTTTGATTTGATTTTTCTTTCACCCGTTACATATATTATTTCAAAGCGATTGACGAAGAAAAATGAGACACTTCAGTTATGGTTTTTCTCGATGATTTCTCCTGCGTTTATATTGATTGACAATGGACACTTTCAATACAACAACGTGTGCATAGCAGTATCTTTGGCGTCATTCCATTTCATGACATTATGTCCATCTATTGGTATATATGATATTATTGGGAGTATTCTATTTTGCTTGGCACTGAATTGGAAGCAAATGTCATTATATTATGCACCAGCTGTCTTTGCATATCTTTTGGGGAAATGTTTCTCACAAATATCAAGTTCCTTTTCATTAAAGAATACACTCGTAAATGTTGCAAAATTGGGTATCACTGTTATTTCAACGTTTGGAATTCTATGGTATCCATTCTATTACTTTCGAGACAATGAGAGCGATGGAATTGTAGACATTTACAGACCAATCCTGTTGAGGATTTTTCCTTTTTCAAGAGGTTTATTTGAAGGAAAAGTAGCCAATTTATGGTGTGTCCTGAATGTGAAGCCTATATCAATACGATCAAGAATACCTGATGCCTTGCAACCAACGTTTGCATTATTGCTCACGTGTTTGTTAATGCTTCCCTTTTGCATTCTGCTTTTTCGAGCGGGTTTTCGATATTCGAGTGGTTATCAAGAAAAGGAAGTCTCGAGGTCGCAATTGAAGATACTGCTATGGGGTTGCGCTGGAGTTTCCATTTCCTTTTTCCTGGCAAGCTTCCAAGTTCATGAGAAAAGCATTCTGCTGCCTCTTGCACCTCTACTCTTTCTAGATACAAATGAAAATACTGGATTCATAGGTTGGTCGTCGATTGTTTGTACATGGTCCTGTTGGAATCTGCTTGTGACAGATAGATTACAAGGTCCTTACTTTGCTTTGATGGTCCTGTATTTTTGTTTTAGAAAGATTCGTTATGGTGGTAGTCAGTGCCTACGAGTATACAAAGAAAGCAAATATGGTAAAGGTTCATTCATGAGATTTGATAGAGTGGTTACTTATGCTTTTAAGACATTTATCATTCCATGCTCCATGTTGACAATGCTAATACTTCATATTTCTGAGGCATTATTCGACCCACCCTCCAAACTTCCAGATTTGTATCCTGTTCTTTGGACGATCGTAGGCTGTGGATGCTTTGTACTGATATGGCTAAAATCTCTTTTCTCATTGTTAATTGCAAATGCTGTATGTCATAATCGTGTAAAGGTAGACTAATTATAAGACTGGCATGATAGAATATGGAAGTTAAAGTTGTAGTGATTTACTATTTAAATAGTACATAGTAAATGTTTTACATGCTATTCGCTCACGATCTGCGATTTCTTTGGAACGCACGAACTTTGTCAAGATTAAAACGGCGATATGCAGCACCACTTTGAGGTTTAGGGATCTGAGAAATAAATTTTTCGTGTTTCTCTGATGCATGTTCACTATTTGGTGACTTTTCAGTTTGAGAAACTGTTGATGCACTGGTTGACTTTGTCAGTCGAGATTGAATTAGTCTGTTTCGAATATTGTTTCCTCTAGAGGATCTCTGTTGTCCTGCCAGGTATGTACCTTGATCAGATGGTTTCTTCGATAAAACTTTCATAGCTTTTTTTGTCTTATCCACACTACTTTGTTCAGAAAACCCTCCAACTGATGTTGGGAAATCGACCCAACCACTAGCATCTCCGCTGTCTGCAGTTGGGTGCGATTTCACAGAGTCTACTGCGAAGAAGTCATTCTTCCATTGAGGTTCATTTTGAATCTTGAGTTCCTTTTCGAACTGATTTCTAGTAAATTGATCTGTTTCCCCTTGAACCGTAGAGAATAGGTTCTCCTCAATTTCTTCATGCTCATTTAGTTCAATTGGAGGCAAAGTGTTCATGAGACCATTAAACTCAGGTCTATATGTGTTTGTTGTGCCAGTATGGTCCGAACTAGTCGCAAATTTCATTCCTATTTTTCCAAGAGTAGAATATATCAAAGGAGTTGCTGCTTCTGATGTTTGGCTTGAAGAAGCCTCAGATAGTCCAAGTGTTGTGCTTTGTTTTTCGCTTGCACTTTCAACTGTACGAGTACATTCATCTGATGTTTGTGAAGGATCAGTTATGATAGAGGATGACTCAATAGTTTGAATACAACTTGGGATGCTTAGTGAAGAAACGTCAGAAATAGTCGGACATAAAGTTACCCCATCACAGTCGTCATCTTCAAACGAGTAATCCAAGTATTCTGCCCCATAACTGAAATTTACGTCCGGTTGTTGTGTCACGAAAGAACGATTGCGCTCTTCTTCAAAAGACCTTTCACGAGCTTCGAGTAGTTCGCGATCTGTCCATGGAATATCGTTAGGCTCGATATACTTCCACGGAATGTCATTTGGTGGAGATGCCGCGCCAGTAGTAGGCTCTTTCGAAGTATTCATTTGACTATCAACAATGTTCTTTGTAGGATTGCTAAATTTTGTAAAAGCAGATGCAGAAGGTCTGCTGTGAAAAGTTTTATCGATATGAATATTTCCATTTTGTGACTGAAAGCTATTGTTGAGGAAAGTAGAAGGACCGTCTACAAATTGTACTGGCGAGTTATCACGCAAGTTAAATGTAGATGGAGATTGTACTTCCTTAGCATTCGAACTCTCGACAAAGTCACTTTCAATTCTATGATTTCTTTTTACGTTGCTTCGATCATCATCACATTTATCTTCCCCGCCAACAAGCATAGAGTCATTAAGTTCTTTAGGTGCTTCAGTTGATGGGACAATAGAGTCGCTCGCTTTGCACCACACGGATGCATTTTCAATGTTAGTTTTCGATTGATGCTGACCCTTCGACATAGCTTCAAAACGAGACCGCAAACTCTGAAATCCTTTTGATGCAGGCCTTGATCCAACACCCCGAGGAATCACATTTGATTGTGACGTGGTCTTTGTCGCGTCGTCATGTTGCACCTTATATGTCGCAGTGCTAATCTCCCTGCTTGACTGTTTCGAGTATCTTCTACCTATATTATCTTTCGTACTACTTGAAACCTTGATGAAATCTTGTTCATTCACTGATGAACCAGAGATAGTTTTGTCTACGACATTTGTAGTGTAACTTGGTACTGACTTGACCTTCCTTTCATGAAGTTTTGGTGACCTTGAGAGACTTTTGCTTCTGAAATCATTTTGTTGTTTTGCATTTGCCTTTGGAGATCTAGATAAACTCGAACTTCGAAGTGACTGCTGATACTTGTTGAAAGCATCAAACTTGGTCGTGACACTATTGGTGATGTCTATGTTTGAATCAAGACGTGCTTCATCAACTTTAATATCATTGCTTTCCAAAGTCGTATCGTCTTTCTTTGTTAAAAGTGATCGACCTCTTGAAATTGCTTGTGTATCATCCTCATCACTTTCTCGATTTTTCTGCCAAGTTGATGTTAACTTTGTTCGCCTTGCATTAGGGAAGAACTTGGCATGATTATTGTCTATCAAATCGTCTTCATTCTTTGTTTTCGTTTCCATTTCGGTAATATTTTTACTAGAGTTGACGAGATATGTCTTGGTAGGTATAAAAGACTCTACTGTAATGGTCTCTTTGACTTTCTCCTCGAAAATTTGTCTTCGTTCTATTTTCTTCTGCCATGAAAATTTGGCCTTTTCATTGTCATTCGAGTCAAGCCTTCTCTGGTCTCCCATATCTTCACGATCATTTCCAGACTCAGAATACTCTTTTAATCCTCGATTGTGAATTACTTTTTTCTGTTCCATTGCTCTCATTTCCTTAATTGGACCGCAGTTCTCTTCATCAGTGATTTCATCAACTATTACCTCCCGATTCGACGCTTTTAGTTTCTCAATTCTTTTCACTGGTTTATCATACGTCCTGTTCAAAGTAGGCGGACTTGATGCCACTGCACGCCCTTTTGTATTCCAAGATTTCAAGCGTGCCTTTACTGAAAGAAACTCCGATTCCGTTTTCAAAGTGTTTGGTTCAGAATTGTCAAGTACAATATCTTTCCCATCTGGTATCGAGGTATGTATCGTATTCTCTGAAGTTTGCTTTATGGGCTTGTTGAAAGAAGTTTCTTCCTTCATCGTGTTACTGCTTTCAGCCGCAACGTCGTCAACCATAGACTTTGCTTTTCGATGTACAGGCTTTAATTTCACATGTCCAAACATCACCGCTCCCTGTCTACTAAATGAATCACCAAGTCTAGACGTATTTTTCTCTCTTATGCCTGACGTTGAAGCTTCAGACGAAGCTAATTTGTGCTGGGGCGAAGTTGGATGTTGCTCTACTATGTCGTTTTCCGCCATGGTATCTTCCTCCGCGTGATGACTAAAATCCTGCTTGCCTCCAGTTTTAATTTGACTCTTTTCAGGGACAATCTGTGGTATTTTCTCTTCTTCAGTTTGTGTTTCACTTTGATTGCTCTTTATCCATCCTTGATCATTTGATATTTTTAATTTTCGTCTTTGCCAAGGTTGATTGAATCTCTTTTCAACTTGTGTTGAATTAGGTGACGATATGTCCTCGCTTTTTTCTTTTATAATGCTTTTCTTCTCTTCGCCCCTATTATCTGTAATTTCAGTAGCTGGATCTGAAATATCAGTTAAAGCAAGAGAGAGAGCACGAGATTTTGACGTGTACCCCCGACCATGCGATGATAATGTTGACGTAAACCGATTTGTAGTAAAAGTATTGCTCCTTTTCCACTTGGGTATGTCATGTTGTACATGCTCTTGACTATCGTTCTTTCTTTGATTGGAATCATTTTGCATCATTTCCTCGTCGTTCACTGAGCCATTAGACTCACGTATTGTTGCGTCTTCATTGGCAGAGGAACCTCTGACATACCGTATTCTAGATGGACTTGTAGATCCATTACGACTTTGAGCAAGCTCTTCCATTTCCACGTGTTCACTGTTGGGTATAGGCATCAGACTTGCACATTCTTCATGCTGGGATGCACTACTTTCTATTACTTTTTCTCCTTTCTTTTTTCCTCTACTAATACTATCTTGAGTCGATTCTTTTTTGGAATCTTCATTGCTTCGGATCGCAGCAAGATACCTTTGCGCCAATAGAGTCGACCGGCGTGAACTCATCCCCCTATAGTTTTTATACTTGTGCTTAATATTATTATTCAATGCAGAGAAAGAGGACATGGAATGTTAAAGATAGTGCCGTAGCAGAGCGTACCAAAACAGAGAAGCAGATGATAAGGCGGGTAATTTGTAAATTTTGCTAGCCACGAATGGCCTTCAAACAAGACCCAGCCCGCCAAAGCTGAAAATGTGATGACATATGTATCCGTTATGTTTGGCAGTTATATTTGAGATTTTTAGCACCTGATGAGCAGTGCAGTAGGGGCAGTTCTTTCGTTTATAAAAATCAGCGATGGGATTGAATGCTAAATTATCTTGACTCATGCGTTCAACTGTCCCCCAAATCAACTAATTGACTATAATTTCTTCCGTTGTAAAAACTATCGCACAAAATACATATCCCTCCTCCCACCTCTCTCAACTCTTGTTTTCTCTGTCAAAACACATACACACATGAATTAATTGCAACGTTTGGAGGAAAGTGTGGAATTGGTCTTGTCAAACTACACACCGATATATTCAACAAGTATACTCCAGCAACATTTCATTATTCTTGAAGAAAGAAGGAGCTGTGACAGTGAAAGTGGTAATTGCGTCTTTTCTCGCGTCTTCTTGATTTGAGCTTTATCGCCGAAGAAATTGAACATGGCAGGCAGCAGATATCAAAGTTCGTTGGGATCCCAGCCTTCTGGCTCGATGTCTATTTATTCTGCAGATGATCCACCGCCTCCGCCACCACCTCGTACCAAGGGCAAGTCCGGATCGAAGCTAGGAAGGTCCTTTGAAAGTCATGGCTCGTCATATGTATCTGAAGAGGTTCCACAATCTCGTTATGAAGAAGATAATGAGTCCTATGATTATTCCCACGGAAGCCGCAAGTCTTCTAGAAGTAGAAAAGGAACAAATGTAAGAGAGAAAGCTGGTATTTACTCCACTGAAAGTTATGATTCTAGAGTGAGCCATGATTCCTTTTCAGTTCCACCTCCGCCGCCACCACCTGGTGCCCCACCTTCTTCGACTGGAGGCCGTCGTAATAAATCATCTGGTTTGGATCGTATCTCAGAACATGTCGATGATGAATCAGTTGACACAGAGGTTTTGCAGTATGGACATGATGGGACTTCTGCTTCCAATTCCAAGGGCAGTGTTGCTGCTAGACGACGCAAGAAAGCACAGGAAAAGGCTGGAAGGGGAACAAGCTCTTCTCCTCGAAAATCTGCTCAAAAGAAAGTTGTTTCTCCAAAAAGTAGTCCGGAAAAAGAATATGATGATCCACCGTTGGAACTTTACTCTGATAGTGATTCGGATATTTCTGCAAATGATAGAGAGGCAATCAACAAGACGAAAAAGAAGAAAAAGAAGGGTGGTTTTTCCAGAGTGAAGAGTCTGATTATGAGAGGGGTAAGTTTCCATTCTTTTTTAAATGCTTCATGATTCATGAATTAGAACAGAACTCACAATCCTTTCATTACAAATAGAAATCTCCAAAGAAAGAGCGTAATATTTCACCATCTGCAAGGGCTGGAAGAAAGACTACTATTTCTCCTGGTAGAAGAGGCAAATCACCTGGAAGATTTTTGTCCAGACTTTCTGTTTCTCCGTCAAAGAAACGAAGTCAGACGCCAGAGAAAGGATTACGATCCAGATCCAAGTCTCGTGGAAGAGGTGAAAAGCAAGAGAAGAGAAAAAGTTTCAGTTTTAGATCCAGATCGAAGTCTCGAGATACTCGCGATTCTAAAAAGAAGGGTAATGACAAACGTTCTGCGGAGGTTGTTGTAAGCAAGGAGAAGTTGGCTGAAAATGACAGAAAGATGAATGAAGCTGCTGATCGCGATGATCTTGTGTCAAAAACTTCTGCTAAATCTCGTCGTTCAGGCAAAAAAGAGTCTACCTTCGAAAAACTTCGTAGAGAAAGGGAAGAAAGACGTGAACAAGAAATGAAAAACAACCATCTCGAGGATAGTGACGTAGAAATCATCTCATCTACAAACTCTGACGATATGTCTGGAGTCACTGATCCAACATATATGACTAGAGAGAAGAGGAGGAGTAGATCTCATGAAGAAATGGATGCTCTCGAAGAAGATGATGATTCCAAATCAAGAAGTATCAGTCCGTCAACTAGAGCAACTAATAAAAGTTCTGCATCGAGAAGCACCAAAAGCTCGAAGAAGTCTACCAAATCTAGCAAATCAAAAAAGGAAAATTTTGTTGCGACAATTGATCCTTTTAAGAAAGCAACTCCTTCAAGCTCGGATCCGTTTGAGCAGCCATTCTACCCTGAAGCAAGTAATTCTCATGATGAACCACAGCAAATGTTTTCCTTTGTTTACAGTGAAAGTGATGCTGAATTAGAGCGTGGCGGTATGAGTAAAGATACCATGACAGGGCTTTCTTTTGACTCTGACGATGACCCAAATAATATGGATGGTTTGTCATTGGCGACTCCTGCACATTCTGACACTACTGAAGTTATCAAGAATAACGCTGCAACTTCTGCACATAGTCCTAGAAAGCAGTTGTTACCTCCAAGTGCTAATTTTACTCCTAAAGTCCTTCCTGAGCGTAAGCTTCCAGTTGGTTCAAAGATTCGCAATTCATTTCTTGGAATTGATGCAAGTGGTGCTGTAACTCTCAATGATGAAGGCGCTGAATTGGTTGAAGAGGAACCATTTGATGAGGAGTATGACGAAGAGGAAGTCCAACCAAAGGCTACTTCCGCTCTTTCGAGAAAGGCAATTGACAGATCAAAAAGGCGACTTGAAATAGAGGAAGAGAAAGCACGAAAGACCGCAAGTGTCACTCAGAAAGCTAGAGAACGCCTTTATCCACGTAATCTTAATCGTGGTGCCTCGAATCAAGTGGTAGTAGATATGAATGATGATTACCAGGAAGCAGTGAGTCTGTATTATTCGTCTAATTCTAGAAGTAGATCTGAATCTCCAGATCGTCGCCTGGTATCCCAAACTCCAGGTTTCATCGCTGCAAGACGTGAACGAAAGGTGAAAGAACAAGAGGATAAATTTTTGGAGCAAAGAACAGCGGAGCGTAGAGAACAATCGAGGAAGGCCTACTATAATCGTGAGAGGTCATTGTCACCAGCGAAAGAACATCGTATTAAATCCACTGATCCTGTTGCTAGAGGAAGAAGAAGGGATAATCTCTTTGAAAAGAGTAGTAAACACAAGCAATCCTCTCCTAGAACTTTTTCTCCTGAAAAATTGAAATTGGCTTTAGGCAACGGAAAGGATGCGGAAACTGTAAAACTTGCTCTTAGCCCAAAAAGGTCTCCTTCTAAGGAGTTGAATAGAACAATAAAAGGACCTCAATCTCCACGGTACTCAGAGAAGGGACATTACTGGCACCAAAGACCAGAGTACAATACTTTGGCTAATCGACGTACGTTTGCATCACAACCTCAGCGCTCTTCGTCCAGAACTAGGTTTGAAGCACCTGCAGTCTTCTCGCAGAGCCCAGGGAGTCAACCATACAAAAGTCCATCGTATTATGATCGTAGAACTGATCCCGTTTTGGCTTCTGTTGCTCATATCGAAGATCCTATTCAGAGAGCAGGAGCGATGGTATTATCAGCCGCAGCTATTCCAATTCAAACAGAAATGAGAAGATTTTTAGCTGTAAGACATCGTGAAGACAGAGCTTGGGGAATTGTTGTTATTCAATCGTATTTCCGTAGATGGAAAGCTGAATTGACAAGGTACAAATATCTCTACTGTGCAACAAGAATTCAGGCTGCATTCCGCGGATGGCTTGTTCGTGATACCATGGCAGACAAGAAATACTGTGCGACACAGATTCAGAGGATTGCAAGAGGTTATCTTGCGACTATGAAAGTGTATGAAGATCTTTATCACATTACTGTTGTTCAAACAATTGCTCGTAGAAATATTGCTATCAAAGAAGCCACCATGCGTTACAATGCAATTTGTAGTATCCAAGCATTTTGGCGAGGAAAGCAAGTTCGTCGAGAACTCAGTTACTTACATTGGAGTGCAACCAAAATTCAGACTGCTTTCAGAAGTTACACTGCAAAACTCAATTACCAATTTGATGTGGTTGACATCATCATTGTGCAAAGTATTGCAAGAATGCGTGCTGCAATGAAGTTGAGAGAACGTTTGGCTCAGAAGAGGCTACATGATGCAGCTACTGTAATTCAAAAGAGCTGGCGCAGTTATGATACAACCATGAATTATCTTCATACTGTTGCAGATATTTTAATTGTACAGAGCGTTGTGCGTCGATGGATTGCAAGTAGATTTGTGAATGAGTATCGTGCAGATCTTCACGAAGAAATGTCTCTACGTATACAAATGTGTGTTCGAAGTTGGTTGGCAAAAACAAGAGTCAAAAAGCAGAGAGCTGCTAGAGATATTCAGAAGGTTTGGAGGGGATTCTGGGGATACACTGATTATGTCTTCACATTAGCGGACATTATCATTGCTCAAAAAACAGTCCGCGGTTTCATAGCACGAAGAAAGGTTGCAAAAATGAGAAGTGATAGAAATGAACTTATCAGATATAATGCTGCAACCATGATTCAAAGCAACTGGAGACGATACTCTGCACAGATGGAGATGCTTTTCAATCTTGTTCACATTATCATTGTCCAGAGTATTGTTCGTAGAAAGATTGCTCTAATCAAGTACAAGCCTAGAGTACTGGAATATAGAGCTGCAAGAACAATCCAAACTGCGTGGCGTACTTACACTCGCAAGAAAAATTTCATGGAAAATTATTGTGCAACCATCATTCAGAGCAGAGTTAGGCGCAATCAGGCGATTGAACTTAAAAAGAAAATGTTTGCAGCTAGAGTGATCCAGGCATGGTACCGCTGTCAAGCCACAAGCCGAGGATACTTGTACTATATCAGTGCGAGAAAGATTCAAACTGCGTGGAGGGGTTTTGATGCAAGGAAACTTGCTGATGAAGAACGTTGGGTGCGTGAATATGCTGCAACAACTATTCAGAAAACATGGAGGATGTTCTATCAATACTCTAGTTATGCGATTTATAAGCATGAGAAGAGAGCAGCGACTGACATACAACGTGCGTGGCGTGGTTTCTGGGATTACTCTCACTTTGTTATCATGAGATACGAAGCTAGCAAGATCCAAGCCTTAGTTCGTGGAACGCAGCAGCGTAAAAGGCTCGCTCAGCAACAGGAAGCAATTGTATACATTCAAGCTGGAGCTCGTCAACTGCTTGCGAAGAAGACTTGTCATATGGAACGTTTGTTCTCAGCTATGGTATACTCTGCGCAAACCTCTTTAGCGCAAAAAATATCAGCGAAGAAAATTCAAAGAGCTTTCAGAGTATACAATGAGAAGGTCAAACGCAAGCGCGCTGCACTTGTGATTGAAAGATTTTTCATTTGGGTTCGAGCAGAAGTAGAAAGGGAAATTGAGAGAAGAGAAAGACAGCGTATCAAGAAAAGGCAAGATGAACGTAGAAAAAAGAAAGAAAATGATCATTTGTTAGAAGATGCTTACAAAGTTGTGAACACACCTACTCGTTCTGGAAGTAGAGGACAACAAATTCGGTCAAATCTTCAAAAATCAGTTGGATCTTCACCCTACAGAGGCAAAGTAGGCACACCATCTCAATTGGCACTTGATGTTGAAGAAAGAAGTGATGTTTCTGGTTTGACCAACCCACGATTCAAAGTTAAATCGAAGGGACATCATGATGATCTTGATGATCAGCTTGAAGGCGCATGGAATGAAGTCAAAACTAGACATCAGAGTAGAGGCCGCTCTGCGCAAAGACGTCCATCTTCACGTGGAAGTCAAAAGGAAAATAGCAGTGTATACACTCCTGACTTCAAGGTCAGTGCACGCTCTTTAAGTCGGAATCGCGAGCATTTCCGTCGAGCAACAAGATCATAAGGGAATTTCACTAACACTTTGTGAAAAGTAAATTATATGTAATTTCAGTTTTTAAATGAACAATTAATGTTTTCAGTCTATTAGAAATGTGCTCTTCTTTTATTTCACAGAGAAGGAATCTTCTTCATATCAAATTCTATGTGAATGCAAAATTCAACTGGAATTCATTTTATCAAGGAAGTACAAACATTTTTATAGCTCCCATGCTGTTTTCATATAGTCAACGTTGAGAGTATCGCTGAATCCATGTCTATTCTTTTTCTGTCCAGTCCGTTCTTTGATCTGAATCTCTTCTCTTCGCAGAGTTTCAACAATACCATGACATGCTCTTACATTTAGACATGCCATATCATTATCCACCTTATCCAAGAAGTTTGCAAAACTTTGAAAGGCAGTTTTCTCCTCATAATCAAAGAAGTTGCTACCATTTATGATTTCCTCCCTCCAATCCGCTAAATTCATACCTTTTTCGAGCCCTTTAAACCCAATCGCCAATAAATATCGTTCACAAGAAGCTGGTCTTGATGTTATGGGCTTCATGATTTGGATAGTATCAAAAACTGAAGTAAGAAAGAACAAAGCTCTTCGAATTGCGGTACTTTGAAATCCAAACAATTTCAATACAAAAGATGCTTCTTTATGATCTGCTTTATTCAAGCTAAGCAATAGAACTGCTGCTGCAATTTCGCTAATGATCAATTTGCTAGAAATCCCTTCCTGATCTTCGTGATTTCTTTGAGCATCAATGCCACCATCTGCAACGACAAGAGCTATTCTTTCATCCTTTTTAATGGACATATCTTTCTGAATTGTGTCTCGTAGTGCAATTATATTATCCCAATTGTATATATCTCCAGTCCCATCCGATCCATTATGGATTAAAAATTGTTCCTTTGTAAGAATGCCATCGGTCTTCCATTCAAGACCTACACTATCAGTACTATTTCCCTTTAATGACATTCCATAACCTCGTTTCAAACCTCGATATATCAGATACTGCGAGAAACCTCCTGGACTTCCAGCTAGGTCAACAAAAATCCCACATTCTTTATCTTGGGTCAACTTGAAATTTGTCAACGCATCCATGTTGCATAGTTTTAAAGCAGATCGACATATCAACGGTTCGCCTTTTTTGAATTCGATACTTCCGAGTAGACTTTCAAATGGATTTACACGTTTGCTCCTGCTTGCCCTGCGAAACTCATTTTCAGGTGTAGTGTGTATAGACCTTTTTAACTTTGCTTCTGAGACGATCTGAGAGTATGGCATTAGATTTGACTTGATTTGGTTTAACTCTTGGATGCGATCTCTAGTGTTCACTATGGTGGTCATATTTCCTTCTCCATTATAGTTTGCACAGAAGGATGGAATTTCTTTCAACCAGTGCTGAGGCGGATTTAGAGAAAGTGTAAATGATTCAAACAAGGTCTCGTAAACATCGTTTGAAGTTTGAAAGCTTGGTGTCGGTAGTTCAATTTGTACCAGTTCTTTGACGCTCTTTTGTCTTTTTCTCTTTGGCATCGCCCAACTGAAGATTGCCTGTTCTACTTTTATGCTAAGTATGGTATGTGGTTGGTTCTATGCTTATAGTGGTTAGCTTATACGGAGTGGTAACATGTACAACTGTGGTGAGTGGTGAATGTGTGGTTAAAGTATGCATAGAAAGTAAAAGTGTTGTACAAAAAAACTCTCAAAAATGAAGTGTATTTATACTGGGCCATCTCGAAACTACAATGACGGACGGCTCGAATTTGTACTACAGATAAATGGCCTAATTTGACGTTTGACCCCTCAACATGTTGTGTCAACATTACTGAACGAACGATGATGTTCAAACTTCAGCTTTTTCCAACACATATTCATATCCAAAAACAATCTTTTCAGCATCTCACATCTCACTCTCACATCTCACTCTCACATCACCAGCCTTCTAATACGTAACAGCTGGAGCTATTCAGAAGTGACGTATATCACGTTTCAATACAGCTCACCAGATGAAGCTGCCAAGATATCCCTCCAAGGCGGAATGGGACGAGATTGTAGCGTTGGGGCCAGGAGTCCGGATGCACAATGACAAGATGACACTCTTTTACAACGGAGAGACACTTTGTGAAGGAACTGGATTTGATCGTCCTCTGACTTATGATGAAGAAAAGAGGCAATCATGGGAAGTCATTCTCGTCTTACCAGGAGTAGAAGTGATTCCTCAATCGACTTTCATTCATTGTAGGAATATCAAGACAGTTATCATGGCGGATACAGTACGAAGAATTGAAAGTCGTGCTTTCATTTGTTGCGCGAGTCTTGAGTTTATCAGACTTTCAATAAAGTTGGAACGCATTGGAGTATTTGCATTCATTGGCTGTGTTTCTCTGCCTTCAATTTTCATTCCGCCATCCTGTCAAGTGATTGCAGAACAGGCATTCGGCATGTGCGAACGCCTCTTCATCCTTAGTATTCCTCAGAGTGTAAATATTGGTACTAGACTTTTGAGAAATACAGCATTTCTTGAAGCATTGATTAGAGCATCGCCATATGAACTCGATGAAGAAGACATAATTCAATCGATCAAGTCCATAAACAATGAAGATACATATGCTCTCCATCGTCTTTGCTGCTCTCATGATCAAGACATAGAAGAAGTCTACCGTTGTGTGAAGGTAAATGGTCTTCCTGCCATGAACCTTCCAAACAGTATTGGTATCACCCCGTCGCAATACCTTGCAGCGAACCCTTACTCCACAATTGTAGAATGCGAACTTGTCAAGAGATATGTTTTGGAAATGATGGGAGAGGTTTTGTCAAGCACGGCTGAATTGGACGCCACAGAGAATTCCATTCTTCACCTTACATCTGAATTGGAATCGACACTTCTCAATACAGCTCACCAGATGAAGCTGCCAAGATATCCCTCCAAGGCTGAATGGGACAAGATTGTAGCGTTGGGGCCAGGAGTCCGGATGCACAATGACAAGATGACACTCTTTTACAACGGAGAGACACTTTGTGAAGGAGCTGGATTTGATTGTCCTCTCACCTACAATCTCTTAGAGAGACAAAAATGGGAAGTCATTCTCGTCTTACCAGGAGTAGAAGTGATTCCTCAATCGACTTTCATTCATTGTAGGAATATCAAGACAGTTATCATGGCAGATACAGTACGAAGAATTGAAAGTGATGCTTTCATTTGTTGCGCGAGTCTTGAGTTTATCAGACTTTCAATAAAGTTGGAACGCATTGGAGTATCTGCATTCAGTAGATGTGTTTCTCTGCCTTCAATTTTCATTCCGCCATCCTGTCAAGTGATTGCAGAACGGGCATTCAGCATGTGCGAACGCCTCTTCATCCTTAGTATTCCTCAGAGTGTAAATATTGGTACTAGACTTTTGAGAAATACAGCATTTCTTGAAGCATTGATTAGAGCATCGCCATATGAACTCGATGAAGAAGACATAATTCAATCGATCAAGTCCATAAACAATGAAGATACATATGCTCTCCATCGTCTTTGCTGCTCTCATGATCAAGACATAGAAGAAGTCTACCGTTGTGTGAAGGTAAATGGTCTTCCTGCCATGAACCTTTCAAATAGTATTGGTATCACCCCGTCGCAATACCTTGCAGCGAACCCTTACTCTACAATTGTAGAATGCGAACTTGTCAAGAGATATGTTTTGGAAATGATGGGAGAGGAGTTTGTCAAGCACGGCTGAATTGGACGCCACAGAGAATGCCATTCTTCGCCTTGCATCTGAATTGGAATCTGCCAAGCTTAGGATCAAAGAATTAGCTAGAAATATCAAAAAGTAAAGAAGAAAATCAGCGCCTTTACAATTATTGTGCAATAGAGATAGTCGCTCTCATTACATTATAATGTATATATTTATATGTATGTGCAAACTTTGTTTTTGGAAAGGATTCCGAAAAAGTGGCTGTCTTGAGATCTTTAGTACACCTACAAGCTTCTGCAATATCACACATCTGGCATTTTTCCACAGGCTAATTTTCAAACAAGGATCCACGTTTCTTTCTAACTAAGTACATGCATAATTATAAATCTGCACTTGATGTTCTGGTATAATTATAACATTGTGGCAATAATATCTTTCTTGACCTAATCATTAGAAAGCATGGTCACATGGCAAAAATTTGGTTTCTTCCTGAATTGTCCAAATCTAACAGTTTTTAATAAAGCTAGGCATGCAACAGATGCACTTCTGGATAAGTACGCCGTACTCTCACAATCTATTTGTAAGTAAGATCTAAATACTCATTTCGAATATCCTCGTAAGAGCTGAAGAGGAACTCTGATAAAAAGTATCATGTTTGAAATGTTTTGAGAATCACCGCTCTGCATTGAGGCACCAGAAATCATATGCTGTTTATAACGTGTAAACATAAGACTTAGTAAATCAACAAAACTCTATCGATGTATAGCTGTCTTCTTCAGATTCGTCCACTTTATCATCATTGTAGTCGTTCACTCCTTCGTCGTCACAGAAATTCTGAGCCACAATACCATTATCGCCTTCTTTCAAATCATCTTCATATTGACTGAGATCGGATATGTACTTTAGATCTTTAAGAAATGGAATTTTTCGTAAGTATTCAATTTGATCAAGTATATCTTCACATATCTATGTTACAAATAAGTGATGTAAAAATAAATAGACCAGAAGCTGTAGCTCTTATTCAGACCGAGCAGTTTACAATAATTATCAAAATCTGACTCTACTAAAGTGCAGTCACCATATTTCGCGTCATAATTCTGCATAGTTCTTTTCTTATTTGATTCTTGTAGCCAAAACTTCAAAAAGAAGTGTTGCATCAGTCTTAAACATGCTGTTGTATCGTCTTTGACCGTCTTTATTCTTTTCGGATGGCTGTGGTAGCTGATTATTATTTCTCGCAGAAAACACTTGAGTAGATGGAATTTCAATACGTCTTATTCCACCCTTTTTCATCCCTAGCATTCCCTCTTCAAGTCCTGGTAACAATTCTCCACTGCCAATAGTCCATGCTAGCTCATTGAAATCAGTATCTTGTTTTGTTGAAAAGTATTTTACTCCACCTGGTTCATTAGCAGTAGCGAAAGATTTAATTCTAATTGTCATCTCGACTGCCACTTTCGATCCTTGCTTTACTACAGTGTCCCCTTTCCCTTCTCTGTAATCCCCATATGAGACACCACTTGGTAACTGCTCAAACACAACATCAGTGACCTCTTTGGGTGCTGGATCAGAATCAGCTGCTAGTTGGCGAAGACGCTGTTGTGCACCAGATTGGTCGCCCTCTACTTTGATCGATTTGAGAGCGTTAGGATCAATCCCTGCCCATGCATTCATAGGGAAAATGATCGAAAGCGCAACTGGTGCTGCTTTCATCAAATCACGGCGATTGACTAATGAAGGTGAAGCCTTTGATGGTCTGTTGGTGGAAAAGGCGGCACATGATCCAATGAGGAATGCGAATAAGATAGGAAACTTCATAGTTTGGTATTGTCTCTCAGTGTAGGTGAGTTATGCAAAGTCTATTTATTAACTCTTTGTATCTTCTTCATCGTATCCAATACAAAGTTACACACAACATACGTAGTTTACTGCGTTGGTATTGGGCATTGCGTGGTTGTGTCAGGTGTCTCCAATGAGGATCGTTCCATACGTACGTACACAAGATTATGGATCGTTCCATACAAGATTCTATCAAGATTGTACGTACCAAGTAGGCCTAAATGCCTTTTTTGACTCACTCGTTGTCATTGTTATTTATTTTTATTAATTCAAATTCACTTAAAAATATATCACTCTTCCATGATAGACTTTCTAAAGTATGCCTATAGGGCAACATAAACACTATTAAATACCACCAACACTCAAGTCTGCCTCTTTCGTTAATTAGATTGCATATATATATGAATTCGTTTAGTGATCGCATAATTGAAATCTATGTAATACAAATCAAAACACTAAAATTATACATTTATTCATTTTTGCTACAGTACAAATTATTGATGGTTCCAAAAGCCCCCCTGCTCTGTTTCCAATCTTCCATAAAATGCGCAAGAGTCTTATCCCGAGGAAGATTTTCTACTATAGTACATATGATTCACTGTTTGAAAAGCCAATCCGCTGTTTTTCAAATCTTCCATAAATATTGGAAGGGTCAACCCTGGAGGAAGATCCTCGTTAGGAACACTGATAATTGCAGTAAGCACTTCACAGTATGCATTCTCGTAAAGGGTAGGAATAAATGAAAACTGCGTGTCTTCAATCAATTATGTATATTATTAGTCATTATTTTGATACCTATCGTACCAAGTAGCAAGGTGTAAGATTGCAAAGACACCAATTGACATCCCAGTAGCAAATGGAACACTCATCATTGCAGGATATACTTCCCAAAGACCTCGCCCTTTTAAAATTAATCCCCCTCCATCTACACCTATTAACTTGAGACTCAGCAAGAGTAAATGTGATCCAGTGCCAACTTGTAGGCCTAGGTGTAAGCTTTAACCACATTTTTGCGTGTTGCAGAAATTCCAAGAATATAAGCAATGCTACTACCTAAAAATGTGAATATCGATGCAGGTCTTGATAGCCTTTTGCCGAGTATAGTTGGTATCGTAACCAATGGGTATGAAACAAAGAATGGCTGGATTGCAAAGTAAAGCATCGAAAATGATCCAATGAAATATAATGAAGTTGACAAATCTCGATGTTTAAAGCACAATCTGCTTTCATCTTGAGTCCCTGCTGTTCTATATCTTTGCAAATTTTTCCATGCTTCTACGGAAGATAAGATTCCGGATAATACGTGTACTATAGATGTCGCAACTTTTTGCTTAATACTGTACAGATCATAACCGAAAGCAAAACTTGGGGCAAATGCAGATGAAGCTGCTAGAAAGAAAGAGACTGAAGACATTACTGCATTTAAACCCACTCCAATGATAGCATCTGATTGAATAGCACATGCATTTTTTGACAAGGCATGAAATGAAGCAATCATTACTGGTAAAGGAAAGGCAAAAGCTTGACCCATTGTCAAAATATTATGGCGCATTGAGCAATTGGCAAACTTTGGATCTGGATGAAATGAAAGTGCGACACAGGATGTGAATATCCAAGCAAGTGTAGACAATATTGACATCAAGGAATACAACCTTGAGATGTGATTGTATTTTATCACTTCGTCCACTACTCCATCTTCCTGCTCTTCATTTTCTTTCAAGAATGATACTGATTTTATATCTTTCTTCATGGAATATTTTTCGAATGGTTTATTTTTACACCGTCTGAGTCGAAAACCCATCCTGGTTGGATGATTATTTGATAGACCAATTTTGCGAAGAGCTGGAGTCGGCGAATGCAAAGAGAAAGACAAGCTCTCAATTGGCAATGCCAACAAAATCAACTTATAGTAGTGACGCATATCTTTTCAAATCTGTATCCTGCACTTTACTGGATACTATTTGTATTGATTGTGTGGACATGCCATATGTCCTATGAATTTGAAAAATATGAATAGTATTCAATTTTCTGTGTTATTCATCTCAGATCAGAGAAATCAGAAGACAAGATTTTTTGCTGAAAGATGAGGTGAAATTACGCCGTACTTACAAAACTTCATCTCTAGAAAATGTCTTTGCCCACCACGAGATTGCCATGGTGGTACTGTACTTAACATTGGTTATTCATAAAACATATATAATTATATAATTATAGTATGCGAGTTAATCTCTGTAAAAGGCGTACTTGTACTAGATATTGTAGACTTTTCAAAATTAATTCTTAATTTACCTCCGTGCAGAAAAACGCCGCTTCCATGAGATCCATTTCTAGTGATGAAACTTTTTCAAGGATATATTCTTTCTGTTATTCAATTCCATAAAGACTTTATAAATCTTTTCCAATCCTTTCTTTTTTTGACGAAATCTACATTCTCTAATGTCCACCTCCCTTTGAACGATATCTCAAACCGCAGTAAATGCAAGGAACACCATCTTCCTCCTTGAAGTCATCTCCATAGTCTGCTCTCTTTCCGAGTTTAATATACTCAAGAGGATGCCCGAGTGCTCCTCCACCTCCATCGCATACAGCCATGTTTCCCTCTACTTCGATTATAGGTTGTTGGTTGACCATGTCAAGTGCGTTAGAACGGTGTTTGCCTAGTTTGTACTAAAAGTATGTATCGTTAGATTCATAATCATTGTATTATTTCAACAAGTGTATCAGTAACATGTAGATTAAAAGAGACTATCTAGCAAAGTGAAAGTGACGTACCTCACTTGGCTTTCTGTCAAGTACAGTGTGTGATTTATCAGGAATTAGCGAAGAATTGGCTCGGATAGCGTTACGAGCAAATTGTCTTGCTACAGTTGATGTAGCTGCTCTTCTTGCAACAGCGAAAGTCATTATGTTGGTAAAAATAAAATCTTCAAAGATAGACTTAGATGATGGCTCCTGAAGTGAGTAGGTTGATTATTCTTTTCAAGTACACACTTGAGAAATCAGTGTCCTATTTCAATACCTACATGTGGGTTTTTTACCTTTTTTACCTCTTCTCTCCTCTCTCTTGTTTTCCACAAAGATGACAGTACGTACATACTATCGGAATTTACCTACGACGCACGGACACTGCTCTCTTTCGTTTGCTCTTCTAGTTCAATTCTTTTTCGTTATCATTAGATTGGAGTAATAGCTAGCATAGTCATCACTGTCCCCTGCCATAGGTATTGGAATAGATAGCATTGTTGATCAATAGAAAGATCGCATCGTAGAGCAGCCAAGTGATTTGGAAAATTATTCTCATTCACAAGAATTATTTCAATCGTCTTATCAAGGTTTTTGATACACATTTCGCTGAAAAAATCATCACCAGATATTAAAATTATGTCAGACATTATTGGAGGCTCATCGTTATATGGAAACTCTCCTAGAGGAGGAGGTATGATGTCTTCTAACAACAGTGTAGGATCTGCGTCTCTCTCTAGACCACCATCGGCCATTGGGGGTGCTGCATATAATTTACAAGGACAGTCAACTCTTTCTGCCGCTCCTGGTCCTGCTTCTGCAACAGGAAACCCAACAATTTCAGCACCAGTACAAGGAGGCTCTGGAGGAATGGACGAACTATTGCCACTTGTGATGCAGCTCACCAACCCTGAACAACGTGAGAATGTGCTACTAGAATTATCAAAAAAGCGCGAATCATTTCAAGATCTTGCACCTATACTTTGGCACTCCGTAGGAACTGTTTCCGCCCTCTTACAAGAAATTGCATCCATTTACCCACTTCTATGGCCGCCTACTCTTACTGCTATGGCATCTAATCGTGTCTGCAATGCTCTTGCTCTTCTTCAATGTGTTGCATCCCACCCGGATACACGTGGACTCTTCCTTGCTGCACATATACCACTCTACCTTTACCCTTTCCTCAATACACAATCGAAATCTCGGCCATTTGAATATCTTCGTCTTACTTCTCTTGGAGTGATTGGAGCACTTGTTAAAATGGATGATCCAGAAGTGATTAATTTTCTCCTTCAAACTGAAATCATACCGCTTTGTCTTCGAATCATGGAGAGTGGAAGTGAGCTCTCTAAAACAGTTGCAACTTTCATTGTACAAAAGGTACTCTTGGATGAAATGGGTTTACAGTATGTTTGTGCTACCGGGGAAAGATTTTATGCAGTCAGTGCTGTTTTGAATAACATGATTGATCACTTGACTGTCAATCCTTCCGTTAGATTGTTGAAACATATTGTTAGATGCTATTTGAGATTGAGTGATAATCCACAGGCAAGAGATGCTCTCAGAGAATGCCTACCTATGACTTTAAGAGATGAAACATTTGCCAATGTGTTGAGAGATGATTTGACTGTCAAAAAGTGGTTAAGTCAATTACTGGTAGTCGTTGGACCGCCTGTTGAAGGTCGAAGTGGTGAACAACAGCAAGTTGGTATGGGATCGTCGAGTGCTGTAGGGGGTATTGGAGGTATTTCTTTACAATCAGGAAATTCAGGACTGTAAAAAAGTTTTCCTTTTGTTGGTCAGGGGGAAATCACTGATTTTCTAATCATCTAGAGATAAATGAGATTTTCAAGAAAGAGAAAAGGAAAGAGATAATGTTTCTCACAGACTATCGTGGTGTACTTTATAACAACTTTAATTCTCTTGTTGGAATGTGCAACGATATAATAACTTTGACAGTTCTTACTAACAATGTTTTCGGTATGGTAATACGAGTCTACATGACAATTACTTGAGTCAATGCTTTCATATGAGATGAAAAGATAGTATTTAAACCCTAGATAGATTGTACAAAATTTTGATCTTTTCATTCAAAGTTAGTTTGCGCAAAGCAATAAGAAAGGTAGGTAGAAAAGGTCATTGTACTACGTACTATGTAGTGTCATTCTTATCCGTGTGTGGAAAGGAAATTCTTTACATTACGTACGTATATCCCATATGTGATCGCAAACAGGTTGAAAAAGAGGAAATCGCCTTGGATTTTTCGGAAGTTGTTATATTCCTGAATCTTCAAGGAATTTAGCGGTCATAGAGAGAGAAGCATGCGAAGTTTGGAACGTTGGCAGCTGTACGTAGTTTTTTAATAAGTTAAGCGGATATTATTGGTATTTGATATTTGATGCTATTGACGCGCAGACACGGATAGCTTGCCTGAATGCAATTTTACCTCTGCATTTTGAGAGACTGATGTCACTGCCATTTTTCCCTCTTTTGAAAGGAATTGTTGAATTGGTAATGTTTTCAGACTAGTCTAGAGATGAGGAGAGTGTCTGGTTGTGGATAATAATGTGCAATAATGAATTATGAATAAACGAAATGAAGTACTAACATGACAACAGTTCCCAGAGGTCTGCTTACGTGGAACTTTAACTCCTTTAGTTTGTGAGAGGTTTTGGAGCAGTTGGGCACCTTGGAGCAAAAGTCCTTCTCATTTGGAGGCATTTAGCTAAATTTGTTGAAAAAGAATGCTTTTTCCTTTTTCTTCCGGAGCTTCCCAATACACTGAAAATGCAAAATTAAGAACCCATTTTCATTTTGGCTTCTTGTGCAAGTAGTTTCCTACTGCTAACTAGCAGTTTCCTTGCTTCTCGCTTGATGTCATCATTCTCTGCTGCATAAAAATTAACTTCCTACACTTAGGTTCGAAGCATTCATATCAATTTACATGTTCATCATGAATACTACATACAATAGAAAAGCAGCGTATGTTCCATTTGGAAGCTTCCAACATCCTGGTACTGGTACACATCAAAAGATCATGCTAGGTTGCCCCAACTCCCCTAGAGTCGTTAGTCCACCTGCACCTTCAAATAATAATTTTGCTAGATTGGCTAAGCCTCTAAGTGCCTGTCCTGGTTTTCCAACAAACGGAGAAATGAAGTACATCAATTGGAAAAATGTCAGTAGATGTTCATCTTCTACCAACATTTCTCAAATGACACATCACAATCATAACCCAGCTTTGGTTCGGGACGAGAAAGAGGTACAGGATGAAAACAGAGAGACAACTAATCATGTTGACAACGAAGAGCTTCACGCAGCTCTGACATTGTCATCATGCTTCAACAAGGGATCATAGAGAAAATATGGGGAGGGATGAGACTTCCGTGTTGTTCCAGATACCATGCTTTGTCAATCACAAAATAGGCTGCTTCCTCGAACAAAAAGAATGCATATATAGAGAGTTATTTATTGTAAAATATATTTTTAATTAAAAGTTATCAATATTCAATTTTGATAATACCTTAACATCACTACTATCCTACTTGCTATTGATGAAGGATCTTCCAGAGATTCATACAAATTCTTGCATGCTTGTAATTGCGTCTGTGCAATTTCATTCTGTTTCTCCGCTTCTCCGGCTATTTCGCTCTTCTTTGGGATGTTGAGTGTCGCATCTATGTCTCTACGTACATAGAAAAAGCAGGCTCACATGTTCCTGAAAGTGTAGACGAACATGTTCCTGAGTGTTCCTGAAATCTCTCGTCTACATGTTCGTCTACATGTTCCTGAAATTGATTTGGGTGTTCCCGAGTTCGTCTACATGTTCCTGAAAATCCTTACTTGTCATGGTTGAGGAACACATGAAAAAAACACGATTTTTGTAGATTTTTGGAGGAAAAACCATGATTTTATGGGAAAATCCCTAGAAAAGTCAAAGTATTTCACCCATTTCCGGTAATTTTGCCCCACACAGAATTTTACAAAGAGATACCCATTCGCCGTTGTACCAATTAGCCTAGGTACACTATATGTTCCCAAGTTGCCCCTTAACCGATAATACACAACCTTTTACTTCACAACTTATCAAAAATAAACAACAGAAGTTGCCAAGTCTCTACCTATAAAATCTAAGACAAAGAGACGACTAGAGAGATGCTTGAAAAATTACCTCTTCCAAAAGTCCCAAAGTAAGGAGCTGGAACAAATGATTCTTTTAAAATATATTTACCCACAGTGACTGATGGATGAAATACACTATTTACTATTTACTAAACTAATTTGATGTTTTTAGGCAATTTGATTGACTGGCAGCGAAGTACTATCTAGGCCATGATGTGTACACTTTCGTCTACATGTTCGTCTACATGTTCCTGAAAAGTTTCAGGAACACCATTTTCAGGAACACGTGTTCCTGAAATAAAATTTATGTTCCTGAAACCAAGAACATGTTCTTGAATTCAAAACTCGGGAACGTGTGAGCCTGAGAAAAAGATTATTTAGATAACAGTACCATCATCATGCTAACGGCAAAACAACTACGTACTACTACGCAAGTACAACTGAGAGGCATGAACTTGGAATCGAGAAAGAGAAACAAAATGTCATCTTTGTGTGACACGAGGGCAAGTTCCTATATTGCGTAGTATAACTTTCAGGTTAGGATCATAAATTGTTCTTCTCTCTTTCATTCCTCTTCTTTCCTCTTTTGATCTTCCAAAGTTCACGTAGTACGCAAGTTGAGGGTATCTTCCACCAGGCCTTTTTTGGATTTCTCTCGAAAACAGTGTAACCAACGCTTTCCTGAAGGTGATAGCTGAGTTTCAACTCTTTCTCAATTCATATATCTACATCCAAATAATTCCAAAATGAAGTCTGCTATCTGTTTCACTGCTCTTGTAGCTTCCGCTTCTGCTTTTGCTCCTGAGGTACGTTGTTATGAGCTGTGCGAATTTGGAGAGTAGGGAATAGAATCTGCTGGTCGATAACGATAGGAGAAGAAGATCGAAGAAAACATCATGTCACGAGCTGATATATTGGCTATAGTATAGCTAATCCAATATCCCTACTAGTGGCAGGGTCTATGCCAGAATTAGATTTGGATGAGTTTACTGTGATTGGTACTGTTTATGAAAAATATGCATCACAAATTGGATCCAATCCAGAAAGATGTCAAACTTCCCGAGTTTATCTTTTTTCACGTAGATGAATGGACAGGACTAGAAAAGCTGTGAAGGAATGTTTAATACTGATTTCAATGTTAAAGAAGCAATAGAACTAATGCATCCTTTTCATATAGGCTAACAACGCTCGCGTTTCTACCGCTGTAAACGCTGAGGCTCGCCGTGAGGTTTTCGGAAAGATCGCTGCTGCTGGAGCTGCTTTCCTTCCTGCTGCTGCTAACGCTGCTGTAGGAGAATCCCCACGTTTCTCTGTTTTCGGACTTATTGGAGATGGATCTTCTTACTCTGAGGGTGCTGCTTATGGATCTGACCAGGAGAAGCCACTTTACTCCCCATACTCTGTATACTCCCCACAGGGATCTGAGACTCTTTACGATGCTGCAACCCCAGAGTACGCTGCACGTAAGAAGGCAGTTCTTGTTGAGACCAAGAATCGTCTTGCAAAGATCCCAGCTTACGTTGAGAGAAAGGAATGGTTCAATGTAAGAGACGAACTTACCCGTTACATGTATGAGACTCGTGGAGCAGTACGTGGACTTGCTAAGACTGTTGACCAGAAGGAGAAGGCTGATGTTTTCTTCCGTGCTATCGAGGACACCAACGGAGCTGCAACTCTTCACAAGGGAGATGCATGCAAGGCTGCTAACGCAAAGGCATTGGCTGCTCTTGATGCTTTCACCGCAACTCTTTAAATTTAGAACAGGAGAAAAAACAAATAGTTGTCCAAAGGAAATAGAATCGCCACGACTCTGATGTAAAGGGGAATGTTTGGTATATATTATAACCTGAGCTGATCAAGCACAGTACTGTACTAGTTTTGTATTCGGTCAGTTTTTTTCATCGAAGGTATAAAAATGAATAAAATAATGCCTTATCTAGACGGAATGTGAAATCGTATTGGTTGGCTGTGTCTACCTTATTAAAATTCTTTCCGACATAATACTCCTACAAATCTTACCCATTCGATGAATTTATCAAAGAAATGAGAAAGGTCTTCTGCATTGTAAAATCTCATTTGGCGAGGTACTGAGCTATTTACATGGTGATTGATGATGATGATGCTATTGTGGTTTGAAAAATTCATGGATAATATTCATGTTTCATTTAGACATTGTTCAACTAGATTGAAATTACGTAGTATTTCTCTGCCCGTCTGATTCTCCGTACTGAAAACAATACAATGCAGCTCCAATTTGGAACTTTCGATGAGGATGTTCCTTACTCTTTGCCCATCAGTCTCTGTTTTTGGGTACGTGTTTAGGAACAAGCTCATCATTCATATTGTGTAACTTTCTTACCTGTCTTCTTCAAAGTTTTTGTTTTACTTGATTTCATACATCACCAGGAAAGGTAATGAAGACCATTTTAATTGCAAAAAAGTCAGTAACTTTCATAGTATCGTTGCAATCTTGCTTTCATCATTGAGCATTTATTGGAATGACGACAGTATATTTTCAGAAGAAATTGTTCTCAGCTGGGCAGCAGGATATTTCTTTGCTGATTTGATTGATTGTGTAGTACGAAAAGACAAAATGTTTCTTGTTCATGCAATCATCGGGATTACTTTAATCGGATTCTGTTGGAGTGATGGGTTTTACTACAAAAGAGCTGGGAGTAGAGGGTACTTTGTTGAACTTTCAACGCCCTTCTTGAACGAGTGGAATTCATCGAAAACAAAGAAAGACTTTACAACATTTATTGCTGTATTCTTCGTCTGTAGGATTGCCTACACGCCATATTTTCTGTATATGATTGGAGCAACAGAAAATATATATGCATTTGTTGCGAGTATGCTGTTCTATATTCTGAATTTGGTTTGGTTTCTGAAGCAATCTAAGATGCTTCTCAATTATGATGAAAAACGTGCTAAGAAGGAATAAATTTATGAAGATCAAAATCGGATCTCAAGCTTAATCTGCATTAAGCGATCAAAGATTTTGATGGCTATATTTTGGAACAAGGAAGTTAACATATTTACTGTTTAAAAGTGGGGCCTTCGCAGAAACAGTAATGGCAAATTTTAACTTTAACTTTCAAGTATACATAGTTTACCTTCTTGTGGCTCGACTAAGTGCATATCAATGCCTAGTGCATCTGCAAACTTCTTTGGCACATTCTTTTCTCTGGAACCTATTGCAATGTTGACCACAACTCCTGGACGACCTCCTCTTCCACAGCGCCCTGCTCGATGTGCATAATGAGAAGCATCTGTTGGAAGATCAAGATTGATGACATGGGTGAGATATGGGGCATCAATACCCCTCGCTGCCATTTCAGTCGCAACCACTATTCCAACGAATCCTTCTCTTAGTGCCTTGTTGACTTCCGCTCTATCACCCTTTTCACTTCCTTGTCCTCCATGCAATGGTGCTGCAATGATTCCTAACTGTGCAAGCTTATCGACTACTACACCTACTCTCCTCGCATTATCAACAAAAATAAGAACTTGCTGAGGCGCAGGATCTGTGTAGAGTATCTTTCGAAGTGTTTCCAATGCAAATCTTTGATGATCAACGTGCACGACACCATGAATAGCAGTACGGCTCACTCGAGTCTTCTGCGACTCTCCAGAAGTTACGAGTTTATCATCATCGTCTGTTTCTGCATGTGCATATCCTGGACGGAGCAAGTCGTCCAAAAGTGATTTACCCATTAGATCTCCAGCTGTTGCCGAGCAGAAAATACTCTGAAGACTTTCACCATGACGTCTTTTGAGAACTTCCATGACTGCCATTGTAGGATCTCTGTGCGGCTCATACTCCAAAAGAGCATCACATTCATCAAGAACGACAGCCTGAAGATTATTGATCTTCAACTTTCCACCTCTTTCATCTGGTTTACCAACGACCAATTCTGCGATACGACCAGGTGTCCCAATGATGAAGTCTGGTTTTTTCTTTCTGATCTGTTCAAAGTTACGACCAAAAGGTGTACCACCAATTGCTAGAGTTGCGGAGAGTCCAGTTCCTCGAAAGAGATCCCTAGCAACTGCTACTATTTGAGAAGCTAGTTCTCTACCTGGTGCAACAATTATTACTTTGACACCTGCATTGTTATTGCTTTCGTCGCAAAGTAATTGCTCTGCAAGTGGAGCAAGAAATGACAAAGTTTTTCCGGATCCAGTATGTGTTGAAACGAGAACATCATTACCACTAACAATTGAAGGACATGCCTTATCTTGAACTGGAAGTGGAGAATCACAATTCATGTCTGCTAGATTCTGAAGGAGAAGTGTGTTTGTGATTCCAATATCTTCCCAAGATGGCATATTGTATTCTGATTCTATACACTCTTGATCAGTAGAAGTAATGGAATAGTGGTCTGCTTGACGTTGTGCCTGCTCCAATGTCAGAAATAATTCATTACTGTCTTCATCTATCATCTGTTTTCGTGATGCCTTTTTTTGTTTCTGTTTTTTCTGCTTTTCTGCTCGTTTGGCCTTGAATTGTAATGTCTCCAAGGATTCGGTTTCTTCAATTGGAGATTCGTCTATCTTATTCTCACTAAAAAAGAAACCACCACCACCATTTGACGATCTTGATGATCCACTACCACCAACAGGTTTTGGTGAAATAATGTTGTCGTAGAAATCTTCAGTTTCTTCATCAAAATCATCATCATCGTCAAAAAATGAAATAGAGGACTCGTAGCCCTCGTCATCTTCATCATAAAATTCACTTTTTGTAAAATCGCCATTCAAGCTGCTATCCTTAGTCTTATCTGCAAACTTTGCTTGGTTCCTTTTGACTCTATTCAAAACAGCATCCTGACGATCCTTTGCATCTTGGAAAGCAGATGCATTTGTATTGTCATAATCATCGCTCTTCTTCTTGTTTTTCTTCGTTTCTTCAAAAGACCTTCTTTTCTCCTCTTTCTCCCATGGATCAAGCACAGGTTTCGATCTGACATTTTTGCCAGAAGCAATAGATTGTCTAGAATGTTTATTGCTTTTCGACTCATTACCTTCTTCATCAGCAACTTCCCATTCACTGAAATTAACTTCCCATTTGTCAGAAGAAGTTCCCCATCTTTTTGCCATTATTTCTTCAAGTTCTTCAATGGACTTTGAACTCTGCATCATGTTTCTATTACTAGGTTTTCTGCCTGTACTGACAACGTTCTTTTGACTATCCATAGGCTCTGGAGGTCTCGATTCCATCTGTGACTGTTGTTTGAAAATAGGTAGAGTAATTTCAGTCTCTGGTTCAAGATCTTGAGCGAACCTCCTTTTTTTCTTTTGTTGATTTTTTTTCTTTGGTGATTTGTTTCCAGCTGCCATTTCGAGTACGAAATGATTTCTTGCTTTATTCTGGAGAGTAAATGCAAAAGAAGGTGTGCTTGACATAGCCAAAAAGCTGGCAACTGTAAATGAAGCCAATCTCATTTTTCAATGCTCAATTATAGTTTCACTCAAGAGATTTGTACTGTAAGGTGAAGAAACAGAGTACCATACAACTTTTGAGTTAAAGTAATTATTCTATTCTTTCCAGTAAGGAGAAAAAGGATGATGATGAAGATGTGATGAGTGGATGCTCAAGAATGCAAACGCTTGGCTCTCAATGAAATAGCCATGTAAGAGCTATCCGAAATTTATAGCTACCTATATATATTGGGAAGATGATGATGATGATGATGATAGAATGAATAAGGTCATTGGTCATCTTATCATCCTTTTACTACTACTACATGTACTCGTATATGTATCTTGTCTTGCAAATAATGAATTACGTAGTCTACTCTAGTCTCTCGGGTATATCATACCAATGTCTTCATAAATTTCCTTGATCTCTGCTCATCAAGACAATGTAATTAATACGTACTGTCCTCCCAACAAAGGCCTACAATTGAGACCATTGCATTGGAATGATGTTTGCTAGGTCTGTAATACAGGAAAAAGAAGAAGGAGTACGTACTAAAAGAAGAAAGATTATTGTTTATGTAGAGTAATTTTCTCCTTTCATAAAAATACGAACATTATTTCGTGTCGCTGCAATAGCTAATGTGCCTGCGCGTTTGAGCTTTATAATTAATTTACAAATGCAACCCCATAAGAAAAAGTAACCTCTATGTTGTTTAGTTCCACTGAGGAGCCATGTCGTTAGATCCGAACTTGGTTGGCTTTACGTAGAATTTGCAAGGGAATTCCATAGGAGCAAGGTTTCTGATACGGATTGCGTTTCCATCCTCAGGTGTCTCGAAAACAACAAACAAAGAGTTGAGCTGTCCGTTGTTGGTGAAAATCTCGTACTCTACCTTCACGTTGTTAGGTCCGTTCAACAACTCAATCATAGCATTAAGCATCTTTCCTTCGGTCTCGATAAGTACCTGAAGCTGTTCTACGTTGGATGGGATAGGGGACATTTTGATAGCTCCTCCCTCAATGTAAATTCCCTCTTCCTCCTTGATGGTCTCACGGTCCTCGGTAAGAGGAGAGATAGCGTAAGAACAAGCAGCATCAATTGGGAAAGCATGGTTTCCGGTGTTAAGAAGCTCTACATTTGCGTTCTTGTTACGGGTTCCTACAAGGGTCTGGAGTGGGTGCTTGCTTCCATCCTCACTGTGGCAGTTAACCTTAACTGGAGTCCAGTCAGGTCCAATCCACAACTCAACATCAGCGTTGACAGGACGAGCATTTGGGGAGCGCATTGCAACCTGAACAATTTCCTTGGATGCATCTTGCATGCTGAAGGTGTGACGACTCTGTCCCTCAATTCTAACACGAGGAGAGATCTTCTCAATCTCCCATCCTCCGGTCTTGCTCACAACTCCTGGACTAAGCCCGTTGAGTTGGGTGCTGGTTGCCTTGGTCTCAGCTCCAGGGAGAACGAATGCGTTAGCAGATGCCGCCAAAGCAAGGATTGCAGAAATTCCAGTGTACTTCATGTTGATGTATTATTTATCTACCTAACTACTTATGTGGATGTGAGTGAGGGTGGAGCTTTGCAGTGATGTATTCAAAACCGTCGTTATTGCTGTGCATGACATAACGTTGAATTTTCAGTTCAAAAAAACGATGGAGAGATTTTGTTGTAAAAAAGCTGCGGCCGGGAAAAAGCATACGTCACTGGATGCCTAGGTGGCTAGCCACTCTCGCCACTAGCTTTTTTCTGGTTGGTGGGTACCCGGAAACGTTTTTTCACAGAAATAACACGGATTTTATTTACCGCACGCGAACTATGCGCGAAAGATTAAGAAAGTCAGAGTGATTTATGACGTCATGTCTACATACAACCGTACGACATTGTGATGATAGGGCTTGATAGGTGATAGATGATAGGGTAAGTGTTTGTTTTTTCATTTGTAAGACGATTCAACACGAATAGGATATATATTTGTGATCAAATGCAGCGAGGATGGGCTAGATCTGCGGCTTGTCTACGAGTCCATGGACCTGATCAACAAGGCATAGTGCGGGCATGTTCTCAATTACTTGATAAATTCGGATGTGCTATTATGAAATCAGAACAATATACCGATCCTAGACTATGTCACTTTTATCAAAGGTCTCTCTTCCATCCATCAAATCATAGCTACACAGATGATAGAGTCATGTTTCAAAGTGAGTTGAAGTCAGAAATAATAGATGAGCTACGCACTTTCCAAAAGCAGTTTGGTCTTGACATGGTGAAAGTGAACTTTCGTGATAAACCGAAGAAAATGGCAATCTTTGTTTCGAAATATGATCACTGTCTGGTAAGCACTGGTAGTCAATTTGTGTCGATGCGTCGATGCTTTTTCCCAAGCTTTTCAAACTGATTATTTTTTGGTCATAGTGGGAAATACTGCTCAGACATGAAGCAAGAGAATTGGATTGTGATATTAGTGTCGTGATCTCGAATCACCCTGATCTAGGAGAAATTGCCAAAAGCTTCAAAATTCCATTCAGATTTATTCCAATCAATCCAGAAAATAAGAAAGAACAAGAAAAGATCGAACTTGATATCCTAAAAAATGAATTTCAGGTGGATGTAATTGTTCTTGCTAGGTATATGCAAGTATTATCCAACGATTTTCTCAATGCATATGATAGGGATCAAATCATCAACATTCATCATTCTTTCCTCCCTGCATTTATGGGGGCAAAACCATATAATAGAGCATATCAACGTGGAGTAAAATTGGTAGGAGCAACTTCCCATTACGTAACGGAACATTTGGATGAGGGACCAATCATCGATCAAGATGTAATAAGAGTATCTCACCGCGATGAGGCATCTGACCTTGTAAGAAAAGGAAGAATAATAGAGAGAAATGTGTTGCTTAATGCTGTTGAAGCTCATCTCGCAGATCGTATTATTACTCACAACAATAAATGTGTTGTCTTTTCTGATTAAAAATGACATTTATACGTTACTACTGAAAATAAGTGCATATAAGGAAACTTGATTTCTCACTCGAGGAATACCATAGAATAATTTCCGTACATATTTCTTGAATGTTTACATGAAAGACGGCTTACTTTCTTCATCGCCTCCAAAACAACAGCTGAATTTATTCTTGAGAGCCATCATGAATAGTTTAAATTTCATCCCACCAGCTGCATCGTCTGCAGCTTCCTTGACATCATCAACAATTTCTCCTGCCTTTTCTTCCATGTCTTCCTTCATATCTTCTGCCTTATCTTTTAAATCATCTGCGTCAGGGACTTCAGGTACTTCAGGCATATCAGTGCTTACAGATGCGGCTTCTTTCTTTGCCATTAATTCTTCCTTGTCCTTCTTGAAAGAACGCATTTTCTCCTTGAAGGAGCTGTTACCAAATCCAAATTTTGCCATGATGAAGATTGTAGGAGATGAAAGAAAAAGATGTTGATTAAATGTAAATCAAGGTTTATAGTACTACAGAAGAGGAGAAGATACGAATCCAAAACTCTCCTTCTTTTTTGCCCACACACCCAAAATTTTCTTTCTCGTCCGTTCAACGCTTTAGTCCTCTGGAAAAGCTAATTTAGCTATGTAGACTCCTTGTTGATGTCTTGACTTCAATTTTTTATCCATAATGGGATCAGGTTTGTTTTGGTGATTGGTTCTTCGGTTCTTCGATCATCTTTTTGAAAGATGATGGTAGAATTCGGATTTTGGATGATGTATAATAAATACATTTACTCTTTTACCATATATTCTATTAGTGCAAACTTTTGAAAGAAGTAATATGTTAGCGGCAACTATAAAGAGGCTTGCTGCTAAAAGTCAAGTTTATAAGCTCTCCCGGTATGCTTCATCTCAAGCACATCTTCTCGATACAAGAGATGTCAGATTGATGAAGTCAATATGTAATCCGAATCCTTTCACCACGAATGCTTTTGCAAATAGGCAATTCGATGTACTAAAGTTGTCGGCTCAGAAACGCCTTCTATCTTCCCAACAAATGCCACCGTTCATGAATCAGCAGCAGAAACCAGGAGAAGCACTTGCTCAGTATAGCACTGATCTGGTGAGTTTACTCATTATGATTTGATGAAAGGATATTGAAACGTGATGACCGCCATTGCCTTCCATATGGAATACTTACCAATTTCTTTATTATTGTAAAAAAGACGGAATTGGCTGCTCAAGGAAAGCTTGATCCAGTTATTGGAAGACATGAAGAGATTCGTCGTACATTACAAATCTTGGCAAGAAGAACGAAAAACAATCCTGTTCTCATTGGGGGTGAGTAATAGAGGAGTATAATACTCCCTCATGAAATCTTTTTGTACTCTAGGAAGAAGCAACTGACTAAACGTATTCTTTGCCATATACAGAGGCAGGCGTTGGTAAAACTGCTATTGCTGAGGGACTAGCACAGAGAATAGTTTCTGGAAATGTACCTCAATCAATGAAGGACAAAAAAGTTGTTTCTCTTGATATAACAGCTCTTATTTCTGGAGCAATGTTTAAAGGCTAGTTTGAAGAAAGATTGAAATCAGTGTTGGATGATATTGATGCTGGAGAAGGGAAATATATACTTTTCATTGATGAATTACATACTATGGTGGTAAGATGATGAAACAATGTTTTTCATAAATTATTACTGAAGAAGTGGAGCAACTGACTTGACTTTTTAATATAAAGGGTGCTGGTAAAAGTGAGGGTAGCATGGATATGGGAAATATCATTAAGCCTAAACTCGCACGAGGGGATTTGCAAATGGTAGGAGCTACAACTTTAGATGAATATCGAATGCATGTCGAGAAAGATCCTGCTCTTGCTCGTCGATTCCAAAGTGTCTTTGTAGCAGAACCAACTGTGCAAGATACCATCAGTATACTTCGAGGTTTGAAGGCAAAATATGAGGTCCACCATGGTATTCGTATCAAGGTGAGTCTTTTTTGGAATTGAACTACTTCATAAATGTATTATCACTCATACTGTGGTTATAGGATGAGGCTCTCATTGCTGCGGCAACTCTATCTGATAGATATATTTCGGATAGAAAACAACCTGACAAAAGCATTGACTTGGTAGATGAAGCGTGTAGTAGATTGAGGCTCGAACAGGAATCAAAACCAGAGGTAATTTGGAAAGTGGAGAGAGATCTTCTCACAAAGCAAATTGAACTGACTGCTCTGTCAAACGAAGATGATGAAAAGAGTATTGCTAGAAGAAGCCAAGTGGAAATTGAGGTAAAAAATCTGAAACAAAAACTAGACGATTTGACCTCTGTATGGCAAAGTGAAAAGGATGAGTTAGAAAGAGCAAAAACAGTTCAAGAAAGACTTGAAACTGCAAAAATTGAATTGGAAAAGGCAAGAAAAATGGGTGATTTTAATACCGCAGGTAAATTACAACATGGAACTATTCCGCAACTAGAGCAAGAGATGCAGTTCCTTGAAAGTAAACCAAATGAACCACATCACAAAATGCTTGCTGAGTTTGTATCCGCAGATGCAATTGCTACATGTGTTGCCAGGCATACAGGGATTCCTGTTTCTAGAATATCTGGTAGTGAAACAAAAAAGTTGCTGAAGATGGAGGATAAACTTCGCGAGACTGTTGTCGGACAAGAACATGCTCTCACAGCAGTTTCGAATTGTGTGCGTCTGGCACGGACACGACTTCAAGCGCAAGACAGAACTTTGGGTAATTTCCTTTTCTTAGGGTAAGCTTTCAAAGAAAGTTTTTAATTGATGAATTTCATCCTTTCACACTAACAACAGTACATTTATGCTAGACCGACTGGTGTAGGAAAAACTGAACTTTGTAAAGCACTGGCAAAATTTATTTTTGATGATGAGAGTGCCATGACTCGTGTGGACATGTCCGAGTATTCTGAAAAGGTGAGAGAAAGAATATGGATCTAGATTAAGGCTTTCATGATACTGTGAACTAATTGGGTATATTTTTAGCACACTGTTAGCAGACTCATCGGTGCCCCTCCTGGTAAGATGTTTTCTTTTTTATTTCATTTGTCATTACTAGGTACATATTGAAGCTTGTCTTTATTTTCAGGATATGTTGGGTACGAAGAGGGCGGTACTCTGACTGAAGCTGTGAGGAGAAGACCTTATCAATTACTACTTCTTGATGAATTTGAGAAGGGACATAAAGATGTGTGGAATTTACTCTTACAACTATTTGATGATGGTGTTCTAACTGACTCTCATGGACGAAAAGTTGACTTCCGTAATGTTATTGTCGTGATGACGTCCAACATTGGAGCAGACATTGTCGCTGATATGCCATCTGAGATGCAAGGTAACGAACCAGAAGTGAAAAGTGCAATAATGAACAGAGTAAGAGGTACTCTTAGTCCGGAGCTATTGAATAGAATTGATGAATGTCTTATCTTCAATAGGTTACAAAGAGAGCACATGAGTCAGATAACTGACATTGGACTGAAAGAGATTGCCGAAAGACTTGATTATGGTCAAGGCATGAAACTAGATATCAGCGACGTTACCAAAGAGTGTATTGCTGAGAAAGGATATGACATTCGGTATGGAGCACGACCATTGAAAAGGGTTCTTGCTAGTGATGTTCTCAATCCTCTTAGCAGGCTTGTGTTAGATGGAGGAGTTCGGGAGGGTGAAACTGTTCGTGTTAGGACCGTAGGGGAAGCGCAGCTGTTGAAAGACCGAGACGGTGCAGATTTGTTTTGGGTCACGAATGGTAATGCTGAAGATAAGAATTCAATTGCTATTCTCAGAAATCATATCGAAGAAGACTATGAAGAAGAAGTTTGGGATGACGATGAATTTCTAATGGAAGATGGACAGCATTATCACAGATAATGATTTACAGTAGGACGATAATTTAGGACAATAAATCAACTCATTGTTTGAATGTGCAAACTTTAGGAATAGCAATCTAACAGTCGTCACAATATGTTCTTTGTAATTGAAAAATGGCCTTTGTCAAAATTCAGTCTCTTTTCTAGCTGTGTTTCCTTTAATCCAACGATGATAAAAGTTCATCTTGATAGTATGTTGAAAGATAATATCAATAATTTCATTTCAAATACTCGACTCTCAGTTGTGACTATACAAAGTAGGACACGCGATTCCTTTGTACCTACTTTCGAATAAATCATTTATTTACCTCATTACAGAACAACACTCGGATTCTGGAAGAGTCAAGCTTCAATTGACGATCCTAACAAATAAGCTCAAGACTCATCATTTCTTGAATATAATTAGTTCATTTCCTCCTACAGTCAACAGGATTCTTTGAAATCTCAATGTTCGAGCTTACATCTAAAGATCTAGCGCGAAATGCATAAACTCCTCGGGAAGACAGCCAGACTCCCGATCCTCCAGATGGTGTGATCCATCCAAACAAGAGGGATCTTAGCGTACTACGGAGATATGTCTTGTCGATCGGATCGAGCCTGATCCATCCCTGAGTATATTATTATGTGAAAACTTATCTGATGCTTCTCTAGCTGATCCAATCAAATGGAGCTACACTTTCTTTATCTGTTGTCATGCCTAGTATCTCCTGTTTATCAATAAAAACATTTAGAATATATTGAACTGGAAATATGGAAGAGGCTTCTTTCAAGTCCCAAATGAAAAGCATATTTCGTAACGAATCTACTTTGCTTTGTTTAGCTATACGGATACTAGTCCAACCTACATTTTTCTGCAAATGGTAAATTGCATTGTTGTTAAGACCACATCCCTAACAGTTTGATATACCTGTTGGGTTTTCTTGTCATCTACGTGGCGGAGACATTGTGTTTTACTAAGAATACTGCTCATTACAACATCTACGACAAAGATGGAAAGTGCAATATAAAATTGAAGATGCCAAATAATTAGGAATTGTAGGAGAATTGCTTGTATAGTCTTCATAGGGTGGGTTCGAAGTATCAAGAAAACATTAAAAATTATTCAGATAACAGAGTGAGTTCAAAGTAAGGGAAAGTTCCATTTTGCTGAAGAATTCGAAGAATTTTGTAGAGTGTCCTCGAATACAGGTGACGAAGAGAAGAAAGAAGTACTTGATGTGGAGAATGTATAGACTAAGGTCTTAGACGGCCTTCTTCTATGACTATCTTTTCCGATACATTAGGAATGGCATACATTTTATTGAGAGAACATACAGAAGCACTTCAAAAGCAAGATGCCTAGCTCTTAGTATAACAGTCTACAAATCCAGATACTACCATACGCTTTGGTGTAACCTAATGAGTTTCTTTTAACAAGAGAACTATTTGAGTCTTGGCTGACCACTTAATGTTGAATATAAAATTGAGCTTAGCCATTCAAGTAATGGCAATTTTCTTTGACTGAATGCTTGCATCAATTGAAAATCCAAGAGGGCTACAAGCTATTATGATTTGATTATTCCGGCAATAACTTCTCGGTCCACGTTTGTTTTTGAACTTTTTGTTCAAGCGTCTGCAGCTCAATTCTGATAGCAAAATCTACAACTTACACCAATTGACTGACGATCGTCTCCTACAGCATTATTAACATAACACTTATTACATTGATTGCTTTGTAATGTACAAGTCGACACATTATTGGTGTTCGAGTGACCCATATTGGACGAGGTTTAGATGTGTACATTCGGCAAAATTACCCACTATTTTAACTACCATTTTGTTGAATATTCTACTACCTCCTTCATCAATCTCCATCTGTGTGTTTCAAAATATGAGCATGATACAAGCTTTGTCCCAACCCATCCATCTGTCAATACACCGACCTGATCAATTTGAGAGAAAACAGATTTCTTCTTGCTTTGAACCAAGTACGACTTTTCAACAGTGCAATTGAACAAGATGCTAGAAGTTCTAGTTTTTATGGTCTTTCGAAGTTGTTATTTTCTGACATCGTCTTGACAGACACTAGAGTTCGAAGGTATCCTCATAAATACCTCATCAACTTTCAGTGTTTTGTCATATAATCGTCGAGACTCGACTGGAAAGATGGTTCGAACGAAGGCTTATAAAAAAGATGGCTGGAAACCATCAGCAATTGCATTTCTACTAATGCTACTAAGTACAACTCAAAGATCTTCAATTCAAAATATATCCATAGAAAATGAACGACAAATTCAATCCTTGAGTACTACCAAAGCAGCATTTGCATCATTCAAAATTCAAGGATCTTCATCTAGTCTTCAGATGGCAATGTATCCAGTGATTGGTTGAAAAAGATTCCCTACTAGTGCTGGTGGAAACGACCAACATTCTTTTGTAAGTGTTGATGAAAGGAGAATACGGTGCAGAGAGGATTTGAAAGCTTGGAGGGAATGTGCTTTATGAAATTATTATCAGAGCCATTCTCGACTTCTTCTGTACAATGATTCCTGTCGGAGGTAGAGAGCCAGTTTTTAATTAATATTTCAAATTTTTGATGATTGGCAGGTGTACTGGGTACCACCTCATTTTGATTCATATTGTCTTCTTCATCTGATGATTCGGTCAATTGAAATTGAAATCTTGCAGCTGGAGTGAAAATCTTGCAGCTGGAGTGGAAGGTAAGACACTGTTATTATCGAAATTTCTCGAACTTCTACGATATTCATATTGTCTTCTTCATCTGATGATTCGGTCAATTGAAATCTTGCAGCTGGAGTGGAAGGTAAGACACTGTTATTATCGACATTTCCCGAACTTCTACGAATGTATTTGTCATTGGCGTAGCAGGGATTGACGACGTATCAATGTCATCATTATTTGTACTCGCAGATAATCTTTGAGTAGTAGAAGATGTGGGTGGAACAGATGGTTCTTGTTCATGTTCTTTATCATTGTTGAAATCTCCACCTGTATTTTCTTGTTGGTGTGTAGTCCAGCATCATTTTATCATCTGAATCAGCCATGTTTGGAACTATGCCTTGTTTAGTGAGACTCGCGAAAGCTAGAGATTATGAAGGTGAATGATACTGCAATTAAATGGTTGCAACTGCAGTTTGCAACTGCGAGTATATCGCTTGAGATACAAGATACAAAGGAAACTATAAATGCTATTTATTTTATATTATAGCTAATATTCCGTAATCACGAGACTAAATTTTTGTATTTCATTCTTTACCTCAATTCATTAATAAAAAAAGTTGTTGAAGAAAACCAACTTCTAGCGATCATGATTGATCAGGAGGTAAACGCAACCCTACACCATAGTTGTAGATTCTGAAACCACTCCATTATATAACTTACCTTCTTTCTGTAGTTTTCATTTACACCGAAGGAATTATTACCAAAGACAATACCTCGAATAAACTATGTACATACAACAACTTCTCAAACTTCATCCATCACTTTTCCTTTAGAATTATGATGCAATGAAAGTGAAAGGAATAGGAAGGAAACAATTCGTTTAGTATATTTGAAAGGTCGCTATTCGAATATCAGACGACTTTATTTCAATTATTTTCTTAAAGAAATTTGAGGGAGCAGCCATAAAGAGAATTTGCTGCTTCTACTTTAGGCTCCCTAGTTCCAACAAATTTATTCCAAAATCGTTTTTCTTTCTCGACTGTAACTGATTGCTTGCTGTAAACCTCCGTTTTACAGTAATCACACTCATGCGAGCCTCTTTTTCTTGTTGTTAAAAAGCCCTACAGATCCTGAGCTCTCGAGTACCGATGGCTGGCGGCTCAATAAAAGAAAACATGTGTTTAGATCTGCGCGCTTTCCCACAGCCGATACAGCAAAAAGACAAAGCATAGTCACTGGATCCTTTTCCTTGAGCTGTGTTTCTGATAGTGTTGCGAAAAAGTATGCGTCGCCTTTCACTGTATGACATGCCTTTGCAATGACTTCTTGATGCAAACTGCGCCCATTATGGTCTTGGATGTGGTAAGCCCAAGGAAACCATTGAAGAAACAAATCTTTGTGCTTCTTAGCCTTTACAAAGACATGATGTAGGATAGGGAAATCACGTTTGGTGAAAGAAGGTCACGGAGTAATTTGCCTACTTTCGCTTCACCAAAAGTTTCAAGTGCATAGTCAAGAACTGAGATCCCTTTACGGTCTTTGAGAAAAAGGATTCCACCAATATCAGGAAAGTACTTGAATCCAGCCTTGATATAATTGGATAGTGTTGAAAAGTCTCCTAACGAGGAAATTTTCGTAATTTCTGATCTGCCGCAGCAATACTTTGGGGTCCAAACTGCATAGAAAATCGAAAACTTGTGGGAAGTTCGAATCACAGTCGTAAAGCCTGTAACACAACCCGTCTTGAACTTCTTTAGTTTTTAGCATACCTGAGACTTCCATGTATTTCAAGACCTTGAGTCGATTAGCATCCGCGTGTTCTTTGTCCGATTCGTGAGATTGGACCAAATGCATGAGAAACGTCGAAACAAAGTAGCAATTGTCCCAATCTTTTGAGCACTCTGGTTCGAGTTCAAGAGAAAGTAACATCAAAGCACTTGAAGGGTCACACCCAGCATGCTTGGCTGCAGAAATAAGGATCTCATTAGGATCGTATTCGTATAAGTAATCAAACCCAGCGAAATGGCTCACGACTTTTTCTACAACTGCTTTTGAAGGTGGAGTTTTGTGTTTATAAAGTCTTTGTAAAGATTCGGCTACAATCCACGCCAGGCCTCTCTGTGCGTCTTCTTCGTAGAAATAGCCACCACCAAACAGTACACAAATGCTTTTCAAATTTATGTCGGAATTCTTCATCGTGCCATTGTCCTTGAGAGAGAACATCGTTAACGCAATTTAGAAGGGCTCGATAAGGCTTTAAATTTTGAGAGTCACTCGGTTCATACTTTTCGGCTTTCGATTTATCAATGACGCACTGAATTTCATAAAGGTGGGCTTGAGGGTCTAAAAGTTCAAAACTCTTCTCGACTATATTAAGGCACTTTTGAAGTTTTGCAAATTTAGAGGAGTGACTTGTCAAACTTTGTTTATCCATTGTTTGTTGGGGCAAATGGCAAGCAATTGGTACTACTGAGCTTTGCACTACGAGTGTTCAATACGTAAATGAGTAAGGTAGAGCAATGATCTTTGAAAGGAAGAAATGCTAATGCATGAGAGTAAATTCAAACGAATCGATGAATCGATTCAATACTAAACTAAACAATTGACTTACTCTGATTTCAAACTTCTTTCTCTAACTCGACGCTGCAGTAGACAGAGTTGACAGTGGCGTAGTTGTACTATATCAAAATGCAGTAAATTCAAAAAGCGTTTCTCAGAGAGAAAAGGCAAGAAAAAAAAATTAGGAGTGTTGTGGAACAATGCATTTCCCTATTTCAATTCATTCCTCCTACTACTGGATTCTTCTTTTTAGACGTAGCTACATAAGAGTTTAGACGATGTGGATAGCCACAAAGACCATTATTCTTTCGCGCTTCTTTATTTTTTTCATAAAAATGAAGACTGTCTATGAACTTCAAATGCAAAAGTAAGAAGAGATCAAACCACAAACTAGATATTTTTTGATAATATATTATAATCAGTTTCACGAAAGCTTTGATAGCAGATTATCTAGTGGGCATGGGGACTTGACACTAGATACCATCTCTCTGTCTTGAGACCCGGAACAAAGGCTTGAACTCGGGATTCAACTATCTAATTCTGTAAATATGACGTCATAAAAAGTAAAAATGAATGTAATTTATCCTGGCGCGCGCTTTATTTTTATGATGAAGAAGGAAGGTAGGAAGGAATCGAAATCTCGTACGTATAATCATACTATCTCTCTAGCACAAGACGTTGCTTCATTACAACCGAGAGGCGTGAGAACGTCGGAACACAACCACATGTAATAACATCTACCTGCTCCAAACAACATCTAAACTCTATACACTTAAAACTGTATTTGCAAGTTACTTTTATATAATCAACAGCTAAATCTAACTCCAAGTGGAATACTATCTCAACCTCTGAATTTCTCTTTATTTTGGAGAAACCGACTACGTGCAAATTGAAGCAATAAACTATCTCTATTTTTAGGTGAAACTACTCCCAATCAGCTTTTACCAAACATGAAGTACTACATAGGCGGTATTCTTGCACTCTGTGCAGCTCTATTAGTAACATATCGCCAATCTAAATATTCTTGGCGACTATTTGTTTCAAATGAAGTAGGAGAAACTCCCATCACTTGGGACCTAGTTTCCTTGGAATTTTTCACTGATGTCACGTGTGACCCCGAGAGCAAGATCTACCCTCTAGCTGAAGGTAAACTCATTTCTTCATCCCAAAACACGGATGAAATTGCAAGCAACGAAGCATATGCCTTTAATAACGATGGTTCTTCCTGGCTGCAAGCAAAAATATACGGTGGAGAAAATTATTGGATTGGAATTCAATTTAACCGTGCTTTTTCGAGAAAGAGACGTGTTGAATGTGTTCATGTTCTACAGCGTGATCAGAATTATTTGACAAGTATCTTTATTCAAGAAAAGTCAGGCAAAAAATGGAAGACAATGAATCATGTAAAAATAGGGCCGGGTTGGAGTGCTGTTTTTTCTGATAAATCCATAGAACAAGAAACTGGCGGTATTTCTATGGATGGATCCAATGAAATCGATACTGGTTCAAAAGAGGATTACAACCAGCATCCATCTCTTGCTCCTAAAACGAATTTACCAGTTCCAAAAAAGCAGACGGAATCTCCTTCATATTCTCGTCCAAGTGACTCCAAAAATATTTTTCATGACGATGTCGGAAATGATGGAGTGAAAAGTATATCAACAACAGCACCATCGACAACAATAACTCTACAACCGACAAAAGAGCGAACCACCGGCGATGACAATGATATTTTCTCAGACAACGATGATTTTGTCGACGATAAAGAATCTTTCAATGTATTCATACATGATCCAATAGATTCTGGGGAAAATACACATACACAAATTCCCACAAGTAGACCCTCTGTCAACGTAGAAACAAAAGAAGACATGATAGAATATACAAACCCTCCTACTTTCTCAAGAACCTCCAGACCAACCCAAAACCCATCTGAAGAAGAAATCAAGACTATCTTTAATAATGGAGACGAAACAATTCAACAAGAAGAAATAAACATATTTTCGCATCAACAAATTATGATGCGAAGCTCAGGACAAAGTTTAAGTAAGGAACCATCACAAGTACCATCAAGCTTACCATCATCATATCCAAGCATCATTCCTTCTTCGAGTCCAAGTATGCTACCATCTTTGAGTCCTAGCATGCTACCATCTTTGAGTCCTAGTATGGTACCAAGTGCTTTGCCTTCGCTTGCTGCAAGTCTCGTACCATCGGCTGAGCCAAGTATGCTACCATCTTCGAGTCCATCCTTGCTTCCGAGCAGCGTGCCTTCATTGGCAGAATCAGCAACACCATCAAGCTTACCGTCATCATATCCAAGCTTAGCACCATCAAGCGTTCCAAGCTCTGTGCCAAGCATGATTTTCTCGTCGGTTCCTTCAGTGTTGGATTCAGATTCTCCGTCTGTAGAAGCATCGGGTTCACCAAGTTTGGTTCCTTCATCGAGTCCTAGCATGCTACCATCTTTGAGTCCTAGTATGGTACCAAGTGCTTTGCCTTCGCTTGCTGCAAGTCTCGTACCATCGGCTGAGCCAAGTATGCTACCATCTTCGAGTCCATCCTTGCTTCCGAGCAGCGTGCCTTCATTGGCAGAATCAGCAACACCATCAAGCTTACCGTCATCATATCCAAGCTTAGCACCATCAAGCGTTCCAAGCTCTGTGCCAAGCATGATTTTCTCGTCGGTACCTTCAGTGTTGCATTCAGATTCTCCGTCTGTAGAAGCATCGGGTTCACCAAGTTTGGTTCCTTCATCGAGTCCAAGTATGCTACCATCTTTGAGTCCTAGTATGGTACCAAGTGCTTTGCCTTCGCTTGCTGCAAGTCTCGTACCATCGGCTGAGCCAAGTATGCTACCATCTTCGAGTCCATCCTTGCTTCCGAGCAGCGTGCCTTCATTGGCAGAATCAGCAACACCATCAAGCTTACCGTCATCATATCCAAGCTTAGCACCATCAAGCGTTCCAAGCTCTGTGCCAAGCATGATTTTCTCGTCGGTTCCTTCAGTGTTGCATTCAGATTCTCCGTCTGTAGAAGCATCGGGTTCACCAAGTTTGGTTCCTTCATCGAGTCCAAGTATGCTACCATCTTTGAGTCCTAGCATGCTACCATCTTTGAGTCCTAGTATGGTACCAAGTGCTTTGCCTTCGCTTTCTGCAAGTCTCGTACCATCGGCTGAGCCAAGTATGCTACCATCTTCGAGTCCATCCTTGCTTCCGAGCAGCGTGCCTTCATTGGCAGAATCAGCAACACCATCAAGCTTACCGTCATCATATCCAAGCTTAGCACCATCAAGCGTTCCAAGCTCTGTGCCAAGCATGATTTTCTCGTCGGTTCCTTCAGTGTTGGATTCAGATTCTCCGTCTGTAGAAGCATCGGGTTCACCAAGTTTGGCTCCTTCATCGAGTCCAAGTATGCTACCATCTTTGAGTCCTAGCATGCTACCATCTTTGAGTCCTAGTATGGTACCAAGTGCTTTGCCTTCGCTTGCTGCAAGTCTCGTACCATCGGCTGAGCCAAGTATGCTACCATCTTCGAGTCCATCCTTGCTTCCGAGCAGCGTGCCTTCATTGGCAGAATCAGCAACACCATCAAGCTTACCGTCATCATATCCAAGCTTAGCACCATCAAGCGTTCCAAGCTCTGTGCCAAGCATGATTTTCTCGTCGGTTCCTTCAGTGTTGGATTCAGATTCTCCGTCTGTAGAAGCATCGGGTTCACCAAGTTTGGCTCCTTCATCGAGTCCAAGTATGCTACCATCTTTGAGTCCTAGCATGCTACCATCTTTGAGTCCTAGTATGGTACCAAGTGCTTTGCCTTCGCTTGCTGCAAGTCTCGTACCATCGGCTGAGCCAAGTATGCTACCATCTTCGAGTCCATCCTTGCTTCCGAGCAGCGTGCCTTCATTGGCAGAATCAGCAACACCATCAAGCTTACCGTCATCATATCCAAGCTTAGCACCATCAAGCGTTCCAAGCTCTGTGCCAAGCATGATTTTCTCGTCGGTTCCTTCAGTGTTGGATTCAGATTCTCCGTCTGTAGAAGCATCGGGTTCACCAAGTTTGGTTCCTTCATCGAGTCCAAGTATGCTACCATCTTTGAGTCCTAGCATGGTACCAAGTGCTTTGCCTTCGCTTGCTGCAAGTCTCGTACCATCGGCTGAGCCAAGTATGCTACCATCTTCGAGTCCATCCTTGCTTCCGAGCAGCGTGCCTTCATTGGCAGAATCAGCAACACCATCAAGCTTACCGTCATCATATCCAAGCTTAGCACCATCAAGCGTTCCAAGCTCTGTGCCAAGCATGATTTTCTCGTCGGTTCCTTCAGTGTTGCATTCAGATTCTCCGTCTGTAGAAGCATCGGGTTCACCAAGTTTGGTTCCTTCATCGAGTCCAAGTATGCTACCATCTTTGAGTCCTAGCATGCTACCATCTTTGAGTCCTAGTATGGTACCAAGTGCTTTGCCTTCGCTTGCTGCAAGTCTCGTACCATCGGCTGAGCCAAGTATGCTACCATCTTCGAGTCCATCCTTGCTTCCGAGCAGCGTGCCTTCATTGGCAGAATCAGCAACACCATCAAGCTTACCGTCATCATATCCAAGCTTAGCACCATCAAGCGTTCCAAGCTCTGTGCCAAGCATGATTTTCTCGTCGGTACCTTCAGTGTTGCATTCAGATTCTCCGTCTGTAGAAGCATCGGGTTCACCAAGTTTGGTTCCTTCATCGAGTCCAAGTATGCTACCATCTTTGAGTCCTAGTATGGTACCAAGTGCTTTGCCTTCGCTTGCTGCAAGTCTCGTACCATCGGCTGAGCCAAGTATGCTACCATCTTCGAGTCCATCCTTGCTTCCGAGCAGCGTGCCTTCATTGGCAGAATCAGCAACACCATCAAGCTTACCGTCATCATATCCAAGCTTAGCACCATCAAGCGTTCCAAGCTCTGTGCCAAGCATGATTTTCTCGTCGGTTCCTTCAGTGTTGCATTCAGATTCTCCGTCTGTAGAAGCATCGGGTTCACCAAGTTTGGTTCCTTCATCGAGTCCAAGTATGCTACCATCTTTGAGTCCTAGCATGCTACCATCTTTGAGTCCTAGTATGGTACCAAGTGCTTTGCCTTCGCTTTCTGCAAGTCTCGTACCATCGGCTGAGCCAAGTATGCTACCATCTTCGAGTCCATCCTTGCTTCCGAGCAGCGTGCCTTCATTGGCAGAATCAGCAACACCATCAAGCTTACCGTCATCATATCCAAGCTTAGCACCATCAAGCGTTCCAAGCTCTGTGCCAAGCATGATTTTCTCGTCGGTTCCTTCAGTGTTGCATTCAGATTCTCCGTCTGTAGAAGCATCGGGTTCACCAAGTTTGGCTCCTTCATCGAGTCCAAGTATGCTACCATCTTTGAGTCCTAGCATGCTACCATCTTTGAGTCCTAGTATGGTACCAAGTGCTTTGCCTTCGCTTGCTGCAAGTCTCGTACCATCGTCTGAGCCAAGTATGCTACCATCTTCGAGTCCATCCTTGCTTCCGAGCAGCGTGCCTTCATTGGCAGAATCAGCAACACCATCAAGCTTACCGTCATCATATCCAAGCTTAGCACCATCAAGCGTTCCAAGCTCTGTGCCAAGCATGATTTTCTCGTCGGTTCCTTCAGTGTTGGATTCAGATTCTCCGTCTGTAGAAGCATCGGGTTCACCAAGTTTGGCTCCTTCATCGAGTCCAAGTATGCTACCATCTTTGAGTCCTAGTATGGTACCAAGTGCTTTGCCTTCGCTTGCTGCAAGTCTCGTACCATCGGCTGAGCCAAGTATGCTACCATCTTCGAGTCCATCCTTGCTTCCGAGCAGCGTGCCTTCATTGGCAGAATCAGCAACACCATCAAGCTTACCGTCATCATATCCAAGCTTAGCACCATCAAGCGTTCCAAGCTCTGTGCCAAGCATGATTTTCTCGTCGGTTCCTTCAGTGTTGGATTCAGATTCTCCGTCTGTAGAAGCATCGGGTTCACCAAGTTTGGCTCCTTCATCGAGTCCAAGTATGCTACCATCTTTGAGTCCTAGCATGCTACCATCTTTGAGTCCTAGTATGGTACCAAGTGCTTTGCCTTCGCTTGCTGCAAGTCTCGTACCATCGGCTGAGCCAAGTATGCTACCATCTTCGAGTCCATCCTTGCTTCCGAGCAGCGTGCCTTCATTGGCAGAATCAGCAACACCATCAAGCTTACAGTCATCATATCCAAGCTTAGCACCATCAAGCGTTCCAAGCTCTGTGCCAAGCATGATTTTCTCGTCGGTTCCTTCAGTGTTGCATTCAGATTCTCCGTCTGTAGAAGCATCGGGTTCACCAAGTTTGGCTCCTTCATCGAGTCCAAGTATGCTACCATCTTTGAGTCCTAGCATGCTACCATCTTTGAGTCCTAGTATGGTACCAAGTGCTTTGCCTTCGCTTGCTGCAAGTCTCGTACCATCGGCTGAGCCAAGTATGCTACCATCTTCGAGTCCATCCTTGCTTCCGAGCAGCGTGCCTTCATTGGCAGAATCAGCAACACCATCAAGCTTACCGTCATCATATCCAAGCTTAGCACCATCAAGCGTTCCAAGCTCTGTGCCAAGCATGATTTTCTCGTCGGTTCCTTCAGTGTTGGATTCAGATTCTCCGTCTGTAGAAGCATCGGGTTCACCAAGTTTGGCTCCTTCATCGAGTCCAAGATGCTACCATCTTTGAGTCCTAGCATGCTACCATCTTTGAGTCCTAGTATGGTACCAAGTGCTTTGCCTTCGCTTGCTGCAAGTCTCGTACCATCGGCTGAGCCAAGTATGCTACCATCTTCGAGTCCATCCTTGCTTCCGAGCAGCGTGCCTTCATTGGCAGAATCAGCAACACCATCAAGCTTACCGTCATCATATCCAAGCTTAGCACCATCAAGCGTTCCAAGCTCTGTGCCAAGCATGATTTTCTCGTCGGTTCCTTCAGTGTTGCATTCAGATTCTCCGTCTGTAGAAGCATCGGGTTCACCAAGTTTGGCTCCTTCATCGAGTCCAAGCATGCTACCATCTTTGAGTCCTAGTATGGTACCAAGTGCTTTGCCTTCGCTTGCTGCAAGTCTCGTACCATCGGCTGAGCCAAGTATGCTACCATCTTCGAGTCCATCCTTGCTTCCGAGCAGCGTGCCTTCATTGGCAGAATCAGCAACACCATCAAGCTTACCGTCATCATATCCAAGCTTAGCACCATCAAGCGTTCCAAGCTCTGTGCCAAGCATGATTTTCTCGTCGGTTCCTTCAGTGTTGGATTCAGATTCTCCGTCTGTAGAAGCATCGGGTTCACCAAGTTTGGCTCCTTCATCGAGTCCAAGTATGCTACCATCTTTGAGTCCTAGCATGCTACCATCTTTGAGTCCTAGTATGGTACCAAGTGCTTTGCCTTCGCTTGCTGCAAGTCTCGTACCATCGGCTGAGCCAAGTATGCTACCATCTTCGAGTCCATCCTTGCTTCCGAGCAGCGTGCCTTCATTGGCAGAATCAGCAACACCATCAAGCTTACCGTCATCATATCCAAGCTTAGCACCATCAAGCGTTCCAAGCTCTGTGCCAAGCATGATTTTCTCGTCGGTTCCTTCAGTGTTGCATTCAGATTCTCCGTCTGTAGAAGCATCGGGTTCACCAAGTTTGGCTCCTTCATCGAGTCCAAGTATGCTACCATCTTTGAGTCCTAGCATGCTACCATCTTTGAGTCCTAGTATGGTACCAAGTGCTTTGCCTTCGCTTGCTGCAAGTCTCGTACCATCGGCTGAGCCAAGTATGCTACCATCTTCGAGTCCTAGCATGCTACCATCTTTCTCTCCTAGTATCATTATCAGTCGCAGATATTCTTCTGATTGTGTTAATGATCTCGCCTGGACTCTTCAAGGTCTATCATATACGTGTGAAGAACTTGAAAACCTTGCCACTTCTCAGTCAAACCTAGACATTTTTTGTTCTTTCAGTTCTGTTACAAATGGCAAAACAATTTCTCAGGCTTGTTGTATGTGCGGTGGTTCTGCTTTGACATCAAATATGCCATCTTCGATTCCTTCGAGCAAACCAACCATTTCATCACTACCTAGTGTATTACACTCTGTAGCGCCTTCTACCTCGAGCAGTCCATCTGCAGTTCCGAGTCTCGTACCATCAACTGATCCTAGCTTGTCACCTTCGGCGATTCCATCATACATGCCGAGTGTTAGTGGCATGCCATCGACTGTTCCTAGTGTGGCTCCATCTGAATGTATCAATGAACCGAACTGGGTTTCAGATAATGGTTCTAGTTGTGCCGATTTAGAAGGTGTTGATCCTGTAATCCAGGCTATATATTGTTCTCAGGTACAGCCTAGTGATCCAAGTGGCAAATCAATTTCAGAAGCTTGTTGCATGTGTGGAGGTGGAATACACGTGTCGTTGGTGCCATCTGGAAAGCCATCGTCCATTCCTTCACCGACTCCTTCTGTTTTACCTAGTGATATTCCTTCGAGGATTTTTTCACATTCACCTTCTCTTTTGGGTTCATTGCAGCCTTCTTTAGTTAGGTCAGATGCTCCCTCGGTTGTCAATTCTCATGTCCCCTCTGGACTTCCTTCGTTGAACCCATCATTGTTACCATCTTTGATTCCTTCTTCTAAGCCATCTTTACAACCATCCATATCTCCAACAGTTTTAGCAAGTAACATTCCTTCAGTATCACCTTCAGAGCTTCTGTCACGTTGGCCTTCGACAGCACCTTCCAACGTTCCATCAAATGGACCAACAACTAGTCCTTCCTATTTACCATCTTTGGTTCCAACAGGCGTTCCTTCAAAAATCCCATCAGAATATCCTTCTTTTGTACCATCAGTATCTTATTCTGAAGTACCATCGAAACTCAGAAGTGGAGCACCTTCTGTTCACCCATCTGATACTCCATCAAAATTCAAATCTTCTGTACCATCGTTCGTAGCATCAAATAGCCCATCCAAGAAACCAAGTCAGACACCAAGTGAAATGTTCTCCCTTCCACCTAGCAATTTCCCCTCAACAGAACCATCTACTCAAAAACCAAGCCTAAAACCTTCCACCGCCCCAAGTATCATAATTAGTCGTAGATATCCTTCTGATTGTGTCAATGATCTTGCCTGGACACTTGAGGGTCTAGGGTATACTTGTGAAGAACTTGAAAACCTTGCTACTACTCAGTCAATTGTGAACACTTTTTGTTCCATGAGTTCTGTTACAAATGGCAAAACAATTTCTCAGGCTTGTTGTATGTGCGGTGGTTCAGCTTTGACATCAAATATGCCATCTTCGATTCCTTCGAGCAAACCAACCATTTCATCACTACCCAGTGTATTACACTCTGTAGCGCCTTCTACCTCTAGCAGTCCATCTGCAGTTCCGAGTCTCGTACCATCAACCGATCCTAGCTTGTCACCTTCGGCGATTCCATCATACATGCCGAGTGTTAGTGACATGCCATCGACTGTTCCTAGTGTGGCTCCATCTGAATGTATCAATGAACCGAACTGGGTTTCAGATAATGGTTCTAGTTGTGCCGATTTAGAAGGTTTTGGTCCTGTAATCCAGGGTATATATTGTTCTCAGGTACAGCCTAGTGATCCAAGTGGCAAATCAATCTCAGAAGCTTGTTGTATGTGTGGAGGTGGAATACACGTGTCGTTGGTGCCATCTGGAAAGCCATCGTCCATTCCTTCTGAATCCCTTTCACCATCAGGTTCACCGACTACTATGCAACCATCCGTTCTTCCTTCATCGGCACCGAGTGAATATGTTTGCTTTGATGAGCCTGGATGGGAAGACCCAAATTTATTTGTTTCATGCAGTGATATTGAAGCTCTCCAGTCGATGGATGGGGGTTCGATTGACTTTTGTGCTTTGGAAGGAACTCATTTGGGAAAATCTTCAAAAGAAGCATGTTGTGTCTGTGGCGGCGGAGATCATCTCGTTGTAGCGCCCTCGCAATTACCTTCTATGTATCCAACTCAATTACCTTCTTTTATCCCTAGTAGTGCACCTTCAACACTTCCATCAATTTCTCCCACAAAAACAGTGGAGCCCAGTGCCCTCCCATCTTTAATCCCATCAGTTTCATCTTATCCATCGACCAATCCTTCGGAGAGTCCAACTGATTGTATAAATGAGCCAGAGTGGGTTGGCGAAGGGATGAATTTCTCTTGTGCTGATATTGAAAGCTATTTTTCAGTATTCAGTTTCTGTCACCTGAATGGCATTGGAGGAGGAAAGTCAGCACAAGAGGCTTGTTGTATTTGTGGAGGCGGTCAACATATAAGTGTTTCACCTTCTAGTGTGCCTTCAGAACAGATGTCGCTGGTACCAACTCTATTACAATCAGAACATCCATCGACATCACAGACTCCGTCTTCTTTGCCAACTGACTTCACAACAACATCTTCAAAGCCTTCACAATCACCAAGTTCATCACCATCAAATTGTATCAACGAACCAGGTTGGATACACGGTGGTACAAATCTAAGCTGTAAGGATATCGAAGATGGTCTTAATTCTGGATCAACATTCACTTTTTGTGCTTTGGGAAATGAAGGTCATACATCTTTTGGAAAAGCTGCAGACGAAGCATGTTGTGCATGTGGAGGGGGAGAGCATGTAGAAGTGAGACCTTCTCAATTACCATCGTTGAAACCAAGTCAAATGCCATCATTACTACCTTCCATTCGGCCTTCGGTTTCATTGGAGCCAACTGAGATTCCATCACAAACACCGTCACTAAATAAGTCAAGTCTCCCAAGTATAAAAACAGCACAACCATCGCTAACACCATCGACATCAGAACATCCAACTCATGTACCTACAATTGAGTGTTTTGATGAACCTGGCTGGGAACATGGAGGAAGCGACCCCGGAATGACATGTCAGGACATTGAAGCCATGATTAATGCAGGAATCAACTCATTTGATTGGTGTGGACTTGGAAACGAAGGATTTACTTCTTTAGGAAAAGCAGCAGATGAAGCATGCTGTATCTGTGGAGGAGGTGATCACATCCCAGTGAGACCGTCGCAAATGCCGTCCTCAAAAGATCTTCCTACAGTCAAACCATCAGTATATCCAAGTTTGGAACCGTCGTCTCATCCGTCATCTGTTACTAACCTCCCATCTTCTATCCCATCAGAAGAACCAAGTTTGGTTGGATCAGATAGTCCATCATTGACACCATCATTTGAGCCTTCAATGCTTTCATCGCTAGCTCCAAGTGTCTTGCCTTCGCAATTACCAAGTACAGAACCAAGTGTATTACCTTCGCGATATCCGAGTATGGAACCATCAAGCCAACCTTCGGTTGTGCCAAGCATACAACCGTCTGCAATTCCTAGCTCGAGTCCTTCACTTTCATTTTCGGTAACACCAAGTGTATTGCATTCAGATGTGCCATCATTGACACCGTCAGCTTATCCAAGTGCCTTGCCATCAACTCAGCCTAGTGTAATTCCTTCGGCTCAACCAAGTTTACTTCCGTCGAGCACTCCAAGTGTAGTTCCTTCATACGAACCAAGTGATTTACCGTCAATGGAGCCTTCTGCTTTGCCGAGTTTCGTGCCTTCACTCATTCCCAGCTCAAGACCTTCACTTGCATTTTCGGTAACACCAAGTATCTTGCATTCAGATGTACCTTCATCGGTGCCATCGGATCAACCAAGTCTTTTGCCGTCATCAATGCCTTCAAGAGTTCCTTCTTCGGAGCCCTCATTGCTTCCGTCATCTGAACCTTCAAGAGTTCCTTCTTCGGAGCCCTCATTGTTTCCGTCATCTGAACCTTCAAGAGTTCCTTCTTCGGAGCCCTCATTGTTTCCGTCATCGATGCCTTCATTGGAGCCGTCTACTTCACCCAGTTCTGAGCCTTCACTCATTCCCAGCTCAAGACCTTCACTTGCATTTTCGGTAACACCAAGTATCTTGCATTCAGATGTACCTTCATCGGTGCCATCGGATCAACCAAGTCTTTTGCCGTCATCTGAACCTTCAAGAGTTCCTTCTTCGGAGCCCTCATTGCTTCCGTCATCTGAACCTTCAAGAGTTCCTTCTTCGGAGCCCTCATTGTTTCCGTCATCGATGCCTTCATTGGAGCCGTCTACTTCACCCAGTTCTGAGCCTTCACTCATTCCCAGCTCAAGACCTTCACTTGCATTTTCGGTAACACCAAGTATCTTGCATTCAGATGTACCTTCATCGGTGCCATCGGATCAACCAAGTCTTTTGCCGTCATCAATGCCTTCAAGAGTTCCTTCTTCGGAGCCCTCATTGCTTCCGTCATCTGAACCTTCAAGAGTTCCTTCTTCGGAGCCCTCATTGCTTCCGTCATCGATGCCTTCATTGGAGCCGTCTACTTCACCCAGTTCTGAGCCTTCACTCATTCCCAGCTCAAGACCTTCACTTGCATTTTCGGTAACACCAAGTATCTTGCATTCAGATGTACCTTCATCGGTGCCATCGGATCAACCAAGTCTTTTGCCGTCATCAATGCCTTCAAGAGTTCCTTCTTCGGAGCCCTCATTGCTTCCGTCATCTGAACCTTCAAGAGTTCCTTCTTCGGAGCCCTCATTGCTTCCGTCATCTGAACCTTCAAGAGTTCCTTCTTCGGAGCCCTCATTGTTTCCGTCATCGATGCCTTCATTGGAGCCGTCTACTTCACCCAGTTCTGAGCCTTCACTCATTCCCAGCTCAAGACCTTCACTTGCATTTTCGGTAACACCAAGTATCTTGCATTCAGATGTACCTTCATCGGTGCCATCGGATCAACCAAGTCTTTTGCCGTCATCAATGCCTTCAAGAGTTCCTTCTTCGGAGCCCTCATTGCTTCCGTCATCTGAACCTTCAAGAGTTCCTTCTTCGGAGCCCTCATTGCTTCCGTCATCGATGCCTTCATTGGAGCCGTCTACTTCACCCAGTTCTGAGCCTTCACTCATTCCCAGCTCAAGACCTTCACTTGCATTTTCGGTAACACCAAGTATCTTGCATTCAGATGTACCTTCATCGGTGCCATCGGATCAACCAAGTCTTTTGCCGTCATCAATGCCTTCAAGAGTTCCTTCTTCGGAGCCCTCATTGCTTCCGTCATCTGAACCTTCAAGAGTTCCTTCTTCGGAGCCCTCATTGCTTCCGTCATCTGAACCTTCAAGAGTTCCTTCTTCGGAGCCCTCATTGTTTCCGTCATCGATGCCTTCATTGGAGCCGTCTACTTCACCCAGTTCTGAGCCTTCACTCATTCCCAGCTCAAGACCTTCACTTGCATTTTCGGTAACACCAAGTATCTTGCATTCAGATGTACCTTCATCGGTGCCATCGGATCAACCAAGTCTTTTGCCGTCATCAATGCCTTCAAGAGTTCCTTCTTCGGAGCCCTCATTGCTTCCGTCATCTGAACCTTCAAGAGTTCCTTCTTCGGAGCCCTCATTGCTTCCGTCATCTGAACCTTCAAGAGTTCCTTCTTCGGAGCCCTCATTGTTTCCGTCATCGATGCCTTCATTGGAGCCGTCTACTTCACCCAGTTCTGAGCCTTCACTCATTCCCAGCTCAAGACCTTCACTTGCATTTTCGGTAACACCAAGTATCTTGCATTCAGATGTACCTTCATCGGCACCATCTGATTCACCAAGTCTTTTGCCGTCAGTAGAACCTTCTTTGCTTCCTTCTTCGGAACCTTCAGATCTTCCATCATATATCCCTTCTGATCAGCCAAGTTTGCTTCCGTCATCAATACCGAGCGATCTTCCGTCGGATATTCCATCAGATATCCCATCGGATCAGCCAAGTTCGCTTCCGTCATCAATACCGAGCGATCTTCCTTCTGATATTCCATCAGATATCCCATCGGATCAGCCAAGTTTGCTTCCATCATCTGAACCTTCAAGAGTTCCTTCTTCGGAGCCCTCATTGCTTCCATCATCTGAACCTTCAAGAGTTCCTTCTTCGGAGCCCTCATTGCTTCCGTCATCTGATCCTTCAAGAGTTCCTTCTTCGGAGCCCTCGTTGCTTCCATCATCTGAACCTTCAAGAGTTCCTTCTTCGGAGCCTTCATTGCTTCCGTCATCTGAACCTTCAAGAGTTCCTTCTTCGGAGCCCTCATTGCTTCCGTCATCTGAACCTTCAAGAGTTCCTTCTTTGGAGCCCTCGTTGCTTCCGTCATCTGAACCTTCAAGAGTTCCTTCTTCGGAGCCCTCGTTGCTTCCGTCATCTGAACCTTCAAGAGTTCCTTCTTCGGAGCCCTCGTTGCTTCCGTCATCTGAACCTTCAAGAGTTCCTTCTTCGGAGCCCTCATTGCTTCCGTCATCGATGCCTTCATTGGAGCCGTCTACTTCACCCAGTTCTGAGCCTTCACTCATTCCCAGCTCAAGACCTTCACTTGCATTTTCGGTAACACCAAGTATCTTGCATTCAGATGTACCTTCATCGGCACCATCTGATTCACCAAGTCTTTTGCCGTCAGTAGAACCTTCTTTGCTTCCTTCTTCGGAACCTTCAGATCTTCCATCATATATCCCTTCTGATCAGCCAAGTTTGCTTCCGTCATCAATACCGAGCGATCTTCCGTCGGATATTCCATCAGATATCCCATCGGATCAGCCAAGTTCGCTTCCGTCATCAATACCGAGCGATCTTCCTTCTGATATTCCATCAGATATCCCATCGGATCAGCCAAGTTTGCTTCCATCATCTGAACCTTCAAGAGTTCCTTCTTCGGAGCCCTCATTGCTTCCATCATCTGAACCTTCAAGAGTTCCTTCTTCGGAGCCCTCATTGCTTCCGTCATCTGATCCTTCAAGAGTTCCTTCTTCGGAGCCCTCGTTGCTTCCATCATCTGAACCTTCAAGAGTTCCTTCTTCGGAGCCTTCATTGCTTCCGTCATCTGAACCTTCAAGAGTTCCTTCTTCGGAGCCCTCATTGCTTCCGTCATCTGAACCTTCAAGAGTTCCTTCTTTGGAGCCCTCGTTGCTTCCGTCATCTGAACCTTCAAGAGTTCCTTCTTCGGAGCCCTCGTTGCTTCCGTCATCTGAACCTTCAAGAGTTCCTTCTTCGGAGCCTTCATTGCTTCCATCATCTGAACCTTCAAGAGTTCCTTCTTCAGAGCCCTCGTTGCTTCCGTCATCTGAACCTTCAAGAGTTCCTTCTTCGGAGCCCTCGTTGCTTCCGTCATCTGAACCTTCAAGAGTTCCTTCTTCGGAGCCTTCATTGCTTCCGTCATCTGAACCTTCAAGAGTTCCTTCTTCGGAGCCTTCATTGCTTCCGTCATCTGAACCTTCAAGAGTTCCTTCTTCGGAGCCTTCATTATTGCCAAGTGCTGCTCCAACATTACTGGCATCTTTGACTCCATCAGTGCTTCATTCTGATACTCCTTCAGGAGAGCCATCTTCAAAACCAAGTGGAATTCCATCGGCATCACCTTCTTCTTTACCATCACTTGTACCATCGCAGGGACCAACATCAATGCCAAGTCTTTTACCCTCTTCGCCGCCATCGATTGTAATCTCTGGAGTTCCCTCTGGAAGTCCAAGTAGTCTTCCATCAAGTATACCTTCTAGTTTACCGTCGGAAGCTCCTTCTCTGATTCCGAGTGGCCTTCCATCAAGTATACCTTCTGATTCACCATCGGATATACCTTCTGTAGTCCCCTCACATTTGCCTTCTTTCCAACCCTCTTTGATCGAAAGTAAGGAGCCATCTTCTGGACCTTCCACATTGCCTTCTTTGTATCCATCATCAGTTCCATCTTTGACAATATCTTTGCGTCCTTCGGTGCTGTCATCTGACATGCCTTCATCAGACCCAACACAATTACCTTCGTTGAGTCCAACTTCAAGACCGAGCGCTTCACCATCTTGGCAGCCTACCAAGGAGCCTTCATCTAATCCAACATTGTCAGTCAATCCTTCATCCAATCCTTCACCAAGCCCAACTCAGATACCAACAATTCTTGGTCATACGAATAAGCCCAGTATTTCAAAATCTCCTTCGATGGTGCCTTCTAAATCCCCATCAATGGCTCCAACCAGGGTGCCTTCTGTAGCACCGTCAAAGAGTGTATCACCTTCCCTGCACCCTTCTTCATTACCAAGTGCTACTCCATCTTTGCTACCATCACTGTTACCTTCGTCAAGTCCTTCTCGTCTACCTACACAAAAACCCAGTGCCCACCCAACATTGCAATTTACAATGTCCCCATCAGCCACTCCTTCTAACCGACCAACACGAACTCCGACAACTTCGCCATCAATGAGACCAACAACAGTTCCATCATCATTACCATCAAGTTTGCCTAGCATAACAGTTATGCCGTCATCTGTACCCACTTCTTCTCCGACGCTTAGACCAAGTCAAACCCCAACCATTTCAGTCGAACCATCTGAAGCACCAACATCACCTCCTACATTTTCTGAATTTGTGTCAAATCATCCATCTATATCGATGATGCCATCGTTGACTCCAACAGAGTCGCCATCTAGCGGGCCAACCCAGTTCCCAACGATGTTGTACTCACAGTATGAAGGAGAATTTTGTAGGAAGGATATTGAATGTTTCCAGCCGGACGGAATTTCATCTTGTGTCAATAATGCATGTCAATCAGGGGTACGTTTCTATTCATTAATTTCAATTGTATTATTGTGTTCCTATTCATCTCATTTTCGTAATCAATAGGCATTAGCAATAACTGTTACAGTTCCAAACGAACTTACAACCAATCCTCTTCATTCGCCTGGAAAGTGGCCGCAGAGTAATGATGAAGTTTTCACTGGTGGGTTATTCGTATACCCTAACCATGCTGTGAATCTTTACGGGTCAATGCGCGTCTACTTCGAGTTCACAAGGACTGTACCTGTGAGTACATCTAGCCGGGTCAAGTTTGTTATGACCGTACATCAAAATTCGAAAAATATTGGGTTGTGTCTCTATGGTGATTTTGACATGGATTTTTCACTTGTTTCTATTTACTGCGTCGGTCTATTTGGAAAACGTCTGTCGGTCACTTCTCAAAATATAATTCAAAGAAGTGACGATGAATCATTACACGGAGTAAGGCAAAATATAGCCTTAGGGCAAAACACAAGTCAATCTTCTTTAGAACAACCAGGTTATTCTCTTCTTGCAGTCGATGGGAACACAAACCAGATGTACAACGAACAGGATTGGGAACAGAATAGTGTGACTTGTACCCTGGAAGAGTACAACCCATGGTGGGAAGTGAGCTTTGGCGAAAACAGATTGCTTAGAGAGGTGACAATCTTCAAAAGAGATGGTGATTATCTCGACGATCTATCTGATTTTACAATCAATGTGTTCGATTCAAATGGAAGTATAGTTCTTACTCATGTGTATTCTGATGCAGCTCCTTTGACTGTGATGATTAATCTTGATGACGTCATTGGGTCAAGACTTCGCATCACGTTGAATGGAAACCAGCTTCGTGTACTTTCCCTTGCCGAGGTCCAAGTTTTTGGAGATAGCATATTATTTGATATTCCTATGGGATTTCTCTTGAGTTTCCCAACTGGAGATTTCAATAGAATCGCCTTTGTTCAAGACCAGGAGGGTGTGACAAGTAAAACGTATACTATCCAAGATATTGAAATTTACGAGTCAAACGAAGAATATTTACCAGTAAGTTTTTCTTGTGATTAACTCTGTACTTATTTTTGCCCGCATCCTCACCAGAAACGCTTCTCTTCAATAACAGGACAACATATGGATCCAAATATTCGACTTTGAAGCGCTCAATATTCAAGGCAATCCAATTTCGTCAAGAAGTGATAATGGTCTATATGTAACAATGAGGACTAATTCAAATGAAATTCTGCTCCTAGCAGACGGACGATCAGAAAGATACTCAGAACCTCGAGGAATAAAACTGAAATCTTTGGCTGTATCTGACAATGGAATCATTGTTGCAGGTTTTGATATGATTGGTGGCCTAGGTCTCATACAAATATTTGACAGCATTGACATGAGTAGTCCTCTAGACGAAAAGGTTTGGATTGGTGGTTACGGGACCTCAGTGAGTATTGACCGATATGCAACCATGGTTGCTGTCGGAAACCCTTCTGAAAGGTCTGTTTACACATACTCTATCAAGGATAAGATATTTTCGTCTGAAAAGAAAATAAAGATGATAAATTCATCCTCTTCGACATTTGGCTGGAAGGTAGCTTTATCCGAAGGCGGGAACACTGTAGCGATTGCGTCCCCTTATGATAGTATTGGAACGATCGAGGCTGGTGGTATTCACGTATATTCACTCCTTGACAATGAATGGAAGTCAGTAGCAGTCATCCTTTATGGGAGAGATATGATGAGGAACTTGGGAATAGGAGGTTTGGCTGTAGACGACACCAATGCGCGTGTAGATGCCATTGATGAAAACGGTTTATATTCTTTTGAGGTAAGACTGTTTAGCAACAATTCATGCATTTTTTTATTTTTCCCAACTAATTTTTTTGTAACCAAAAGTATTTCTATGAGTGTCTCGATGTCCATGCATTCATGGTAGGCACAGATGGAAATAAATTTCTTCCACGTTGCCAATGTATGTCAGGTTTCAAATCATCAGCTCCAGGAGGTGCTATGATTCTAGAAGATGGAGATGTTTGTATCCCATGTCTAGATGGTGCTTGTGAAAAACGTCCAACGGCTTCTCCAACAGCACATCCAACAGTTTCAGCAGCACCTAGTTCAAAACCAACAATATCGGTATCTCCAACTCTAAGACCAACAATATCTGCATCCCCGAGTATTTCTCCAACCACTTCCAAGCCTAGTCTCAAGCCAACGTTATCAAGTGCACCATCATTGCTACCTTCGGATAGACCATCAAGTTATGGATCCCTCTATGATGGAGAAAACTGTAAATCAGACTGGCAATGTGCTACTTTTGTTTGTTCAGACATTACAAATAAGTGTGGAGGAAAGGTATGTGCATAATGCGTCTGATTTGTTCTTTTGTTTATGTATAGTCATCTGACTTTTTTTACGCCTTAGAACTTTGTTGTTAGAGCTCCAGTTGACGGAGCAGATGAATTGATCTATGCAACTCTGGTTCTACCTTTTACTGACAGTTCTTATAACAGAGTAGGAGGTATTGTTGTTTGGAGTGAAAATTACGTCGAAATGTATGGGGACACTTTCAGACTTTTTGAACTAGCAAAAGCTTTTTCATTCAATAAAAATACAAAACTCCAAATAAGCGTTAGTGAAACAGACAAAGCATCTTTTGTCGGACTTTGTCTCTACGAAAGTTTGAATGATGCCCAAGAAAATTATCAATGTTTAAGTAATGATAATTTGGTATCTGGTGAGATGAACATTGGTGAGTTACTTGAGAATAGACAGACAACTATCAAGTATATTGCATTCCAGCAGAACGGAGTGACAGATTTAGAACAAGGTAGTTCTTTTAGAAATCTTAGATTTATTGAAGGAACAAATGTGGACATTTTGGATGAGAATGGAAACTGTATTGATGCGAATGCAAACACTGTCATAAATGACTTTGGGGAAACGCAATGTATATGCAAACTAGGATTTGTCGCGTCCAACGGAGGAAGAATTCAAAATGAGTACGACTCTTGTGTTAGATGTATATTTTCAGCATACTGTTTCTTTGAGGGAGATCCGTGTACCGACAACGATGAATGTGATATGGGTGTCTGCGAGGACAATGTATGCAAAGCAAATGTAAGTGAAAAGCGATATTTCTTTCTATTATTACGAATATACACTCGACAACTAACTTGTATCATCAACTTAAACAAGGACATTACTGTTCACAGTGTGGATCCATTCGGTTCCATTACTAATATTACTGCAAGTATGAACAACACATTTTTGGCTCTAGATAGTCTGAATGGTGGAATCCGTGTTGAAAATGAGTTCACCATTAGAATTTATGAGAAATTTGACAGAATTTACTCTTTTGAAGCATCGGTAGAAATTGATAAATATTCTTACTTCAGCTTCGACATCGTGAAAATTGTTGCACCTTCAAACCTTGAATTCTGTATTTATAAAGATGATTCTGAAATTTATAGTAATAGCACACTCATTGAAGATGAAATGCGATGTGAAAATGTTCTTTCTACAGAGAATGGTGCAGTGACGATTTCCCTTGGAAAATTATTTGCCTATAGAAAAAGTGAAGTGAAACATTTCAGAATAAGTCAAAACCAAGATTTAATTGCGGGACGTGTGACGTCACAAAAAAGCGAAGTCATTCTATCAAACCTCAAATTTTTTAGAGAAGATCCTGATGCTTTCTACAATCTGAACGACATGGATTGTGCATCATACGACTCCAACTCCACACTTGTACCTAACGAGTCATTCAAAAAATGTGTCTGCAATGAAGGATACGTCTCGTCAAATAAAGGGAAAGTCGTAGGGAAGTATGATACATGCGTACCAAATCTTCCAATCGGAGAGGATGGTCTTTTTGACCAAAGTGAATGTGACCACTTCAGACAATGCGCATCTGGATTCTGCAATGGAGTATGTACCGAAGCTGGACAGCTGAATGTAACGTATGCTGTGAATAGCACGGTGGGAGTGGTGGAAGCAAGAACTATGTCGGGAAAAAGTGGTGGAAATAGTGGCCTTGTCCTTGGTGCGGATAACAAGTTGAATTTGTACGGTGAAGTTCAAAGTATGCATGAACTGTCACAAGCCATCAGAGTGAACAAATTCACTGAATTACTACTTGATATTGAACAAGGAAGAGATGTAGTGTCGAGTAAGGTTTGCTTGCTACCCGAAAAAGATCTAGACATATTTGGAAAATGTAGTGTCTTTTGTAAGACATTGGAAGTTACAAAAGGGACATCAATAGCCACAGTAAATGTTGCAAAGCTTTTCACGGATCACACAGTGGAAGTCAAATATTTTGCATTCCTACAGAGAAGTAGAACAAGCGAAGGGTTATTGACCAGGGCAAAATATACTTCTACAATATCTCGTATTGAATTACGTGATCAGGAGACAGAGCAAGTTTTAAATAGTCTCAACGAATGCAAAGATCCAAATGCTAGAAGAGTTCGTAACATTGATCGAAACGAAGACGATTCAGATTACTGTATGTGCTACGATGGTTTCATCTCTTCAAACGAGAAGATGCGAGGGATTTATGATACTTGTACTCCTTGTCTTAATACTGGAAATGATTGTTATTTTAGAGAAGATGGTGACAAATGTGCCAGGGTAAGTATCTTGTCTTCAACCCTTTGTCTCATAGCCTTGTACTGAAACTCACATACATTTGTCCATGTTTTGCAGAAACTGAATATTGCATTAGCTGGTGTCGCGGTCAGATCATCTTTAAATACTCTCACAGCGTCATTGGTAGATACAGAAGCCAGCGGCTACAAAAAACTCGGATCGCATGGCGGGACAACTGTGAACTCTGACGGTTCCCGTGTCGACCTGCATGGGAACGTATGGAGCACATACAAACTTTCGAAGACCTATTATTTTGATCAGTATTCGCAATTTCGATTTAAAATGAGCAATACAGACCATCTTGTGATTGTGTGTCTTACGGAAGGTTTGAATTCCATGATGTCTACATTATCAAATGGTAAACGTTGCTTCAAATTATCAAATCCACGCACTGACCCGACATATAATTCGAATGAATTACCTAGTGCTTACAGATTTCATCTTGCACTAGGAAGAAAAGCGACAGCATCTTCTTATAGAATGGCAGGTGAACCACACGAAGCAGTTGATAGTGATTTCTTCACAAAATTTACAAGTCAAATGGAAAATAATCCATGGTGGCAAGTGAATCTTGGTAGAACATACCTATTTCATGAAGTCAGAATTTGGAAGGATTCACGAGATCTTTTGTCATTGTCTGAATTCAACCTCTCTGTTCTTAATGATGAAGGGAAGATCGTTTTTCACAACCGTTATCAAAGTTCCTTTCAAACAGATGTGGTTGAAATCAACATTCCGTTTGTATACGGAGCTGCCTTGAAAATCCAATTGATTGGCGAAGACAAAATTCTTTCCATCGCAGATGTCGAAATTTATGACGGACGAACAAAACACTTTCCACAATGGCAAATCGACATACCGGCCGCAACCTTCTTTGATGGATCATATATGAACTATATAACCTTCATACAAAAGCATGATGATTACGGAGTTTCAGAATTATCAGATTTTGAGTTCGTCTTTGGAACTATTCGTGGTTGAATTCGTAATTTTTTGACAAACCAGTATTTACATACTTTCTACGCTCAATACTACAGCGGGCGTGTATCAAATACAACAATATGAAAAAAATTTAAATTATAAAAATATTGACATAATTAAGTTTGCTCTTACAATTACCCATAGATTGTCCAATAATTACTTGTTTTACACCGAATTCTCGTACAATGACACCCTCCTCTAACTTCCAGTTATATTTAGCCATCGAACTAGCCAAGAAGAGAGTGCGTTACTTTTTTTACCTCAATTTGAACATTTGAACTGCTATTTGAATTTCATCTAGATTCAGTTGATGATAGTTAAAGTAGCAGCACTTCTCATAAATATACTCTGCACAAAGATAGTACAAGTAAGTCAATGTAATTATCAAGTTTACATACAAGCGACAAGCCGAAGTTTTGATCTTCTTTGATGAAATTTTTCCTTCTTCCCAGTCCACTACTAACCCGCATTTCCATTTATCGTGTCACCTACGTATATTCATAGCTTTAACACGATGAGATGTCACCACAGGGCCATAGCTGTATTCTTAGTTATTTCGTCTCTTGTTTCTTCAGAACTGATACCTTCTCGAGAGCTGGGTGAAGAAGAAACAGATATTCTGGAAGAGTTGAGACTAGGGAAACAGGAATATGTCTTGAAAAATCTCTTTCAGCCCATGACAAATGAACTTGAAAAAAGTGAAACTGTGCTAAATTCCTTACTTGAGATTCAACAAGAAATGATTCCACAACTGGAAGAAAATACTGCATTGCTTGAAACGCAATATGGAGAAATAAGGTCTACGTACGACCAATTACAACAAAATGTTGAAAAGTACAACCAGCAAAAAATCTTCGATTTCTACAATAGGATCAAACTTGTCATCAAAGAGGAGTTGGAACGTCGCGAAGCTGCAAATATAGCTGATGATGAAGAAGATATGGATGGCAGTGTCTCCTCTGGAAAAATTCTAAAGATTGATATGGAAGCAAAAATGAACGTGGATTCTATGTTGAATAACTCAAAGGCGTCATTGGAGCATCATATTTCAACCGAGTTAATGGAAGGATGGAAGCAAATACTAGAGGAGTATAATGTCAAATGCGCGGAAGAGATCGAAGGCAGAGAATTCTTTCTTGGTAGAAAAGCGGCTAGGTTGGAAAAGGGAGAGAATGTGAAGCAAAATGGATCTTGCTTAGATCTAGTCGATGTAGGAGATATTCTATTGGGAAAATTGTCCATGTTGGCCAATGAAGAAAAGCAAAAGGATGCACTCGTAGGTGCCACTGTAGTGTATGGGGGAGATTTGACATCTGATACATTCCATCCAGAACTTTCACCTGAACCAATTGATGACGATGAAAGCTTAGAATTGAAGTTGGGAGACGTGTCTTTGCGAAAGTACTTTCCACAAGACTGGGAGAGACTTCTACCAGATGGGTGGGAAAACTATGATATTTCCGTGATCCCAAAATTAATGAACGCAGCGTACCCTCAGAATATATTACCACCATCTTTTTGGCATTCCCTTCCAAAATCTTTGAACTCAATTTTTCAAAGTCCTTTTAGCAAAGGAGTGCCATCACCTCCAGAGACAGTCCTCGATGTTAATACAATGTTAGGATCCTGCTGGAAAATGGCTGGAGGCAGTGGTATTATCACCTTGAAATTAGCAAAACCAACTATTCTTGAAACAATAACAATTCAACACTACCCATGGATTCCTTCAGCTCACAAATCTGACGAATACATGAATCATTTGAAAAGTGCACCTAAAAGAGTGAGAGTAAAGGGTTATGCGGCTTGCCCAGTAGACTCCGAGGACATAAAGAATGACTGTGAAACTCATACTGGGTTTGATACAAACAATTCTATGACCTATGAATCAGTTGAATTCAAGATTGATACATCAGCATTATTCGACGAGGAGGATGACGTAAATTATACGAAAAAAGAATTCAGCAGTAAACAGACTTTCAAATTAAATCCTGCTGCGTTAGTTATGGAAGAATTTGACGATGACTCCTCTGAGTCCGAAGGAGGATGTAGTGCTACTAAGCCTACTTGCGATGCATCAACTGAGATGGTAGCGATTTCTATTATGATTGAAGAAAACTGGGGTAATCCTGACTACACCTGTCTTTATCGATTGATGGTAAATGAAGAGGAATAGCTGCTTATTTAAGATTTTCTTTTTCAATTGCATCGAGTATTCAGCAACCTTTATTTGACGCAAATTTACATGTTGATGATAGCTTTTTTCAAGCATTCTCTTCATTGACCTAAAACTACACTGCATTTCATGTATTCGTAGACTGTTGTTGCGTTTTCATAAATCTATCTTTACATTCCTTGTCACTGCGGTGAGGCATCATTGACGCGATATTTATCCATCTTTCATCACTACCACGAGGAAACTTTAAAAGTAAATGGTCAAATAAAATGCATTCGTCGTAATCCCACTCTTGACTTTCAGTCTCTTCAACGCTTCCTTGATTCTTCTTATTAGACTTCTGAGAGACGTTTTCTTCATGACTCTTATTATTTGATTGCTGCGCTAGAGTGTGAAAGTAATAGTATGCGTACGTTTTCGCTTCATCGACGGTCCAATCCAGATCATCTGCTATAAGTTTCCATTCCTCACCATAAGCAGATGAATTTTTTTCTAGAGATTGCAGGAATTCAATGTGCTTCTTTTGTGTCACTCGCATGGATGGCAGCACTATATCGTTTTCTTTAGGATCCATATTATTTTTCAAACAGTATCTTCACCTAGTAGAAAGACTTTTTCAAGAGGCAAGAATTTCTTCCAAAGTTGTATATTATTTGCGACTATTCTTTTATCTGATTTCATAAAGCAAACACTATTTTGTAGAAACAAGTTTATTTATGTAACAGCAACGGAAACAAAACACACTCCCCTTCAATCAAACTAAAGCAAAACGAAACACTTACTCCAAGTAGTATTCACTCAAGTTTGAAACCAAACATCTTTTGAATCCAATAGTAAGCAAAATGGGAAATTGTCTCTAATGAAAAGAAAAAATTGATTGAAGAAGATAGAGATTAGAGATGTATTACTACTCATAGATGGTGATAGAGGTTTTGATTCCCATGTTTTTGGCGCGAAAAATGCGTATCCTTTGTTTCTCAGTCTCTTCAACTCACGTAATCCATGCAAAAACGCTTCTATCTAAATAGACTATCAAGCTTTAGCAACCCTTTTGCTTTCCTGTTTACCTCTGTGCTGTATTTAATATCAATCTTAATCATGAAGCTTGCTCTCCTTGCATCCCTTGTTGCTTCTGCATCTGCTTTCGCACCTGCTTCCTCTGGAGGTATGTCATCTTATTTGTGGATCGACCGAACTAAGGTCTTTCCCTTCAACATTGATAGTTTTTCAACATCAATGTTCATATGCATCACAATGTAAAAGGAATCGGGTAGTTGTTGCGCTGAAAAGTTTTAGTTCTGATGTATATATCTGAATATTTTCATGTGAAAAATTTAGATTTTGGAAATGAGATATCTTGTGATGAGTACTACAATTTCATTTTTGATACTAATCGAAGTATCAATACTAATGCAGCAAATACAATGCAAAACTTTTCCTTCGTCATAATTGGCTCTATCAAAAATGAATTCATTTTCAAGATATATGAATATTGATTCGAAGCAATTTATCTTGTTGAAATCTTCTTTTCAAAACGTTTACTCACTTCATTTTCTTCAATTTATAGCTCGTGCATCTACCTCTCTTGCTGCTGCAGAGAGATCCCAGGCACTTCCATTTCTTCCAAAGCCAGCTAACCTTGAGGGATATGTTGGAGATGTAGGATTTGACCCACTTCGTATCTCCGATTACATCCCTATGGACTACCTCCGTGAAGCAGAGCTTAAGCACGGACGTATCTGTATGCTTGCTACCGTAGGATGGATGGCTGTTGACATGGGAATGCGTGTATACCCTGTTCCTGCTGGACTTGAAGGACTTACTGCTGCAACTGCTCACGACGCTTCCGTAGCACAAGGAGGACTTGGACAAGTTTTCGGATGGATCGCTGTTGCAGAGATGGCATCCTGGATTGGAATTTCTCAGATGCTTCAAGGATCTGGACGTGAGGCTGGAGATTTTGGATTTGACCCAATGGGATTCATGAATGGAAAGACTGAAGAACAAAAGAATGCTATGAAGCTTAAGGAGTTGAAGAATGGACGTTTGGCAATGCTTGCTTTCTCCGGAATCTGCACCCAATCTGTTCTTTTCGACAAGACTTTCCCATTCTAAATTGAAGAGAACAAAAAAGCAGCTAATATCTGATACATTGGAATTCCCGATTCGAAACAAAATAGGTCGCTTTGTGATGATGTATTGGAATGGATTGTATTTTACAAATTTGATTTGGTTTTACTTGTTAGGAAAAATAAAGTTGAGTCGAATCACCACATATACATAGGGTATCAACAATAAAAATAGAGCATTCTGCTTGGTAGAATAAAAAGTACCTTAGGATGTTCTTTCGATGCCAATAATTTAAAATCTACTTGCATTTTAAGTATGAGTGCATTCCATTTCTAGTCGTAATTGAAAGAGAAGAAATTTGTTTTGCCTTCACTTCAGCATTTACGTCAGAGAGGCCCATAAGGAGTGGAATAATTTGCTATAGGGGTTTTGGAACTATTCATGACTTGTCTAGAAGTAATCAAAGAACAAAAGTATCTAATAAGAAACTGATCGTGAAGAAGTAATCTCTCACGACAGAAGAATCTATGTTGGAATGAAAGATATATTTTATACTGCAATCTAAAGGTATCTCCGTTTGACATAAATGCTTACTTCTATATAGATGAACTACACAAATTTCCCATGCTGTGCTAACTCCTTTACTTGAGTAATATCTACTTAGAATGCTGCTAGGCTTTGCACAATTTCATCCTTTGTTGCCAATTTCTGCTTTTGATCTTCGCTAAGTGTCGCAGGATCCTTTTGCTCAATCGCTTCAATTTCCCTCAACTTTTTCTTTAACTTTCTCTTCTGCTTGAAGTTTGGACTTCTAAATGAAGGTGCTGGTGCGACTGGAGCAGGTTTCTCCTCTGGAACTGGTTCCTCTTCTACAGGCGCCTCTGGTTCTTCAGCTTCTGCTACAGGTTCTTCGTCCTTGCTTTCTTCAACCTTCTCAGCAGGAGTTTCAGCAACTTCCTCAGTTACAGCTGGAGTATCGACTACTTCAGTGGTGGTGGCTGCAGCAGCAACTTCAGCACCTCCAGAAACTCCACAACAAGAATCACGGAAAGCATCCACCTTGTCCATGAATCCCTTTGGCTTTTCTACTTCAACCTCAGCAACTTCTGTAGGGATGGTAGTCTCCTTGACTTCAGTCTCCTCTTCAGGTTTCTCTTCCGCCGGTGCCTCAGTTTCCTCCTCTGGCACTTCTTCTACTTTCTCAGGAGTAGTCGGCTCAGTCTTTTGTTCTACTGCCTCTGGGGCTGGAATTTCTTTAGGAGCCGAGGTGACATCGATACTTCTAGATTCCGCTACTGGTGCTGGTTCAGCTACAGCTTTCTTAGTCTGACAATTTCCCATTTTGCTTACTATTGGATTCAAAAGATGTTTGGTTTCAAACTTGAGTGAATACTACGTAGAGTAAGTGTTTCGTTTTGCTTTAGTTTGATTGAAGGGGAGTGTGTTTTGTTTCCGTTGCTGTTACAAAACAACACATCCTTCAGTTATTTTGAATTTATTGGCGGGAGACAGTTGTCTACCACAAGTTGTAGAAAACTGGTAAGTAATAGTATAATTAGGTTATGAGTGAAACGAATGATGGCCACTCAAATGGAGAGAGTAAAACTATCTAATGGGATTATCACACCACTGATTAACTGACTATGGTAAGGTATTTATTAGTTTCAAAGTAAAGAGAAAGAAAAGCATTCATTTGATCCAAGATTCAAAGTATCCAAAATGAAGAGCTTCCAAAAGATATTAAGTCTGGTTGGTATTTCATCAGCATTTATTTCAACATCTGTCGAATCATTTTCTTCACGATACACAGAGTCTCCAGTATCAGTTCTTCCAGAAACAACAGATAAGAGAAACAATACTCCTCTGAATTGCCCACATTTTCAAAATTGTCCTGGATGTATCACACCTATTGATTACACAAATGTACCAGTTGTGGAATCTGCCAAGCTTTTCTTTTCTTCATCTTCTATTCAACAAAAGACTATCAATCCAAGAGAAAATTTCTTTGAAACTGTTATCCCATCTTCCGTACATGGCTGGAGAACTCAGGCAAAATTGGCAGTCAAACCAAAGTCAAAATGGGGCGCAGGCTGTAAGTTTGGGTTATATGAAAGAAGATCTCACGAACTTGTAGAAATTCCATCATGCGCAGTACATCATCCTTCCATCAATGAAGCTATAGCTATTTTGGAAAAAGCAACGATAAATGTGAAAACACCATCTTGGAATGAAGATAGTGGATCAAATGGATTAAGATATGTTCAGTTTTCCGTGGAAAGAATGACTGGAAGAGTTAGTATGACTCTCATTTGGCATGCTGGTGATTTGAAACAGACACAGCCACACTTGTCTAGATTAATAAAAGAATGCAAAAAGATTGATAATAAGAGGAAGAAGGATAATGAACCTAGTTTATTTCATTCTATTTGGTGTCACACCAACGATTCTTTGGGAAATGCTATTTTTGCAAGAGGTCAAAAGAATTGGCATCCAATGGATGGACCAGAATTTGTGCGTGAAGTTTTACCAGGTACAAATGTGAAGGATCGCGAAGGGCTTTTGCATTTTTCTCCAATGGTCTTTCGTCAAGGGAATTTGAATGGTTTTGATGAAATCGCCATGCATGTAGCAAACAGTGTTGGGGGTGGAAATAAAGTGTGTGAATTGTATGCTGGTGTAGGACTTTTAGGATTCACTGCTTTATCGTATTGGGAGAGACAGGGTGAACCTCTTGGCTGGGTCAGGTGTTCAGATGAAAATCCAAACAATCCCCGTTGTTTTAAGAAGACTTTGAATTCGATGTAAGTAGATGTCCGTTTGGTTTTATATTTTATAGAAAAAGAAAATCAAAGTCCTAAATAAATCATTTTCTGTAGCCCATCAGATGTCAGTGGCAGATTATCAATGAAAACTAACAATAAAAAAAGGGGTGGAAATAATTTTAAAAAGAAAGGTAATGATCAAAATCAAGAGAAAACTCTAGATGAGCTGATGCAAGAAATGATGGATGGAGGGGTCTCTGAATCAACGGTCATTGATCCTAGAAAGGGCAAAATATCTTACGTTGTGGCAGATGCGGCAAGTGCATTACATAAAGGTGAAGCTTTAGGGGCTGATGTTTTGATTGTGGATCCTCCAAGAAAAGGTTTAGATGATGAAGTCTTGACTCAATTGTGTAAACCCTACAATCCAAAACAATCATATACAGAGGATCCAATGTTTTTAGATGTTCCAAAGTATGCAACAAATTGGGTAAATGATGTGCACACGCTAGTGTATGTTTCTTGTGGATTTGACGCATTGGCAAGAGATTGTGATCGCCTTCTGAAAGGAAATGCTGGGTGGAAACTGGAGTCAGCAACAGGATACATTCTTTTTCCAGGCAGCAACCATGTCGAAACTGTAGCAGTCTTCAAAAGACGAGCAGGTAGAGATGATTATGACCTACAATATTAACTTTAAAGTGAAGACGATGTCTGTCTTTTATTTGAACTTCACTGTGATTGACTTTTTTGTAAAATTCATCTCTTCAATGATTTCACAGGCTGAAGATGGTTTCAACTACAAACTAGCTCAAAGTGGGATTGTAACTAGTAGCATGGCACGTTAATCTGTTTACAAGAAGAAACTCATGGCTCCTATTATTTCTTATTCAAATGAAGGAATGAATCAGATTCCGCCGAAGATGCTCTGTAGAAATTTTTAAAATGAAAATCTTGATCTTCAAGTCGTGTCTTCTTTTTAGTTGACACCCTCCCGTCGAGAGGAATGTGAGAAGCCTTCTTCGCTAAAGCTTCCTTGCACACACTACGAAGTATCACTACTACTACACAGTCCAGCATGACAACAAAACCCTAGCACGTCTATGTGCTTATAGTTTCCATCATGTAATTAAAGAGAAACAAGAGAAGGAGATGATTAGAAAAGTACTATTGGCCAAATATCCACACCAAAGGGAAGAAAACTCGTCTAATCCGTCGAGACGTCTTTCAAAACAGAGTTCACAGTGTCGGACTAGACTCAGTTTGAAAAGAATGAAACAAGATTCTAGTCTTTTTCTACAGGATGAAACATCATCTGATACTACCAACGATATCTCTTCTCCAAAGGATATAAAGCTAAGTAATCTCAGGCTTGGTGACATGATAGATAGGGGATGTTTTAGTAGCGTGCATGATATTCAATATGATATAAAAGGTAACAGCGCCATTAGCAATGTGGAGTCAAGTTCTGTTCAAAGTAGTAGAGATGATTTTGTTATCAAGCGAGCAAGATCTTCACTTGCATGGGATGCTCGAATTGAAAGTATAGTTTCTCTCGCAAAGGAAGCCCAATTTCTTGCTCAGCTGTCCCATGAGCATATCATCAACATGGAGGGGACGATTGGAGACCCTGGTAAGCAACACCGAATCATAAAATTACCTTCTCATATCGTGAATCCATGTAATAACTCTTACACATTACAATTAACTGGTATAGGAAATGACGATTATTACCTTATTCTTGAGAGAATGACTTCCACTCTATCAAAAGAGATGAAAAGATGGCGAAAGGAACAAAATTTTGGGTACAATCAATCTAAAAAATCCAAGCAGGAAGCGCTCCTACACAGGTTGGACGTCGGTCGTCAAATCTGCATTGCGATGAAATATCTTCACGAAAATATGGTAGTGTTTCGGGATCTGAAGCCGGATAATGTTGGCTTTGACAAGAATCATGGTAAAGTTAAGTTGTTCGACTTTGGGTTAGCCAAAGAACTCAAAGTTAGAGACCAGGTATCTGAGAATAACTACAAAAATACACAATATGTGGGCACAAGAAGATATATGGCACCTGAGGTGTTCAATTCTGATACATATGGGCTAGCTGTAGATGTTTATTCTTTTGGAATTTTGTTATGGGAATTATTTACATTGAAGATAGCTTTCGATGGTCTTACTATCTTTCAGCATAGTGACTTTGCATATAATCGCAATGGTCGTCCTCGCATTTTATTTGGTTGACCTACTTCAATTAAGAATCTTGTAAAAGGATCGTGGTCTGTGAACCCTGAGGATCGACCTGATTTCCAATTTATCATCAATGAGTTAGTGGAATATACAAAAGAAAATGAAGAAGTTTCAAGAGGTTAAAATACCGTTTGTAAACTGAATTATTAATCAGTGCACGTATAATACTACGTAAGTACGTACGGTAAGATGGAGGAGAAGAGGAGAAGAGAGGCTATCTTCTGCTGCCACGCTGCCACTCATCACACTCATTCATCAGTACTTTTTAAAACTAGACTAGAATAAAACCTTCGTCGGATCTAGCTAGCATCAAAATTCAGTCATATTTATATTTTGATAAGAATCTCAACGAATTGAAGTGGCGAGGGTATTTTACTGACTGACCAAGCTGGTGTAGTTTCCCCACCCCTCCTCTTACTCTAATCCTCAATGTCAACTGCTTGGTTCAAACAAAACTTCAAACCAAAGCTTATTGAATCTTTTTCCAAGACATCAAAAGACATTCATGGTCGAAAACAAAAAAAATGCGTGGAAATTTGGCATACGACGTGTGTTGTTCGAAACTTTGGAAAAACAAAATCTTCAAGATGCAATGTTCTAATAAATCCTACTAGTCCTTCTCTGCTTGGAGTTAAAAAGTTTTCCTATTTCCCCAAAGGTGGTCCACAACCTTCGCATCCTCCAACTAAGAAAGAGCATCATATCATGGTAAGTACATATGTTTTTGAAATTCAACTTTCCAATGACTCAAAAATTCTCATTTTTCAATAATTTCAATGCATTTTTTTCTTCAAGGGCTATGTACGATCTTGGGGTAGCATCGATACTCATGATGGAATGATTTTTCCTTTCAATGTAGTAGATGGAATAGTACATGAACTTGGTGGTTGGAAACTTGACTTGTCATGTTTTTTGGTGTCGAAGAATAAAAATGGAGATAGGTGTAGTGTTGGAGAAGCATGTCTCACTGGGCCAGGTGGTGATGAACTTGCAAGAGAATATGATTATATAGTGCATACAGTTCCACCTTTTTTCGAGCATTATGAAGGCAGTCCTATGGATGCTTTGTATCTCTCTTACAAAAATTCAATAGAATTGAGTAACAAATGTGGTGACGAAAACAATCGTCTTGCCACAGTTTTATTGGGAGCAGGTTGTCGAGGATTTCCAATCAATAATGCTATTGAAGCTGCAACAAAAGCCAGTACAAATTTGTTAAAGAATGAAGACATCCATGTTACAAATGATACAACTCTCGCATTTGCAATAACTCAAATGAATGTTGCAGAAGAGCTTGTTTGCTCGATCAAGGAAGAAATGAATGAGGAGTAGAGATGTTCTAGTTTAAGCTTTATAAAAGTAGGACGGTTTGAACGGGCAGAAGCTGGTATAGCATAATTGCATAGCGTTGTAGGAAAACTATTTCTCAATTTCGTATCTGTTTCTACCACAGACTTTCTACTTCGTATGTTCATACTTACGCTCGTTCTCTACATCTTTGGCTCCATCGTTTTCTGTTTTCACTAAAAACTTCTTGAAGAAAAATTACGCTCTTTAGAATTATTTGACAAATACCAAGAAGCTATGAGGGTATTTATGAAGGTAGGTGAGAGAAAAACGAAGAGAAAGTTTCATGCGCTTCTTCAAAGGAGAAGGCAAAATGTCACGAACATTCCAAACTTGACTTCTCAGTAGACTATATTCATATCGATTTTTTGTTAGACAAATCAAAAATCAGGTCAATCGTATCAAGGTTTTCCTTCCATGAGAATCCGGAGAAAAAAATGATAAATGACCGTCAATGACCCATCGAAGTGGGACGCTGTCCGTCGCTGGTACGTACTGATGTCGAAACGTCTTGCCAGCAAACTGTGGGTAAGGGTTGTGTGTGAATGTGGAATGGGGAACGAAGCTGCTGCACTCAAAAAGGTGGAATTTTTCTCCTGTCTTGACACTGCATTCCGCCTCAATTTTATTATTTGAATTTGAGAACACAACAACTCTACTCTTCCTTCAATATATATAATTGAACAATGAAATCAAGCAACTATAAAAGCCACCAACTCTCGGTGGAAAAAATGAGACGCCGTTGTAGGCTGAGCCTAACACGCATGGGGCAAGACTCCTCTATTTTTTCAGAAGACGTAGAAAACGATCCTTGTTGTCCCAACCTTCCAATCAGAGGTATGTTCGCAGCCTTGTACAACTAAACTATTGATGTCCATAGTTTTCTAACATAGGTATCCATTTTTTACAGCGATTGCACTCGGACGGGTCCTTGGAAAGGGCGGTTTCAATAGCGTCCGTACCCTAGAAAAGATGCATTTCGATTCTTCTGATGCAACAACTGTTACCAACGCTACAGTTCTTAGCGATGGAGACTACTCTGTGCTTAGTGCTGCATCGAATTCACCAAAAGACTACGTAGTGAAGCAAGTGCGAAGATCAATCAAGTCCAATATGAAATATAACGGAATAATTGACCTCGCAAAAGAAGCCAGATTCTTATCCAAGTTGTCTCACAATCACATCATCCAAATAGTAAGCACCGGAGGTGTTCCAGGCGACTCGGATTATTTTTTAATTCTTGAGCGTCTTGAAAAATCTCTCTCTGAGCAACTGTTAGACTGGCAAGCTGATTCGGTCAAGATCCGCATCCCTAGTAAGAAGGCCAAATTGGAAAAATTGACTAGTCGGTTAAGTAGGTTTGAAGTCGGAAGACAAATTGCTTCTGCACTATCTTACCTCCACAGTAGGAACATTGTATTCAGAGACTTGAAGCCAGATAATATTGGTATTGACTCCACGGGCTGTGTGAAAATTTTTGATTTCGGTCTTGCTAAGGAACTTAGGTCTAGCTTTCACATTGAAGGCGACATATACAAAAACACAAAAAATGCAGGAACCAGACGGTAAGTTCTTTTGTATTTTTTTCAGGTAAATATTTACAAATTTGTGAACTAACAAGAATTTTTAGATACATGGCACCTGAAGTGTTTTTAACAGAACAATATGGGCTTTCTGCCGATGTCTATTCATTTTCAATCATTCTGTGGGAGCTAGTTACGCTCAAGACACCTTTTCCAAATCTAAGTAAGGAGGAACATGCCACATTTGTATTTGGTATGAATTGTAGGCCTAATATTGGTTTTGGATGGCCTACCTTGCTGAAAGCTATTGTGAAATGCTGCTGGTCAGAAGAGCCAACTGAAAGACTAACTTTCCAGCAGATCGAGGAAGCTCTCTCAGCCTATATCAAATCAAAAGACAAACAGTTGTCATAGGCCTTCGTGGTAACCAATATGCCCCTGTAGAGTAGAATTAATGTAAAGAAATACTTCAAAAATTTGTTTTACATTTGTTTTCACCTAGGAACTTGTCCAATTAGAAATAATACAGAGTGTGAGTTATCATTATTTATTTATCTACGTATCATATTTCATCTCATTAGCCTTGACGCGATCGCGGAAGAATGATGCTGTATCAGAATTGGAAGTGTCGACATAACGGGTAGCAGGCATGTTAGACCACGCTTCACCACCTTTCTTTTTTGTATTTCTTCCTGTGTACGTCTGACGATGATCATCGTGTCGTCTCATATCTTGGATTGGTTCTGGTGGAGAATGTACGAGATCCTCAATTGCTGACAATGCCTTAGCATAAACTTCGTCCTCTAAATCTTGAAGTTCTTTGCGGACTGCAGGTAGTTTATGAAGTTTCTCTAATTGTTCCTTTGTCAATGGGAACTCATACTGTTCTGGGTAATTTTCATGATGCTCGAGCTCTTCAAGTGCCTTAATTGTCCCATTTAATCTCTTTCTCCTGACCTTGTCTGACTTTGATAATATTCTTTGAGTCGCGAGTTTAGCATACCATTGTCTTCTCAATGCAATTCGCTCTTCTTCCGGCATAGCCCCAACCAGTGTAGGGTCGAGAATAAAGAGATGGTGGACTACCAGTGCTGTTGCAACACTAAGGTTGAGGGAATCGGCGAAACCTCGAAGAGGTAAATAAACACGTTTATCAGACTCTTCCAAAATCTGAGTAGAGCATCCAACGGCCTCCGTTCCAAATACAATTGCAAGTTTATCAGGTATGATATTTTCAACTTGTCCTTCTTCTCTCAAGCCCTGTTCATCGAGCGTCACAGCTTCTTGTGACAAATCTGTGGACCAAATGGAATATCCATCTGATCGAAGTTTATCAATGCATGCTTGAGTAGTTTCAAATTCTGTAACCTCTAACCATTCAAGGGCCCTTTGAGCAAACAAATGATGATTCGCACGATCCTTCACTTCCGATTCGGTGTATCTCTTCACTTGGGTTCCATTAGAACGAACTAATTTCACATTATCGGTTGAAACTCCCTCTATTTTATCAACACCTATCTCTACTTCGCCATTGACTCTCAATGTTGCATTACGAGCTTGTGGAGCAATAATGTACACATGTTGCACTCCGAGTGCTTCTGCTGTTCTGAGAATTGCACTATAGTTGAAAGAAGTGATGAGATCAAGAGAAATGAGCAGAAAGGTCGGATTTCACAACAACAGCAATATTTTTGCTAACCTATAGTTATGGTCATTTGTGCAGCGCTCCACAACAATAATGAGACGAGATGTTCTCATACGAAGAGCCCCTTCTGCTTTTCGAAGAATTCTGTTATCTAGGTCCGGTGAATCCATAACTACTTTCTCAGATGATCTGGAACGAATGCCATCTTCAGTACTTTTTACTGACTTTATCTCCTGTTTCCTCCCAACTTTTTTGATGTTTCGCAGAAGATATGGAATAAGTGTTGCCGCAGTTGCCCCAGCAACGAAAAAGGTAGCATTATTTCTTGTTGATGCCATGTTTGCCTGAGATAAGTATTATCTAAGTATGAAAATGGAAATGGTTTCTAACTTCGACTTTTTTTCATTTTCATATAGTTGTCTATCATAAACCACGACTAAATGAGTGGCCAGAATTCGAGGTTCTTGAACCTATTATTAGAACATTTCATGATAGTCCATTTCACATTTCAAGTGTCAAGTGTCAAGCTTCAGTTCTTTTGTTGTTGCAACATTGATTTCAATACTATTTAATAAAGCACTGCAATATCTTCTATAACACCTTGCCTTCTTTGACTTTTTAGAAATGAATTGTCTCTATTTTTTCCTTCTCATCATGTCTGCATCGGTGCGTTTTTCACTGAAAAGAATACTGAGTGGATTGCTCATATTTTAATATTTATCTCATGATTACTTCTCTAACTCCTCTTACAATTGCTGACAAAATAACTTTTCTCCGTAGGCATTCATTTCTCCATCATCATACGATCTTTCTAAACAAAAAATTAGCACTGCTCTAATGGAAATGAATCAGATTGCTGAGGGAGTGGAATTTGATACAATATGCAGAGAATGGCGATGCAAATTTTCATTAGAAGGAAATAAAGCAAGTTTGGTAGCATGTCAAATAGCATTAGAAAGTGTTGCAGAAGACCTCCTGGAAATAGAAGGTGTAAAGAGTGTGGAGAGGGTTGTTTGTGGTGACTGTCTTGATTTTAAAGTTATAACTTCTGTCGAAGCGGATAAATTCAGCCTATGGAAAAAAGAAAAGTTCGAACCTGAAGAGATATTTTTTGAAATGTTACAGGTGATTGATGGTGTTTCGCAGTGTGAGACTCAGACGTACACAAAGATGCCTGTATCTGCTGTTGAATTCACTGACGAAGACTAGTAATGGTTTATCATTTGCGGCATATATAAATCTATTTCCTATTATCTTATCATAATCGTCATTGAAACCCATCAAGTAAATGAATGGATCATAATGAAAGATCTGATGGACCATTACAAATTTTGTCTAATAAAGGTTTGATTGTTGGGTGGTTTTCTAGTGAAGCTTCTTGTACCAAGAGCTGAATTTTCTCTGTATTGATATTCTTCACCTCCATATTACTGTAACATTTCAGTACTGTCTCGTAAAGTTCAACATTCGGTTTCACAATTTCCATCATATTGCTGTCTTCACTGTTTTCATATGCAACATATCTTTTCCAACAGCGTTCAAGGATATCTACTGCTCTCTGAATACTAAATGAGCAACCATAGTGCTGAGCAAGATACGTGAAGGTTGAAATGATCATTTTGAACGACTCCTCGGAAGGATGAATAGTCACGAGAAAGTTTTGAAGATCCTTGTTTTCAATAGATATCTGATTGGTGTGAAAATCGTGATAAAATAATTCCATTTCTTGTAGCAACTTTGAGCCTTCATTTGCCATTTCGGTTGCGATAGCTTGAAGCCTAGCTTCGGAATATGAAGCTGTCATTGGTTGATTTGTGATTTGTTCCGTAAGAAACATCGATATTACTTTGTTATAGGTTTCGTTCAGCTTTGTCTTGCTTTTCTCTGCAAAAAAAGATTGGCTCTCATTGCGTTCCAAAGCATACATACGGAGAGTCAATGCTTGCTTTACAATGCCTTTTAATAATCCCTTGTTCTGTGTTTGAAAATGCTCAATATCCTTGATTGTAAGTGAAGCTTCATTGTTTTTGAATAATATGTAATAGTTGTCAATAACAGATTGGAAACAATGTATAGGTGGAATAACTTTGATACCGCTTTCATTTAAAGTCTGGAATTGAAGAAGTAAGTTCATCGCTCTATCTGTTGCTTCGACTGCTTGTTGCAAAGTCTCGCATTCGTCTGTATGAGATATTTTCATCCATAAATCAAGTACAGTTTCAAGTTCTTCTGCAATGAGAATCCTGATTGTATTCTGAACGTCGGATGGCAAGTCAGATGCTTCACGATTATCAATTTTAGATAACATCCTCTGGAGTTTTTGTTCGGCTTCTTGAGCTATTGGATTAAAAATTTCTTCACTAGCTTCGCCTTCATAGTCTTCCTGAGTCGGATCATCTGACAATGATGAGATTGTAGATATATTTGACCTTAGTTGAGAACTATCTGTGCAATTTTTATCAGAAGGAGCATATTCCATTGTAAGATTTTTGTTGATGTTGGGAAATTTCTGTGTGAATTCTTGGAAGTTGATTTTGTTGTCATCTCCAATATCAAAAAGATTCCACAGTCTAGTTATCTGACTTTTGCTTATAGATAGACCCTCTCTAGATTGCATCTTTGCAACTTTCTTTGGCTCCGTCCTTCTTTTTCTTGTAGAACCATATGTATGAATGGGCCTCGCATCCCTCTGAGTTGCACTTTCAACATAATTCCATCCACATCGCGGATTCAAATACGCAGTATACTTGATGAAACCTCTGGCCTTTCGAGCTGCAAGCAAACCGGAAGTAGACATTATCATCTTCTTCAGTATGTAGATTCTTCCGAAACTTTGGTGTGGGGTATGCAGTGTTGTAAAGAGTAAAGAGTGCCTGGTACCGGGTAGACTACGTTTTTCTGTTTTTCTTTTAAATTTTCCAATGACGTCCATAATACATAAAAGAGTGTCCCTTGTAATAGACACTCTTTCTATACATTTTCATTGAAGCTGCAGACACCAGGAGATCAGGGGCTTAATTAAAAATTTGCATTTGAAAAAAGAAAAAGAAGAGACGTGTCGTGTCATGTCCACAGTGCACGAAGAACTTTTGCAAAGATTTGATCAAAGAAGAACACCAGAACAAATTATAAAATTCTAATTTGAAAAGAAACTACGGTAAGTTTTCATGATATGAACAATGTAGCTACCTCTATTGCTTAACTCAACTCTGAACTGACCTTATTCTCAAAAAATAGATCTAAAAGAAAGAGAAAGAAAAGGTATATTTCAATACTTATCCAACACAAAAAAATGAGACCACCAACGAACACATTCCGAGAAGTTTTGAAAGTGACAGCCTCTGGAACCTGTACAGTCTTACTATCAACTGCATTCTCATGCGTCCTAGCAGCTGGTGTAGAAACTGCAGCTCATAGAATCCAATACAAGTTTTTTCCACATTGGGTAAGTAGACTCGGCATGTTCAAGGATTTTTTCTTCAAGTGACTTATCTCATTCATATGTATGCATATCTCATTCTCATTCTTTATATAGTACGATGGTAAAGTGAAATATGCAATGGGACTTCCGCATCTACAATACCAAAAGCTTGACTCTGAATTACAACAAGATGAAATTAGAATGAGTGCATTCACTACGTCAATCAAGGTGAATGGTCAAGAAGAATACAGCTCATTTGAAAAGTTTTCCACGAATGATTCAAGAGTACCGCTATTGAAGGAGGAAGAACGATTATCAGAAGATCATTCCCAAAGTATCTTTGCAAATTATAAGGAAAAGATGCAAGAAAAGGTAATGCTTCTTTCTCCTGAACGAGCTTCAAAGATCCTTTGTACCACTGCAATGTGTGGATAAGTTCGACATTGTGAAGATGTAATTGCACAGAACGAAGCAGTCAGTATGATGGAAACACAATCTTTCATTTTATATACTTATGTAGACTGCATGTACATTTAATCATGAAATCTGTTGTAGAAAATAGCACCATCAACTTGTAACAAGAAGTAAACAGTAATTATATAAATCATCAAAATCAATGACGTTCTTATTCATTATACAATACATGATGAATTCATGTGAAGCTTTTTGAGTAACTTCCCTGAAATTTACTCTTGAGATCAGATGATGCTCCACCGAGTACCATTCGAAGGTGACTCTTGTCCACCCGTCTTCCTTTGTCGAGGTCTGATTCTCGATTCCAAGTCCAATCTTGACCATCACCCTTTCTCTTGGTTTCTTTTTCCTCTGCCTTTTGCTGCCGGTGTTGATCCATGAGAGAGGGTCCCCGTGCTTCTTCGTGCATTTTGATAATGTTGTCCACTTCTTGTTGTACTTTTGGATCAAGTGGCACTTCTGGTGCTGATAAATCCTTATTACCACCTTTTTCATTTTTAAAAGTTCTACTTTTGATACCTTTTGACAAAATACCTTTGAGAAAATCATGTTCACCTGCTTGCATCATCCATTCTTCTCTTCCACCAGTGTTATGTGTAGAGTTTGGATCTACACCTGTTGTAACATGTTTCATATTTGCTTCTCTTTCAGCTGCCATTAGTTTGACCTGTTCAGATGATATTTTTGATCTTCGATGTTTACCAACTTCGGTCCCGAATGGAGAAGGACCAATATCGTCATCGCTATCATCTTCATCTAAATCAAAAGCAGATACTTGCATACTCGTCTCTGTATGAGTTGGAATGGCAGGACCCATAATTCTCTTTTTCGTTTGATTCTGAATAAAAGATTGATGCGTTGCTTTACATGAAGTAATTGCAGCGTCTAGTTTCGTTTTAATTCTTTCAAAATCTGCAATGGACTCATCTGGTAAAACATAACCATATGAGATTTCCTTCTCTTGCCCACTGGTGTCATCGTCTTCAGCATCTGAATCCCCATCCATTTCTTCTCTTGAAAGTCCTATGATTAAAAAGAGCTTTTCCATTGCCATTTTTAGTGATTCATCAGGAAGGCCATCCAAATTAATAATTTCTTGTTCGGAAATCATTGTGAGAATATCGTATAGCTCTTTCGCAAAGGATGATTTCTTGTCATTCCCTTCTTTTTGAAACTTTTCCAACAGCATAGATGTCAACAGTGAAATTTCAGATGTAACATCTTCATCTTTTCGTTCTTGCACTGCTTCCACTTTTTGGATAGGCGGCGGAGCAGGGGATATTGCATCATTTTCAAACTTTTGAATGGCGTCTATTGTAAAACCCTTGTCGTCCATCAAGTGTCTAGTCAATTTGATCAGAAATAAAGCATTCTCATCCGTCATTCTCTTCATATTTCCTCCATCGTCAAATTTCCATTCATCATCTGTACAAGTGCAACCCAAAGTTTGAAATATATTTCTCAGTCCCAAACCAACTGATACTGGAACTTGTGAGAGGTTGATGGATGACCCAGATGCTACTCTAATTAGGTAATATGGTAATTCAGTAGCTAAATCTGGATGCTGAGAAAGAAGTGCATGTAGCTGAGGCAAGAGGTTGTCAAATTTATTTTCTTGTTTGGTACTCTCATCTTTTTCATATCTTTTCGTAGATGAATGCCTCTTTTCATTTTTGGATCTTTTGTGAGACTTTTTCCTCCGTTTCGATCTGCGGTAGTCTGCTGATGAATATGACGATGAATCGTCGTCCGAATAGTATTTTTTACTACTAGACTCTTTGTCTCGATCATGCCTACTGCTCTTTCGATGTTTTTTGTGATGCTTTCGTCGATGCTTTTTCTTTTTGTGATGTTTGCGATGGTGGCGATCGCGGTCGCTGTCGCTGCTGGATTCATCCGTGTAGTCGCTAGTCATGGTATTATGGGCACATTCGTTCAACTAACTAAGGTGTACCTTGATTGGAATTCTATAGCAAATTGTGTTTGTAATTTGAATGATGGACGAGACGGTAGTCTAGGTACAACACATAACAAAGGAAAAATTATCAGCCTCAGAATGAAACATGATTGTAGGTCATTGGCAAACCCGTCTTTTAACGGTTCAGACGTTTCATTTTCCTCTCTCAGAATACCTAATAAGGAATCGCTTCTAGTAGTGGCAAAGTGGTCAGAAAAAACTTCCTATTTTACTTTCATAAAATTAAAATATCTCGTAATAAAGCGGTGCGGTTGGAAAATAAGGTTGTCAAGATATGATGGAGTAGCTTCAAATATACACAATCTATTTATTGCAGTGGCAAACAATTCGACGACAGCTTTGATAGCTCAGTTGGGAGAGCGCAAGACTGAAGATCTTGAGGCCCTGTGTTCGATTCACAGTCAAAGCATGACTTTTTGCAGCTGAACGAACTTATATTTTGTTACTCCTAACTTTGTCGCTTGCTTGAGTGATAGCGCGAAAGAAGTACCTTACATATCGGACATATGTTCTTGAGAGACCTTAAGTAGTAGGTATGATGATCGAAAGTAATTTTGCGACTTCTAACTTTATCAAGGAGTTCGATCCCCGCATAATGTTCCATGGACCATGTTGTTTTGTTTCTCTTTACTGTATCCATTGTGATTCATGTCTATTGTCTTTTTCCATTGAAATGATGATATGGTATTGACCACCATTATGTCCATGTCATATTGTGTAGGGTATTGACTGAAGTTGCTCTTGCTAAACTTGTATCAACAGATGGCATTTGCATTCTAATCTTCTCAACTCAACTCAACTCATTTATAAGGACCAATGCCATCTTCTTCTTCTAATAGAAATGTTTATCATGTTAGAATTGGTATGGAGTTTTAACTTTTATGAACAAAACACGGAAGGACATTGAGTCCCATCTTTATGTCCTTCATCTTTGCTCCTACTAACTAACATCTTTCTCCGTGTTTACATCACTCGACGTCGATTATAATAGCGAATAATAATGATAGTACGGGAATAGTCTACTAGCAGTAATAATAGTATCAATTAGATAGAGCAGTACAATCCATATCAGACACCCCTTTCAAATTGAAGGGTTGACTTTGATGAGATGAAGTAAATATTGAAAGGGTTCGCGTTGCTCCATTTTTTTATCATTTTTCTGTGGTACCATGAACATGGAAGCAAAGAAGGCTTCATCGACATGAACATACTCTGTTTGCATCATTAAAAAATTGAATATGGTTGAATCATCACACCATGAACATGCTGATAAAGCGTTTTTTGCTGCCCCAAAACAAAGGCAATTTTGGGGGGATTTGCAGATTTTACCGCAGTAAGTTCGTAAATTGATGTTTTGCAATAGTTCCCTGTTGGTATGTTGCACTTCTATTCCATGCATCTTTTGGTTTCTGACTCCCTTCTTCTCTATATCTATAGCGTAAATTGGGGAGACCTATATTTTGACCTTTTCTATGTTGCTGCCGCATACAATCTTGCATCAGTGATTAAGGCAGATACAACTTGGACAGGAATGCTGTATTTTGCTTCCTTGTTCGGTCCAATATTCTATAGCTTTTGGCAATTCAAAATGACCTATGATAGCAAGTTTGAAATGCCAAATGACGTTTTACATAGAGTTTTAGAGATACTACAGCTCATAGCATTATCTACGAGTGTATTAAACATTCGTTCGGTAGACTTTATGTCACATGGAGCTGATCATCCAGAATCTTTTCTATATTGTCTGGGAATCCTTGGAGGTACCAGCTTGAATATTTTGCTATCTGCAGAAATTCGTTTTTACTGGGATATGAATCAAGAAGCAAAGTCTTCAGCAGAATTTGACATGAAGCAGAATCTTTTGTCTCTATTGTCTAGTCTTGCGGCTACTGTTTATTCAGGACTTTTATATTATACTGATTATGGAACTGCAGGTTCGATATACCATGGCCCGTTGCTGATTTTACTCGTGAATTGGCTAACGAGACCATTTCAACTTATTTACTTGATGTCTTCGGCTGTATCAAGATATGATGATATCAAAAAGTATAGCGTGCCCATGAATATAGATTTTGTCATTCATCGTTACGGAGAATGGACAATGTTGATGCTTGGAGAGTCCATTTTGAGTCTGCTCATTGTGAATGATATTTCAAGAAAGAACGAAAGTTCATACTACTTGACCTTTTACCTTGGAATTATATCAGTGACCTTGCTACAATTCTTATACTTTAAATCGCAACCACATGATGCCGATCACCATGCAATGAGAAGAACAAGGAATGCAGGGATTCTTTACTCAAGCATCATTCAATTCTACAGTGCATCTTTAATTCTCGTAGGTGTTTCATACAAAATGTTGCTTAGTGAATATACGTCTGAATATGATTCATATGACAACGATACCTCATATAGTAGCCAATATGGTGATAACTCTGAAACACTACGTTTTCTTGGTGGAGGTGCTTCGGGTGCCAACAAGAAATTCACAGTTGAAGAAAGAAGACAACGCATAGCAACGCTTTTTTGTTGCGCTCTTGCTTCATCTTTCATCTTTCTAGATATCATGTCCCTTGCGCATAGTGGAATTAAAATTACTTCTGCTAGATGCAATTGTCCAGTAAAGGGTCACTTCCGTGCAGTGCCAGTTTTGTTGGTAGTCGTTAGTCGGCTTTTATTGGTCGCATTCTTGTACGCCCTAAGTCAGTTTGTGATAGATCCTGAATATGTTGTGCTTACTGGACTATGCACAATTATTTTACAGGTATGTTTGAGATTCATGGGAAAGCATTTCTTTCCTTCTTTGGCAATACTTGAAATGGAAAAAAGTGAATTTGAGCACCACAATGAGATTGAAGAAGAAAAGTGGCCAAATGTCACCGAACCAAGATCAATACCACAAGTCGACGCTCCTGAAGCTCAAGTTGAAGCGTAAGCATTTGTTCATATTATTTTTATAATTAAATAGATATATTTTACCGGTCCTATCTAAAGAGTATGTTCGATATTTATTACAATTTTATCGTGTAACATTAAGTACGCGGAGTCGTCATTGGTCGAAATTGAAATGGCCTGTTGGTCGAAATTGACCCTGTCAAGTAGAGATGTCTGTAAGACCAATCAATCGTTGTGTTGATTGTGATGATCGATCCGTCAAAAACAAATAATGAACATAAATACGAGCATAGTATTAGTGAAAATTGATAAACGATAGCCATCATCACTAACTTGAAGCAAAAATGACATCAAACAAAAATGATTTGATAATTGATGAGGGATTTCCTGCGTTAAATACATTTGTTCCTGAGGATGCTAAAAATGAAAAAGATCCTTTACCAAGATATCCATTCGCTTCGTTTCCATCTGCTATTAGTGTAGATGAATCCCAAATGGAGAATATTATTCATGATTGCGAGCTAGCATTTACAGCTAGGACTAAAGAGGATAGTGAAGCTTATTCAAGTGGTGCAACTTTTTTTATCCCATCGCAAATGAAGCCAAGATGTGCCTTGGAACAACTTGCTTTGGATATTTTTAGGACGCATACAAAAGGTTTAGAGCCTGGAAAACACTTTGATCCTGATAGATCAGGTGCTGAGTGGTGGCTACTAGTTTTAGACTCTAATTCTTCAAATGTGGGCGATGATAAGAATGACAAAGGTGGAAGTTCTAGTGACGAGGAAGATGATGAGGACGATGAAGTAGGTATGCATTTCGATGCAGATTATGGGTTAGAAGACCAACTACCAAATTATCTATTACATCCTCGTGTAGCAACAGTAACATATCTTTCAAATGTAGGAGTACCTACACTTGTGCTGGACAAAAAGTCCCCACCTCCAACTGACGTTGAAAAGAAATCTTTGAATGGAGATATTGAAAAAGCTTGGTTATCGTTTCCAGTTATTGGGAAGCATATTTGTTTTGATGGAAGATTGTTACATGGGGCACCAGGGACATTTTTCCCAGCTATGAACAATGTGTCAAATAAAAATTCAGAAGATGAATCCGAGCAGCATAGTTCAAAGCGAAGGAAGCTTGAAGGTGGTGAAAAGGTAGAGTTATTGACTAATGAGACTCAATCATCAAAAAGAATAACGTTTATGGTAAATGTTTGGCTGAATCATTGCCCTATTGATGCGGAACTTTTCGACGATGGTTTGTGTACCAAGATGAAAATTAACTATGAAATTAGCAAAGATGAAAAGGCTAGTTCAAATCTAAAAGGTGATGCTGACTATAAACCTGCATTGCAATGGGAATTGAGCGATGTCTCAAATTCCTCACATAAGACGCTGGATAAAAAACTTCAATTTTGTGAAGATGAATTGAAGCGTGCTGGTACAGATGAATGTGTAATATGTAATAGGGAAGTTGATGTGAAGTACAATTCAACAATGGAAGATCTTCATAGTGCTACCAAAGAAGCAAATGATGCTATAGGAAAATCACTTGCTTTCGAATTTGAACCAAAGGTTATACAATTGACCGTAGGTGCCGAAGTGGAAGATAGTGATGATGACGAAGATGAGTGAAGATAAGAACCGTTAAATAATTGTTAAAAATAACGTAGTACATGCTTCTTCTTCTTCTTTCGCCTCATGACCTCATTCATCACACTATCGATACTCTCACTATGTATGGAACTTCTACCTTGTGCTCAAAAGCAGACAACGAAACTACATCTATCTGAAGTACTTTAGTACCTTTTATCTGTATGTTATTTTGCTTATTCGGGATTGGAAAAGAAATTGAGAATATCATATGTTGCTTTGTCTACATTCAAAAAGATCGAGATACTTGTCATTATTTTTTATAAAAAACTATGAAAGAAAGGTGGACATTTTAAATAATCAAAGGAACTCTGCATCAAGAATTCATACGATTGCCCCACAGAAGTCTATGGCATTATGTACTATGCGCCATTTTTCCAATAGTTCTTTGTCTAATAGAGATTTTGTACCTGTCATTAATTCCCTGCGAGAGTCAGTATCAAAAGGCGATTTACTGCATGATGAAGCACAAGAAAAAGCTGCAAAGAGATTGAGTAGACTTCAAAATGCACTTGTGAACTATTCAAATGAAGATGTTTTAAATTATATAGAAGAATTGGAACGCAAAGATTTGGAAAGACGAAAAAGCGAAGATAAAATATCTAAGGATGAGGAGAAAGAAGCTGACTTGAAAAAAACTTCAAACAGTTCTTTGAGTTACAATCGTCTAAGAGGCTTTAAAGTTTTGGAAACAAATAATCCAAAACCAAGTCCCAAAACGCTGGTGGAAGAGTCGGAAGCCCCTCCTTCCTTCAAGATTCCAAGAGGATTATTCCTACATGGAAAAGTTGGAACTGGCAAGACGCATTTAATGGATCTTTTCTACAAACATTCACCTATTCCAAAACAATATCGCAAGAGAGTTCATTTTCATGCTTTTATGCAGGATGTTCACAAAAGGATACATCAGCTGAAAATAGATGATCTCGAGAAGCATGGCAGAAACTTTTCCATTGACCTAAATCAAGCAAATCCTGTTCATCGTGTAGGAGCTATGCTTGCATCAGAAGTGAGACTATTATGCTTCGATGAATTTCAGGTGACAGATGTTGCTGACGCTTTGATCTTATCACAATTATTTCGTCAACTTTTTCAAAGAGGTACAGTTATCGTAGCAACAAGCAACAGAGAGCCTGAAACATTGTACGAAGGAGGGATCAATAGAAGCTATTTTCTTCCATTTATAGACTTGCTTTGTCGACATTGTATAGTCCATAATATGAATCATGATACTGATTACAGAGTTGTCACTACCGATGGTAGGGTTTCCTTCTTCTTTACTGCATCGCGACAAGATAATTCACAACAATTTAACGAGTTGATGTCGACTCTGGAAACCAACGCACAAACTATCGTGAGTAATTTCGTCCTAAAGACAGACTTTAATAGAGAAGTCACCATACCCACTTGTTATAGTCTTGATGGAAAGAAAGTAGCTCGGTTTGATTTTGCTAGTTTGTGTAAAGCAGAATTTGCTTCTTCAGATTATCGTGAAATAGCCCGACAATTTGGATTTTGCATTTTGGAGAACATACCAGTTTTGACATTGAAGGAGCATGACGAAGCTCGACGATTCATTACACTTATTGATGAATTATACGAAGCAAACTGCTCTCTAATCTGTTCCACTGAAACCGCACCTTCGGCTGACACACTATTTGTCGGACGCAATCAAGATCCAGATGAAAACGAGAAAGATTCCATGATTGATATGAAAAGTATAGAGACAGAAGTCGGTGAAGCGCTTGGTATTGATGTTGCACAAAGCAATGGAATGACGGCCGGAGAACTGGCGAGTGTGAAGGAGCTGTCTTTCGCATTTAAAAGGGCAGCAAGTCGAATAAAAGAAATGACTTCGGCTTCGTGGTGGAGCAAGAACGGTTTTCCATACTTTTCATCAAAGTAATTATGATTTCATAGCATTTATTTGACCATTATATTATACTTCTGGCATGACTTCTGGCATTTCCAAAGGAGAACGTTCTGGGAGAACATCTGGAGCTCTTCCCATTAGACGAACTTCACCGTTACCAAATCGATAAGAAGAAAAGTCACCAACATTGTCTATCCCAGACGCATAAAGCTGCATTATTTGCAGGACATCTGCATGAGAAGTCAGTACAATAATATCGCCTCCGTCAGAATTACAGTGTTCTTTGCTTTCTTCTATTCTCATGACAACTTCACGCATTCTAGTTGATACTGCAGCAACGCTTTCTACATTAAATTTTCCTGTTTGAGTTACGTCCTTGAAATCTTCAGGCCAAACATAGGCATAAGTTGGTAAAGGAGTTGCATCTAAATCACCAAAGAATCTTTCCATCAGTCCGTCGTCAATTGTAATACTTTGCTGAATATCCAACTCAAGATCTTTGACAATTGCTTGATTTTCATCTTTCTTCATTCCCTCAAGACACGCTTCGGCAGTTTGATTAGCTCTTGAAAATGGAGAACTATAAAAATATACCTTTTTCTTTGAAAGTGATGATTTCTTGATTAGATTCAAGAGATCTGCAGCAGAATTCAAACCTTGTTCATATCCAAGAGGTGTTAAACCATGTTTACTAGAATAAGCAAGACTTCGAGCTGAAGAGATGACTCCTTCAACATTACCTTCGGATTGCCCATGTCTTAGTAGATAGTATGTATTCTTCAACTCTGGTAATGGATCCGGCATACCGTCAACAATGTATATCCCATCTTTAGTAATCTCTTTTATCGATGCCATGAGTCTACTTTGTGTCGAGAATGATGGCGATACTCGCAATTGTTGACGAGCTAAGCTGAAAGCATCCGTTTTTGCAAAAGATGCAGCAAGCGAAACTGACAATGCTAAAGAAATTCTCATGTCTGCACAACTATACTAGAAGCAATACTGATAATTTGAGGATAGGAAAGGAACTGAGTATTATTACAGCTTTGGAAGGTACGAGTAACACACAGTCTATCTAGATTAGGTATTTGTCGAGTGTTCCGTTCAGGTGGCCCGATTGTTCCGTTTAGTGTTCCGGTTCATAACCCACTACAAATATGACAACATTTTACCTAGTATACACCACTTATATATCGTCTGTCCGTATAAAAAGCGCGGAAAACCTCTCCTCCTCTCATTATTGACGACCAATTACACACTCTCCTTTTCCACAAGATTGTTCTATTTCATGTTACTTGTTCCATTTCCAAATAGAGCGTGCCTACATAGAAATCAACAGCTGTGATCATGAAATTTTTGGGAATTGACTACATAAGGAAGCTAGCTCCTACAGACAATCAATTCCTCAGTATTGCAAAGATTCTAAAGGATAGAGATAACAAACCTCTCGAGAAGTTGCCACCAGGATTTGGGAGTGGTGGCGACCCATTGTTGCAGAAGGAAATAAAGAATTCCCTGCTTTTAAATTTGCTCTCAAAAGAATTGCTCTCCTTCAGGTTTCAAGTTGCCATGTTGAAAGAGTATTTTCTCAACTCAAACTTGTTCGTGACAGATGCAATGATAATTTGTTGGAAGATATGCTTGAAGTTAGATTGTTTGCATTATGTAATGGTAATTTGAAGAGCCTTTTAATTAAAGCTTGGGAGTTTCCATTAGTGGATGAAGATGACGAATGAGTAACGTAGAATAAGTAAATAAATGACTATAAGTATAACCGTTATTTTGACCGTTGTTCCAATTGTTCCTGTTCCGATTGTTCCGTTTTCACAGCCCAAATTGTTCCGGTACACTCGACAAGTACCTAATCTAGATGTAGTGGAATGAGGAATGAGAGAAAGAGAAAAGATGACGACAAAAAACAACAACAACGACGACACAGGACATTGTTCTAGCTGTGTTACATCTCACATTCCCTAGCTACGTACATAATTGAAATAATTCCATTTCCTCCTTTCTTTTCCCTTTTATTCTCTTTCCCGAACCCATTAGCCCCAAGATGAAAGGGATAAACTGGAGTTGAACATACACTCGCTTGCGATCTTTTGGCACTCTTCAACTCACGTAGTGGGCCTCAAGAAAAAAGGCAAACTCTCGTGCTCTCCTAGCAAGTAACTGCATGCTTTCCTGTTAACACCTGCGTTGTATTAATATCAAATCTAAATCATGAAGCTCGCTCTCCTTGCATCCCTTATTGCTTCCGCATCTGCTTTCGCACCTGCTTCCTCTGGAGGTATGTCCTTTGATATGGACGCTGGAACGCATCGGAGATTCTTGATTGGAAATGTTGTGGATACTTCAACTCGTACTTGCGCGAAGGCAATTGATGGCATTGATGGTAGAATTTATTTTTGATTTAGCTTTGAATATATAACTGAATTCTTTGGAGATGACGATGGTATTGGTGAATGAAATAATTATTCAAATGAAAAATCTCAAATGACTCGGTGTTGCTCGTGGATGGGTGGTTGGGAAACCAAGGTGGTTTAACTTTTGAGGGCAATCTAATGGCATTGAGTTTGATGGCATTTCGGAGTCTATCCTTCCATTCAATGAAAAAGAATATCATGAAGGATATTAAAGATTTGATTGGAATAATGTGATTGAATGTTCAAAAGCAAGATGATAATCCACACAATCCATCAAGAATTTCTCGTGCAATTGCGTTCTTGGCTATATCATTTTTCTTTCTGGTGTATATTTACTTTTTAATGTTTGCTCACATGAATCATTTAATTTATAGCTCGTGCATCTACTTCACTTGCTGCTAAGAAGTCTGAAGCACTTCCATTCCTTCCATACCCAGAGAATCTTGAGGGATACGTAGGAGATGTAGGATTCGATCCTCTTCGTTTCTCTGACTTTGCACCAATGGACTTCCTCCGTGAGGCAGAGCTTAAGCACGGACGTGTTGCTATGCTTGCATGGACTGGATTCGTTGCTGTAGACCTTGGAGCAAGAATCTACCCACTTCCTGAGGCATACGAAGGACTTACTTCTGTAACTGCTCACGATGCTCTTGTTCAGCAAGGAGCTATGTCCCAGATCTTCCTCTGGTGCTCTGTTTTCGAGACTGTTGCAACTGTATCCCTTATCCAAATGCTTTACGAAGATTCTGGACGTGAGCCAGGTGACTTCGGGCTTGATCCACTTGGATTCCTCAACGGAAAGTCCGAGGAAGAAGTAAACAGAATGAAGCTTCGTGAGCTTAAGAACGGACGTCTTGCTATGATTGCTTTCTCTGCTGTTGTAACTCAGTCTGTTCTTACTCAAGGACCTTTCCCATACGTTTAAGCGTATATGTATGAGGGCAATAAAGAAATGGAAGGTATAAGTAATGGTAGGAATTTATAGAAAAATTGAAATCTTTTTGGAGGTAAAATTTTGTAGAGAAACTCGCAAGATTTGAACTTCGTCCAAAGTAGATTTTAAAGCATTCATTTTGTGTCATTGAGTGGCATGGGTGATGTAACAATAATACATTTTTGTAGGGAATGAACTCGATTGTTTACCTACATGCTAGTTAACTAAACTCTTAGCTAGATTCTCATTTATGAAGGGACTTGACTCTGTTGTACTTGAACTTCTATATTTTTTTATGTATGGACTTATGATCTTTTGAAGATGGATGAAATATTGCAACACAGATTATCTCTTCAATCAATCATGAACTACGCGTCAATGGTACAGAACAAGCAAGCACCACCGAACCTTATATAGATTTGGATCAAATTTCTACGGGGGTGCAATCCCTAAACCAAGAAAAAAATTACAATTGTGAAATCTCACAGCTACTGCCTATGTAGATCTGACTGGGAAAGCTCTTTGACAAATGCGTATTACTACAATACTCGTAGATAGAGTAGAGCTCTCTGGTCCAACAAAAAGTGAGGTTAGTTTCATTGTTTAACCGTCCCTTTATAACCGCTATAGTATTTTAGCTTACCGTGCTGTGCATGGCGGGCAATGCTTCTCTCATCTAGCTTCGTGATTTTTTACGTTTTACATAGACATGATGGACATGATGATGAGATGAACATAAAGTAAAGATAAGGCTTCTACACTTTGAGTATTCATGGAAATAACTCTCAAATCCAAGGATACATACAAATTGTTCTAAAAGATTCTTCTTCAAGTGAATTTTGTTCATCGAAACTAGATAGGTTCGAGGCTCTATCTTCATTCAAAAGAAGATATCTCATTTTTACCTTCTCAACGTAGTCGCGATTCATCACATACGTCAACGATCGAGTGTTGAAAGTATTATTTGAAAATGGCAATGAGTAATTTAGAACTCCAAGCAATATTAGATGCTTCCGACTCGGATTCTTCTGAAGATGGATTAGATTTGATAGGTCAACTCTCTCCCTCAATAGTAAAATTGAAGCCTCGAATGAATCCCAACAAAGACGAAAGATTCTCTATGAACAGTTCAGAAGGAAAACATCATTCAACCGATCTTGAACGAATTTTAATGGAGCATGATGATGATGATGACGACGATGATTATGATGAAATTAATGATATGGATATGAATGGTAGGAATGCTACTTTGGATGATGGATATTCTTTGGGAGGATCGACTATATCAACTAGACCATACACGTTTACAGCGCAAAGTCCGCCACACACAAATGTAAATAGTGCCACGATGCAGCAAGAAGATGGACCCCAAGGAAGTATAAAAAATTACTGTGTCCCTAACGACAATGAGAAAAGCGAATATAAGTCTCCACATCTACTCGTTCAAAAGGAGCAAACAAGTCATTCTTCTAGTCCTTTGAGGAATTCTCAGCAGCAAGACTATGATATATCAGAATTAAGAAAGGCAACATCTCCTGTAAAAGAGTCTCATCGACGAAATGACAGTGAATCAAACTCATCTTCGCTCACAGAATCTGTAAACATATCGAGGAAAAATCATAAGCCGGAAGATTGGGCTATTCTTCAAAAGATTTTACAGGAAGACGACGATGATAATGATGATTACGATGAAGATTTTAGTGACTTTGGTTCACAAGCTATTCGGGAGAATTTTACAGGAGATACCGAAGAAATTGCTAATGTGAAAAGCAAAAAGAAGAAACCAGATCGTGGTGTAGTAGAGATCAGACGAGCTGCTTCAAATGCATCGTCAACTATGGATGTAGATGCCATTCTTAATGCGATTGATACTGATTCAGATGAGTCCGATGAAGATGTTGCAGAGTTAGATGAGATTATTGCAAAATTAAGCCTTGATACGAAGAGAAATTCAAGCGGAAAGCAGTCGATACCTCAATCACGATCTGTAAAAAGTGACACAAATACTTGGAAAATGGAGAATTATAGATCTCAGGATCAAGAAGAAAAGTCAATGCTAGAACCCCATATATTGCCAAAAAATAAGTCAAAAAATATGCGAGATGATGCTAATTGGAATTCAAATTCAATTGGCTCCAATATTAACAACTACTGGCAGCACTACAAAAAAGGGTCAAGAAAATCAGAGTTGGCCTCTGATACGGCTCTTAAAAACGCTGAAGAATATGAAAGGAGACTACTAAAACCTGGGCAACGAGATATCGTGTCGCCATTAATGGTGAAGCGAAGAATGAAACCAAAGATTGAACTCCAAACAAAGTCAAGAATGCAACAAAATCACTCAACAACGAAGAAGCAATTGGGACTTTCCTCACTCCAGTCGAATCAATTTAACTTTTCAGGTATGATTGATTTGAAAGACATGGACAGAGTAAGCTCAGAAATGCAGCAAAGTATGCGCATTGATGATGTAGGACTGCCTACCTCAATTTCAATTGGATCGAAATTCATAGCAGTCGGGACCCAACGAGGATTAATACTGGTATTTGATTTGTTCGAGGAACTAAGGCAACAACTTGGATTAAGTACGACAAATGGTGAGGGGAATACACTTGACCAATATGGATCTGTTTCTTCTATAGATATAGCTTCGAATGGAGAGACTCTTGTTGCTGGCTATGAAAATGGCACTGTCATACTCTGGGACATCATTAAAGGAATTATGGTCAAAGCTGTCAGTGACATGCACTCTTCGCCTATCTCAATAGTTCGTTTCATATCAGAGAAGAATCTAAGCGTTGTTAGTGTAGATGCGGGGGGACTTGTAAAAAAGCTAACGTTTGTGAAAACTATGCTATTATGGTCGAGCGTTGATAACGAATGTCTGTTAGATGGTAGCGCTGGACAGATACTAGCGTTAGATGTACTACCCCCAATGTCTTCATTGAAAAACGAACCTATGTGCATAACCGAAGATAAAAAGAAAAGACCTTATCATCCTTCAATTCACAAACTCGTTCTTCTTGCGCTGTCATCGGAAAAAAGCTCCTTTGCTATTGCAGTCGAACCAAAAACTAGCGTCTTACATAGATGGCCAAGACCCTCAAATGAGGATATGAATATGCAGGAATTCCAAAGCACTTCAGGTCAACCAGCAGTTTTTCTTCCTTGTTTATCTTGGGGGTGGGCACTTGTTTCAGGTGGTGAGAACAGTGTCACACCAATTTTGGCGAGAGCTTGGGGTTGCTCTATACAGTTGTGTCGTGCCAATTTTCCTCCGCTTGAAAGTGATTCTGATGGAAATGATGAAGAAACAATGTTATGGCCTGCCTTTGGGGTCCATGATGAGTTCAGTGCGTCTTCTCCGGTTCTGTCTTTGGCATGGCTGGGCGACCGATCTCTCGTTTTCCTCACCGTTACTAATGAGCTAATGGTTGTCGATACTGTCATGATGACCCTTGTGGAAAGACTTGATTTCAGTGGAATCCAATATGTATATGCTGAGTTTGCTTTGAGCCACCCAGCCACAGCAAAAGAAAATTTTCCAGATAACATTATTTGCAAAGCATTTCAGAATACAATCAGGTCTAATGAAGATAGACTGTTAATTCTCGGTGAAAAGGAAGTCAAGACAATGTCTATTGTTGGCATACGAGAGCGAATATCAGCGCTCGAGGAAGATGGTGAATGGTTAGAAGCTCTAGCCCTGGCACTTGATCACTTTGAGTTTACTATCAAAAGTCAAGAAGATCGAAAGAGACAGACTGATGGCTCGCGAGATTTATCAAGCCATCCAGCATTTGTCTCAAGAATCCGTCTTACTGAAGATGAAGAGTGGATGGGGGATTTATTACTGCGTTACTTGACACTCGCTATTGATAATGCTCCTGAAACTTCATTTGACTCAAAAAGATCTAATAGAATAGATCTTGCCAAAAGCCATTATCAGATGCTAGCTGGTGTGTGTATTGAATTTTGTGTTGTAACCCGCCGTCTTGACCTACTTTTCAATGAAATATACCAATGTTTCCGGAACACAGGATACACCCTTGTTTTTCTTGAAATTATAGAGCCCTATGTACTCAATGATAAATTGAAATACATTGCACCAGATGTCATGAGCGAATTTGTTGAGAATTGTAAAGTATCTGGTGATATTTCTATTGTAGAAAGATGCTTGCTTCACATGGATGTCACAATCATGGATTTTGATTCCATATTGTCACTCCTCAAAAAGAGTTCCATGTACTCAGCATTAATCCACGTCTACACTCAAGGTCTAAATGACTTTTCGTCTCCTTTGCAAATTCTCTTCGATGCATGTTTCGATGCAGCAGATCAAACATCTAATACTATGATGGGCAAAACTAGATTGCATACTCTGCAAAAAATAGGATATAAGATCATTTTGTATCTGAGACATTGTTTCACAAACAAATCATTTCCGACTGGGATTGAAATAAAACCAAGTGACAGAGTTCATACGATAAGACCTGAGCTACTACGATTACTTATTAGAAAAGATTTTCAACGACCTCAGCCATCCTCAACTAAAGGTGACATTGGAATCAGAGTAAAGCAATTCCCGTATCTGAGTATACTGATGATGTTAGATACGAAGGCTTTGTTAGATACCTTAAGCTTTATCTTTGATGATAATGATGTTTTATTTGCTGATAACAGTGAATTCAAAGAAAGCTTGGAATATTGGCAAAATATAAAGGAGGACGACACATCTTCTAGTGAACAAGAGAACATTTGTCCAGATAAAATGGATATCATAAGGCGCGTTGCTCATGTCTTAGAGAACAACAATGATTTGAATTCGCTCGATTCCAGTAATTATTTCCATGATTTTCTTGCCAAGTACCTATTGAAAGGAACTATCCGGGCCCCTCCAAACGTTGTTTGCAACGTAATTTTGAGATTGTCTTCCTCGGCAGCACAAGAAGATGTAATCAAGCTTCTGCAGGTACTACCAAGAAACTCTTACAATCGAAATGAGGTTCTTAAAGTCGTTGAAGACCACCATATTTCTAGAGCAGCACTCATCTTACACAAAGGTGGGGTTCAAGATTCTTTGCATGAAATTGGTATAGATCCTCAGTTATGCGCTATTCATTTTACGAGTGCGATAGATTGCTATCTTCGTGATAGTGATCCTGGATTTAGACGGGAAGTCTTTGAGTACGTGAAAAATGAATGTATAGGTGGCAATACGTCTATTCTTGCTAGAAACCAGCAGTCTACAGGTGTGAAAACAGTTCATGATCTTTTGAGGAACGCTCTCTGTAAAAAGCTTCCCAATTTGATCAATCTAGACCCTGTTCCTTGTGCACAGCTTGTAGCTGAAATTTATGTCGAAGAGCTCGAACAGATTTTAACCTCCCTCGAGGATGGAGAAGATGAGATTGCCCTTTTTAAGTTTTTAAAGGCTGTGATCTCAGGAGACCTTGTGAGAGTGGATGCTGTCGCAGGACCGGTACTTCTTGCCAACATGACAATTGATCATCACCAAAAATACCTTGAATTGATGGCTAAGTTCCACCCTGATATGGTTTACCATTACCTTACAAATAGTGACAATTACAGAGTTGAAGGGTGCTTGAAGCTTTGTCAAGAATATGAAATTGCAGATGCATCTGCATATCTCTTGGAAAGAATGGGAAGTGTCTCCAGCGCGTTGCAATTGATGCTTCAAACACTTGAAGGTCGACTGATGTCCTTGAAAAGAGCTGTGAGAAGTGTTAGTGTTTCACAGTTGGATAATAGAGGTAGAATGAGATACAGGCAAAAGAAAGTTGATATCAATAAATTGGTGAAGACTGTGCGGGATGGAAAAGAAGCTGTAGCAGCGAGACAAATACTGACATTTGGATTAGATCTCTGCGAAAGAAACTCAGGTCCAAATCATAAGAATGAACACGGCTCTCAGTTATGGTTTAATGTCCTAGATCGTTTGATAAATGCCAAAGGTTTTCTACGGCTTTCGAAAGAAATTGATGAACACGCTGAGATTATGACAAATCTCCTGAATGACCTTCTGACACTAACTATGCAGCGTATGGTACCAAATGTTCCTCTGCATGATCTTGTTCGTAAAGTCACCAGTGATCATGCCGGAAGTCGATTGGGAGAGCTCCGGGAATTAATTGCTACAATGTTGAAAACATTTGCATCGGAGACTCATGTCTGTAATGCAGCCACTAACATCATGCTGCAAGATTTGCATAAAATGTCCAAGGATAAACACGATTTGAAGGTAAGGTTTCATTTGATAAAACTAGTTATATGTCAGAATATCCCATCGACACACCTCTCATTTTTTACTTTCTAAAAATCAGGCTCGAGGCACAAAGGTCTTTGAGATACCTCAAGAAGAAAGTCGTGACGACAAGCTGTTGCCATTGATTAGTATTGCCAATAATGGCCATGCTTCGAGGCTTGCCAATGATGGCTCTCATCCATGTCGAAACAATGTAGAAAGTAACTCTGGAACTGCCCGTTTAAGGAAGAAACGGACGTTGAAATCTGCAGGAAGATTGAATCCAGGGAGAGAGAAAATTAAAAAAGGAATGCTTACAATTCAAGATAAATTATTCCAACTTGGTGAATCATCAGATGCTGCCTTTATGCCACGTAAGATTGCACTTCTTGGAGAAGCGGAGCATTTTGGTAGATTGAGATAAATATTAGTCTATTAATGTACTATTTTGAAAAAAGTTGCAAATTCCCGTTTGCCATGTGTAACCTGGGATTTTGGTTGTAAAGTTTTCATACACCAAATCTTTTCTTCTTTCACCACTAACAGCTTCATAAGGATCAAATGATGATTTTGATTTGGGTTTAAAAGTTGCCATGTCTCTTGCAATTTGTTCCAAGAGGGGTTGGTCCGCTGAACACTTTACATCCAAATTGCTTGAGCGGAATCCTATGAAATCATTTGGAGACGATGGCTTGGGGTTCTCAAATTCACTAATTCTCTTTTCTACAATTTCATTATTGCCTTCTTCTTTTGGTTTTTTGCCGCGAATGTACATGCATCTTCCTTTTACAGAGCGTTGATCCAATTCTGTTTGCTTTCGTTTCGAAGCACTTTGTGCTTCCGTCTCCCAATTTTTGGATTTGTACTTTTCGCGATCGTCCTCTGGGATTAGTCCAGCAGTCAACGAAAATGTTTGAGACCTATGATCTTCATCTTCTTTCATCGTAGTTTCGGCACCTGACTCTCTATGATGAACAATTTTTCGAGCTGGTTTAGACCACTCTTGAGTTTGAGCCTGTGCTGTCGGACAAAAGCCATTGCTTTGAGGACCCAAAGCATTTGGCTGAGTTGGAATGTGTTTTCTTGATGTTTTGTTTGGCACAAATCCACTCCAATCAGCATCAGGATGAGAAGGGTCATACATGTTGTGGAAAACTTGTTTGGGTTTTATTTCTTTTAGTGTGTTTTTAAAAATTGAGAAATTACAGAGCACTACATGGTAACAAAATACTTGGTTCTGCTCAATATCACCAGTCTTTCTTGTCGTTTGTGCATCTGTGAAAAGCATCAAGGTTGAATGGGAAGCATCCGAGATTTGAAAAATCAAATAAAAATATGGTATGTGGGACTGAGAATGAAAAAATAAAGACTTCATATCGCTTGACTGTACATATCAATTCGAATCAAGAATGTTTTGGTTTCAACTCCTGTACTTTCTCTTCACAATTGCAAGTGTAGATTCTGCCCCAATTTGTAATAGAGGATTCTTCTTCAATCATGATTCTTCTACTTGCCAAAAATGTACAGGAGCTTTCGTTGAATCTTCAAATGAAGGTTGCTCGTGCAGTCCAAATACTCTAATTCAGGACACTTGTCCCATCAGAGAATTGTTGGAGGGATGTGATGACTATCCAAAGTGCTATAGTTGTCAAGACGACCAAAAGGGTGTGAGTATAAGTCAAGAACAGTGTGTGGAATGCCGTGGCGAGGCCAAATTCGAAATAGAAGTTGGAGCTTGTGTTTGTCCCAAGAATTATCGAGTTATTGAACTGTACAATCCTCCAAGACACGAATGTACACCTTGTAAAAATGGATCAATCGTTATTCTTCCAACACCAGATAATGAAAAGGAGTCAGTTTTCTCTGCAGGCAAAGAGTTTCAACCTTCTCGCTTTGAATTGATCGAAATAAAGTTTGAATCAATTATTATTAATTATAACGATCTATGCAACTAACAAGAAGTTAGAGCTGTCATTTTCAATATACGAGTTCATCCTTTGCTTGCTTCAAAGTTTCGCAACTGTCATGATTTGTGTAAACTACAAACTGATGTATTAGATTTGGACAATAAATTACCAAAAATTACTCAACTTTTCTTCAGCTTACTTCTCTCTGCAAACATATTGATGTTTCTTTGAACAAATATCGTCATCGGTTGCAACTACAGGACCTTTATTGCATACCCGCTTGAATTTGGTTGGTCCTTTTGTTTGTTGAACTCTATCTCTGACCCATTTCTTGTCAACTTCCCCTTTCTCGTCCATGAATTCATCGCCGTGGTTCTTCGCAATCAATACACAGAACTCTGCATGTGATGTAGTATGAACTACGCCATTATCGTAACAATAAGAGAGTGGTTGGGCATCAGTTTTAGCAACTCGCGAGTCGACATCAACAAATACTTTCTCATATTTCTCCCAACACAACTCATGACTGGTTGCAACTACAGGACCACCTTTATACAATGGTATGATTTTGGATTTGGAGGGGAGTCTGTACTTTAGAACTCTTTCTCTGACAACATTTTTGATAACTACCCCTTTCTCGTCCATGAACTTAGGGTCTTTCTTTTCAATCATCACACAAACCTCTGCAAATGTCTTTGTATGAACTACGCCATCGGCGTTACAAAGATAGAGGGGTTCAGCATCGATATTAGCCATCACCGTTGCTCTATGTGCCTCGAAACATTCTAGACCTTTTTTGGTAGTTTGCTTGTTGAACTCTTCGATAGATATACCCAAACCTTGAGCAGTTTCTTTCCTAGCATCTTGAATCTTTTTGGCAATTTGCTTTCGCAACTCTTTCAAAGACATATTCAATTTCTTGGCTTTCTTCGCCAATGTCCTCGTTCTGCGTCGTTCAATGATCAAATTATACTTCCCGGAACGTGATTTGCGTCGAACACCGTAGTTGTGTGATAGCTGCACATCCAGAGTGTGTGGTGATCCCATACGAAAACACTCTTCAATGACTTCTTCTGAATAATCCTCAAGAACTGCCTTTGCAATGAAATGAACTTTAGCTCTGATGGATGCCAACAATTCATTCAGTGATGCATCGTCAAGTGTTTTACTTAGCAATCCATGTGTCAAATGTTTTGTCCTGACAACCGACAGAGGATGACCAACAACTTCTTGAAGCATTTTGGCGTTACTTCCACTCTCAATTCCAACACGATCCGCATCATCAGTGGAATAAACATGCAAATAATCAAAAATGACTTCTTCTTCCTTCAATCGTTCAAACATTGGCTTGTAAATGTTATCACGGAAGTACTCACTAATTGACTTCATTTCAGCAGCCCGAGTATTGTACTTTTCGTAGCGACTTGCAACATCAGGATCAGCCTTTTCCTCAGGAGTCAACTGACTATAAAGCTGTTGCACCTTTGTTTCATTGGTCAGAAAATCACGTCCAAGTTCATATTCAAAACGTTCAAGAGTTAAATGACCCACTGCTCCTTTAGCGATTTCAAGGACCTCTTCAATGTCTTCATGACAGTCTTCTTGACATATTTCAGTAATGGTACCCTCAGGAGTGTCGAAATTACCTTCAGAAAGAACCATAGCCACTTTTCCAAGCTTTCCTTTGAGGCATCTTACTGTATTCCCAAACTTTAAAAAAATATAAGTCAGCTTTGCAATTCCCTGAACTGTGAGATGGAGCTCAGAAGCACCTTTTGGAGTTATTCCATCCTCTTCAAATAAAGACTTTTGAATAGGTTCGTACGTCTTCACAGTTTGCCCATCTGTCGTCTTTATAGACACTTGTGGTAAATCGGCTCTCTTAGCCTCTGTGTAACCATTCCAATCCATATATTTGCAACTTGGAGAATCCTCGAATTCTTCAAGTTGGTAGTCAAGATGATCAAGCAATTGTTCCTTTTTAGAGCTTTTATCTTGAGTTGGACTTGAAGCATTTTGAGTCAATGTCGGTGGCGTAGGGGACTAATGTAAAAGTAATAAAGAGATGATTGAGATCATGCAAGGAAATGATATCAGTGAAACATAGTCATACTCACTACTGGGCGAGCATCCACGTCTGTACAATTTGACTGTTTTGACAGTCTCTCCTTGAGAGTTGTGATTTCGACTTGGAGATTATTGCACTCAACTTTGAGTTTGCCTTTTGCATCACTAACTTTATTCAATATCTTTTGTATAGCTTTCGCCTTCTGATTTGCTTCAGCTAGTAGTTTCTTTTCCACAGCACGCTCTTCTTGTGCTTCTTTGGACTGTTGACGTAAAGTTGCAATCTCTTTGTGACAAGCTTCCGCCTTCTGATTTGCTTCAGCTAGTAGTTTCTTTTCCACAGCACGCTCTTTTTGTGCTTCTTTGGACTGTTGATGTAAAGTTGCAATCTCTTTGTGACAAGCTTGCAATGAATCATCTTTTCTTAGAATTTCCCGTAGAAGAGTGGCATTATCTGCATTTTCAAGAGCGACTCCATCCGTTTCAGGACATTCCCCCGACTCGATAAAGTCATCATCTCCCCCATGACTTCTCCTGCTACGAAAGCGCAACAAAAACTCCTTCAATTCCTTGATTGCTATCTCAAGAGCAAATCTTGGATGCATTCCTCTATAATCAGGATAAAACATTGCTAAAAGGTTGTTTAGAAAGAAATAGTGTATGAAGAGATTTGACAAAAACATCATATGGCTTACCATGAAGAGCATCTCTTGTATTACCACCCTCTTTTTTGATTTGACTAAGTACCTGTTGAAACTCGTTCATAGTCGAGAGATCTTTCAACATGAAAGGATCTGTATTACTTGGAAGATTGAAAAGAATTTCATCCTGTCTGTTGTTGCTTTGCGAGTTGCGATTCATTGTAGCTTTCTATGTCAATAGCTTTGTCTTTGAAAAGGAAGAAATGCTGATGAGAATAGATTCAATCGAATCGATTGATACTAAACAATTGACTTACTCTGATTTCAAACTTCCTTCTCTAAAACGTCACTGCAGTAAACAGAGAGTTGACAGCGGTGTACAATCAAATTGCTTTATAGATAGAGTTCTATTTCTCAGAGAGAAAGGCAATGATCTTTGAAAATGAGGAGTGTTGCGGAGAAGTATTCTTTGTCGAGCAATTTCGAATTTCAAATTGTTTTAGTCTCATCTTTACAATAGCTAGCTATCGGCAATATCTAGCTAGTCGATCAACTTATGTACGATGATGATGATGCTGTTGACAACTACTTCTAATGATATGATGCGATCGAAATATCGCTTTTTCCTCTTCGCTCGTAACAGATCATGATAGACAATGATATCTTGAATTTCCAAACTAAAAGTGAAGCCAATGGAAGATGAAGAAGAGCGACATTTACATCGTTGTGGTTCTACTCAAGATCCACTCAAAGAAGGTGGGCAACACTGTTTGAGGAACTGCGAGGGTCCAACCAACCCGATTTCATGTTTGCTTTTAATATAACACCGGTTCTCTTCCCAAAAGACACTTTACAAATCACCAGTTCTATCTCTACTCGTAGCTTGCTAGATTGCATGTACAGATAGTAGTAAACTAGTAGCTGGAGGAGGTGTTGTGTTATTGTGTTGTGAAAAATTGTTTCTTTTGGAGCAAGCCAGATCTTATTTTGGAGGAGAAAAAAAGAGAAGAGAAGAGAGAAGAGGACGCTAGTTTAGGTAGCAAGCTATTAGCAATAAGTAGCTAGTTTGCATTACATAAATACGACACATCCAACGACTAGAATTTCAGGCTCGTCTGCTTCATCATCCATCATGATAAAAAATTAAATTCAAAGTCCAACCATTGTATTTCCACTTTCATCAGCCGAGTAGTACAGTCTTCATGAGATGATAGTCCCACAAGAAGAATTGCAATGTTTCACTCCCGGAGTAAGAATGTACAGAGGCAAGAAAACTCTCTTTTACAACGGAGAGATACTTTATATGCCTCTTGATGTATGGCCTATCTATAACAAAGAAGAGAGAGAGTCTTGGGAAGTTATCATCGTATTACCAGGAGTAGAAGTGATTCCTTTTCATACTTTCGAAGGTTGTAAAAGAGTCAAGGAAGTTATTATGGCTGACTCTGTTCGAAGAATCTTCCCAATGTCTTTCATGGAGTGCAAAGAATTTGTTTTTATTAAGCTTTCGACAAATCTCGAATATATTGGATCGGAAGCATGCTTCTTGTCCAGACCAGATGGACTTTGATGACAAAGGCAACTGCAAGTGTCATGATGATCACTTTTTAGTTGGAGAAGAAAGCGTCGGGGAGCAAAGTTGTATTCACAAAGACCAAATGCCATCTATAACCTCGGGATATTCCCTGATTCAATTTGACAGAATTATTTCATATAATGGAGACGGTATGACAAGCTTAGAATTGGATTCTCTTTTTGCATCTCACTTATTCATGACATCCGCATCGAGATGCGAGTTTTCCAGAAAACAATCTAGAAAAGATATAGACAGCTGCAGCTCCCTGATGAACCTTTGTATCATGCACTCATTTGATGAAGCTGCAGCTCCGTGCAAATTACTACAGTCTATTCAAAGAAATAGAAGTGATCCAATGAAACAATTGGTGTACACTCAAAGAAATGAGGAAATTCCATATCAAGAAGGCGTTGGTTTCAAAATGAAGTTTGAAGAAGAAGGCATGGAATTTCGACTTGCACGATATAGAATAACAGGAGAATTTGTAGGTTTAGAGAAGTTATCAAATCAATTACTCCCTTGCTTAGACGAAAATTCCCTTTTGGAAACTGGAATACAAATCAAATTTGGGCGACCTAGCAAAGTTGTAGCAAAGTGTTTTATGTCAGATTTGATGGAGTACGAAACTTTCTTCTGGGAACTATTTCTTGTTGATACATCAAGATCATGCGGACAAGATGGATTCGATTGTCTAATACCGGTTCCCATCCAAATCAATGAAGAAAGATTTGTAAGAAGATTCATAGTAGTGGATACTGTGGTAAGTATTTGAGTCAAGAGAAAAGGAGGAGGAGACCCAAATCACCGTCATTTTTATTTTATTCAGTAGGCACAGTAGCACTTGATTTGCTTCCGTCGTATCACCATGTACTAATGAAATCTTTCTATCGTTGACATAACATGTATATCTCAACTACAGTCAGGCAGAACTTCGAGTCAACTAGAGATCATGCGTGTTACAAGCGACATTACTTTGCACTTTGTATTGAAAGAAGGTAGTCCATCCATGATTTATGTACCGGTTCTAATGATTGAATATGTAGAATACAAGGTGCAAGACAATAACGACAGTAACATCACTACTACATTTCGGGTTGCTTTTAGTATGATTACAACAAAATTTTGGAACTACTCAAAAATTTCATTTGCTTTCCTAGCCATCCTAGCTATTTTTTTGTGGGCATTCTTTGCTTACCAATATGATGCAAGGAATAGGAAACAGGACTCAGTTTCTTTTGAGCAGAATGGGTCACTTCCCTTTTCATATGCTATAGTTTTGATAGCAATTGGAATGAGAACAATAGCACTAACTTTGCTATCTTTCTTGGTGATATCGTCTTCCATTTACTACGCGTTCTATACAATTCAAAGTGACGTATTCCTGATACTACCATCATCTAGAGAGGAACAGCAAATTTTTGAGTACGGTCTGTACTCTGTCTTTTTGTAAGTACCTAACATTACTCTTTCGTCTCCTTTTCAGAATTTACTGACCACATTCACATAACTTGAAAGAATGTATACATTTTCCATCTCCTATTCTATTTACCGACAGTGCAACGTAAAAGTTTTGTTTCTTGATTGGGACTCAATCAAGGAATCTAGTTCATCCTGCTGGAGGAAAATCATGATTGCAAACGAGTTTAAACGTCTCAGCTTGTACCGAAAGACAAAATTAGAAATTACTCTGCTCATGATATCTCCCTTCTTATTTTCCCATAAACGGGAAAACGTTGTGGAGCTTTTCGCTTCATCTTTCTTCTACTTTGCCCTATCTCATTTCTTACAATACGCTTGGAACTTTCTTATCACCGAGCGCTTCATGAGAGAACCATTCGTTCAACGTTACATTGACTTGAGTACCCTGGCAAACATTTCCACAATCATTTTGACAGATCAGTTCAATGGATATCTACTTTATACTCGCTCTCCAAACTCCTTAGAAAACTTGGAAGATTTCTCTTTCAGAAAGAATTCGTTAGTTTTAGAAGGAGCTCCAAGTGGATGCCAAGTATTCGAGGTCCACTTGTCGCAAGACTTTGTCAACACTTTCAATCAAGTAAGTAGGTCCTTCCCCTGATTTCTATGCTGTATTTCAATTACTAACACATTTCATTCAATAAGCTCTATGAGGGAAATAACTTGCAAGATTTGGAAGAGTTTTTGCAATCATTTCTCAAACAAACCCTGGACTCATCATCCAAAGGATTCCAGTATCATGTACGGCAAACGAGTCGAGTTGAGAAAGTTCTTCGAACAGTCCCTTTCGAGGCAAGAGGAAAGCATTCCTCAAATGTTTTTATCCCCCTAGACGAAGATAGCTTTGGGATTGACAACAGCTTCACTAAATCTCTTCTCCTGGGAATCGAATTGGAATTGATCATTCATGATTTTATCACTCTAGTTTTGGCATGCACAATCTTTAGACATTCTCAACTATATGCATTGGTGTTCACATATTCTGTCCATTGTCTGAGGACCGCAGTGACAAGGTACTTTAGTACTCGTAATCTCGCCAAAAAATCATTCTTTCCAGAGCAGTTCTTGTCGAAGTAAAATAACTCTGTGATCATTAGAGGATTACCACCCTAACCTAAGTATATATAATACTTATATGTGATCTCTGAATTCCCAGGACGTTACTTCCACTCTAGAAATATTCAGTATATTTGAGCCTTATTTTAAAAAAGTTTGTAAATGCTGGTCTATGCTCATCGGTACCGACGAGAATTTGGTAATTCAGCAGAAAAACTTGGGGGCATCGGTCATGTTTGGACTTGTTGCTAGCTCTAGCCCACTTGGAGTATAGTAGTAATTTTCCAGTGCCTTGCGATAAAATCTTGTTTTTATAATGGCCATGGAATAAGAAGAAACCTGAGTGCCTATGAAAACCTTCGAGTTTGCAGCAATGAAGAAGTTAATGATTCCACCGACTATTGTTGAGTAAAGAGAGTAAATCTCATGCTTTGACTCTATAGCTAGCTTTGAACCAGCTTCAACGACCTTTACTCTTCCATTCCACATACCATGTGTTGTAATATGATTTAGTACATCTAGGTTTTCTATAGCCAGAGTATTTGGTGGATCTTTTGTATTATGCACTTCTTTCTCAAGAAGTTCTCTGTTGAGCATAATGATCATTTTCGATACTGGAGGGTCTTTGATCTTCTCTTCAATATGACTGATAATTGCTTTGAGAGATGTAACCTTTAATTCCGAGCATGAACCGTGCTTTTGCATATCAGGTTCAACCCTAGCATGAAGCACAAAATACGCGTCACCACTAACCCCTAGGAAATCATCAATTATTGCTTGGATTGCAGGGTGTGGCCGAAATGCATCCTTCATCAATTCTATTTCGAATTGCTCTCTTTTGATCACATTTCTAGAAATTTTACCATTGTATTGGAGGTATGCGTGAATACCAGCAGTCTGCTTCCATCCAAGATAATGAGGTTTAGTCGCATTGCCAGCATCTACAATCCAATTTATTGCTGGTGAGACAGCAACACCTTTTTTACTTGGAACTACCTGAACATCCGGCAAAAGGTTTTCGTCATGATTTACAAGTTTTGGTAACATGGGATAAAATGAATTCCAATGAGCGACATCAAACAACAAACTATGGCGAATCATGAGATTAGTTCCATACGTATCTTTCCATCTTAAACTTTCAACCAATATCTGCCCATAGTTTTCCTTCTTTGCAAGAATAATTATACCTACAAACATCATGTATTGATTCTATCAAATTGGAGAATATATATAGTGTTTCATGAGTACAAGCCAGTGATCTTTTCCATGTTTGGTACATTTTAAATGAAATACTTACACAGAATCCAGCCCAGAAACCATGTCGTACACTGGCTGCAGTGACATTTGCCATCGCTTTGAAAACATCGCTATTATTGAGATGCTTTATTATCGATATCTCTGATTTTCTGTCATTCTTTCCAATATTTGGATCAACCAAGTTTTGCTCGTCATTGATTTCGTGCTTCTCTATCGACTTTTGTTCTTCTTTTGTATTTTCATTTTGCTGTTGTTGCTTGCTATTGAAGCTCGATTGAGGATCATCTACAGATATTTCTATATCATCTTGTATTATCTCATTTCCTGTCAGAACCTCAGAGGAATATAGATGATCAGTCACCTCACTCTGGAAAAGTGCAATGTTGAAAATGACACATAGCAATGGTAGTATAATGATCAAACATTTGCCAGCACCACCAACACTCATTTCAAAGAGCCAAGATTTTTTTCGGCAAAGTCCTGACTCTCAGTTTTTCATTACGACACAAATCTATTGCAAAGTCTTGATGTGTATTATGTATTCCATTAGCCGGTGATACAAAACTACTATCTATCAACAATCATCAATCATCAACAACTGTTTTTGAAAATTTTGAATGTAACCGGGACACGGCTAAATTTGTCTGATTTAAGATTGTTTCAAAAGTTGGCTCGGCCTTTTTTGCCCGCCAAAAGCAAGCATCTTAGTTTGTTTTGTCAAATCAAGTGCTCATAAATTGCACATATTACCAGCAATCGAGTCTAGAATATACTCCTTTGTTCACCTGTACTTGTAGATTTCAAGTGCTTATCCTCTCATTCTTCTAGATTGAAAGAAGCTGTCAAATTCCAACAATTCTAAAGGCTGTTTTGCATATATTCAACATCTTCACTTTTTGTACAAACTAAAAATGGTGACTTCCAACTTTATTCCTCAAGGCTTTGCTTCATCTGCTTCATTCGGCATGCCTTATGGTAACCTACCAAATGGATCAATGTCTAGAAGTACCTCTCAGATGTTTGCATCTGAAGCAACTTCTAGTGTATCTACTACTACTCCCGAGAACGACAAAGCTTCAGCTGCGATTACACTTTCAATTCTGTCAGGATCCAAGCGCAGGACTGAGTCTCCGATAAGCATAGCTAACGAGAAGATTTCTTCACCTGAGCAACTGATGAATGCTTCATCAATCTCAACTTCACCATCACACCATATGGGAGTAGCCGTATCTGCTTCACCTCAAGTTTCAACAACTCAAGCACAGGCCATCACTCCTCATTCAAACAAAAGAGTAAAGACTAGCCATTCTCATGTGTATCCACATCACATGCAAGAACAAAGACAGCAGCATCATCAATACAATCTTCAAGAGAATCAACGCATGATGCAACAATACTATGTTCACCATAAGCTGAATATGACACATCATCAGTCCAACCCATTTGCAATGCATTCAAATTCTCCAGAAAATCTATCTGCACAGCAACAATTTGCGAATATGCAAAAGCGTATGCAGTATTTGAGAAATACAATGCATATGCCGAGTAGCAATTACATTAGCTCTCCTCCTGCATCCTTCACCAATGGATATGGACAGAGTCCTTCCAATGACTTTTCACAAGTAGGACCAGATAACGTAGTCGGTCGCCAAGTTCCAAATTTGAGAGTTCATCATGATGTGAACCAACATAGTTCTGCGCTGAATCTCGGTACGAATAATCTATCTAGAGACAGCAACAGTCAACATCAAGCATATTCTGAAGCATCCTGCCCACCAAACCAAACTCTTTTGCCAGATGGCACCTATAGACGCAAAGACAAGTCTCTTTCTGTCCTATGTGTCAATTTTATGCAAAGATACGAGTCTATGGCAGCTGAGAATCCAAGCATGCTCCCAGAGATTTCCATTGATGAAGCATCCAGACATCTTGCTGTAGAAAGAAGAAGAATTTATGATATCATCAATATCTTGGAAGCGATTGATGTTGTTTCGCGAAAGTGTAAGAATACCTATAACTGGCATGGCTTGAAGAATGCTGAGGAAACCTTTTATGAATTGCAAAAGGATGCCGTCAAGACATTTGAAGAAGACGCCATCGAGACTGGATTCAAGACAAAGATGGAGGAAAAGGTTGTAGACGAGGCGGATGAGGAGGATCATGACGATAGTACAGCTTCTATGCCAACTGGTCTTGCTTTGCTTCTCGCTGGAGGTAGGTTATTCAAGATTTGATTTATTTGTAAATGCAATCGTTTATGAAATTCGCCAACTAATTCTTTGATACTTGTTCAGCTGAAAAAGTAGCAAGTGAAATGTCTCAAAGCCAAGAGAAGAAATCACCAATTAAGGAAAAATCTCTTGGAAAACTTTCTCAGAAATTCATTCAACTTTTCCTCATTGGAAAGGATGTTGTTGAACTTCATGAAGCATCTGACAAAATCATGGGTGAGAATAACGTCACTCACGGTTCTAGAGCATCTGCAGCAGATATTACAAAAGCCAAGAACAAGGCTAATAAAATGATGAAGACAAAGATAAGAAGGCTGTATGACATTGCGAATGTAATGACCAGCATTGGTTTGATTACTAAATCATCCAACATTCATACTGTTAGAAATAGGCCAAGCTTTAAGTGGGCATTTTGTATGTCTCCAGATATGATCATGGAAAAAGGAAAGAAGAGAGAATCGAAGAATTCATCGTTCAATTAAAAAGAATTCATTAATTGCAACATCCTTGAGCATGATGACATGGGGATGTATTTAAAAAAATATAGATGAATCGTTGTGGAAGGTTTGACGCCTTTGATGACGTAGATAGTATCATTTTAAAAATATAAATAAAATCAGCAACCCTACTAGAGTAAGCATGAGTAAAATAATGATGAAAAAACTGTGAAGATGGATTTCGTGAATGTATTTCTTACAGTTATAATGACTTAACCGTCATTCCTCTGCTCATAAAATGACGTCAGTTGATGCAGACACTCTACTTGCGTTTGCGTTAATGCTGACAACGCGAGCGAAAGACGAAAGAGAAAGAAAAGTAATCACACAAAAGCAACATAATTAGTTGTTATTGAGCAGGACACCTCTCTCTATTTCTAACTCACACTACCACATTTATCAAGATGAAGCAAACTCTTTACCTTCTCTTTGTAGTTCTCGCCACAATGGCATCAACTCAGGCATTTGCTCCAGCTTACTCCAATGCAGTTTCTTCATCAACGAAATTGAACCTTTTTGGTTTCGGCGAACCAAAGGATGACGGTTCCCCAGGTGACTATGTATGTAAGGATTGTGGATATGTTTTCACTAAAGGTCCAGCTGAATGGGCAAAATTAGACAAGGACAAGTACCAATGTCCACCTTGCGGAGCCCCAAAGTTTAGATTTAAGAAGGTTCCAAAGGGCAGTGCTTCAGGAAAGGTTGAGGTAAAGAAGAGTTGGTTTGGAAACTAAGAGTTCAAAGTCTATAAGCTAATTATTTAATATTTGTTCAAGAAAAAAGTATGTGCCCGACATTATTTAGATTTACACTGTTGGAATTTTACCATATAATCTAGCGCAAAAGTAGATGAATATAACATAGAAGAATCATATTTAAAGTGATCCATTCTTCGCCATTTCCTCTGCAACAAGAACTGCATTAAGTGCAGCTCCACGAAGAAGCTGATCACCTACAACGAAGAATTCAAGTCCATTGTCTCCGAATACCAAAGATTTACGAATTCTTCCAACTTCTACATCATATTGTCCAGTAGCAGTGAGTGGCATAGGGTAAATCTCATTTGCAGTATCATCCATAAGCTTGATTCCAGGAGCTTCCTCGAATGCCTTTCTAGCTGCTTCAATGTCTACTGGTTCCTCAGTCTCTACAATGATAGTCTCAGAATGAGCACGGTAGGTTGGAATACGTACCGCAGTACAACTTACTGGAAAGTCATCTGGAAGTCCACAGATCTTACGACACTCCCAGGTAACTTTCATTTCTTCCTTGGTGTATCCATTTTCTTGGAACTTATCAATGTGTGGAATTACGTTGAATGGGAGTGGATGAGCAAAGATTTTATTCTCAGCAACTTCACGTTCTCCACTAAGAACTGCACGAGTTCCTTCTTGGAGCTCATCCATTCCAGGCTGTCCTGCACCAGATGCAGCTTGATATGTCTATTCACAAATAATTATGCAATGAGAAAGAGTTCAAGTTGAAGATAGAACTAAAGACAAAATAGTGAATTACTTACGGACATGATGACTCTCTTGAGCTTGAAAAGCTTGTGAAGAGGGTACAAAGCCATGAGGCCAATTGCAGTGGTACAGTTAGGATTAGCAATAAGTTTTGCTCCCTTGGTACATTCTCCATTAATCTCTGGTACAACAAGAGGAATGTCCTTGTCGTAACGGAAAGCACTAGAGTTATCAATCACAACAGCACCATCATCACCTTCACTGATTGCCTTTGCATGCTCCAATGCAAAGTCTCCACTTACAGCAAGGAAGACAACATCACACTCTCTAGCAGCAGCAACATCAAATAGCTCGACTGGTACTTCACCAAATTTTCCAGCATCACGAGTGGATCCCGCAGAACGACTGGATCCAAAGATACGAAGTTTGGAAACATCAAGAGATGATTTATTGAGACAATCAACGATTTCCTTTCCTACTGCTCCGGTAGCCCCTACTACACCTACAGTTACAGCATTCATAGATATGAGTGATGCGTCTCTCTTGGACATGGTTCTAGGAGTGATGTTTGTATTGAAAGAAGAATATCTTGTGTTGGAGATGGTGTTGGTCTGTTTCACAAATGAAGTTGACACAGGGCTGAATCCAAAAGCTGTAGTTGCGGTGGAAACTGCTAGAAGAAGAGATGCAGTTGTGCTGAATTTCATTGGATCTGTTCAGAGATGTCAAAGAAGAACTCTTTTGTATGATATGAAGACACCAATGTGTTTATTGGAGGCCTTACTTGAGAGGATCATCGTGTTGATGATGATGATCTCAATTTTTTTGTGGTCGAAGAGCCAAGAGCCACAAAAGGGGTTACATATCTCTGGTATTTGGCCAGAGGAAAGGGCCGGTCTGTTTTATTGTTGTACGTACATACTTCTCATAGTATTCGAGTAGGTCCATACTTTGTTCGGCTTCTTTTTGGAGTTGTTTGAAGAAGTATTCTTTTTCTATCTTGATACCTCTATTGTATTGTAGTTCATCACAGAGATCTTTACCTTTATCGTTCATAGTAGTCTATACGTTCATCTAATTTTATCCGGAGCTTTTGTTATCATGCAAGTGGAGGGAGAAGAAGAAAACTTTGTGCTGAAAAAATACACCAAGAAGAAGTCTAGGAAAAGAAAAGCAGCTAGTTTCATAGATGTAAAACTATCCCAAGCAACAAATTCTAAATGTGCTAAACTTCGAAATGAGCAGAAGAAAGAGTTAAAGCAAATGGAGATGAAAAATTTAGACATATCCTTTAGTACAGATAATAGCGATGTTGAGTACGACATGGATGACTTTTATAGTGAAACTCACGAAGAGCAAGGTAAGCTGTTCTTAGTTGAATCGAACTACTATTTTATAGGTGCCCAACTCCTAATTATTGTTTATAGATCCAAGAAATTCCATACTTTGTAAAAACAATGAAATGCACTACCAGATACATGAACTTGAAGAACTCAATCGCCAAGTGCAAATTGAGAGGATGGAGATTATGAAGAAATTAGATGCGAAATGGACTACACACTTGATGAGTTTCAGACAAAGAGTCAAAGATTTAGAAAAGAAGATGAGTTCTCGCCAAGCGAAACAGAGAGAAGAGCTAGTTGAACATGATAAGAAGAATCTGCGGCAGCTGGAAGAACGGAATAATTTGGAATTAAAGAATCTAATGGAGAAGAATCAAGCCATGATTGACAAAATCAACTCTAAATATCAACAGGTAGCGGATAGGAATGGAAACTTAACCCCTCAAGTAGCTCAGATGAGAAAAATGGAACTTCAAGACCTGCAAAATCAATTGACTCAAGCTAGGAACGCACATCAAGCTAAAATGAAGAAATATCTAATGGATTGCGAAATAGAAAAGGAGAAAAAGTTTCGAAAGCTTAGCAATCATCATGATCGACGTAGGGCAGAGTTAGAGATGGCTTTAAGGAAGCTCACCGCAGAGTGCCAAGAATCTCATGAGCAATTGAAGCTATCCATGATGAAGACACATACCGAAAAATTCAGGAAAAAACGGGAAAATATTCTAAGGAATGGGACCAAGTTTAATAAACCTCGATCTGATAACGAGATTAGTACGTCGACCGAGAAAGACATGAATGACAGACAAAGTTTTATATTTCGAGACACCAAAGTTGGAGCAGCAGCAAGAATGAAACGCCGCAAAACTCATTTCAATCGTGCATCAATAGCCATGACGATAGAAATTCACAATGAAGGTCTCATTGTCTCCTTTCGAAATGAAAATTTGCCAGAAGAAGGAGAAGGAGAACCCCAGGATGCATGCATTACGAATGATTTTATTCCTTGGGGATACACTGCGCGGAATTTCTTATTCAGCGTTGCGTGCGGCGAGTGTCCAAATCACTCACTCATGGACAAGTGCAACCTCACTAGTACCCAAATGCAGATCAAATGTTTAGTAGCTGATATGAGAGTAAAAAATGATACTGCAGCTGAGCAATGGAGCAGTATTCCTGCAGAAAAAACAACGGATAGCAATCTAACCCAAAAGGCAGAATTGCTGAAGGCAAAACTTTCTAATGACATCAAGGCAGAGCAAGAGTGCAATGAAGAGTTGAAGAAATCTTTTACTCTACTGGAAAAGGCTAATAGAAAGTTATCAGAGCTTAGAAGTAGGGCTAACGAATATTTTAACGGAAGGACCGTGGCTACGAAGAACGACGATATGGTAAAATTGAGTCAGATTTTAGCCAAAGGGAAAGAAGTCGTTGAGAATGCTGACCAAGACCACCGAAGAAATTCACAAAAGATGAAAACAGCTCGCTCTGAAAGAATAAAAACAACAGAAGCCTACAAATTAGTTTTGACAAAAATGGTAGATACCGAAAAAGTGAAGAGCAAGGACCTCACATTTCGAAGTGATAATGAGGATGACGCTGTGAACAAATTTTTGTCCGGCCTACAGAAAGTTGCTGCACAGAGAAAACCTTTGCATAATCGCCGTGCCATGATTGTCCTCCGATCTCCAAGGGTATCTACTAAAGATGCGAAACTTGCTTTACAAGAAATTTTACCACAGAGTCAAAACCCTGCGGTAATAGAAGAAAAGCTAATCAGAGCAGAGCAATTATTACTTCTTTCCATGCACCCTTCTTCAACAGGAAAACAACTATCTAGTGCACCTCTCGACTCGTCAACAGGAGCTAATGCAAAGTTTGCTGAACCTGGCTGGCATTTGAACCTTGAAGTTCCGAGTAAATCACAAAAGAAAAACTCTTTTCTGCAGTATCGCGAAGAATTCAATTTATTCTCATTTTTATTTGCTGAGGGAAATAGTTCACAAGGTCACCAACTTGCAACCATTTCAGGATCTAGAAATCTCTTGCCACTTTGTATAGAAAGGTACGGTGTTGATCTTTGTTTTTTTTCTTGAATATTTTTTGTCACCTGATGAGTGCTAACCACGAATCATGCGTGCAGCGATGGAACCTCACTACAGGATCCCTCCCTTTCAACTCCGCTTACCTTGACTGAAAAAGAAATTGACAAAGCATATGTATTTTCTAATAAGAAGAATTCATCATCTACGAACAAAAAAAGGAAACGCTCGCGTTCTAAAGCCACTTCGAAGGAAAAATCTCCTCCTAAATCGTCCTAAAGAAAGTAATGAAATGTTGACACACGAGCGAAAGGTCAGGAATAATAGTCAAGTGTTTTATATGCATGCTTCATGAAACAGAGAGATTATACAAAATTCAAGAACGAACTATGATTTTTGAACCCATTGGTGTTGGAAAAGGGATTTTCTAGGAACACAAATTGTAAATTTAAAATTTTTTAACATACAGTACTGTTGACGTCATTGTTGTTCAGGATAACAACCTATTATTACGATGGACAAAGCACACCACACTCTCACCCAAACAAAAGTAAGCTGATGAATATGGTATGGTAGCTGATTATTTTATAAATCAACTCTTTCTATTCATTTATTTCTATCTAGTTCATTGGCAACACATTATCTACACTCATTTCATTTTGAGTGAAAGTAGGACACAATTCTAAACAATGGCAAGCGTTCAAAATGAAGAAAGGAATACATTATTATCTAGAGCAAACTTGGCACAAATGAATCCAGAATCATTTCACACGCTAAGTCTATGCTCGCCATATCGGACAGAATGTGGTTACTGCCATGGCGATAGATTGCATGTTTTGACACAAAAGAATCCATATCCTAGTCTTCCTGGCGAGCCTGAAGTAGAAATACTTCATATAGCATCTCCTACCTCTGAGAAGAAAGAAGGTACAAGCACAGAAGACTGTGATGATAGAGGCACAAATGAAGTTATGTCAGAAGATATGAAAGGCCCAGAGATTATCACAGCAAAGACAACTTCTGATGCATATGCTCTTCACTTTAAAAATATTTCTGCACAAGCATATCTCAAACTAATTGATAGAGGTTGGAGACGTAGCGGAAAATTATTATATTTGCCAAAAAATTGGAATTCTTGCTGTGCAGCTATACCCATTAGGCTAGAAACACCTCGTTTTACCATATCAAAGAGCCAAAAGAAAATACTTAGACGTTTGAAAAAGATATTAGGGATAGATCATCGTGAGGAAACAAACAATGCAAATGATAAATTTTCTTCATCCATTTGTACTAGGAAAGTCAAAAGACAGAAGCATCAACCCAACAAAAGGAAAGACTGGGCTCATGGAGTTGAATCTAAAGCAAAATGTATACTAGATGAAGATGGAATTTTAGATAGGATTCGCAACCAGACTATTAACCATATTACGAAACAAGTCCCTGATTTACAAATGTCAAACTCTTCTTTGGCAAAGCTTTGTGCATTCAAACCATCGAAGTTTACCAAGCCAAGAAAGGAAAGTGCAGACATAATATCAATTGAATGTACTCTATTAAGTCGTATTTGCCCAGCATTACACGGTCAGTCAAAAGGGAAAATTGATAGGATACTTACCGGGAAATGTTTGAGTCAAACCCTTGAGAATACAAAAGCTAGTTTAATGTCATCCAACGAAAAGATTCAGTTTCAAAACGTTAACTTTCATGAAAAGAGCGCACAGATGATTGTTCAACTGAAAGTCATCCTGCATGAAAACGACGTTCAAGCATACCAAGATGATCCAATGGAGAGCTCGACAGGCAATGCTTCTATGTCATCAAACGAAACGAAAGATATTATCAAGGAATTTGTGAAAGCCTCTTTGCACTTAACTCCTGAGGAAGAAAAATCTCTTCATCCTCCGTACACCCTTACAGTAAAGTCCATTTCTGCAGATGTGAGTGCCTGCATGCCACAAGTGCATAGACTGTACTGTAGATATCAAAAAAGCATCCACGGAGATGAAGATCCATACTCTGGCGCTCGATCCTCTGCTGCATTACCATCGCTAGATATTACAAAAGAAAGCAAAAGCAATAATACAGAAGACGACGAATCAGACAACGAGGATGACAATGGAAATTTGATCACAGAAGAGAACTTCGCTGCTTACTATCCCGACTATGATGAGGATCAAATCAAAAAGATCCACAAAAGTTATCTTAGCTTCTGTCGTTTTCTTTGTTCTTCGCCAATAGTTCAAGACGAGAGTGTTCCATATAATACTTGTAATGGAAAAGCAAAAGTTGAGGGAGCAGATAGCGACTTTCCAATCAGCATTGCAGAGGAAGATGTAAGAATACCATGTGGTAGTTATCATCAGCATTATCTCATCAACGAGAAGTATCTTATTGCAGTAGGCGTCGTTGATATACTTCCACACTGCTTATCATCAGTCTATTCATTTTACGATCCCTATCTCTCAAATATCCTAAATTTAGGAAAGTTGACAGCTCTATATGAAATAAACTGGGTTAAGATGGCACTTCGCTATCGACCTGCTTTGAAATACTACTACTTAGGATTCTACATTCACTCATGTCAAAAAATGAGATATAAAGCTGAGTACAAGCCGAGTGAACTGCTTTGCCCTTGTCGTGGCATTTGGGTTGGGTTCGAGGATGCTAAGGTCAGAATTGATGCTCGGAGTCCGATTCGAAATGTTTGCAATATATCTGCAACAGATAATGAATTTTTTGCAAAAGCAAAAATATCACAAGAAGTGAATGAGCCTGAATTCAATAAAATGAATGAAGAAGTCGTGAATAAGATTCTTTTTGATATTGGAGCTGGTAGATATTTAACAATGAACATGATTACCGAAGAAGCACAGGAAATTGTAAGACCTCTGTTAAAGGAACTAGTAGAAGAGACTGGTCCAGAAGTGGCGCTAGAAAGTATTGTCAAGTTGTGCAGTTAGTTTAGACAGAAGTAGTACAGATACAAAATTAGTCTAGGGGTACATAGTCTTCTTCAATATAATTCAATTCAAATAGTTTTCGAACTTAGTCCCTTTTAGCGTTTCTTTCACATCCTCATAATTCAGCATGACATCTTTGTGAGTTTTAGAACTAGTTTTAACCATTCCGAAATGCTCACGGATTGTATCCATGGTAAATTTGTCAGGACCTCTTCCAAGGAATTCAAATATTCGTTTCCATTCCTTCACACCTTCATCATTCTCGCTAGAGTAAAGTTTCTCATAGGTGACATAAACATAATCAACACCAATCTGTTCTAGTTGTCTCATGATATTTTTGTGATGTTTATCGTCTTGCTTTAACCAATGTAGTAGTTCGTTACCAGTGGTGAAATTCTTCTTGGCATCAAATTTTTCATGTTGTTTCAGACATTCTTCATCTCCAACTGGACAATGCGCGGGTACATCTGCCTTATGTCCATGATGTCTCCAATTAGACAATCTTCTATCGATTGGATTTCTAGTTTGATAAATAACTTTTATTTTTGCATGTTCACTTGTTTCCTTTGTGAGATATGTATGGTCGTTTTCATTATTTAAATATGTGTTTGCAAGATCACTCATACCGCCTAACGATTTTGGATGATTGAGAGATATTTGATAAGGTTTCCACTGAAAACCAACCAGACCTGATTTTTCCTTTGTAGTTGTGAAATTTCTTTGCAAGTCGCAAATATATGCACTAGGCCAATTATTTGTGAGTTCATCAGGAATATTTTTGAAGAACTCAACACTCTCCTCTTTCACTCTACCAACTATTTCGATAGCTTTAGGAGGAGATTTATTATTTGAAAAGATTGAGGCTATGGCTTGCCAAGTGATTGAGCTCCCCGTTCTTCCCAATGCCATGAATACAAGAGGAAGTGGTGCTTCTTCCTCAAACGATAGAGAGCATTCCTTTTGATGGTTTAGGACATGCTCCCAATTTACAGCTATAGAAGGCCTAGTGTCGATGTCTTCGTCAGTGACATTCGATAACGAAGGCACACCAATTTTGATTCCCTCATTATCTTTCTCAAGTATTGGGTCGATAAATGCCACTTCTTCTTTTTTTATATATCCCGAGTATTCACAAAAGACGAAAAGAGCAAGGCCTATGAAAAGAAGTATATCCAGATCCCTGACCTGCCTGTGAATTGACGGTCTTGGACTTGATCCAGAATCTATTTCCATATGCATTGATCAATTTATGAAGGAGTAAGAACAGTAGTAACAGATTATTTATGGTGCAAACAAAATAATAATGCAAGAATATTGATAACAGATGATAGTAGTCTACAAGTTGTACTAGTCTAGTGGCAGGCAAGCACAACCAAAAGTTTCAGTTAGGCACTCCGTACGTAGTAGCAAGTACTAGTAAACCAGGGTTTAACTTTTAAAAAACGGTCATTAAAATTACCCAATGACGAGTCCAGAGATATTTTATATTTTTAGATAATCTCTTTTGCCTTCAAGAAATCTAAACATTGCCATTGGGACCATGGAGAAACCATCGCATTTGCCGCACTGCTTCCTGATAAAGCCACTATTATACCGAGAGTATTCGACTTTGGATTAGCGAGAGAACTAAAAGAGTTTGAAAAGGAAAAGGACAATCAATATTTACTAACCTGCAGGCACTCCAATGCCAGGAAATACTATTGTACGAGTAAAAGTTTAAAACAAGACCATGTGAGTTGTACGAACTGTTTGTTCCTTTATCAACACTGTCCATTAAGAAAAATTACTTACCGCCATCACCACACAAGACAAGTTTCTTAATCGGGGTTCGTCCATCTTTTAAATAATCTTCAGTAGCACTCCCATAGGTCCCTGAAGGCCGTCTTAGGAATCTCTCGTGAGTTAAGGGTGAACCTATCTCATAACTTACTGTACGACTACGAGCATCTGGTATAATGGATTCAATTGCTTTCCATAAAACTTCTGCACGGCTCTCTTTCAGGTCATTATATTCCTCGGATCTCCTATCGAGGCCTTCCCAAACATGATACGGCTCATTACCAGCACCATATGCATGTACCACTATGTAGCCCTCAGGCGCAAGACTACGATCGAGTACACAAGGATTTGACACAGCAATCATATTTAACTCTCCACAAGGTCCATCATGTTCCAAGTCACTGCCTTTCAAACCTCTATCCATGACGGTATAATGAGCTTCTAATCCATCCAAGTCAATACCCTCAGCATCCAAAGCAACGTGAAGATGAAGAAAAGAACCAGTTTGCTCAGACGTCTCACATTTAGCTAAAAGGGATTCATCATCTTCATCTTCTACAGAGGGTCTTTTCGTCCTGATTATATTTGCTCCCCCTTTTGTAATCCATGTTTGCCGTGTATTTCTTTCCTTCTCTTTCAAGTTCGAATTTAGTACTTGAATGGCATTCTCATTCTTGAAAAGTTTTCGTAAGGACCAAACTGGTGCATTACAAATAACTCCCTCTTTTGCATTGACCCTCTTGCCACTTTGGAGAATCAGGCCAGTTGCTTGCCGTCCATCGGATGTTGTATCTATGCATTCTACATGGTTACTCAGATTCACTTTACTACCCAAACCTCCTTGTTCTACACCCTTGACTAAAGCATCAATTACTTTTCCAAGACCTCCCTTTGGATAGTCTAATGCAGCCCCCTCTCTATGCATATCATACAAGACATATGCCATTGCGGCAGCTGAAGTTCTAGAGGCAGGTAAACCACTTAAACTAAATGCCAATGCATCAAGCCAATCTCTTAACCATTGATTCTTGACCACAAATTTGGGGCCATCCATATAGGGTGCAAATGTTCCTTGTGTCGCTTCCTCACCTTGTTGAATCAACCCAATTAGCGCTGGTAGATATCGAAGCAAAGGAATTAAAGCTGAATCACCACTTCTCATGGCCATGGCAGGAATTTCAACTGCACCACTCACTAAAGGCATTGTTTCTTTTCTCAATGCTTCGAACTCAGCTTTTGCATTCTCCCCTCCAAATAAAGTCAATGGTCCTTCTTGAAATCTCTTTTGACCCAATTCAACTCTCCATCGAAGCTCATTTTCTTCTTTCGGATATTCTACCATACCCCAAGCTTCATATGGAATCCATTCAACTTCATCTGATAAACCTATGGCATTCAAAACTTGCCTTAATGGATTGTACGGCTTTTTGGAACATCCCAACACTATAGTTGGCCCCGAGTCAAAATTAAATTCTAGTTTCTCTCCATCTTTACCTTTTACTATTCTCGGAAACGCATGAGCACATCCTCCAGGTAAGTAGTGACTTTCTACAGAATCAAATATGTGAATATGTCGCCACTTCGAGACTATCATTTTTTAAACAAAGGAAAGATTCTTCTCACCATAGATACCAACTTTCTTATTGTATAATGTGTTTAAGATCGCACCCGCACATAATCCGCCAATACCCGCGCCAACAATTGCAATATCTACATTCTCCACATCTTCATCGTTTGCAGTTGAAAACTGAATGCAATGTGAATTTCTTGAAGAAAGCTTCGTATATGAAGTTGTGAAGCCTTCTGCCAAACAGATGAAGCTAACGATAACTTGAAATAAAACAGCCTTGAGAAAAGCACTCATTTGCTGAAAGCTTATCCTATTCAAATATTACAAAGAACTGTGAGGCAAATGATTGTAATATGTATTGGACTGGTGCTGGTGACGATGCTATCTGATGTGTGATGTGTTTTTTCACCCAATGATGAATGAAGAATAAAGTGTAAAAACCCGAAAAGAAAGGGAAGAAAAGAGAGAGTGCTTGAGCCAAAAATAGTCATCCGGCGGTCATCTGGACACTTCATTAAAATATCTTTTTCGGAAAAATACCCCCCCTGATTCACGACTTTTTTGTCTCCCTTTTCAATCTCGATTGCCTTTTCTTATTTCTCCACTTCATACCTCTTATTTGCTTGAAACCACATTATTACATAGTTCATAAACCAGTTCCATCATGTCATCGAAGGATATGAGAAAAAAGCTGCTTGGTCTTTCGGGACTTGCTGCAATCTACTTTGCATTTATCTCTCCTGAAGGATCAAGATTCTTGAAAGAAGAAAAAAGAGACATTGAATACGTTCACATCACACATGCTGGAGGTCTAGGAGTGGAGCAAGTTGGTGCTCAGGCTGACATCAAATGGGGATCATGCCATTACATGAAAGCGTTGATGTGCGGTGAAGGCGAACCAGATTTGACATGGGACCCAAAGGGCAAAGAGAAAAACATCTGGCACGCTGTGCCAACAGTAGTGAATGAGCTGAAAGGAGATGAAAGTCCATACCTTGAAAAGGATCTCTTCACTGTTGTTCGCAATCCCTACGAGCGTCTAATCAATGAGTTTTACTGCCCTTGGTTTGGATCGAAAGGAGATAGAAACGACCCTGCAGTACTAAATGAGTTCATCAAGTTTAGATTGAATGAGATTGACAGGGAGAGCAATTACTATCCAGAAAAGCACTTGATTCCTCAGCATCAATACGTTTATGACTCTGAAGGGAATAGAGTTATCAAGAACATTGTGCATTTTGAGAACATTGTCTCAGAATTTAATGATGTCATGTCTGAATATGGTCAAGATGTTAGAATGACTTCTGATACCGATCTTCGCGAGGATCGTGATGGCAACTTGACCCGTATCAACCTGACTCCCGAAACTATCAAAGCAATCAATGAGTTCTATGCTGGAGACTTTGCTGCATTTGGATATGAAATGGTTGAGACATTTCAGTCGGAACAAGCTTATGAGGTCAAGAGTTCTGCTATGCCTTGTAAGACTTTCCTCCCAGATTCTACTGAGTGTGAAAGAGACGAAATGAAAGAGGAGCCAAAGTCCCTTCCCGAAAGAGTATACGATGCTCCAATTGGAGTAGCTCACTCTACTTCTTTTCTGCTAGGAATTTTCTCCTCTCCTGATGAAAACGGAGCCACTTATCGTCAGCTTGCTCGTGATACTTACCTAAACGGAGACGACAGACGCATCTGTACCTTCGACGAGTACAAGAGACAGCAAGAGAATATGATGGTACCAGATTGCCGCATCCCATACGTATTTGTTGTTGGCGCAAATCCAGATCTCGAGGAACCAAATGAGGAGTTTATGGAAGTCGAGAGAAACCTTCTCGAAGGCCCTATTGCCGAAGAAACAGATGTGCTTTTTCTTAACGTCCAAGATTCCAATCTCTTCCCTAAATCCAAGGCGTTCTTCAAGTGGGCAACCGAAGTTGGTGTTAATCTCAATATCGACTTTGTAGCAAAGGTTGCAGCTGACACTTTGTTAGATATGCCTTTATTGATAGACTTCATTGACTTGGATCTTCCATCTGCTCCATATAATCGTAGAATGTACGGAGGAGGTATCTGGGGATACTGGTGGGAAGGAGGTTACTATGCCACCAATCCTTTCTACTTCATGTCTCTCGACCTTTCGGCTTTTGTTTCCACAAGAGATCTTGACTGGGCAACAGAGAATGAAGATCACGATATGGGACGCATGGTTTTCAAACACCCAAAGCCTGTCAAATTCGTGAACCTCAACACTCGCACCTTTTGGCATGAAAAAATGGAGACTCCTGATATGTGGAATGACGCTTGGAAGAATAGGATGGGAGAGCTTCCAATCCGAAAACCCGCAGTAGAAAATACAAAGATATGTCAATCGTTCAAAGACCAAGGTTTGATGAAGGAATAATCAAGTTGCATATAACTTCATAGAATCTGAAAATTAAGATGTAAAAATATTTTTGTTTTTACTTCTACTTTCATTTAGCAATGTAAAATTGAAAACTTCATATTTATGAGTTCAAAATTTGAAATGCTTTGAATATCATCCAGTTTCTAGCATCAAACAAATAGCTATTTCTCAAACTCTACAATTTTTTGCTTGGTATCCTTTGGGTAAAGGTTATCTATGTGCTTGAAAGCTTTCATATATTCTGCTTCCAAACGTTGGCATTTTGCGAAGTTGCTATAATCTTCAATTCCACAGGTATATAACACCTTTGGACATTGGGAGATCATAGTATTGATATTTGAGGCTAAATCGTGGTAAGTTCTTGCGACATCTGGATGAACTGATCCATAATATTTGATCTGGATTGGAAGTATCTGATTACAGACCCAGACACAATTTTTTAATATCATATTACCTCCAATATTTGCGAAAGTGGAAGAGCTAAAATAATGAGCGAATTTGGAACCCATTTCTAAGACGATTTCTGATACGTCCAGATACAATTTACCGCATCGGATGATGAGCACGTGACTGTCGTTTGAAAGTTTCTCTTTCGCACTATGTATTAACTCAAAAGCTGCTTCACCAAGTGCCTTGGCATGTTCAAAAAGTTTCAGAGCCTCTTCACTCTCATCTTTTAGCATTGACATGAGCGCCCAATTCATCTTTATTTCATGAAGTTGATCCTCGAATTCTTTCAATGCATTTTCGATATGAAAGGTTAATGATTCACGCTCAAGTCTATCTCTGAAAGAAGGAGGACATTTTCCATCTATGAAATCCAATTCCTGTAGTTGTTTATTTGTTGTTTGATCTAATCCACCTATATCGAATTTATGTTGATCCCAAAGGTGAAATCTTTTGTACGAGAAGCTTTGTTCTCGTGGTTCGATGTAATCAATCGTTAGAGCTTCCCCTCTCCTTACTAACCTTGTTGTTCGGACCTCTGAATATCCAGTGTAAGGTGAGTCCTCTTCATCTTTTGAAGAATTTTCAGGTCGAAATTTGATACAGTTTGAATTGCTGTCATGATTGAACATGGCAAAATGTAAGTAAATTCCACTTCCGAAGCCATTATATCTCATTGCAAGTAATAGACGATAAATATCAATTTCATCAATTTCAAGGTTGATTTGTCTTGCCAATGATAGTGCTTTCTGTAATTCTTTTCCATTAGAATGTTGCATTTCCATGATATCAATCATATCTTTGACTTGTATTTTCTCGTTTGCAGATTCTGTGTTGACTTTCGCTCGAATTAACTCATCTACTCTCGTCTTCGTTGGATATAAAGATTCCATCTGCTGAATTATATTTTTGGCATCATTATGCTGCAAAATTGCAATAACTGACACTATACCTAGTTCAGAGCCAATTTGATCATCGGTCCACTCAAAAATAGGCTTTTCAACCAAACATAGAGTACCTGGAGGAAGATCTTGCGTTGCAATGTATCCTCTATTTCCTCCAATCATATCTGATTGTACAACTTGGATTGGACCCAAGAACAGAGGCGAAGGAAATGGTACATCTACACTTGACGGAAGCTCCAAAAGATCTTCAGCTTTTTCAGATACATCTTTATCATCTTCTATCTCATCATACACATTTTGTCTAGTGACATTTGCCTTTTCCAAGAGATTGAGTCTTCTTTTCTCCAAATTTTCATCAAATATTACTTCGTCTTCTGACTCAGAGTCTTCGCCAAAACATGCAAACGGATCATCCATAGTAAGTATATGAGGTTGTAGAAACTAGTTCAAGTGCCCTGCCGTATTGAATTTATTTGTAATATGGTTGATTTTGCGAGTGCATTGGACATCATACGACATACAATTCGAGGAAAAGGAGTGGCCAGTATTGGTCGAGGGTGACTGTCTTAGATGACATTAATATACTAAATAGTATTGAATTAAATCTTGACACTTAGAAAAAGGAAGAGAATAGTAGGACCATGATGAATTTTAAAGTAGTTGAATGTAGTCAAGGAGGAATAGACGCCCACACAAGACACAAAAGAGGGAACAGATATCTAAACAACGTGAATAGAAGCAGATCTTCAATCGTGCAAGTTCCTCTGTTCACACCACCTTTCGTTTTTCATTCAGAATAAAAGTAGTATTATAAACCAGATAAAGAATATATTCTTCAACCATAGTCAATATGAGTGCGTCTACTAGTAAGGAAACGAAGAAGGATGATTTTCAATTTTCTCTTCTACACTCTGCCCCCAAACCATATGAGCGTTCATCTTCATTGAACTCACCAGAAGATTCCAATAGTAGACAACTTGACACAAATGTTCTCGTCAATAAAGTTCGGCTCAAAGAACAGCTCAAGAAAGAAAAGGAGGCGGCTGATGCAGCAAAGATCTGGCTCAAGAAGGAAGAAGAGAAGGAACGCCTGAAAATAGAAAAGAAACTCGCTAGGGAAAACGCAAAGGTCGAGGCAGTCAGAAGAATGTATGACCACGGAGAAAATTCATTGACAGCAGAGGAAAGAAAAGACCTGGAAGCTGGTGAAAAAGTTCGCATTAAAAAAGAATTAGAAAGAGAGAAACGAGCTGGCTTGGAAGCAAGGAAAATTTTACAGAATGATCTTGAGTATGAACACGATCATCCACAATCACAACATAAGCAAGAGCAAGAACGTGGTGATAGCTCCTCACCAAATAGGTTTCAAGGTATACGAAACAAGCTACGTAATACCATCAACCAGCTTAAGCAAATGAACTAAATCCCTGTGCTTCATGTATGGCCTTCAAGAAAGAAGTATTTTTTTATTGGTATTGAGATATTTTATGATAGGACCCCTACATGACACACCAAAGATAGAATTATTTATGTTGATTTTCTTTTTGAGAAAGGAATGTTTTAGGATATTGGATCTTTATACTTCGTGTTACATATTGACAGTAATCTTTCTAAAAAGCGAACCCTCAATTCCAAAGAAATCGGGCCTGTTATGGATGTGTACGTCAAATTATTCATAGAGGTGCAGAGTAATAAATTGGCAACGCTAATGTACTTCCTATATAATTTTAATAAAGTGAATAGGCAATTACCTTATGTCAGAAGGCTCTTCATCTTCCTTGAGAATGCAAAAACTGAACTGACGCATAAACAAAAATCTCCATGATCATGTCCATTCGCTATTTGTATACAGCATACACATCTTTTAATGGCACAATCTTTTCCGAGATTAGATAATCTTTTTACCAAGTTTTCTCTTTCCTACCAATACACCGAGAATAAAGGAGCCAACTCCAACTAGAACAGTAGATACTACAAAACGAGAGCGGTAATGATGATGGTCATCCTTCTTTTGCAATCCTGAAATCACCTCATTCTTACTAGTTTCTGACTCCAGTTGTTCTTCTATTGCAAGTTTGGCTAACACCAGGGCACCTACAAGCCCAGCTCCTTCTTTCTTCCAGACACTAGGACCAATATATTCCTGCAGTCCTTTTTCAGTTGTAAATTGTTCAAGATCTAAATATCCATTCAAGTGATCTTTGGTCTGATATCGAATCTTATCAAACAAACACTCACGATTCATTATTCCTCCACCAAATACAATCTTTTCAACACTAGTCACTAATGCAAGGGTTACACATAGATTAGACAATGCATTAGCAGCATGATCCCAAATCACATCATCATCTGATAGATCTTTCAAACCCTCGCGATCTGACATTGCTGGCGATTCAATAAGTGAAGAAAGCTGTAACATACGCTCACTAAGTGCTACACTTGACGCAGTTCCTTCAACTGTATTTTTTCCTTTGAAGGGTGATTTTTCTGTACCCCAAGAATACGCAAAAGAATCCCCTTCCAATGGAATGATGGGACAATGTCCAGCTTCCGGATGCATCATACCATGCACTGGCTTCCCATTCACGATAAGACCAACACCAACTCCCGTTCCAACTGTAATGTATGCTAGAGAAGAAATACTCTTATCACCCGAACTTTTATGGTAATGATACTCTGCATAAGCTGGTGCGTTTACATCTGTCTCTACTTTGAACAATGGGACATGACTTCCGTCATGGGACGAACATGCTTTTAGCAAAGGAGAGAGAATATTTACATTTCTCCATTCCTTTTTAGGGCTCCCGGAAAGAATACATCCATAGTTCTCTTTATTATTCGGATTAACACCAACTGGTCCAAAAGTTGCAACACCCAGTGCATCATAGCCCTTCTCCGGGGCATGTTTTCTAAAAAAATTGGCTACATTCTCCAGCGTCTCAGATGGTGTTGACGTCGGAATAGTTTCTTGATGGAGCACCTCAAAGGGAGTGTGGGGAATATTGACAAGATCTTTGTTTGTTTCACTGACTTTATTCTCATGATTGTAATGATGAAGATTTCTTATCAATGCAATGGTCGCGACAAAAGTTGTACCACCTCCTTCTACTGCAGCCACAACATACTGCTTATGATGAAGATTACTTTCAGATGCTACGGAGGATGTCATTGAACCTATTCCAATAAGGTGTATAAAAAGGTAAGGGTCAATGATTATTGGTAAACATTTGATATGAGAAGAGACGAAGAGACGATGGTAGTGTGCATCTCTGAAAAGAAAGATTCTGAGGAGAGGCGTTAAAAAGATGTAATTTAAATTTTGACAGTGCAGTTTTTATTCCCACTTCGGGTTGCAAAAAGTAGGTAGGACCCGATTCAACTGGCTAATGGTACTATCAGTACGTACAAGTGAACATTGGCATTCGACACGTTCATATTATTCATCCACTCATAATTCATTACACCAACACCATAATACCTTTGTAGTCCATTAGTTTGAAGTTACAAATACTGTGCTGTTTCATGTCATGGGATTGAAAGTGAGCATGAAAGCGCTGATTATATTACTCATTTTACCAGAGTCTTCGCCTTTTGCACCGTCATCAAAAGCAGGATTTTTATCATATCTTCCGTATGATGAATGTAACTCTTTCAAATTTCAAAGATTCCCTACACATTCATCAAATAGGCATCAGCCACTCTCACTGTCGTCTATAAAAGAAGTAGGAGTTCAATTCGAAGATGAAGAGCGTAACAATATGGACATTTCGATTCATAAAATATCTTCCCTTGGAGCGAATGCACAATGTGGAATCGCTTTTGCAATTGTAGCTCTGGTATATCTTTTGTTCCCTGAACAGCAATTACAAACAAATACCGACTCAATTCTGTATACAACTAGCAGACTATCAGTACTAGAGCAGCCTTTGGAGATATCAGGTTTAGCACTTGCTGCTGCATCTTCGATCATCTTTGGCAACTTGACAAGACATCAGGAAATTGCTGCTCACTCCGATGGAAATTACTATTTGTCAAACATGGCTTACAGAAGGTTGAATTTCGGTATTTTTGCGTATTCTCTTTTGGGATTACTGAGTCAAATAAACAAACCAGGCATGGGACTCTTTAATTGCGTCAACTCAAACGACACTATTCGGATAGCATTTTTTCTTCCAGCGATATTTGCTTTTGTTGTGAAAGTACTCAGTTTAAGACAAACTGGTACACAACTAATCCAATCAATTCCCAACACAAGAGTGAAACAAGGTGGTATATTGGATAAAACAAAGTCGTTTTATTTTAATCTTTCCAATTGGTGGCTTGGCAGATGTGATCTCGACGGAACCGGAAATAGTGATATTGACTCTCGAGCTCTGTATCTAGGAAGAAAGAAAAACATATTTTCTCTAATCCATTTCATCGCCGTGGTATGTTTGATAAACAACGCCTTTGCATATCAGCATATATCCAAGGTAAGTTCAATTCTTCAAGGAGAAAAACATAATATGACGTATGACAGCTAATTATATTGTCGAAATAGATCAAACTGTCAGGAATGAAGCAGATCTACATGGGAAATAATCTGGCATCATCCGGACGTCTTTTTCTTGTTGCTAGTCTATCATCGATACTAAAAGTAATCACAAAAGAAGGAAGGCAATATGAGAAGGTTTACAAACAAATGAAATATATTCTTTTGGGATGGATTGGCACTGGTAAGGAATATTTACATGAACAGAATTTCTTGCAACATCATGTTTTTCCTGACACATTTCTTCATAGTTGGGATACTATCAGGTTTTATCAATGGTGATTTGGTCTCGTTTATTATCCAAAGGGCGATGTATTTTCTCATATTTGCTTATCCAATCATGTTCAAGGGAATGAAGGACAATGATGATTCAAAGTCAAGTGATGATAAAAGTAATGAGTAAATATTTATAGAATTACAGACCAAGCCATTTCAAGAAATTGAGGATGGGTTTGGATTTGACCAATTTGTCATAGTAAACCTCTGCAGCCATGGCTTGAAGAGCAAAGCCATGACTTGGATATGTATGCATAACGGTTGCTAACATATCAAAAGATAAACCAGTTTTCATGGCAACTGATATTTCAGCTATAAGCTCTCCTGCCACTGGTGACGCAATAGTTGCACCAAGAATCTTGTAGCCTCTCTTTTTGTAAATAATTTTGATAAATCCATATTTATTTCCTTCGCAAATACCACGATCAGTTTCATCAATTCGCTTAAATGCAACCGAAATCTTCTTTTCTCCAAATTCCTCTATTGCCTCTTTTTCGGTGAGACCTACTGAAGCAATTTCAGGGTCAAAAAAAGTTGTACCAGGAACATGTGTGATGACCCCAGGATCTGTAAGTGGCAGCAAAATATTTCTCGCTCCAACGGCTCCTTGATAACCTGCATAATGAGTGAACTGGCGATCACCAGTACAATCTCCTGCAGCATAAAGCCCTTTTACTGATGTCTGCAGGGTCGGGTCAACTTTGATTCCCCCTCCCTCATTCAATTCAACTCCAATTTTTTCAATGTCCATACCTTTCACAGTTGGTACCCTTCCAGTAGCTACAAGAAGCAAATCACCTTCGATAGTTTCCCCTCCACTACAACTGACGGAATGACCTTCGCCATTCTTTTCTACTTCTGTTACGAATCCCTTTACATACTTAATTCCTTCGGCTTCGAACACACTCTGTACAACATCATTAGCCTCTGGCTCTTCTCCGGGTAAGCAAATTGGGGCAATAACTGTCACGTCTGCACCAAGACGCGAATAGGCTTGCGCCAACTCACAACCAATCGGTCCACAACCAATGACAGTCATTTTTGAAGGACACGTATCAAGGCTGAATGCCTGTTCATATGTGATAAAGTTCACATTCTGAATCCCACTGATTGAGGGTAGTCGTGGTTTTGCTCCTGTAGCAATTAGTATTCCGTCGTTTGCACTTACTTCGATGAATCCATCTTCGCTACCACTTGACGCAAACACTCTGAGCTTTTTTGCATCATCAAATTTCGCAACTCCTTGTAAAACATCAACTCCGAGTTTCTTCAGTGCTTCTGGTGAATCATCTTCATCATATATATGCTGAATATTATCATCAATGCGTCTTTTCACAGCTTTTAAATCTACCTTTACAGATCCAACTTCGATTCCAAAGTCCGATGCTTTCTTAACCGCCTGTGCAGCCTTGGCCGATGCTAAGATAGATTTCGAAGGGACACAACCTGTCCACGTACAGTCTCCTCCCATTCGATCCTTTTCAATGATGCAAGCTGATTTTCCAAATGTAGCTGCAAATTTTGCAGCAGTTAATCCTGCACTTCCTCCACCTATTACAACCAAGTCATATGATTTGGAAGCAGAGGTTGGAGAGGGTGATGCGAATGTATGAACAACTACTGGAAAGAAGAGCAGAGCCGCTCCTATACATCGGTAATACAACATTGAACAACTTCCTTTCATTCTACCTTTTGTTGTACGAGTACTATTCTGATTCTGAAAGTAGCTATAAAAACTATGTCTAGAGTACCAGGTACCGACCAAGTCGAAAGTCGGAAATGAGAAATGAATGCTGAATGTTGTGAATGCACTTGAGACTTGAGTTCTCGTTTGTACGAGATAGTTGCATCGTAGTTGCATAACTACGACGAAAGATCCAAAGGGAAAGGAAAAAGAGATTGGAACCGAATTTGGTATAGTCACGTACGTACGTAAGGTACCACTCATAGAGGAATGCATTTCTTACATTTGTTTTACCTTTCACTCTTGTCCGTAGAAATAGAAAGAGTGTATACCATTGACAAGGTCAAAAGCTCCCTAGTGACCATTTGAACAGTGCAAAGAACATAGAAGAAAGTAGGATTGAAGTGATGAATCGAACGAAAATGATTTACTCTAGGATTTTTTTGCTGGTCGCCTTACTGGTTGGATCAGAATCTTTTTCACTAATTCACAATAAATACAAATGTATGTCTTTTGGAAGTTGCATCAACAGTTTTGAGAACAAACGCTTAAATTCAGCAAAGTCTGGAATGTCTACTTCATCGAGAAGAACTATTCTCTGTATGGCAGAAGAGGAGAAAAATGATTTACTCGACAAAGCAAAGCGTCTACGACAAGAAGCCGAGGAATTGGAAAGTAACCTACGTAGCAAAAGGGGGGATTCCAAGAATATCAAGGAAGAATTTGAAATAACTCCAAAGAAGATGTACAAAGATATTAAGAACTCGGAATGGCAGCTTTCATACAGATTTGCATCTGACGCAATAAATCGTGACAAAGAGGACGATTCTTCTTCCTCAAAGCCAGTCATTTATTCTGGTAAAGTGAAGATTCAGCTTTCAGAAGATGGATACACTAATGTTATACCTGATGGAGACTCTTCCAGCGAAGGCAAACTGAAATTTGGAAAGTTTTGGGGATGGGACGAGGAAATCTCCAGAGAAGATGACGAGAAGTATCTCTTATTTTCTGCGGATGTAATGCTACCGTCGTCAGATCCAAACTTTTCGAAAAAACCAACCAGATTCTATTTCCAGACACGAATTGAGAAAGATAGAAGAAGTGGTGAAATTTTTCTTGATGATGGTACTGTAACATTAAAGAAAGACATCGAACCGCCAGGAGGCTTCTGGGGAATATTCAATGCAGGAGGCATCTTGGCTCAATTCCGTTATTGTGGCGAATTTATCATGAAGCCTGTGTAGATTGATTGCACTTAACAATAATAAATGATAAGAGACTTCTGTACAAAACTTTTTGGTGTGTATTGAATGAAAGTAAAGCCATTGATACTGCTAGATATACGAAATTCGGGTGTAAACCTAGCGTTTTCCAACGGTAGGTTATTGAGACTGGGTGTAAATCAACACCCATTTCGGAAATACTTACATTTACGGCTTCGACAAACATCTATAGCTACCCAACATAAATCATGGAACCATGTCAAGAAAAACCAGCAACAATCCATCGATGAGTAGTGCTACTAACGACGAGGATAGGCAGGAAGGCGATGACGAGGAAGAAGATCGTGATGAATCTGATGATCAAATGCCACCCCTTTTAGAGGAAGCTAGAGGTGATGACAATAGCAGCGGAGATGAAGAGGAATCAGATGAAGAAACTGCTGATGAAACAGATGATGACGATACTGAAAGTGATGTTAGAGTCACTTTATTAGTTGGGGACGCAGCTAGGTTACTACCATTACAAATACTGCATTTTAAAGAAGAAGATTGTGGCACTGGAAATCATACTATAGATATGGTTCAGCAGCAGCCCGATAGAAGAGGATGGACACTGGGCAACCGCGAGATGAATGATCAATATTTAAGATACGAAGCTGGAGGCGACAATTTTGTTGCTCGTATTATCAGCCAGTATCTAGTGCCATGATCGACTCTTGTTCCAATAAATCAATCTCATATTGGATCCAAAATTTTCACAATGGGTTAAGAGATTATCGTCCAAACATTGGTTTCGCAAATAGGGAATATTCCAGATTTATTTCCCGAATGAGAGCTTATCGTTGAGATATGGATCTAAGAGATTATCGTTGAGATATGGATCTGACTGTTAATAAATTTATGCAACGTTAAAACACTTAATCAATTCGTCGCTTAAACGAAGAAAAATGTGCCGATGAATGAAGAAGATGATGGAAGTACCATGTTAATTCGTATATCAATAGATTGATCAAATAAAATTGAAGTAAGTCCAAACAACATTACAAAGTTGTAAAATAAATCTTTTATAAATAAAATTTAGCACTCTGTTCTATTTGATCTCTTGAGAACTTCATCCTCTTTGTAGACTTTCGGTCCGTATTGTCATGCATGTCATCAGCATTCATACTTCTCGCACGAATTTTACATAGTATAGCTGCTGCGCAGTCTAATATCTGCCATTTTTGGAAAGATAGACTACTTCGTTAGTATCCCACTCAAATTCTATTCAAAATACTCGCTCACAGCAGCTTAGCAATTATTCAAAGAATAGAAGGGAAGTTTATTGAAGATCGCTCCCAATACGGATAAATTTTGGGGGTAACTTCTGGAATGAAAGTACGCAGCATTCGGATGTACGAGTGCATCACCAACCACTATTCTCTTTCCTTGTAGGATCACAACTCCATGACAACCTGATACAAAAAATACTCTTTAATTGATTGACACCACAGCTGGCTATCCTACTCCATCAACTAGTGTTCTTGTTTGTCTAAGAGTATCAACTACTGAGTTCTACTAGGACACATCCCTCTGCTCACTCCTCATCTCTCCTACTATGAGTAGCTAGCTTGTAGCATGGCTGGAGAATGGTTCGGCGCTCTCGTTTGTTGAGCTTCAATGGAAAAGAGGAGTTCTTTGCATCGAACTACCTATGATCATCGTCAGGTTGATTTAGTTTTATTTGAAACAACCAAGTGATGATAGCGAAACAACATTATCGAAGAGATATGGAGATGGAAGATGGTAAGATGGTGCTCTGATGGCTGATGGCTGTTGAAGAAAATCTTGCCGTCCTACTTTGTTGCTTCAGATCATAGTCATTTAGCCATGTCAATGGACGGGTGTAATTTTACACCGTTCTTCTTCCATATGTAGTTCACAACAACATCTTTGAACTAAACACCCTGTATTTAGCTAGATGACATGTCTATTTTGCGTTCTAATTTTTGAACGATTGATTGCAACTTTGGAATAAAAAGCTCTCCATCTCGAACATCAATCTTTCCAAAACTTCTCATTCTCTCATAAAACCACTTCTAGTTCATTTCCAAATAATGAGACACATAAACAGATTAGCAATAACTCTCCTATCTTATTGCTCGCATTACTTCCATGCCATCAATGCAGCGTCATACCCAAATGATCCATCTACAGCTATTCCATCTATTTTCTCGGGAATGAGTAATCATTTTACGCAGTATTGTGCTCCATTCGGTATACCTATATTCGCTGTATCTGGTTTTGATCAAGTTAAATTCAAGCATGCGTGTAACGTAATGGCACAGTTTATCGATAATAACCAGGACGGATGTGCAGATGATATCGATGTTGTCAAGTCAATTCGAGAAAGTAAGGCTGGGATGGGATTGATGATAAATGAAAGTAGTACAAATTTTTATACAAACGATTTCCATGGACAACCGCTTTTCTTGGATGAAACAAGACCCGAGTGCAGTGGATCTTCTGAAACTGCTTCTTGTCGTGATGCAGCACTGGAGGAAATCATCCATGTTATCACGCAGTTTGGAGTCTCGAGAGTTTACAACAGTGATTTTGGTGAATGTTACAATGGTAATGGAAGTAATCGAAGTACTTTACAAGTACAAATGGACATGGCTCGTGGAGGACATTTTACTACTGTTCCATCAGCTTATCCAACTTCTGCCTACTATACATATGATGACCAGACATGTGATTACGAATGTATGGTGGCGGAATTCATTTATTGGGGTATAACATCAATGTTAGGCGGACAAGAAGCAAATAGAGATGACATCAGCAATGAGTGGAAACTTCCAACTGCAAGCGAAATCAACAGCAGTTTGCCACAGTTTTATAATCTGTTGAGAGACAATGTCACAAGTATGAAGTTAATGTCCCCGATTGGTGTTTTGCCTGGTAGTGGCAGGCAATCTACAGGTGCAACTGCCACATATAATCCCTCTTCTCAAACATGTCCCAATGGTTGCGCCTTGGATGGTGCTGGTTGTGGTGTTCTTGGTGGGAGCAACAATGTCTGTACATATTCTCAAACTCCTACTCCTCCATCACCTACTCCGCCCTCACCAAGTCTTTCACCAATAACGCCTTCGCCCCCAACTTCGTTGATCCCTAGCCCAACCCCTCCAACAGGAGATATCAATGGCGAAGAGGCGTGCGAAAATCACGGATATTCACAAAGCACATGCCTATCAATTGGTATTAATAATGATTGCTGCCAATGGGATGAAGGAGAGTGTTGGTCCGCTATTGGCCAAAATGTTTGTCAAACAGAATCTGCACCACCAGTTCCAAGTCCAACATCGGTATCTCCAGACGACTCATGTCAAGATGTTGCAAGTCGCTTTAGCTATGGAAATAAAATGAAAACTTGTAAGTTCATCTCATGGAAGACCAATGTCCGTTGTGATAAACATGGCAGTGCAGGAAGCCGGAATTGTCCGGTTACATGTAAAAACGGTTGTAAGTGCTTCGATACCAGCGACGCATTTTCATTATCAAATGGAAAGCAAAGAACTTGTCGATGGGCAGCAAACGCAAACACATTCAAGAGATGCAAGAAAAATGTGGTTCGGTCGAATTGTCCCATTACATGTGGTGTTTGTTGATGAGATTTGTCAAATTTGATAAATATTTCATGTGACATATTTTCCATTTTAAGATCAATGCCATATCTAAATCAACATTTCAATTTTGTATGCTATGCTATTTTAGCTAAAAAGATTTTTAGGTGGCCTGTCGTAAAAAGTGTTACAGGTAGTATTGTTGTGTATCTTTTGGAAAACCTTTTCTCTAGTGTAAGGACAGTGACAGACTATGTACTTTTCAAGAGATACATAAGTAAACAAAACTTGCCCTGATAACGAAGAGAGGGACTACGAGTCAACAAATAACAGCCTCATGAAGTATTCTATACTTGCAGTTGCTCTTTTGGCGAGAAGTCATGCCTGGGTATCTCATACCAGAGCACCAATCAAGTCATCTTCTTCAAAAGATATCAATAACTGCACCTATGTCGACCAAAGTAGAAGATATGCTCTTGCTACGATATTGGGGATCTTTTCATTTCCTATTTCTAGTCATGCAAAGGAGCCAGAACAGAGCAACTTTGTGAACGACAATAAGAATATCAAAGACACCGATCCTCTTAGTTCTTTTGGTCAAGATTTGAGCAATATGGATTTCAATTCGTGGAAAAATAATGAAGTGAAGAAGGATGGCAATCTAATCAAAAACGATCTAGAGAATGCCATAAAAGATACTCAAAAGAAGAGAGCTGTGGGACCACGTACGCACGGATAACACTACAAGCCATATAGGATTTAAATACTCAGGCAGAAAATTGAATTTATAATAAAAATCAAGGTTGAGTAATTGACACTAATCCAGCGCATAGGGCAATGATACCGAGTAAAATATAGGATATTGCCAATAAATAATCGGCAACACTTGGTGTACCATCTTGTGGATCATCTTCTACAAATTCATCATCAGTAGAAGCGTATGTACTATCACTATTTGTTCCGTATGTTGCTTTATTATGCCCACTTGGTGGGATCAATGTCGACGTATTTGCTAACAAAGGCTGATCCTCCAAAGTTACAGGTTTGTTATCAAGTGAATGAGCTTTTCTTAGAGGCATAGTAGCTACAAATGGCTGCGATGTTGGGTATATTTGATCTTGCTTGTCGCTTTTCTGTGAGATCCCACCTTGTTTGGAATGATTGATAATTTTACCTAATCTTCTATTAGGGACTGGGCTCTTTTCTAATTGTTCCATCTGCTGCTTTTCAAAGTTATCTTTTCCAAGCTTTGCAATAAAACACCAAAGTGGCTAAAGAAGAAAATGTTGAGTTGACTTACTTTCGAAATAATTTCATCCCGCGAAGGGCATTTGTGCATACTTACCATGAGGGAAGAATACCAGAGAAACATTGTAAACATTGTTGCAATGAGTCCAACTGAGTCATCGCTGCCTAAATAAGAGCTTAACATTCCTGGACGTCTTATCTTCGTTGGATAGTTCATCAGCAACGCCTGCTCAGATGAGGACACGTCCCAACATGCAATATTCTCAAGAAAGTACTGTCCATGGATGCCCAAATATACTGCTCCAGGACCGATATAACTCAAACAGGATCCAGCTACAGCACCTGTTATTGCAAGAACTATCCCTGTATCATTGAACATTATTGCTGGTGCTATAGCAGCGAGATATAAGCCGAGAGTCAAAATTACTCTCCTATCTCTACGTGCCAATACGGTATGATCGTCTCCTTCATGAGCTTGTCTCCCTTGAAACAGTAAGACAACAAGTACATGTCGAGCAACATAACTTGCTAATGGGTAAACTGTGAACATCGTCATTCCAACTAGAGTTCTAGCTATTGTTGTTGCTTTCTCGACTGGGAGGAATCCATATGCAATTTTATTTTTCGTATCTGAATTGATAAAATTATTCAAAATATTTCCTTGTGTATCATCTGGAAATCCAAGAAAACCTGTCAATCCAATCAGAGTGGCCAACAATGCACAGGTTAGGAGAGACGAACGAGTTACTGTTCCCCACCTTTCTTTAGTTGGTCGTTTCAAGCTCCCTGCGATAATAAAACTAGAATCTTGACACACGAAGGCAAATGATAATACTCCAAGGCCAACGAAAAGAGTTGAGGGTCTAAAGTTGTAATCCCAAGAAGTAAGAGCTTGTACTCCACCGATCGACTCCAATGATTCCTTGACAGGTGAGCATAATGAAACTATGACAACCATTATCAAATCGAAGACTACAGATAATGTTGAAGTCTTTGCTAAATCTGCCATGTCACGTTGCATAGCTAAAGGTAGAATAATAGCAAGGGAACTGACAAGCAGAACAAATGACTTGCCCTGGTGATCTGTATCAGGAATTCCAAAGACAGCTGTGGGTATTGTGTCTTTCAATACAAGCAAATACGCCACCATTGCCCCATAACTCATAAGAAACATGTTTATACTAATGAAAACAAAACCCGGTCTCCCAAACGCAGCCTCCATCAGAGTCTCGTAACTTTGTACCGATGCATGTTTTCCTGTCTCAATTAGCAATCTCAAAGATTTATCTGTAAGAAGAGCCACTGAGAATATGAGAATTAAGCCAGTTAGTAAACCTGTTTTGTTAAGTGCATAAGGAATCCCAACTATGCCCGCGCCAACGATGCAATTGATCAGATTTGCAATGGTTCCGATTACACTTGACTTTTTCTCAAATTCATCAGTAGCTCCACTCTGACTACGAAGAATCCTTTCTTCTCGTGTTTCAACATGTGTTCCATTTGGAGTTGATATTGATTTTATGAGAGTTGCTTTTTTGACCCGAGATGGTTTGAAAAATGGTGAATCGGGACGTGGAGGCCTTGATGATACATTTGATAGGTGATCACGCAGAGTTGTAGCGTTTAGTTCAATGTTTATGCTATCATGAAGACTCGAATCAAAGTCTTCCGACTGTAGACCTCCATTCTTGCTCATCTGTAATCAGCGTGTTTATGGCAAGGTAGACTTGGGTATACTTTTGGAGATATATAGAGGTTCGGAATAAATAATTGCACTTTCGTTTTAAAAATTGTGATGGTGATGGATGATGGTGCAGACAAGAGGAACAAGAGGAGAGTGTGCAGCATCCGACAAAGACGACAACCCAATAATGAGGGATCCTTCCCAGTCTTGCGTCTTTTACATATTTTTAAAAATTGACTCCTATAGATTTAGCTGACATTAAAAGCTTCTTTGCTCCTTTGAAATATTTGATATATACGGTGAAACTTCAAATGATGGAGGCTCTTGTTTGTTTGTTCTTTTGGGCTATATAAAATAAAATTACAGGACCTCACGATAAGATGTGTCGTTGTTCAAAGGTGTGATTGCGTCATCACTTTCTTTGGGGATGAAGATTGAGTCTTCCTTTTGTTCTTTTCTGAAAGGCTTGCTCATATTCTGCACCATCGAATTCCACTTTTCCTTCGCGCTGTCCGACTTTTGTTGGTCGAAATTCCATTCCTTCTCAAAATCGGATGGAGATTTGTTGTTTGAACGTGATCCATATTCCGAGTCCAATTCATCATCTGAAGAATCATTGTCAAAAACGAATGTACCATCGTTTTTCTGTCCGCCACCTCCAAGAGGCATATATTTGCCCTTTTCTTCTTCGTCCTTACCATCATCATGACTCTTTTCACCAAAAAACTTTTGCGTCCAGTCATCGTCTGCACTGATGGTAGAGGCGAAGTAGCAGTCTCTGATGTCTTCATCAGTGTTTGCCCAAAATGCTTTGTTCATTTCTGATGTAATTTGTGCCCATTTCTTTCTAAAGCGACGAAGAGCTTCTAGTGGAACCAATGATGCTAGGCCAAATCCAATTAAGATCGGAACAAGTAAAGGATATGCGACAGTAGCAGGAACGAACCAGATGTATCCCTGGGAATCAGCATAAGAAAAGTTAGGATCAAAGAGTTTTAGCAGGGTAGTTAGCTCAATACTTAATTAAAATGGACAAAGTACTTACCACTGACCCCCAGAAACCGGGCATCGAAGTCCATACAAATACGTTTGAGGCCACGACTCCTCCAACAGCAGCTCCGCCAGCTTGACCTACAAATAAAATGTGTAGAATGGATGAACCTTGCAACGTACACCACCTCCCCATCCTACACCAAGCAGCTGCACACTCTCCATTTGCACCCATGAGATGAAACTCTGGTAGTCTACCAGGAGTTTCCAAGAGATACTTCACTCTTGCTAGAACAAGAGGAGTCTCATCCGCTGAACAACTTGTAACAGTCCCCCCTCTAGATAAGAGGCGTTTTGCAAGATTAGCATTGTATTTGACTTTTCTAATTCGCCCTCGAGAACCTTGCTGAAATGTATACAAAGACTCAGTTCTGACAGTCGCAACGAATCGAGCATCTTTATTTATTTCACCTGGATTCAACGTTGATGAAGAAGAATGTCCATTGTTCTCATCTGTAGATCTATCGATGAGGGATTCCCTCTTTTGAGTATTAACAGGATCATCCTTGTATCCACTTTTACGGAAACTGTTTTGGAATAAATTTCTTTTCTCTGTGAATTGAGGATTCTTGTGGTAAAATGTTACAATAGAAATGTTTGTATGATCGTCAGGGTCAATTGAGAGAACGATTCCATGTTTTTGATATGACTGCATCCCAAGCATTCCAAAGCTTTTCCAGACGTAAACATGGTCTCCAGGGCGAAGAATGAAGTCATCTGGATCGTCACCGTCTACGTCGGCTTCAATAGGTCTTCGATCATGATCGATTTCTGGGTACTTTCTCTCTGGAAATGGCTCGAGCAAGTCGTCACCATCTCCATTATCGTCGTCCTTTCCAGAATGTCTACTGGTATTCATACCCTCCATGTCTTGTTTGTCCAATGACGTTGAACTTTCTCTTCTTACATTTGTGTAGAAAATTTGATCTTCCTCTTCATCTTCAAATTCGATTAAGTGATTTTCTTCCTCCTTTTCGATTTCAATATCTTTCATCTCCTTCAACATTGCTTTGCTTTGGGACATTATTTTCTTATAAAATCTGATTCGATGTCTATACAATCTTTTTCTAGTTTAGATTATGAATAATGAATTACACAATACTAATGCTCAAATTAATAAAGAACATTTGGATGTGAATGAGGGAAATAGTACAAAGTATTCGTGTTCCTTTTAGATGATGATGTTGCACATAAAACATGAAACATGACATACGAATAGATAGCTATTGTTTCGATACGTAGGGTCATTGTGAGTTTCTCCGTGATTTCTTTTTAAAAATTGGCAATAAGCTTGCCATGAACAATGAGAACACTAAAATTGAATTGGAATTCATTTTCTTTCTTCTTTCCTCTCTTCTGTTCAAAAGTGAAAAGATATTCATATACCACGGTAGCTCGTCTCGTAGTTCATTTCTCTCAAGCTCAAGAGGTTAGATAGAACTACATGCGCATAGCTAGACATATCATATGAATAGCGGGTAGTTCATTTGTTTCCAAAGAAATTAATTGTGTGATTCTTATTCACGCTCAAGACGTCAGAAAGCACAACAGCAACACAACACGAGCATAGCTAGAATTACAAATGTTTCATGTTATAGGTTCAAGCGCAATATCAAAAAGATTCATTTCTGTACGATTACCTCGCTCTTTGTATGGGTACAGACATGGGCCTTGTATGAAAGTGAGATCACTACATGAATCTAAGTATCCCTCATCGGAGCCGCATTACAAAATTGCAAAAATAAGCTTTGATGGAAGTGTATCTTTCTGTACTTTAGGGATCAAGGATATCTTAAAAAGATTACATGCACGTGATTTATTGTCGTTGGCACTTACTAGCTCACATGAGGAAAATGGCATACAGAGACGACAACGCAAAGCTCCGACAGCAATCCTCCCGCGACATGGGAATATAGTTGTCAGTTTTGGAACCATACGTGCAGTGATAAGTGAGAAAGAAGGATTACTGTTTGATGCTTACAAGCCGTCGGTTCAACTACTCGCAAAAGAAATGGGTGTTATTTTCAAAATCCACAATCATTTACAAAATTTGAAGAAGGACGATGACGATGAACGTTATCATAGTGGTTCCTTGATGAGAAATCACATAGACACACAGCCTTATATTCAAAGAAATAAACAAGACCAAGATGCTTTTGAATACGTGTTTCTGGAAGAAATTCTGAGAGAAGTGTGTCTCACATATAGTCGAAGGCTACAACTCTACGAACCAATAGTTGATGAAATTGTTACTCGCGTTTCAAACGAAATCTATGCAGCTTCGGGGGTACATAGACTTGTACCAGTTAAAGATAGCCTACAAGATTTTGAACTTGAAGTCAAGTCTACGTTGAATTGTCTAAAAGAATTGTTGGAAGATGATGATGATATGTTGGGGTTACTTCTTACAGAACAACTGGATGCTCAACAACGAGGAGAAAATTTAGAACATGTTCGACATGAAAGCATAGAGTTGTTGCTGGAAGAATATTCAAGGCAGTTGGTAAATATTCTCCAAGAAATAAGTTCCCTTCTCAAAAAGGTTCAAACAAAACAAGACATTGTCAAAATATCGCTTGATACATTTCGAAATCGGGTATTGAGAATGAATCTCTATCTAAGTATTGCTGGGGTGAGCATTGCTTCAAGTACTGCTGTAGCAGGATTTTATGGAATGAATCTAGTCAATGGGCTAGAGGAGAGTCCAACTGCATTTTGGAATCTTGTAAGTGCCACTTCTTTGACAGGTATTGTTTTTGGAGTTGGATGTACCTCGTATATGAGCGGTTCTGCAAGTACTACTAGAACCTTGGAACGCATTCGGGAGATCGAAGTACTCGATGGCGCACTTTCTCCTCCCACAATGAGCGCGATTGATTATACTATGAAAGGTAAGTTTGCTTATGAAAAGTATGCAAAGTTAACGATAATTCCAATCTCATTGTCTCGTGAAAGTCCTGGCAGAAGAAAAGATGTCCATGACAAAAGATGAATTCAGATCCACCTTGAAAGCAAGCAAGCAACTTTCAGTTATTCCAGAAAAAGAGGTGGATCTTCTCTTCAACACACTTGATATTTCACGTGATGGATATGTCGATGCTCATGATTTTAGATCACTACAAGCCCTCAGTCATGAGTTGCAATACACAGGAGAAGAATATAAAGACAGAAATTCAAAACGAAAAAGTAAGGATGATCTCGAGTGTTGAACAAAAGACTTTTGTTACGGTTAGGTTTTACATCTCTAAAATAGAAGTAACTCTTCGTCTTGGACATTCGAACCTTTTTGCTCTTCAGCTTTTTTCAAAAAATGAAAACGGGTACCATCATAAAGAGACTCTGAGAGGAATTCTTCTTCATCATCTTCCAACATCCCATCATTTTCTTCAAACTCACTATCACTATAATCGCATAAAGACGAATCATCATTTACTACTACTGTTGTCTTTCTAGCATCTTTTTGTGTTTGATGAAGTTCTTGGATCGCCCCTAGGACTAGTCCCCGAGTAGCAAGCTCAATGTATCGATCATATGTCATTGCGGTGACATCTATAGTTTGATTCCGTGTTGCTCCTTCAATGAATGATTCATTAGTGTCGACTGTAGACGTAGCAAATTTAGTTGGATCGAAGTTCTGTATACCATTAATGGAATCATTCAAAAAACTGGATTGATTACTAATGAAAGAGGAAGGAAAGGAACGGTTCCTTATAGACTGATATGATAGCAAGGAATCGTGCTGGTTTGAAAAATGTGATGAAGCATTTGAATATCTCTGAGAAGAGGAATGAAATGAGTCTTCGCAATCGTCACCATAATTTTCGAATGTAAAGATAGAAGGCTCTTCTAGTGATACTTTACGAGCCTCACTCCACTGATTCTGATTGATACTACTGTAGTGAGTGAAAGGGTTCATTTGGTTATAGGTTAACTCCGTATGGTAGCTCTAAAAGTAAACTTGATGATTCGATGAGATAAAAATGAAAAAGAAGAACAAACTACTCTCTGTTAGCATCAAGTTTGTCTGTTGGCATCAAGTTTGCCGTGGCTCTGGATGTAGCTGGCTATGTACTCTGACCCTTATTATTCACGACCACTACTGCCGGAAGCAAAAAATGACTCGAAAAAACCACCCTCCAATCTTTCGCATCTTCACTTCTTCCTTCCTTTCAAACATATAAAAAGAAGGTCTGCACCTACATTATTTGCTATAAGATTATACCTTTTACATACTATTCTCTACGTTTATTGTAAAAATGGCAAGTACTGTTATCGAAAGTTGGAAGCTAGTTACTGCAATTGATAACTACGAGGAAGTAGCAGGGAAGATCTTGTTTACAAGGTATGTGCAAGAGTTTGTTGGTCGTAAACAAACCCAAGCTTTACTTCCAACTTGAGGAACAATCAACTTTTTGAAAGATTTCTCATCATCTCTCTTTTAAAATCGTTTCTTATGATATCAATTGGAACCATACTCTCTTGACGACCATTGAAATAGAATCTTCACAATTGCACCAGAGGCATATGGACTCTTTTCTTTTTCAGAAGATGCAGAGTGCCTCTCTGAAGAAATGTTTGAGAATCCAAGATTCAAAAAGCATGCCAAGGGAGTTGTAGGCACCGTCAACACTGCTGTCGGTATGCTCGGTCCTGATTTGTCTCCTCTCGTCGAGATTCTGAAGAGCCTAGGAAAGAAACACAAGGCCTATGGAGTTCTTGAAGCACATTACCCAGTGGTTGGTCAGGCTTTGATTGAAACATTAGACGCAGCTTTGGGAGATAAATTTACTGAAGATGTAAAGGCGGCTTGGCTGGAGATTTGGGGAGTTATCTCTTCCACTATGATTGCTGGAGCTGAGTATTGAAGAAATTCGACTTTCAAATAAAATAAATATATCGTGCTTATTAGGTAAGATCTTATTCTTGCTGACCAGAAGAAAAACCAAAATACTTTGGAAACTTTAAGGATTCAATGAATTTTACATTAGCAATCTATTCTAAGAATATATCTCTAGACTATGATGAAATCAAATTCTTTATCATAGTCATCATTACCCCAACCAAAATTTCAAACAAATAGGGCCAAGTCTACAATCTTATTCCTTCTCATCTAAAAATTTTTGCCCCCTTTGTTTTCTTTGAATTCACTTCATTATCTACAGCTTGAAGAATCTTTTGTTCCACCTTTTGGATATCATTTGCAGTAATAACATTTTCACTCTTCATATTCATTTGTACAGAAATCTTTTCGTCAGAAGAAGGGGCTGCTGCCTTTGCATTTCCAGCAAAAAGACTAATGATAAAAGTCCAAGCAAGCCCAGCGACGGACAAAAATGGTATTTGAAGATTCTCATCGATATATCCAAACTGGATAAATTGAACTGGAATCCAGAAAAGAAGATTTCTCTTCATCAAAGGAATAAAGGTGTCCTTTGCTCTCTGCACTGCTGCCTCACTATCTAATCCTTGCACAAAAGCAGTAATGGTGTAAAATACTGGGTAGTAGAAGAAAGGAACAATGCCAAGCTGGGATGCAAGAGTTTGCTCCATAGCTCCATAATAGTATTCTGCTGGCAATGCATCACCTTGATTCATAGCATGTGCAATAGCATTGAGTCCAGGAGTTGCAGCAACTATAGCACCAATGTATTGACCTTGGCATTGCTGTACAATAGCTGGGAAGCTAAAATGCTGTACTGCTCTATAGACACAATCAAATCCCGCAAATGATGCTGCACGACGTTTATTGTACTCTTCATCTGTCTGTGATTGCGCGATAGCATCACCACATACAGCGAGTGTGCCACCTGTTAGCATTTTTGTTATTAGTGGATGTGTAGCAAGGGATTGCTTATATGCATCCAATACTTCCACTGCAGGATTCGTTGCTGATGCTGACGCGACATTTAAGCTATTGGACAAAGTGTCAAGATGAGGCATCATTGTAGATGCTGCTTCATGTACAGTGTGCACTGCAGAAGGATCGATAATGCCAAATGCAGATACATCCACTAGAAGTAGGAGTAAAGAAAATATAGTCGTGACTTTGGGACTGGATACCATTTTCATTGCCTTGTTTTGAAATAAAAAGAAATCTACGAATGTGATTCGAGCCTAAGATACAAATGAGAATATGCGAGGAGACCGAGGTTATATGATTGAAGAATGAAACTCTCTATCAATCACCCCTTACTCAGATCCAATAAATTGCTGATGTGTTTTGAGTTCTTGAAACCTTAATTTTTGTGGGAGCATTGAAGATGTTGATTGAATCTTATTCTTGCACCACCAGCTGTTTGGGTTGCTTTGTGCTCACGTTGCAAAAATCACTGGCTCTGTGTGTGCTTGACACCAGTGTTCTGTGAAAATACAAATATGACGTCATGTCTTCTATTTTAGCTGTCCAACGTCATTGAGAGGAAAATGAGTTATTTCTTCTATTTTAGCTGTCCAACAACGTCATTGAGTAGGAACTTTCAATTTGTTGAAAGTTGAAAATTGAAAGAGGCAATTTCACGCACATAACGAGTAGCTATTATCTAGGAGATGTCTCCCTTTCTTTCCATTCCTTGACTTGAGTAACTGCAGCTTTGATCATACACAAAGGCAAAATGGTGGTATTGAAGCGAAGGCGAAACAATAAGTCTGTAACAAGATTCTATATTTACATTGCATTTTTAATAGCTGTTGTTTTTATAATCAAGTCTGTAGTGGAGCCAGACTCGAGAATAATTGATGTAGAGCAGCTCATCAGTGCCCCTGCCCAAATACCATTTGACAAAACAAAGGCGGCTCATGTTTTAGGTAGATTCAAATCTAGAGAGGAATACACCATTCATACCAAAGTTGGTGTCAATAAGCTTGTCCAATCCGATAATACAATTGTTTCAGCATATTTTCGCATTCGCTCGAAACATTCATCTGATAAATATGACACGTGGATGAGGAATTTCCTAAGCATCCAAGACAGCATGGTAATTTTTCTTTCAAGTGACAAAGCCCTCATTGACCAGGTTTGGGATCTTCGAAGTCATGCGAACAATCGTACTGTCATTGTGGAACTAGACTTGGAGAAATTACCCATTGCTGAGCTAGGTTCTGAGGGATTCTGGGAACATCAACTTGATATTGATAAAGAAAAAAGGATTCATAGGAGTAAAGAAGTATTTTGGATTTGGCTCTCTAAATCATGGTTCATCAATCAAGCGATTCGACTCAACTTTTTCAATTCTGATCTGTACATGTGGTCGGATATTGGTAGCTTTCGTGATGGAAGGATGAATCACAAGACAGTCATTCAATACCCTTCACAGGTTCCTAGTGGTAGAATCATGTTCATTGCTCATCGAGATCCAATACCACCCTTGAATCCGATCTGGAATGATAAATTTCATGATAAACAAAATTACTACACATCTGGATCACAGCTTGTTGGGGGAAAAGACACATGGGCAATATACCATGATAAATTTTGTCAAGCTATGGATCAATTTCTTGACTATGGGCTTTTTATAGGAGAAGATCAATGCGTTTTGCAGGCTACGTGTAATTTGAATGATATATGCGCTTATGTGCCGGCTCGACAAGTTCGAGACAACAACTACTTTGGTTTGAGAACTGTAATAAATGGTGACAAAAAATACAACCTTTTCTACCCGAATGTTACAAAGATACCTTCAAACATGGAAAAGTCAACATGCGGATACAATAACTGCTGAAAACAAGTCCATGCCATGAATAGTTTTTTTTACAGTCTAAGTTAAGATAAAGTAGATAGGTATTTTTAAATTGAAATCCATAAATGCTCCTAGTGTTTCGGCCACATATCCATCCTGAGGTGTAGAATTATCCAAATTGTATCCACCCTACCTGAACGACCTACCCGACGTCCCCTACCCTACCCGACGTCTGTCGTGCCAGCCAAAATCGCTGAATATCCGCATCACAACTGACATACGAAGGTCTGTTCAACCACAAGATTGATTCCGCCATGCTTCTACTGTTCTACAAGACTTGCCTTGCTTTCTTTTATTCACGAGAGTAAAGATGCTGCAATTGCGATACCATAAAAACAACTTCGTTCTGATTGATATCCAACATGTCATCTGAAAGCAACCCAAGCAAGAAGCCTTTTTCTCAGCTGACCTATATCCGTCGTATTGTGCTGGGAGATGCCGTTGTTGGAGAAATGTTGGAGCTTAGAGCTCTTCTAAGATGCAACAATGGGTTTGTAGATGATTACACTGCTTAAAAGAATTGAAAATAAACTATTAAAAAGTATATTTTAATATGGTATCCATTGGATATTTTTGGTATCCAAAATGAGGCCAAAAATGTGCTATTTTATCCACGGATATGTGGCCGTAACACTAAATGCTCCTCCTTTCAACAAAAGTCACACACATTCAACGGACAGCTAAAATAGAGAAAAATGAGAGAAGGCTCTCCCCTTCTTCTCCCTCTCCATCAATCTCTCACATCAACTACTTTGTCCAATTAGACTTTCCCATTACCTTATCTTCTATAGACTCTCTTGAAAGACTAATCGAAACTCCTCCCATCACAAATCCATCGACAAATATATTCATGAGGCGACTTCGGTTTTGGAGTAGGAATGATGATCTTACCATGGAAAAATTTGTGCCGACTGATCTTCAACTAGAACCTAGAATAAAGAAATATCGATACATATTTCAACAGTGAGTACTTCAAAACTGTATCCCTCCCCTACTACTTTCACTTTTTTTAATTGAATGTCTGCTCATAAATATAATACTTTTCCTTACCATTCAAAGTCCTATGAAACTTTTACTACCGCAGGTCACGAGCACAATTGCTTTGAGTCTAGCTATTCATGCTGTACTTACATGTTCTTTTATTCGTTTCAAACTATCGTATATTGGATTTGTTCCCTCGACACCTTATGCGAACAACACAACGATCGGGCTCTTCAGTCGAAGCTCAGTGGTTGAAAATAGCAATGAATCATACTGTATGTGGTTTGATAAGAACGACTTTCACACAATTTATGATACATACTTTATGATTGGAGTCGCGTGTCAAGTTATTTCATGCTTCATAGGGGCAGTGTGCCTTATTTCATCCATTTCTTTGTGGTGTTGCTACACCAAGAGATGGGCAATTTCCTTCTTTGTTTGTCTTGACATTGTCGCGGCTGTTTGTGGAGCTTTCTCTTCAATGGTATACCTTTCAGAATCGTGCTGGGAAGACCAATGTAACACTCTGCCTGATAAATCAAAAGGATTCTACTGTTTTCGCAGGTAAGTTTATCGCTTCATTTAGAAAAACTACCATTTGAGCAAAATCAAAAAGATTGTTACTATCATCATCAACTGAAACTTATTTTCGCTCTCATTCAAAATCGTTTACTTTCCACTTATAAATGAAATGTAACGAAATGTGAATAGTCGGTGTCAAATGGACAAAGGTAGTTTAGTTGCAATATTTGCTGCAATTGGTTGGTTAATATCAGCAATTTTAATGCATCAATTGCATCAAATACCTGAACACTCAGTGTTGGTGAATGATTATGATGAAGTAGAGATATCATGCACGATGGATGTCGAATGCCAAGGCACTACGTCAAATGAAAATAGAAAAAAGAATAAACCTTCGCATATCACGATTGATTTGCAATCTGAGTCAAGTGTTACTAATACTGAAGCGGAAACTGATATAGAGTCTATGAAGATATCAAATTGCGATGAATCTTCGAAGATTCGTAATGATGAGTTCAATTTCAAGAAATGGAGACAAAGCAGTGGATTTGCTTCATCTGCAACTTTTGCCAATCGTTTATCAACTTGCGAAGAAATGCAAGAGAGTGAGAGTAAATCTGAGAAATCTATTGCGCTGGCAGAGATTTTAATGAATCAAAGTCAAAACGTATCGCCATTGCGTGGTTATTACTCTGACAGTTATCAGAAGGAGGAAAGTGATCCAGAGCAGATTCTTCATTCCGAAAAGATTAATGCTGATGATGATAATGAAGACAGTATTCATAGTTCTGTATTCAAGATAGAGGAAGAAGAAAGAGGAGTATATTCCTTTCATGACGATGAATCTAGTGGTAATGATTATAGTGAATTGGGGTCAAATAGAAGTCTTAACGAAGACAATGACAACAACACTGACAGCATTCTAGAAGGTTCCGATTTTTCTCATGATAGTGATTATGGTGATGATGAAGAACTTTCTTTTGAAGGAATAGATGATGATTTTAATTCTTTGCTATCGCCTATAACTCAACAGAGTGTTGATCAAGATGACTTGATGGGAGGGGTAGATATACTTGATCCCAAAACTCTAGATTTCGATAATCAATATGGAAATGATGAAGATAGTGAAAACCTAATATGAATTTGCAATTTAAAAATAAAAATAGCTGTAGGCTCTTTAGCATGATGCTTATTTGTTCTATGTAAGTTTTCAAGAGTTGCTTCTTCTCAATATGTTTCCTACTTTGTACTGCATTCTGTGGATTTTCTCGTATTTTATCGAATTTTCCCTTTTCTTGCGAACAGATGCAGCTAAATTACTTGCGTCTTGGATCTCGCGTAGAGTATAGCCCATTTCTTTCATAAGCGTCCACATTCGCAAACTTCCTGGCATGTACATTTCATGCCTTGCTCGACGAGGTGGTCTAGATTCTTCATATCTATCAATATCAACTCTTATAGTGCTCTTTGGACAGTAATTCCAGTCAAGAGATATCGGTGGCCCATCTCTACCACCAGGGTTATCACCTAGTGCTAAATTATACTCGCGTATTTCAAGATGAGAGAATGAGGTCACTCTCTTCATCTCTTTACTTTCTGCTTTGGTTACTGATTTTTTAAGAATCGATTTTGTTGGTTTTTTCTTTCCACAATGTTTGTACACCTGAGGTAATTCAACATGATTATCACCATTAAAGTTAAGCATTGATGTTGATTTCTTCATAAGGGAACTTTTATCTTCAATGTTTCCTTCTGTACTGGAAAGAGTTTGTTCATCAATATGATTATTTTTGTTGAAATTCATCATTGAAAATGATTTTTTCATTGTGGAACTTTGTGATGCTGGTCTGCTTTCGGAGGGTGATTGGGAGGATGAGAACTTATCATCATCTAATAAATGACTGTAACGCCTCTGAGTATGTCTCGACGAATCTAGATCTTTTTTAGGCAGCGCGGTTGTACATTTAGAAGTTGAAACACTGCTGTGCGATGTTGTCTTAGTGTCATTGTCATATGTACCTTTAGATAAAGTTGGATCCAATACTATTGCTGAAAGCTTTGAATCATGATTAGAGAAGTCGAGGCTATCTTGCTGATGTTGGTGTTCTTCCTGGTCTAGAGATACGGAATCATCCAACACTATTCCTGAAAGCTTCGAATCATGATAGGAGAAGTCGAGGCCGCCTTGCTGGCTTTGGTATTCTTCTTCGTCCTCTAGAATAGTCCCAATACAACGATGTATCACATCGCCTTCATGTTGGCTTTGATCCAAGTCTAACGTAGGGTAAGAAGATTTCCGTTTATTTCGAAATAAGTTTCCAAGGGACATTGATCTTCTCATGCCTTTTCGTACACCTTTTTTCAGACCTATTTTTTCTTCTATTTCTGAGGCTTCCTCTACCAAAGTTGGTATTTCTTTTGGGTTTTTAACATTTGAGGAATCAGAAGTAATACTTTGAATCTTTTTCGTTTGTCCATTCACCATAGTCCTAGCAGTGGAGGGTTGGATCTTCTCCTCTTCGTCATCGTAAAAAAAGAAATCGTCTTCGCCATCTGTTTGTTTTGCATCCTGACTTGTGTAGTTACCAACTCCATTCAAATTTGGAGAATCTTCATCTGAAAGTATATCCGAAAGATTGTCTTGTAGGCTTTGAATGACTTTTATTTCATGAAGTTCAAGCATCGACCACGACCGAGTAAAGTCTGATCTCGGGTTTGGAGCTGCTTGCAATTGATCAGTGTCACTGGCACTTCTATCGCGGTGCTCTGAACTTTTATTCGTCGACATGATTTATATAAAGTCTTTTTGATTACGATTCGATAGCAATTATCTTGGACCTATTTGGAAAAATAAAATAATATATCTGCACCTTTCTCGTTTCTCTTGCGGAAAATGAAAACCCGTTATATGTACTTTAATATGGATGCTTGTGAAGAAACGGAACTTATTCAATACCAATGAGTATATATGTACAATATCTTTCAATATGTGTTGATATAGCAGCTTATAGCAGTAAAAAATGAAGTACCGGCCGACCTTTTAAGTACCAACTTATGTTCGATGATCTCTTCCTTGTTAAGGTGCTGGTCCGATGAAAATGGCTAACTCCACGAGAAAACGGTGGACGAGTCGACTCGACTTAATTCTATTGTGTAAGATTAGAATATAAATCTTTTTGGAAACTATTCGACTTTGCACAATGTATGATTGCGAAGAGTCATAAGTTAGCGTTGATTGTGATAGCTCCAAGTGATAAGGGGATGAGAATGATCATGCATAGTAGGTGATACCAGTGCATGTTGTTGCATCGAAGACTTACGTAGGGGACGACGTCAACTCTGTTAGGGTTAGCAATTCGATGTCGAACTTAGGTACAACTAGGTACGTACGAGTAAAGCTGATGACATGATTCTTCTGCGAGGTACTACGTACATACGAGTAGTATGTATGTTCCTCAAGTTCAAGTTGCATATTATTCTCATACCACACTTCACAAAGGATCACTCCAAAGTTTAAAAATGTGAGATTATGGTAGAGTTTACCTATATAGTGCTCAAAGTCAAACACTTCCTCTTGTTTGCAATTCGTCTAAAAACAATCTTCACTATTATGATCTCTTTTCTAAAATATCTATTCATTCGTCATTGTTGCACTGATAAGAATATTTCGTACGAGATGAAAACAGATTTGATGATGTCATCGTGACGACAACAAAATCATAGGTCTACTAACCTGAAGCTTTCCTTTTCTGCTTTCTTTGTTCGAGAACCATCAAAAAGTTCCTCGCCAACAACAGAAGAGAAGATACCCCGATTCTTTTAGCTCTGTTGTTGTATCTTTTCACCATCACCTCTAACAAAACGATCCTTTTCGATCAATTCTTTCCAATCTCTTCTTGCTTTAGTATAGTATAGATATCAACTAAACGAGATGGTATCTTTTGCAGCTGTGAGGCGTGTAGCCTCTTTGGGTCGCTCCAGAAGATCCAATATGAACTTTTTGTCGACGGCTTCGTTCGACACCTCCACCAACGAGTCTGGAAATCACAGCAGTAGCACGAGATTCCTTTCTTCCTCTGTTCTCAATTCAAGAATCAACAGAGTAGCAAGTCCATCCTCTTCTTCGGCATTTAGTCCACAGGCTAGAAACCTTTCTGCTTTCCTTGACTCATACGATGCGCACGTTGATGAGAGAGCGACTTTAGCTGATGGTCTTGGTGTTGCTCCAAAGCCTCTTGATGCAGCACAATGTCAAGATCTCATCGATGAGATCAAGGCTTTCTCTGGATCTCAGGAGGAAGGGGACCGCCTCGTTGATATCCTTTCCAACCGTGTTCCTCCTGGAGTAGATGAAGCTGCTTATGTCAAGGCAGCTTACCTTTCTGCTATCGCTAAAGGAGACGATAGTTCTTCTCTTGTATCTAGAGAATTGGCAATCAAGCTTCTCGGTACTATGCAGGGAGGATATAATGTAGGAACTCTTGTTGAGCTACTCAAGGACTCTGACGAGTCAATTTCTGCTCTTGCTGCAGAACAGCTCAAGCACACCCTTCTTGTATTTGATGCTTTTTATGATGTGGAAGAAATGCATAAGCAAGGAGTGAAGGCTGCAACTGAAGTGATGGAGTCTTGGGCTAATGCTGAGTGGTTCTTACAAAAACCACAGGTTCAGGAGAAAATTACGGTGACAGTTTTCAAAGTAACTGGAGAGACAAATACTGATGATCTTTCTCCTGCTCAGGATGCATGGTCTAGACCAGATATTCCACTTCATGCAGTTGCTATGCTCAAGAATTCTAGAGATGGAATTGAACCAGTGGCTGATGGGACTATTGGACCTCTAAAGCAAATCGCAGAGCTTCAGGAGAAGGGATACCCTCTTGCTTACGTTGGTGATGTAGTAGGAACCGGTTCTTCCAGAAAGTCTGCCACAAACTCCGTTCTTTGGTTCATGGGAGAAGATATTCCTTATGTTCCTAATATCAAGTCTGGGGGAGTTTGTATTGGAGGAAAGATTGCCCCAATTTTTTTCAATACCATGGAAGATTCGGGTGCACTTCCAATTGAGATGGATGTGAATGATTTGAACATGGGAGATACTATTGATATTTATCCTTTTGAGGGAAAAGTATGTAAAGCTGGAACCGATGAAGTAATCACTGAGTTTGGATTAAAAACACCTGTTATCTTGGATGAAGTAAGAGCTGGTGGACGTATTCCTCTCATCATTGGTAGAGGAATCACTTCCAAGGCACGTGTAGCATTGGGAAGAGACGCAAGTGTTGCTGATACCTTCAAGCTTCCAGAGGAGCCTGAGAATAATCCAGAAGGATTTACTTTGGCACAGAAGATGGTTGGACGTGCATGTGGTGTAGACGGAGTTGTGCCAGGACAATACTGTGAACCTCTCATGACTACTGTTGGAAGTCAAGATACTACTGGGCCAATGACTCGTGACGAATTGCGTTCACTTGCCTGTTTGGGATTTAGTGCTGATCTTGTCATGCAAAGTTTCTGTCATACAGCTGCTTATCCAAAGCCAGTTGATGTAGTGACTCATCATACCCTTCCAGACTTTATCCGTACCAGAGGAGGAGTTTCCCTTCGTCCAGGAGACGGAATTATTCACTCCTGGTTGAACCGTATGTTGATCCCTGATACTGTTGGAACCGGAGGTGATTCCCACACACGCTTTCCGATTGGAATTTCGTTCCCAGCTGGATCTGGTCTAGTAGCGTTTGCTGGAGCAACAGGAATTATGCCACTTGACATGCCTGAAAGTGTATTGGTACGTTTCAGTGGTACTATGCAACCTGGAGTTACCCTTCGTGATCTTGTTCAAGCAATCCCGTACACTGCGATTCAAATGGGACTTCTCACTACTGAAAAGAAGGGAAAGAAAAATATTTTCTCTGGGCGTATTTTAGAGATTGAAGGTCTTCCGGATTTGAAATGTGAGCAGGCTTTTGAACTTTCTGACGCAAGTGCTGAACGTTCAGCAGCTGGATGCACAATTCAATTGAACAAAGAACCAATCATCGAATATCTGAATTCTAATGTGGTCATGTTGAAGTGGATGATCGCTGAGGGATACGGTGATGCTCGTACTCTTGAACGTCGTATTGCTCGTATGGAAGAATGGCTTGCGGATCCTCAGCTGTTGGAAGCTGATCCAAAGGCTGAATATGCGGCTGTCATTGACATTAACCTTGATGAAATCACTGAACCTATTCTTGCTTTACCAAACGACCCAGATGCATCTGCAAAGTTATCTGAAGTGCAGGGTGAAAATATTGATGAGGTCTTCATCGGTTCTTGTATGACAAATATTGGACATTTCCGTGCAGCTGGAAAGCTTCTTGATAAGGTTTCTGAACCAATTCCTACTCGCCTTTGGGTTGCCCCTCCTACTAAGATGGATGAGGCTCAACTGACTGAAGAGGGGTACTACTCAATCTTTGGATCTGCTGGAGCACGCACTGAGATGCCAGGATGTTCCTTATGTATGGGAAATCAAGCACGCGTAGCACCTGGATGTACAGTTGTTTCTACTTCTACTCGTAACTTCCCTAACAGACTTGGACAAGGGGCGAATGTTTATCTTGCGAGTGCTGAACTGGCAGCTGTGGCATCTATTCTTGGGCGCCTTCCTACTCCAGATGAGTATTTGCAATACATGGGACAAGTAGATGCAACTGCTGCAGATACTTACCGCTACTTGAACTTCGATGAGTTGCCTGACTTCGTCGAAAAAGCTTCGTCTGTCGAGATTAGCGATGAAATGAAGGCTGCTGCTCACAAACTCCAGGCTGGAGAATAGAGGTGTTTTCCCCGCCGAGTAATAATCAATAGAATTCATTACAAAAACTTTTAAACCTTTACTCGACTCTAGTTTACTTTAGCTATAGAGTACTACAAAGTTTGTTCAACCATTCAATTTCACGAAGACTTAGGGTCATCTGAGGTCTAATATATTATTTTTTGTGTTTTGTCACACTAATACTGAGGTCGCTAAACATTGGTGATACATCGTCAACGACCTTAAAAAGTCGTGGGATATTGCATGGTTTGCTCTCCATGACATCTAGACCAGCCTCCTTGAACTTCATTAGTTCATGTATTTCAAAATCATCAACATAAGCTGCAGTTAATGCACAGATAGGTTGACGGGCACCAGGTCTTGAAGAATTTTCCCATTCTCGCAAAGCCTTCGTGGCATCGAAGCCATTCATCACTGGCATGTCAATATCCATAAAGGCGATGTCATAGATTGACTCCTTCATCATTTGAACTCCCTCCTCTCCATTTTCTGCCGTATCTACGATGAAGTTAGCTTTCTCAAAGGCGCGAGCTACTAGTTTTCTTGTCACCTTGCTATCATCAACAATCAGTACTTTACGCCTTATCTTGCCTTGTCTCCATCCGTCTAGTCCGCTGTTCATACAATGATAACGCAATTGCCGTAATAAAATTAGTGAAGCCTCGGCAAACTGTTGAGCAATAATATCCTGTTGCATTGGATCACTCTCTGCATCCATCATATCTTGGGCATTATGCTTCAGAAGATCAAGTTTCTCCAAAAATTGCGGAAACATTGATATCCTTGCTTTAAGAGATTTTGAGTTCTTATTGTCCTGAGAAGTTGCACTAGAGGTACTTCTCTGTGAGTCACTTCTCTTCAAATCACTCCTCATGCTATCATTTGACATCGTATTGGAAGAGTCTTTTTCTTGGTTTTCTGCTTTGTCAAAAACCATTGCCGAATCAGATTCATGTAATATACTTTCGCTTTGAGCATTATGTTCTCTCAGATACTTCTTCTTTATCCACGGAAAGATGTTCCAAGTCGATGCAGACGGCGATAAAATGAATTCGTCGAGTCCGTCACTGTCCCCGTCATTCGCATCATCTGAGGAGAAAAACATTCCGACAGATGGACCATCAGGGAAAACAACGTTCTGTTCGTTTTCGCGCATTTCTTTTTCTAAAGTACTTCCTAGTGCCGCCAACAAATCTCCTCGGACTTTTAAATTCAGTCTTCCATCACTTCCCCTTAGACCATCGGGAGATTCATCTTCGACATCATAGAAATACCTGCGCAGATTGTCAAGTTCGTCGTCATCAAATGGAATGCGACTGAGCCAATCAAGCATTCGTAGGTAAGCACTCTGCGATGGAGGTCCATTCATGCTTTCTCCACCCATTCCATCAGCGTCAACCACCATGTCACCACTCTGCTTTTTCTTTGCATCCCTCGAAGCTTTCTGAGCTTCCATCCACTGCAAGTTGGCCTTCATTTGCATGTTCCGCCTAATACTTAAACATTCATTGTTTCCAAGATGCTGAGCAATAATATCTAATGCACCTATTGCTGCCAAAGGAGGTCCAACACGAAAGCCATTCACAATTTGCATAGGGACCCACCTGTTAGATATCATACCAGCGCTTATGTGGCATTGTGCAACTTGGCTCAGACAGCAATTGTCTAGATCAAGATGTGCAAGACGTGGGTGATGTGCTAACGCAAATCCCATCGCTATCGCACCTGTAATTTTCATTACATTTCCAGATAGACCTAAATATGTAATTGTCTCACATCCTAGTAATGCTCGCATAAGAGAAGTGATTCCGCGGCAGCCTATTTGATTGAAACTCAAGTTAAGTCGAGAAAGATAATGCATGCTTGTAAGTGAAGCTGCAACAAGCTGACAACCCGAGTCTCCGATTGCATTGTTGTCAAGTGAAAGATTCACCAGATTATGTTGTAGGAGTTTATTCATAATTGTCCCAGTTCCTAATGGTTCAACGTTATTGAAAGATAAATGGAGATCGACTAGAACTTGCGACTTCTGCCTTCTTGAAATTGCTCTAGTTAGTTTCGCAATTCCATCATTTCCAAGATTATTGTTGGAAATGTTGATTCTATCCAGCTTTGGCATCACAACAGAGCCTTTCTTGTTCTTCTTCGAGCTCTTCCCTTCTAAAAAGTCGACAAACATCGTAACACCCTCAACGCCTATATGATTAGAAGATATATCAAGTTCTACTAGAGAACACTCTTCCGTAAGATTTATTAGAAGCTCCAAGACATCTGCGCCGGCCATGGAGGTGGAAGCAACCCTTAGTAGTTTAATCCCAGGATCATCCGTGCGCGGCTTTTTCGAAATATCTCCTTTTCTTTGCCGAATTCGCCTAGAGTTCCCGCGTTTGCTTCCGCTTCCACCAAATAAAATGTCCTCGTCATCATCATCGTCATAATCATCTGAACCGTATTCATCATCTTCATCATAGCCTTCTTTCGGTGCATCATGGTAGAGTAGTAACGACTGTCGTTTCGACCGCTTATTTGTAGCTGAAGCTGGAGCTAAACAACTGCCTAATTCTTTCGCTGCTTTGAATGTTATTGTATTTCCTGATAGAGTTACTCCTTGAAGTCCAGGTAGTCCTATCCTTCTTCTTTGGTTCAATGCACGACAAAGTGCGAGCATCCCCCTTTCTCCAATGTTGCAAAAGCTAACATCAATTGTGATTAGAGAAGGGGTATTTGCGGCAAAAATCTTTGCGCATTCTTCCATACCGTCATCGCCTATAGCAGTGTAAGAAAGATTTATCGCTGCAATAGGTGGAGCTTGGAAAGGACCTTGAATACCCGCCGGTATGGAAGATGTCATATCCATTTCGTGAAACGACCTTCTATCTAAGTTTCTCCTTCTCCTACTATGGCTAGACTGTCGCGGTTGATCATGCTGTATGTTTGAGTTAAGTAGAGTAACATAATATTGAAGAAACTCGTCCATATCGCTCGTTGCGTTTTCAGGATTAAGCATGAAGAGAGCCAAGGCATCTATGTGAAGGTAGCCTGCTATTAGGAGAATTATCATTTTGACCATCGTTGGTGACAGGGGCATTTCACTTATGTGTACACATGGACCGCTTGACACTTGCTCCAAAACGGACGAAATTGCATCATTTCCCTTTTGGACAACGGCTGACGAATCAGGTTTTGAAGAGGATTGACTTGGCAGATTTTGAGCTGCTGAGGACTTTGCTGAATCCATCATTTGTTGGAGACTCTCTTTGTTGGTGCTATCCGAACTTCCGTTCAGAAAGGCTTTGAGAGCAGCAGTCTCCTCTGCTAGACCGGGAATATGAGGAAAAATATCTGTATCTCCCTTGTTTGATATAGATGAGAAATTGTTTTCGTTTTTGAGCTGTGTCCAAGAATAAGATTTTTCAATAACATCAGCTACTATTGATGCAATCCTGGTGAATTCGTTCAGCCTCCTTGTGATATCCTCGTCCGTCGGACGTCTTTCTTGAATTATGAGACCAGAAAGAGGAGTTTCCATGACGTTGGAAACCTTACCAGCAACCCATATCCACTCGTCATCTATATTTTTTCGCCGATAATAAGCCTCTGTTTGAAGATTTCCTGAGTCCCAATATCTCTTTTTAATAGCTTTGAGACCCATTAGATCTTCTTTGTGTATCCCGTCAAATCTAAAGAAAAAAGATGGTGATGTGAGAAAAAAGAAAAGAAAGCACTATTTCCGAGGGAAAAAAAACTTACATTGATGTCATGAGCAGAGATGTTGGTGTTATACCCGTTATTGTTTCAGTAGCCTCTAATATTGTTCCTTTAATCAAAGTGAAAAAAATTTCGTCAGAGAAGAAGGAATCATAAATTCGGAATAGCTGAGATATTTTTACGCTATCCTATGTCCTATGGTTCGGACCTTTATTTCTTACTTACCATTTAATGCAATTGTGAGAAATTGTTCAGTGGGCCTCATGGAAGTGTTGACCACATGTAATCGTTCTAAGAGCTCACTCTGTTCAGATGCCAACTGTTGTAAAAGTCTCATTGCTTCTTCATCTTTGTTAAAAGTACTTATGTGCGGGGAAGATCCTTGTGTACTCGACGGTTGCGCTTGAGAAGTGTTTGCCTGATGACTTTGATTTCTCCACTCTTGAGCGAGGTTGCGTTCTTGAATATTGGGATCATTAGAATATCGATTATGACTCTGTCGGTGTTGATGTATCACATTATCACTAGTAGCCTGCGATATGCCATAACCGCCATTGGAACTGTTCATTTTACTATAACTGTGTCTACCTAATTTTCGATACTATATCTAGCGGAGAAATTTCCCTAAGCCCCAGTCCTTAAAAATGCAGGGGACCTTCTCATATGGATGTTGTAGTATGTCGCGTTGTTGCTATTAATAATTGTATTGCTCACCTGAACTTGATGTGTGATAGGAAGAGGTGGTAACTACAAAAAAACTTTCTCCGGAATTTAGAAGAGAACTAAAGATACGTACGTACGATGTCAATACAAGGCCTTTTGTCTCTTGCTTTGACCTTCTTCATTTTCTGGCTATTAGAATAGCCACTTGGAAGGTAAAATCGACGTTTTCTGACTCTCCTCTTCTTCTTCGTTTTCATCCGTCATCACAACACGAAACTGGTGGTTCTAAGCCAATTGCATCATTCAGTGTGGCTTAGAACCACTCCCTCTCTGGCTATGTCCTTCAAACTACATTCTTAGTAGTACTACTACTACTCCTCACCAACACATCACCTTCTCTTGGAAAACCGCCAAAGGTTATCTTCAGTTCAATAGAAAAGTTTTGCTTGCATATAATCTAGATAAATCTTGTACCTGTTGAACCTCTGAGCAGTTAAAGATTATTTCAAGCACCTCCATACACTTTGACAGAAAATCAGAAGTTAGAATCGGCAAAGAAATCAGTGTACGATTCACCAAATGAGGAAGAAATAAGAGTGTAGTGGGGAAAACATCAGATTTATATTACCTTTGCCTTTTTGACAAAAGAACATGACTCCATCGCATTCTAATTCTCCTGATAAAGGGCATAGGGGCAGTAGCGATCATCATAGTCAAAATTATTCACATTACAATACAAACAATTCTGGTGCTTCAGTTAATCATCAAATTGGAAACCTTTCAGATTCTTTTTCTGGTCTAGCTGTAGGGAACTATGCACCTTCCGGTGCTACTAGAATTGAAGAGCATAACCAGCAAGGAAGTCTTTCGGGCTTAAACGAAAGTATCGGTTTGAACTGGGATGGGGTCGGTGGCAATCCTTCGTAAGTTTCATCGTTGATGTTTTGAAGTGGTTTTTCTTGATTTTGTCGTTGTCCATTTTTTCGACAAAACAAATTTGTTTTGATTCATACATTATTTCTGTCATGATTGTGATAGATAGTCAATTTTCTTTTCGATTAGAGCTAATAGCCCTTTTTCTCATTTTTAGGCAAATGAATGAACCACGTGCTCATGCTCCTCAAGAATCTCAGCATAACTACCCAAACCTTGTTCCAGATGGCACAGGAAATATTGTAGAGACTAGGAAAAGAGGAGAAAGCTTAGATATTTTTTTGTCTCGAAGTCCATCTCAGAGCCTTGGGACAGAGTTTCTAAAGTTTAGAAATGAGGAAAACATGGATGCAATCCCTGCCCTTTCTCTTGAAGGACATGGGAATAACTCCTCGATGCATGCACAGACGCAAATGCACCATCAATCCATTGCTAGCGGCAGTGTAGGAAGCGTTGGTGATAACAATTTGAATGTGCGTGGTGGTGTCCAGGGTAACATGAGCCCTCCTGTTTCTGTAACTGGCACTAGTGCCTCAAGTCGTTCAGCATCTCCATCTTGGAATTCTGATAGACGGAGTGGAGGGCAGACAATTCTTGCGTACAACCAGCAGCAGTCTCTCTCAAATAATGATTATCATGATTCCATGGGTTTTCAGTCCAGAGGTCAGATTTCTGCCCACTCTACGAACATTTCGGGAGGATTACCTGTGCAGTCCTCAAACTATGCCCAACCTCTTGAGACATATGGCCAACAGAGAGACAATTCTATGATGCTTCAACATCAACAGCATCAAGTACCACAGCAGATGAATCAGGGATATATTGTGCAAGGTGGTGACAATATGGCTTCTCAACAAGGAGGTGCTTTGCTCAATGATGCCAAACCTCAACAGGGTCAAGTATTCTATGTTGCAGTTCCTACTCAAGATGGACAAGGACAAGTACTCCAGCCGATCCAAATGGTACAGCTACCTGGTCAACCTAATGCTTTTGTTTTGCCTTCTGCATCTGGAGCAGCACCCATGCAATTCCAACAGATGGGTATGGGAGGTGTGCCTCAAAATAGCTACATGTCATCTCAAGGTGGTTACGACACTCATGATCAACACTCAGTGAAGCAGCAATCCCAGCAGCAGTTCTACTCTGGAGGTAATAGTAGCATGCAAGGTTCTCAAAGAATGAAAAGTTTCAACCCCATGCAGAATAATTCACGTGCTTCTAGTAGAGATACAGGATATGGAGGAGCTCAGTCCCCTTATCAGTATGAAGAATCCTATGGACAGACCAGTGGGGATAACCAATTTGGTGATAGCCGTGAACCTATTAGAAAAGATATGCTCACAAACAACGAAATTGTTGCAAACTTATATGCTTCACCTAAGAGACCTCCTCTGCGCGAACTCCTTGGTCATGTACGTCGTTTATCCAGAGATCAAGTTGGATGTCGTCTACTTCAACAGGCACTTGATGAGGAAGGAGATACAGCTGCTACCGCGATCCTCAAGGAAGGGCTGACATTCTGGGGAGAGGCAATGGTAGATCCTTTTGGAAACTATTTGTTTCAGAAAATCCTGGAGAAGATTACTCCTGAGGAGCGGGTACTCTTGATCAAGACCGTCAGCACTAGGCTCGTAAATGCAAGTTTAAATCTTCATGGGACTCGAAGTGTACAAAAGGTTGTAGAGTTGTGTGCAATTGATGAAGTCAATGAAAGTGAAGATGAGAGTTCAGAAGAAGAACCTGAAGAAGTGGAGAACGATTCGAAGAAATCGAAGAAGGGCAAAAGTAAGAAGAAGGAGACTGCAGCAGAGATCTTGACAAAAGCTTTGACTCCTGCTGCAGCACGGCTTTGTATCGACAGTCATGGGAATCATGTGATTCAAAGGATTTTACTGAAGTTGCCTTATAAATATTCTCAATTTGTTTTCGAAGCGGTTGCGAACAGTGTTGGAGATGTCGCTCGTCATCGCCATGGTTGCTGTGTCATTCAGAGATGCTTGGATTCTCCACCAAGTAATGCACGCTCCAATCTTGTATCGAAGATTGTTGAGAAATCTCTTGAACTCATGCAAGACGCATATGGAAATTACGTTGTTCAGTATGTTCTTGATGTCTGTAGCGATGATGATGTCCATGCTGTTTGCGAGAGCGTTGCAGGAAAGGTTAGTCTCCTTGCCATCCAAAAATTCAGCTCCAATGTCATGGAGAAATGCTTAGAAAGGTGCACAGATAAAGTACGAGAGGCTTACCTTGAAGAGCTAAGTGACCAAGAACGTATTCGTGAACTCATGATGGATCCATTTGGTAACTATGTCATTCAAAGAGCCTTGGCTGTGGCATCCCATACTCAGGCTTTGAAACTTGTTGATGCAATGAGACCACATTTGATGTCTTCTACCGGTGGTGGAATCCGCAACACCGCTGGTGGTCGACGAATTCTTGCAAAAATCGAAAGGAGATTTCCCCATTTTAATATAAATGAGGAAGGTTCTATCGAACGCGCTATTCATAGGAAAGGTGGAATGCCACATGAAATGAGCAATCCTATGATGGCGCCTCAGCAACACCGGGGTCCTCGTAGAGGCCCGAAGAAAATGGGTGGAAAGGAAATGCCACCACCACAATACCACCAACCGAGATATCGTGAATATCCACAGGATCATGGTTCTCACCATATTGATCCGAACTATTATATGATGGGTGCCAATCACCGAAGCTATGATCACATGTAGTGAAATTGTTTAAGAGAAATCATTTGCTGTATATGGTATATGGTACTCATGTCAATGTAAAAAAATATGAAGGAGGAAGATGTAGGAATAGAATGGACTAAGAAAGAATTTAACTTTCTCATGTCTTTGCTAGCGAGGAAAATGTTGTAATACTTCTCAATAACTTGTATTGGAAAATCCATAAAAATAACTTAATAGATTTAAGATTGTACGAAAACGTCATTGTTTATTTTCTTCTAACTGTTACCGTATTATTTCTGTAGTACGTACGTATTATCTCGTATGAAAATATTTCAATATACGATCGATATACGTACATACGTAGGATTGTGTTTCTTCCTCTAGCTAGTGTTCGTCATTTGAATTGATCGCCACATTACTTTTCATTCCACAACAACATCCAGGGTCGATTTCTATTAACGTGCCTTGAATCAAAAGTAGTAATGACGCCAGTCACATCTTCAGATGCCTCGCAAAGAGCAAAGGGAAGATGGGCGATACTGAGAAATGCCTTGATGAGCCAAAAACGAGGAGGAGATCATCCAAGTTCATATTCCATTCATAAATTTGCAGGATTTCAAATGCTTCATAGAAATGAACTCAGCGATGCAGAGTCTAAGCTGCTTTCAGAAAGTTCTAATGTAGATGTGATACCTGCCACGCATGTCATTGCTGAGTATAAACTTCCAATCATGTCCAACATTTTAGATTTTGAACCAATTTTGAAAGTACGAACTACAGAGCGAAAAATCGTCAAACCTGATATAAAAGAATTAATTAGTCATCAAGTCTATGGTGTGGATAATACAGGGAATACAAGAGTTTGGGATTCTTCCAATGTGCTTGCATACTTGATAATGAGTGAGAAGAAATTAGTTCGCCATTCTACAGAAATGGCGAAGAAAAATAATGATGAAGATGACTTTTATTCAAATAACGAGCCTTTCATAGGATTAGAGGATATATTATCTTTGGCTTCGTGTAAAACTATTGCCGAACCACAAGGGAAACTACGAGTTTTGGAACTGGGTGCTGGGATGGCTGGTCTGCCCGCACTTTCTCTCCTATCATTAGAATCATTACGATACAAAGAAAAATTAGAAAACATACCCAAAATTGAAGTTTGTTTGTCTGACGGACATCCGCTTTGCGTTGAGAATAATGAAATTTGTGCAAAGTTGACTCATAATTTGGGGCATGCTTGCTGCGAAAAACTGCTTTGGAAATCAGACGACAAAGGGCTGAAGGAGTGCGAAAGCCTCTTGACAGCTGTTGATGATATTTATGATACACCAGAAGAAAGCAAAGGCCGCAAATTTGATCTCATTCTTGTCAGTGATTGTACGCACTTCACTGAATTCCATAAAGATTTAGCAACTACAATTGGTAGACTATTGCGTATACAAGGGAAGTGCATAATGCTTCAACCTCATCGAGGTAAATCGCTAATGAAATTCATCAGGATTGTGGAATCAATCAATTATGGAAAGAACTCATGTCCAGAGCCTCTCTTCAAAATAGACTTACATGATATCTTCCACGAAAAGATTTATGATATGCACAAAAAGTATGTGGTGCAGTTGGAGAACATTTACGAACCAAACATTCACCGTCCTCTCCTTTTAACTTTGACAAAACTAAGAGATTTTGAAGAAAATTTAGAGGGAAACTGTACATCTTAATAATAAGTAGCATATTTTATATAAACCGACTGAGATCCTTGCTTAAACGCATGGATTGTTTCAAAATGATTTTTCAATTCGGCTTTCCAACAACGCCAAAAAGTAATTCAAAGTCAGATAGTTCGGAAACACTGTCACCAATCTGTAGAAATGTAAGATAATTCATTGATCTGCCTTGAAAGAATGTTGCGACAGGAACTTCTACTCGCCAAGTTGGAGAATGATCTGTTCGTCCGTCATAAACCTGAATTTGAGCAAGGGAAAGAATTCTGTGTGGTCCAACAACTTGAACTCTAATAGAAGCGCCCCAAACGTATGGAATTTGAACTCTAGCAACTTCAGTCTGAAAACTGCTTTCGTATAAATCGTGAAAAACCACCTGATTGTCATCATTCAAGACTGAAACTGTGAAGTTATTTAGAGAAGTGATGTCATTTGCGTCTTTATACAAAACCACATCATGAATTAGATATGTGTCCTTAAGATTGACCTGCAACCAAGGGTCTTTTTCTTCTTTTGATTGGAATCTTGTAAATATTGTGTCATCAACTGCATACCTTGGATCTCCTCCTCTTGTATACGAGGAAGAAAAAGTCGGCTTCCCCAATGCAAGATTGAATCTATAAGCCTGAGGAAAGTGCGATGGCCATCTGTAGGTAGTACGCTGGGTAGAAAAATTAAAGCAGTGCATATCTCCATCTGTTTTTGATTTATGAACTAAATCTTCTGTCTCGGTGAAGCAGACCCCAAGGAGATTATCAGAATTAGACATTGTAAAACGAAGCCTAGAGAATTGATCAAAATAGTATGTTTTGGAAAGCTTGTAAGTGTGCCATGTATTACCGTAAAGGCTTATTTTCGAAGTTCCCAGTGTTATAGAGGTTTCAACTATTGTTCCTCCTTTTGATCCAACAATAACAGCCTCTTTTGTGTCTACAAGGGACGCTTCAATTGCGCTCAAATGTTCAGATTCCTCGGTGTGAATTCCTAGCCTAAGTTTCTTTTACAAAATCGAACAAAATATGAGTAAAAGAAAATAAATATCTAGAATCCAAAAGAATGAAATTACCTCTGCACAAGCCTCCCTACTTTCTATGAAGTAGCAATTGCTAGATCCACTACTATCTAAGCATTTCTTACAAGTATCATATGGGCCTCTCATCTTTCCTCGAGATGTTATGTATCCATCATAACACATACAAAAGTCTTCACCATTCCTATTCTTATTTCGCAAACGTCGAGCATTTGGATCGTTACATTGCCCTCGGTCATTGAGAATGTTTTCTATATTCCTATCTACGAACTGCAGAGCAGATATTTTTGTTGACTTTCCTGTCCTAGTAAAGGAACTATCATTTCCAGACCGAATTTTCTGCATGAGGACAATGAACTTTACATCAATCATAGCATCAGCAAATATTTTTGCCACATTGATCGTTGATAAACCTTTGTCGACAGTGATAACGGTGCAAAGCATTTTACATTTGAGTATATCAATATCTTGATCTGGTAAAAGACAAATTTCGGTTGAAATGACATCTTCACCTTTGTCAACAGCCATACGCAATTCTGTGAACTTGTTCACCATAATTGGCTGCGATAGTCTATGGATACTATGCACATCACCGAAAAGATTCAGTTTGTTGTCGGGACCTAATATCAGACCGCTATCACCTTGAGATTTCACAGGCACTGCTTTGGCTTGTATTGCTCCCATTTGTCTGAAGACATTATATTGAACAATGAGTTCACCCGCTTCAGTACATGTCCCGTTCTTACAATGGCCTGATGCACACTCTCTGAAATGACTACATGGACTCTGATCATAGAGGCCATTGCTTCCAATTGGGATATTTGAGACGCATTTATCAAGCCCCCCAATGACTTTACCGCCATTAGAAGAGATGTAACCGTCATCGCAGACACATTTATTCATTGAAAAATCTTCGACAGGGGCAGAATGAGAATCATATAAATTGCACTCGACATTGGAAAATTCAGTTTGTCCGTCCCTCTCAATTTTAAGATTGGATATGAGTACCTCACTTTTCGATGAAGAAGTTAGAAAATGTGTATTATTGCCTTTGTCTTGGACAATCCGGAGATATTTGATCTCGGTTTTTCGGTAACCAAATAATCTGCCCAATGTAATACTGACTTTCGAGGTTCCATTTTCTTCAAAAATTATATTAGTGCACCTTTCCTCATCTTCGACTAGTGTCGAACTCGACTTGAATTCGGTTTCGTTTTCGTATATACAGAAGCTGCAGCTCGATGGGGTCTCGTATGACTCAATATCGAAGGAAATTGATGAAAATTTATCAATATAGACCGGACTATGAAAGTAGTATATCTTATCGGTTACACCAAAAATGCGCATTGTCCAAGGATTCTCCACACGAATACCTCCTGATATATTGATGCCATCAGATGAGAATGACATATCAAGACTTGCTGTGAAGTTTGATAGACTTTTTCCATTCTGAATTAAGCCAGTGATATCCTAGTTTTTGTAGAAAATGAAAGGGTTACTTAGAGGACAGTCCTCTTTGTCTTGATTAAAACAAATATCTCAGAAGACTTACATTGAGTTTGCAGAAACCATTGTCACAAATCCCCATGTCACATTCACCATTATCAAAACAAGAATCCCCTTCGAAGAAACAGTGTGATGAAGAAATACATGAAACACAAGCGTCGAACTGTCCCTGGACTCTTCCACCATTGGACGCAACGTAGCCGAGCTCACAGATACATCTAGTTTCAGTCTCTTCCTTCACCGTTTCTGCGTGTGGGTCTATACATTTGCCATCATCTCCAATAATTGCAGTATTTTCGCCTTGGACGATTCTAATTCCCGATATCCACGAACCGTAATCCAAAGATGTTGAGCCATACTGTTGAAAAGCAATAAATCGTATTTTGGTTTTTCTGTTTTGAAGCAAGTCACCAATTTTATCATTGGGAGTGAAATTGTTTATGACATCAAGGCATTGATGACTTTCTCGAGCATCTTCGATACTTTCATACAGACAAAAGTTTAAAATAGCATCTGCATCGAAAGTACTAATTCTCATTTGCAATCTTGTATCTTTATTGAACACGAAAGCTTCTGATAGTTCAAATATTCGGAATGTTTCTCCAAAGACTTGTGCATTATTTTTATCCATAACTATCACTCCGCCTCTTCTTTTTGTTGACAAATTTGGAAGAGGTAGTGCGAGCTTAGCGTCAAGGATTTCATCTCTAAGCTCATCCAGCGGTGCTTTGATTGCCAGAGACTTTCAAATATTGTCAGAGTCAAAATAAAACTTTGAATTCAAGAAAAATAGAAAAGATCTCACCTTTCCACCACACAAACCATTTGTGCACACAAATGTTGTACACTCCCAATCTATACGACAGGCCTCACCGTCAAATAGTGAACCATAGCTTGTTGGGTTATCTGAAGGAGAGTCTGAAGGTGCTGATGATGTAGATGGTTTTAAGCTAGGATATGACGTTGTTGGTGAAATGCTTGGGGCCATTGAATATGTTGGTTGAAAGGAAGGAACATTTGAAAAGGTAGGATTTGTACTCGGTGTTATCGAAACCGTGGGATGTGATGTTGGAGCTGCTGTTGGCCTGTCCTCGCATGCTCCGCTGTCCCCAAGACAAGGTAAACAAACTTCACCTTCTTTCAGTATTTTGCCTCGTGTAGGACCAGATGTCTCAAATCCACTCATACATTGACAACGAGGACGAAACTTATTACCATCAGTTCCAACCGTCACAGCGTGTGAATCAAGACACTCATAAACATACTGACATTTAGTTAGATGAATGTTCGGACTAGTTCGCATTTCGATATAGATTTATAATGAGCGCTGTATTCAACTTACCTCAAAGGAATAGATTTCATTCTCATCTAGAGCATCTACACGTGCACTTTTAACGTTAACTGCAAGACCACCTAATCCCAGTCTTCTCATAGAACCTCTTCCATACAATATCTCCGCTACTGGTATCCATCTTTCATTAATGAGGACGTATACATGGATACCACCAGCCTCGACATCCCTGACTTGATCATGTGAATGTGGGGATGCAATTGCGATGGTCTCCCCGTTTTCGGAAAGAGCCACTTTAAACCCAAAGTCGTTCGCATCAGAATCGAGGAGCTTAATCCTTTTCTCGGAATGGAAAGACCCGCCGGTTAAAGAGTATGTGTATACAGTCCTTTCATTTGGACTTCCAACAGCGACCATTGTGGAATAATTATTTATTGCAACAGAACTACCGTATCCATTCATCCATACCTTTTCGTCAAGAGGAACTTCCATATCACTAGCATTAAATAATTGGATTAATCCCAGGTAAGCTGAAACTGTAAAGCCTGCAACCAATTTTCCTTCATCTGATACTGCTAGACTTTTTAATTGACCTTTCGACCGGTTGTAAATGTATGATTTACCATGAGCGAGGCTAACTATATCATTGGAATTACTCCGTAGAGCAATATAATGCCCATTGTCGCTTCTGGTCGCTAAAATATTCCCTTGAATATTCATAGCTTTAAATTCAAATCTTTGAACCCAATTGTTTGTCTAAAGAAATGGCAACTTAGGAGAAGATTTTCAAAGAGTATAAAGTTTGTTCCAAATGATTTACTTACTGGAGTTCTTATCTCTGGGACAGGTTTTTCGTAGATCTCAAAATTTTTAATGGTATAGGATCTATTGTCTTTATCACTGTCATCTTGAATGAATGCTATTCTGTTGATAAAAGAAGTGGGAAAGCTCAAAAGGAAACCGAAAGGAATGTCAAAAAGGTAGGAGTCGTCATAAACCTCAACTTCAGCTAACGATAAGACACGCTCGTAGCCCCCATTTAAAGAAATCCGCAGTCTTTTTCCCATGACATCCGGTAACGGTATTTTCAACACTTCAGGTGCTGCATCTATGTAAATCCTTCTGAAAACTATTAAATCATCATTGCTATAGATGGTCAATGTGAAATCAGAAAGATCATCTTTGTAATCCTCTATTCTTTTGTATATAATAACTTCTCTCAGTAGGCTTTCTTCTTGCAGATGCACCTCCCACCATGGATTCTTCTCTTTTTTTGTACTAGTTACAGTGTCAAGCTCCCAATTATCCCTGCGGAATACCTGATCAACATTCCCGTCAACTGCCAAGTCTGAATATCCCGGTTGAATCAAAGATGATTGATAAGTCGCTTGACCTAGAGCAATATTTGGTCTTTTCCCGTTGAGCGATGCATCTTTTCTCGTGCTCATAATGTTTTCATGACTTACAGATAATCGAGTTCCAAATAAACTGATACAATAGATGTACGTCTTCTTAAAATCACCAGTGAAGTCTCCATATAGACAAAGTCCTATATTCGTTGCCTTCTTGGACTCAAAGATTGTAAATTTAATACGGGTCTCTTTGTTCACTGGAACATCTTGTGTGAATTTAAAATACACTTGCATTGATCCAAATAGTTGGAAAGTATCTTCGGGACCGATAATGAGGCCTCCGGTTAAATCTGAATTCACCTTTGGCCATTTTCCTGGAGAATGCAAAAGATTGGTGTGGGGTTCATTTGGAAGAAATACAGTGATATGAATATCCTATGTTGAAGAGGTTTAACGAATGTTTTAGTTCACAAATATCACTGTGACATAAGATATAAAAAACTAACTCATGTAACAATTGCACTTACCCTTGATTTACATGAGTTTTTTATGCAACTCCCCTGGTAACATTCAATATCCTTCCTACAAAAATCTCCTTCGAATTGTGATCGTAACATCGTGGGAAATTCAGTAGGTCGTGATGATGGGTATGAGGATGGATATAAAGATGGAACCATGGATTGAGATGGATAATTTGATACAAATTCAGAGAAAGTTGGAGGTGAAGTTGGATCTAAGCTCGGTCTTACAGATAGTGTAGGTTCATGAGATGGTTTACTCGAAGGGATCAAACTTGGATTGTTCGATGGTCTTAAAGAAATACTAGGGTGAATGGTTGGTTGATCGGAAGGTGATGATGAAGGTTTCATAGTTGGAGATGATGAAGGTATTGTTGATGGATGATGAGATGGAGTTGTCGATGGACGATGTGTCAAACTTTCCGTTGGGTAAGGACTAGGTCTATAAGAAGGGTAGCCAGAAGGAGCTTTTGAAGGAAAAACAGAAAGAGACGGTCTCAGACTCAAGCTGGGAGATGATGAAGGTGATCTCGACGAATGATAGCTTGGTGAAGACGAGGAATGATGTGACGGACTAAAGGAAGAGCTTGACGTTGGTGTCTCTGAGAAACTGGGTGATTTGGTATGACCATGAAAAGTAGGAATGGCCGAAGGAGATGACCTAAAGATGGTTGTAGAGACAAGCTTGGAAAATCACTTTGTTCTATTGATGGAAGAATAGATGGGAATGAAGTTGGTTCCATAGAAGGACTCAAAGACTGTGCAATAGTAGGTCTCAATGACGATGACAAAGATGGAAGCAAACTTGGCTGATACGAAGGTACAATTGACGGAAGACGACTCGGTAAAGCCGATGGTTTCAATGAAGGCTCACTTGACGAAAGACGACTTTGTAAAGCCGATGGTGTCAGTGAAGGCACATCTGAAGATACCATGCTAGGACTAAAAGATGGTAGAATACTTGGACTTAAAGAAAAAAACAAACTTGGTGACTCCGATGCTTTGACCGACGGAGAATCTGAATCCAACAATGAAGGAACCGAAGAGCAGATTTTGCTTGGAAAAGCACTAGGCACGGATGATTGTACAAAGCTCGGAAAAGATGAGGGTAAACAAGATGGTGTTGCTGATTTAGTAAATGAAGGCACGATGCTCGGAAAAAAAGACGGTCTGAAAGACAGAAACGTCGATGATACATTTGATGGTATTTGACTCATTGCAAGTGATGGAAGATCCGTTGGTATCGAAGATGGTTGTCCAGAGTCCAGCACCGAAGGTGATAGCGACACAACAACCGACGGAACAGAGCTTGGATACACAGACGGCTCCTCTGACTGAAGCATCGATGGTTGATGACTAGGAAGAGAGGAAGGAGTCAACGAAGGCTTGTCACTCAATACCAACGATGGTGTAACAGATATTGATGCACTTGGAATTGATGACGGTCTTTCGCTACTCAGACTTGGTTGATGTGATGGTACATTTGATGGTATTTGACTCATTGCAAGTGATGGAAGATCCGTTGGTATCGAAGATGGTTGTCCAGAGTCCAGCACCGAAGGTGATAGCGACACAACTACCGACGGAACAGAGCTTGGATACACAGACGGCTCCTCTGACTGAAGCATCGATGGTTGATGACTAGGAAGAGAGGAAGGAGTCAACGAAGGCTTGTCACTCAATACCAACGATGGTGTAACAGATATTGATGCACTTGGAATTGATGACGGTCTTTCGCTACTCAGACTTGGTTGATGCGATGGTACATTTGATGGTATTTGACTCATTGCAAGTGATGGAAGATCCGATGGTATCGAAGATGGTTGTCCAGAGTCCAGCACCGAAGGTGATAGCGACACAACAACCGACGGAACAGAGCTTGGATACACAGACGGCTCCTCTGACTGAAGCATCGATGGTTGTGACTAGGAAGAGAGGAAGGAGTCAACGAAGGCTTGTCACTCAATACCAACGATGGTGTAACAGATATTGATGCACTTGGAATTGATGACGGTCTTTCGCTACTCAGACTTGGATGATGTGATGGTACATTTGATGGTATTTGACTCATTGCAAGTGATGGAAGATCCGTTGGTATCGAAGATGGTTGTCCAGAGTCCAGCACCGAAGGTGATAGCGACACAACAACCGACGGAACAGAGCTTGGATACACAGACGGCTCCTCTGACTGAAGCATCGATGGTTGATGACTAGGAAGAGAGGAAGGAGTCAACGAAGGCTTGTCACTCAATACCAACGATGGTGTAACAGATATTGATGCACTTGGAATTGATGACGGTCTTTCGCTACTCAGACTTGGTTGATGCGATGGTACATTTGATGGTATTTGACTCATTGCAAGTGATGGAAGATCCGATGGTATCGAAGATGGTTGTCCAGAGTCCAGTACCGAAGGTGATAGCGACACAACAACCGACGGAACAGAGCTTGGATACACAGACGGCTCCTCTGACTGAAGCATCGATGGTTGATGACTAGGAAGAGAGGAAGGAGTCAACGAAGGCTTGTCACTCAATACCAACGATGGTGTAACAGATATTGATGCACTTGGAATTGATGACGGTCTTTCGCTACTCAGACTTGGTTGATGCGATGGTACATTTGATGGTATTTGACTCATTGCAAGTGATGGAAGATCCGATGGTATCGAAGATGGTTGTCCAGAGTCCAGCACCGAAGGTGATAGCGACACAACAACCGACGGAACAGAGCTTGGATACACAGACGGCTCCTCTGACTGAAGCATCGATGGTTGATGACTAGGAAGAGAGGAAGGAGTCAACGAAGGCTTGTCACTCAATACCAACGATGGTGTAACAGATATTGATGCACTTGGAATTGATGACGGTCTTTCGCTACTCAGACTTGGTTGATGCGATGGTACATTTGATGGTATTTGACTCATTGCAAGTGATGGAAGATCCGATGGTATCGAAGATGGTTGTCCAGAGTCCAGCACCGAAGGTGATAGCGACACAACAACCGACGGAACAGAGCTTGGATACACAGACGGCTCCTCTGACTGAAGCATCGATGGTTGATGACTAGGAAGAGAGGAAGGAGTCAACGAAGGCTTGTCACTCAATACCAACGATGGTGTAACAGATATTGATGCACTTGGAATTGATGACGGTCTTTCGCTACTCAGACTTGGTTGATGCGATGGTACATTTGATGGTATTTGACTCATTGCAAGTGATGGAAGATCCGATGGTATCGAAGATGGTTGTCCAGAGTCCAGCACCGAAGGTGATAGCGACACAACAACCGACGGAACAGAGCTTGGATACACAGACGGCTCCTCTGACTGAAGCATCGATGGTTGATGACTAGGAAGAGAGGAAGGAGTCAACGAAGGCTTGTCACTCAATACCAACGATGGTGTAACAGATATTGATGCACTTGGAATTGATGACGGTCTTTCGCTACTCAGACTTGGATGATGTGATGGTACATTTGATGGTATTTGACTCATTGCAAGTGATGGAAGATCCGTTGGTATCGAAGATGGTTGTCCAGAGTCCAGCACCGAAGGTGATAGCGACACAACAACCGACGGAACAGAGCTTGGATACACAGACGGCTCCTCTGACTGAAGCATCGATGGTTGATGACTAGGAAGAGAGGAAGGAGTCAACGAAGGCTTGTCACTCAATACCAACGATGGTGTAACAGATATTGATGCACTTGGAATTGATGACGGTCTTTCGCTACTCAGACTTGGTTGATGTGATGGTACATTTGATGGTATTTGACTCATTGCAAGTGATGGAAGATCCGTTGGTATCGAAGATGGTTGTCCAGAGTCCAGCACCGAAGGTGATAGCGACACAACTACCGACGGAACAGAGCTTGGATACACAGACGGCTCCTCTGACTGAAGCATCGATGGTTGATGACTAGGAAGAGAGGAAGGAGTCAACGAAGGCTTGTCACTCAATACCAACGATGGTGTAACAGATATTGATGCACTTGGAATTGATGACGGTCTTTCGCTACTCAGACTTGGTTGATGCGATGGTACATTTGATGGTATTTGACTCATTGCAAGTGATGGAAGATCCGATGGTATCGAAGATGGTTGTCCAGAGTCCAGTACCGAAGGTGATAGCGACACAACAACCGACGGAACAGAGCTTGGATACACAGACGGCTCCTCTGACTGAAGCATCGATGGTTGATGACTAGGAAGAGAGGAAGGAGTCAACGAAGGCTTGTCACTCAATACCAACGATGGTGTAACAGATATTGATGCACTTGGAATTGATGACGGTCTTTCGCTACTCAGACTTGGATGATGTGATGGTACATTTGATGGTATTTGACTCATTGCAAGTGATGGAAGATCCGATGGTATCGAAGATGGTTGTCCAGAGTCCAGCACCGAAGGTGATAGCGACACAACAACCGACGGAACAGAGCTTGGATACACAGACGGCAACTCCGAAGGATTCAAAGAATGAAATACAGAGGGATGATTTGATGTTTCTACAGAAGGCTGAAGAGAAACATTCATTGTAGGTACAAGAGAGGGAAGCATTGATGGATCAGATGAAGGTTCTTTCGATGGTTGAAAAGATGGTGTGTACGAAGGTTGATCTGACGGTCTCAAGGACACGTGTACTCCTCCTCCACACATGCAACAAGCTTCTGATATTGATTTCCCGTTTGGATCATTGGGCTGCACCTGAGAACAGTAAATCACTTGGACTTCTGGTGATACACTTTCTAAGTCGGAACAAGAAGAACCACCATCTGATAACCAATTCGGTTCATTGATACATTCAGATGGAGCTGAACTCAAGAATATTGTGGGTTTGTAACTAGTGCTTGGCTGATGCGATGGTACATTTGATGGTATTTGACTTATTGTAAGTGATGGAAGATCCGATGGTATCGAAGATGGTTGTCCAGAGTCCAGCACCGAAGGTGATAGCGACACAACTACCGACGGAACAGAGCTTGGATACACAGACGGCAACTCCGAAGGATTCAAAGAATGAAATACAGAGGGATGATTTGATGTTTCTACAGAAGGCTGAAGAGAAACATTCATTGTAGGTACAAGAGAGGGAAGCATTGATGGATCAGATGAAGGTTCTTTCGATGGTTGAAAAGATGGTGTGTACGAAGGTTGATCTGACGGTCTCAAGGACACGTGTACTCCTCCTCCACACATGCAACAAGCTTCTGATATTGATTTCCCGTTTGGATCATTGGGCTGCACCTGAGAACAGTAAATCACTTGGACTTCTGGTGATACACTTTCTAAGTCGGAACAAGAAGAACCACCATCTGATAACCAATTCGGTTCATTGATACATTCAGATGGAGCTGAACTCAAGAATATTGTGGGTTTGTAACTAGTGCTTGGCTGATGCGATGGTACATTTGATGGTATTTGACTTATTGTAAGTGATGGAAGATCCGATGGTATCGAAGATGGTTGTCCAGAGTCCAGCACCGAAGGTGATAGCGACACAACTACCGACGGAACAGAGCTTGGATACACAGACGGCAACTCCGAAGGATTCAAAGAATGAAATACAGAGGGATGATTTGATGTTTCTACAGAAGGCTGAAGAGAAACATTCATTGTAGGTACAAGAGAGGGAAGCATTGATGGATCAGATGAAGGTTCTTTCGATGGTTGAAAAGATGGTGTGTACGAAGGTTGATCTGACGGTCTCAAGGACACGTGTACTCCTCCTCCACACATGCAACAAGCTTCTGATATTGATTTCCCGTTTGGATCATTGGGCTGCACCTGAGAACAGTAAATCACTTGGACTTCTGGTGATACACTTTCTAAGTCGGAACAAGAAGAACCACCATCTGATAACCAATTCGGTTCATTGATACATTCAGATGGAGCTGAACTCAAGAATATTGTGGGTTTGTAACTAGTGCTTGGCTGATGCGATGGTACATTTGATGGTATTTGACTTATTGTAAGTGATGGAAGATCCGATGGTATCGAAGATGGTTGTCCAGAGTCCAGCACCGAAGGTGATAGCGACACAACTACCGACGGAACAGAGCTTGGATACACAGACTGCTCCTCTGACTGAAGCATCGATGGTTGATGACTAGGAAGAGAGGAAGGAGTCAATGAAGGCTTGTCACTCAATACCAACGATGGTGTAACAGATATTGATGCACTTGGAATTGATGACGGTCTTTCGCTACTCAGACTTGGTTGATGTGATGGTACATTTGATGGTATTTGACTCATTGCAAGTGATGGAAGATCCGTTGGTATCGAAGATGGTTGTCCAGAGTCCAGCACCGAAGGTGATAGCGACACAACAACCGACGGAACAGAGCTTGGATACACAGACGGCTCCTCTGACTGAAGCATCGATGGTTGATGACTAGGAAGAGAGGAAGGAGTCAACGAAGGCTTGTCACTCAATACCAACGATGGTGTAACAGATATTGATGCACTTGGAATTGATGACGGTCTTTCGCTACTCAGACTTGGTTGATGCGATGGTACATTTGATGGTATTTGACTCATTGCAAGTGATGGAAGATCCGATGGTATCGAAGATGGTTGTCCAGAGTCCAGCACCGAAGGTGATAGCGACACAACAACCGACGGAACAGAGCTTGGATACACAGACGGCTCCTCTGACTGAAGCATCGATGGTTGATGACTAGGAAGAGAGGAAGGAGTCAACGAAGGCTTGTCACTCAATACCAACGATGGTGTAACAGATATTGATGCACTTGGAATTGATGACGGTCTTTCGCTACTCAGACTTGGTTGATGTGATGGTACATTTGATGGTATTTGACTCATTGCAAGTGATGGAAGATCCGATGGTATCGAAGATGGTTGTCCAGAGTCCAGCACCGAAGGTGATAGCGACACAACAACCGACGGAACAGAGCTTGGATACACAGACGGCTCCTCTGACTGAAGCATAGATGGTTGATGACTAGGAAGAGAGGAAGGAGTCAACGAAGGCTTGTCACTCAATACCAACGATGGTGTAACAGATATTGATGCACTTGGAATTGATGACGGTCTTTCGCTACTCAGACTTGGATGATGTGATGGTACATTTGATGGTATTTGACTCATTGCAAGTGATGGAAGATCCGATGGTATCGAATATGGTTTTCCAGAGTCCAGTACCGAAGGTGATAGCGACACAACAACCGACGGAACAGAGCTTGGATACACAGACGGCTCCTCTGACTGAAGCATCGATGGTTGATGAGAAGGCAGAGAGGAAGGAGTTGATGATGGTAGATTGCTATCTATTATTGTTGGTTGCATTGATAGCATTGTTGTTGGCTTATTTGTTAGAGATGGTTGTTTTGAAGGTGTAGTTGTGACGTACACAGATGGTTTTTGACTGACTAAGTTTGTAGGATTTATATTCCTTGCCTGTATTCTATTCTTGAATATATTTGACTTGTCAGGTTCTTCTTTCTGTATTTGTTCTTTTGTCTCACTTTGTTCTATCTCTAATGCGACAATTGTTTTTGTGAAAACATTTATACCTTCTTGTTGATATGTTTTGTTGCTTTCATTTGGAACATCAAAGATGGTCAATTTTTTATTTGCTTTTGCTCTTTTTTCTTCTTCTGTTATGTTTGAAGTTGGCTTGTTAGAGTGCTTTGCCATGGTGTTCGTTTGCGTGATGTATGTTGGTTCTTTTGTAGGTATTGGTATATCGCTTTTTAATACTGATGGTATTTTTGAAATTTCATCATCCAAAGGTGAAATTTGAGGAATAATCTCATCAGGATATTTTGAAGATATTGAAATAGTGTTCAGTCCTGGTGATAAAGTTGCCACCATCTTCGTTTTCCATTTGATCATATTCTTTTCTTGAATCTTAAGATACTTAATAAAATTCTCTTTCCTCTGTAGTATCCGGACACACTTCACATTCTTCTGTCGATTAAATTTAAGACCAATCCAAAACGCTTGTTTCCGTGGAATTGAAGCCCGAACCCAAGTTGTTTCATCGCCATTGAACGCTACCTTCAACGACCCCGAAGATTTACCAAGAGATGATATTAATCTTCCTTCCTTCAATGGATCGATGCGACTTCTTTCATCACACGCAACATCCGTGAATAGTTGCACAGAGACCAGGTCCCACTTTTCCAAATATTTGCTGTAATCATTTGAAGCGTATAGTCGCCAAGATACTTGAGATTTTTCATGAGCGACCCTTAGTATCACTAACAATACGAAAGTGAGATATACCAGGATACTCAGCTTGAAACTCATTTTATCTAGGAGGTGTGAAAATATGTCTTCAATTTGTTTTTTTCTACAAAAGATGATTGATTTGTTTTGCTTTTGTATTCCTTCGTCTACTACACTAGCACTGGATTGTAATTGTGAACAAGTATTTGCTGCCCTGGATAGAGATTCTTGCCAGCAGTAGAGCTAAAGAAACTTCCAGATAGAAATAGTTACATGCATAAACATTGATGTATTCTATCTACCATAGCCTTCGCACTTGATGCTTGAGGTCTCGTGTGTTGAGGAATGAAGGACTACGTACGTACGTACCGGGTAGGAATGTCAAAAAATCATTGTCATGAAGAGGCTATTTCAAATTGAAACAAGACCGAAATTAAAATTTCACTTTCGTACTTACAGTAAAGGTAATACGCACTCTTGATTTACTTTCCATAATTATCTTGATGAAATCATGTCTCAAAGAAATAAAAACTATAAACTTTCAACTATATGAATATATTCTCATAAGGTTTATACAAGTATTGCTATTATTGGAATAATTTCATTCCACTAAAAACAATACCCTACCAACAACAATCATTCTCTAGTATGAGTAGGTCTCTTGCGTATTTAAATTCATTTGTTTGCTTCCATGAATTCGTCAAATGATTCATATCTCGGAACAAATCCCAACTGTTTATTGCTGTACTTTCCATTATATATCTTGCCTTTTCCTCCAGCGTCACTTTCACCAAAACTAGGCATTGTCTTATCTGCATACCTTTTCGACTTCAATGCACTTTCACAAATGCCATATCTAGTAGTTGGATTGCTGTCACTGATTAAGTAGGTTTTTCCTTGAATGTCATTTTCAGTTGTAAGTGCGGCTAAACATGATCCCGCAGCATCATCATAATGAAGGAGATTGATGATACCATCCTTCGATCCTTTGACATTACCATCTGACTTTTCCAACCAAAAATTATGAGCTCCACGTTCAAGTGTATAAAGACCAGCAAGACGAAGAACGGCACCGTTTTTTTCTTTAACAACTTCTTCAGCTTGAATAAGACGCATGCTTCGAGGTGAGGCTTTAGATGATTCTGGAAGTGGACTTGTTTCATCAACAATATCCCCATTACCAGGTCCATATATACCGCCCGATGAAGTAAATACGAATCTGCCATTCTCAGGTCCAGACCAAAGGCTTTCGGCGACTTCCCTAACAGCACCTGGGTAGTCTTCAAATCCCGAAGGAGGCGCGCAGAAGACAACGCTGTCAAATTTTTCTTTCCCTTTAATTGAATCCATTGTTACAACATTAAAGTTGTCACAGTTCTCAAAATTTGAAAGGATTTTTTCATGGTTTGTTGTTGTTTTCGTTATGGCAGTCACTTTTTTCACATTTGAATCAAGGGTAAGATCGGATTACATACGGTACTTTATCCTTCATACATTCGTTCATTCCAATATGAATATACTCACCAGATTTATTTTGGAAGTCAGGACAAGAAAGGATCTGTTTGCAAAGCGACGTCCCAAGAACTCCACATCCAAAAACTGCTACCGAATCACAAGATGATAGGCTTGGAGAAGCAAATGCAGTGACAGAAGTCAGACTGCTCATGATGATAAATAAAAAAGTAAACATCCACTGTGAAAATATCATGATGGATAATGAATTGAATAGTTCAGAAGTTACGTATCTAATATAATTCTCTGAGCATTTGCTTTATGGCGATACCATAAGTTGAAAGCTGGAAAGAGATGGAAAGATGAGATCTTTTGCTGCTGAATGACGATCTTCAAGATCTAAAACTATGTACTACTTACGTACGTATTCTAAGATGGCTAGTGAGACGAAAGATATCTTCGTTCTTCTTTTTTGTTCATTCTTCTTCTTCCCCCTAAATCGACTCCTCTCCTTGTGGAAGTAAACAAAGTAAAAGCAGTAGACTAGAAGAAGAGCTATTCAAAAATTACTTTTTCAAATAGATTGTGATTTACTGAACTTCCCAAGTGACGACAATACTGTTAAAGTGGACCAAAAGTCAAACCATTTTCTAGCCCTCCAAATATTTGCTCATCTGTTTCAGTCCAATCATTCATTTTTACTAAAACTGCTTCAACATCATTGCCATCGTCATTATTTGCTGCACTATTGTTCGATGTTGAAGAAGGTAAAGATAAACCTTTAGTTTTTTTGTTTCTTTCATCTTCCTCGATTATAGCATTTGCTGAAATTTCCTCAATCCGACGACGAACTTCATTTGTATCAAGAGCTTGAGGTAACAATTCCAGCATACGTCCTACCTGTTTTCCCTCTTCGCATTCCATTGTCGTCCCCTCACCAGACACATAGACATTGGTAGGCTGATCTCCGTGGCTGGGATGTGGGATTCTATCTATAATAACTCTCCCTCCTCTACCAATGCGCGGGCGGTGGCGGAAACGGCAAGTTTCAATAGGTTTCGCGTCAACATATGTTGTGATAAATGGTACAGCATTTTTCCATGATGTGATGTAGTGTTCCCTTGTTCTCAATGAATTCAAACAAGGGGGTGGATTATTTTGATCTGCAGGGATAGCTCGAGGCTTTTTTGCTGAAGCTCTGTTCGCAGAATCCATCTCAACAGCAGAATTACTTGGTGCGTTCGAAACAGCACCTTTTCCTGTCAAAGGTGCTTTTGGTGATTTCGCAAGCGACGACCGTTTGCGTTTTTTTTTCTTTCCTTTATCAAGACTGTGTGTATCAAAAAGTTTTGGTGTATCCAACGCTTCATCAACTTCTTTGTGGGACAATCGATCACTTTCACGCTGTAATCCACTTGTATCAATCATTTCATACAATCGTTGATCGAACCAGTCACATTGCATATCTAACACCACCTTATTTAGCTCTTCTCGTTTTTTTATTAGATCAAGTAATGCCTTTATCTTTGTGAAGTCAATTCGTAATTGCTTCATTTTCTTGTAACCATCTAAATCGTTTTGACGCTTTTTCCTCAATTTGTACTTTTCCTTTTCTCGTGGTCGAAACACCATATGTGGATTAGTATCATTTGTTGCAGTCACTGGCCAGTATCGCCTTAATAGTGGTTTCTTCAGCTTTGATCGTTTATCAACCCAGTAATTGTAAACTTCTGTAACCACAGTTTTACAGTTGACATTGCCTTTGCTCTTTTTATGTTCTTGTGTATGCAGTGGTCCAGTGTGTGCAGATCCAAAAGAGTCTAGTATTTCTGGAATTTTTGCAACAATGAGTCGTTCGGCTTGAACAAGTGTAATGATGGTTTCAAACGCAGTTGCTTTCTCCAACAAATCAATCATGTGTTCAAATGTTCGTAGCGGAAGTTGTACTCTATGCTCATCATTATTTAAACAATTGTTCTCTTTTGATTCTTCTGGAATGTTATCTAATCCATTCAATGAATTCTCCAGTGCTCCAGTAGCATTAGTTTTCTCGATTGACAAAATTTCGTGACTAGAAAGTGCTTTCGAACCAAAGATAAGATGCTCCAATAGCCATTTCTCATCCTCTTCATCTAAATTATATTCTATAATGGTGTCTGTTTCTTCAAGCTTTGGTCTTTCATATCTAACATATGCAGTAGGTGCTTCATAAGTTGCAGGAATATCTTTTTCATAAGTTGCAACATCTTTGATGGTAGGGACTGGAATATCAAGTTTCACCTTTGGCTGAAGCGTTGGTGTCTATTCCATGGATGTGTTAAAAAACATTCTTTTTTTTTGAATCTAGAGAATAAATTGAAAATACCAAAACTTACAGCAGAAAATGCCTCTTCCCCTAGGTCTTGAACAGTCTGCACCTCCCCTGACGAATCTTCAAAAGTGACGCTATCTGTTTTATCTCGAATCACAGTGATTTTCCTGTACACATCTAATGGAGCTCTTTGAAGCCCTGGGGTAGGCGATGGTGCAGGTGGCGACATTTTTTCAATGTTAACTATATTGAACTAGGAGGAAATTGGGATTGTTGCTGCGTGAAGCTGTGAAGCTGAAACAAGCTAGTGGTATTACCTCTGAAAAAATACAAAAGAGTTAAGCTAAAGTGCTGATGAATGAAAATTCTGAATGTATTAGAGGCCTATCAAATTGCTACTTTGCACCACATGCCACATGCTCTATTTTTTACAATGACGTCTGTTTGTCTCTCTTTCATGTATCCCTATCAAAGCAAGGATTTCCTTTTCCAGATAGCCACATAATAAATGAAAATGGCACTTTCTATAAATAAGAATCGAGATTTTTAGCTCACAATTCTGTGCCAAGACAAAAAATTCTCCTCACAAAAAACGATCCCAAAACTGAACAAACTTGATGCAAACAGAAACACCAATTCCCGAGTGCAATCAAGGTTTGTCACAAGAAAAACAACACAGTACACATCCTTCTAATTCTTATTTCTTAAATTGAGCGCATCACACTCGTCAGATATATTAATTGGAATTCATTTGAGCAAAGAGGATGAAGATCGTAAGTTTTCTGTTCTTTTTTCCTTCAAATCGCCAATTTCATGAATTCGCTGGAAGTGGTCCTTCTAACCCTCAATCTCCATCTTCACACAGGCAATTAGAGAAGATCCCATTGAGATCAATCCATCATTAGATAGACAGGGATCTCTTGGATCTGATTCACGCAACAGCTCTGGCAGTGATACGAAGAGCATCCGATCCACTAAAGCAATCAAAGTATTTGGAGACATTGTAAATGAAGAGAGTAGTCTTTGTTACTCACCATCTCCAATGAAGAGAAGGAATAAAAAGAAGCAAGGACTTCGTAACATTACCAATGTATGTGATTCATCACCAGCATCTGATCGTGTTCTACCCTTTGGAGAGATCCACTTTTCAACTGTACAGAAAAATGTGAGAAAATTGTCCAAAACCAAAAAGGATCTGGAGACTGTGAAGGAAGTACAAAAGGGGATAGTAGAAGAGTTGGATAGTAATTCAAAGGAATCTACAAGGGCTTCTTCTTCATCGAGTGTATCTTCCATCAAGTCCAACATATCATCAAAATCGTCACCATCCACATCAGTTTCTGTCAAACAAGTCAAAGTGAGTGAAAAATCTACTTCATCAGTCAAATCTCAACCAAACAACAAAGTAGCACAAGCTAAAAAGAAATCCGCCAAATCAAAGTTTAGAGTTGGCGACTTATCAGCTTCTCGCCAGGTGAAAGCACACAATGCTAGAAACGCGATTATGGCTGCAACTCAAAGCGTCAACGAAACTCTCAATGCAAGTAGAATTGCCAAGATTGAACATCATCGTAATGTTGCTGCTGAAGTTGCGCGTCTCCGCGAGGAATGGCTCCTGGAAAGGGAGGAAGAAGTCAGATTTCAAGATGAAATTGAGAGAACTCGACGTGAAATGTTGGATCTTCGCAGTCAGCTGACTTCTCAGTATGCACAGAACAAGGCAGATTACGAAAGGAAAAAGATGCAAGAGCGTTACAATACACTTGACAAGGAAATAAAATTCAAGTCTGATGTTTATGTTCAGCACAAGCAAAAAATGAAGGTAAATGAAGATAAGAGAAGACGTATGTCAAGCAATCTCAAGACTAGAATGTGGAATGAACGAAGAGAAGCAACTAGTAGAATTGAACTTGAGCGCATTGAGGAGGAGCATAAGCGCTTGGAACATAAATGGGCAGGTGAGCGTGATGCCGAAGAATATCTGAAGAAATGTGCTGAAGAAAGAAGAGAGAGCTTTGCCTTTCGTAATGCCGAAGGAAAAAGACAAAGAGACGAACAAGCCGAGAGAGAGGCTCAAGAAAAGTTTGAAGAGCATCTACGGTATGAGCATAAATGGGCAGGAGAAGAAGATGCAAAAAAGTACCTCAAGGAGTGCGAACAAAAGAGAAGAGAAAGTTTCGCCTTCAGAAACATGGAAGGAAGGAGACAAAGAAACGAAGAGCAGGAAAGACAAGCTCTCGCTCAGATTGAAGAGCACGAGAGATATGAGCACAAATGGGCAGGTGAGCTTGACGCTGAAGAATACCTGAAGAAGTGTGACGAAGAAAGGAGACAAAGTTTTGCCTTTCGCAATGCTGAAGGTAGAAGACAACGCTTAGAAGAGGCCGAAAGGGAAGCAGAAGAGCAAGTGAAGCAGCACTTGAGGTACGAGCATAAGTGGGCAGGCGAACGTGACGCTGAAGCTTATTTGAAAGAATGCGAACACGAGAGAAGAGAGAGTTTCGCATTTCGCAACGCCGAGGGCCGAAGACAAAGACTTGAACAGGCAGAAAGAGAGGCCGACGAAAAGCTTGCAGAACACAATCGTTTAGAGCATAAATGGGATGGCGAGCGCGACGCTGAAGAGTATAGAAAGCGATGCGAAAAGGCAAGAAGAGAAAGTCTTGCATTTAGAGGGCAAGAAGTTGTTCGTTACAGAGCTGTCATGGAAGAACTTCGTAATTTGGAGAAGGAGCGTGAGCATGAATCATATGTACTGAAGTGGGCAGCACAAGAAGATGTCAAAGAATATCTTGCTCAAGTTGCACAAGAGCGTCGCGAATCTCTTCAATTTCGCAACCAAGAAGGAAAGAGACATCGTGATCTGCAAGAGCAATGGAGATACGAGGAGCTCGAGAGACAGCATGAGCTCGAAATGGCAAGATCTCAAAGTAAGTAGTTTTTCTCAAAAGGACTCAGAACATTTACACCTTGAAGAAACTTCTCTAACAGTCTATCTTGTTTAGGTCAAAAGGATGTCGAAGAATACAAGAAAAAATGTGCGGAAAGAGACAGACAATCTTTGGTCTACAGAGGAAAGGAAGTTCAAATTCGTAGAATGATTACTGAACAACAAGAAGCACAAGAGTACGAAGAGGATCAGGAAAGAAGAGCTCTTGAAACTCTGGCTCGTACTGATGTTGAGGAATACGTACAAGATTGCAAAAGAAGACGTCGCTTATCCCTTGCACAGCGTGCCAAAGAAAGCAGACATCACGTAGAATGGAAAAAGCAAAAAGCTGAACGAGAAAGAGCTGCTCGTGCTCGTCATACACGTAACATGGGGATCGATAGAAGAGCTATGGAACTAGCAAGGGAGAAGGAGCGTGCTAAAAATGCTTTAAATGCATTGCGTCACGCGAAATGTACATTTAGCACTGGTAATCCTTTTGGATCATTGTTTTAAAAAAGTTCAATGGAGAATAATTTCTTACCTAAGTCGAATTGTAATTCTTGGAGGTTCCAACTCGACGTAAAGAGAAATAGACACACTTTTATAATGAGTACTTTTTGCTTTTATTATGACTAGTAATTTAGTTGATCATGCTAAAAAATGAAAATAGTACACCAATTCATTCATTGTATGCAAAATATGACTCCTTTGAAATGAAACGAGATACAAACACCCCGATGTATGACGATATCATACAACAAGGCCTCACTCGTTGACGATGCTGTCAAGTTCAACATTAACACCGTAAAATGAAAATAGTACACCAATTCATTCATTGTATGCAAAATATGACTCCTTTGAAATGAAACGAGATACAAACACCCCGATGTATGACGATATCATACAACAAGGCCTCACTCGTTGACGATGCTGTCAAGTTCAACATTAACACCGTAAAATGAAAATAGTACACCAATTCATTCATTGTATGCAAAATATGACTCCTTTGAAATGAAACGAGATACAAACACCCCGATGTATGACGATATCATACAACAAGGCCTCACTCGTTGACGATGCTGTCAAGTTCAACATTAACACCGTAACTAGCGTAGTCCATGTGACAGAGCTTGGTTGCCCCAAAGAAGAGAAAAAAGAGTAGAAGGCACAAATGGATTAGTGATTACCATTCTTTTTAGTAATGTCGTAGATGCACTTTCAATCATTTCACTGGATTCTGCAGTACACCAATTCATTCATTGTATGCAAAATATGACTCTTTTGAAATGAAACGAGATACAAATACCCCGATATAGGACGATATCATACAACAAGGCATCAGTAAGCTCAGCTCACTCGATGACGATGCTGTCAAGCTCAACATTAACACCGTAGCTAGCGGAGTCCGAGTAACAGAGGCTTGAGTTGCCCCCATCAGACAAAACACGATAACTGGGACTATACTATTAGACATGGATAAACCAATAGCATGGGCTATTGAACCAGATGCAAAAAACAAAGGAAAGATAATTCCACCAGGAAACTTTCCAGAGCATGCAAGAGCAATCGCGACAAGCTTTGCAATACCAACTTGCAATGCTGCAGAGGCAGAACCAAATGGGATTGAAGGATCAACTTTCGCCATGCTTGTCAAAGCGCTAGACAGTCCATGTTTTGTTGAGGCAAAAGCTGTTTTCTGTCCATCGACAACAATTTGCATGCTTCCTTCTCCCCAGAATAAAGTTTGAGGATAATTAACAGAGATAAGTCCAACAATAAGCCCGATGAGCGACTTCACCAAAATAGGGTTCTTCCATGACTTAGATTTTTGTGTGTTGGACTGTGACCAAAAGAATGATTTCAAAAAGTGTACAATCTTATGGAAAAGGGTACCAATAGCTCCGCCAATCAGACCACATGCAACTGAGGTTTGTATCATTGCTGATCCAGATAGGTAGCCTACTGCATCATAAACAAAATGGCCACCCACTTCTTTTCCAGGAAGAAAAACTCCTCGGATAAGAATAAGTGCTGCAATGCTGGCCATAGTTGCAGGAGCTAAAGCTCCTCCAGCGGATTTCGTCATACCGGCATTGGCACGGGTCAACTCAAGAGCGAAAATAGATCCTGCGATGGGAATACCCATAAACGCTGTTAGAGCTCCAGCCGCTCCAGCATATGCTAATGTTTCATGGATTCCAATCGCTGTACTGCCATACAAGTATCTGGCAATAGATGACCCAATCAAAGCTCCCGCACAAACCATGGGTGCTTCTGGTCCTACACTAAATCCGAAAGTTGAAGTTACGAGAGACAGTAAAAGAACAGGCAATAAATTTGTTTTGCTTGAAGGTAAAGGTATCACTTTATCTCCTGAAAATGAATGCACAAAATCTGCAACTGTAAATGCTGATGGAAATTTCTTCGATAAGATGCCCATACTTAACCCACCAAGAGTGCAAACTGTAGTTATGAAAACTCTTGGATCAAGAGATCCAAACTTTTGTAGGATCATTTGTGGGATCGTAGTCCAAACAGTTTGGACGGATTTGCTTAAAACCTTTCCATAAAAGAATCCCATAGCTGCTGTAACTAAGCCAACGAATGCACTTGATTTTAGCAGACCTTGTTCGTCGTGCTCATCAAGTATCACATCCTTAATAGATACCGATGTATTTGCAAGTTTGGTGTAAGTCACCTTTTCCCTGATTACATTAGAGAATGAATTTAAGTTACTTTTTTGACTCAACACAGCCCGGTGGTTTGAACTTGGACTGAGAAAAGCTGTAACATCTGCACTGAATAGAAGCAACAAGGGAATCCAATGATATTTCATTTTTGGGCCTTTACCTACAGACGACTTTCCACTTGTTGTTTTGCCTCCGACTATGTTCACGTAGAGTAACCAACATGTAACATGATATGAAGATGATACATTGAAAGCTAAGTTGGAAAGATGAGGACGTACTCGCTCGTAATGCCGGAAGCCAAAGATGGGACTAGATTGGCACCTTCTTCTCCGTCGTCCCTTTCTTTCTTCTTCCTCCTTTTCTGAAAACAAACTGCTTCGTCATTGACACATCCGAACTCTGGTGTCAGTCTTCTTCCGATCTTTTTTTGGACCAATAACGCCGAACTTGTTGATGATACTAAAAAATCATTCGATTCTTTCGATTCTAAACATCCATAATCTCTTTAAATATGATTAAGGAAAGAATAGTGTATTACGATGGATCGCAATGGTACGACGGCTGGCAAGGCCCGATGATACATTCTGAAAAGGAGAGGAATACATGGACAACAGTAATAATCAAGGAAGGCGTGGAAGTTATTCCTTATCGCACTTTTTATGGTTGTAAGAATCTCAGAAAAGTAATCATGCCGAATAGTGTCAAAAGGATTGGAGCCTGGGCTTTTGCTTACTGTACTAGACTATCATCTATTAAGTGGTCCGAAAACATTGAGTTGATTGAAAACCTGGCCTTTTACTACTGCATGTCTCTCCAACAAGTAAAGATCCCCTCTCAATGCAAGGATATTCGCGACTCTGCATTCGAGGAGTGCCATGATTTGACTTTATTTGAAGTAGCACAATCAACATCACTTGGTGAACGAGTCATTAACAATACCAATTTGTTGAGGCTTTCCCCATTTGACAAAAATGAAGATAAAGCAGCTTTGAAGGAATGGATTAAGCACAGACATGACGAGTGTTCTCTTCATCAGCTATGCACAGCTAATGATCCACAAATTTGTTTAATATCTCAGCATATTGAAGAAAATGGAATTGAAAGTGCTTTGAAGCAAGATGATATTGGACTGAAACCTCTGGATTGCCTACTGATTAACTCAAACACATCTATGGACTTGATCAATGATTACATTCTTCATTTATTACAGCATAAAAAATTGTGATTTTTTGTTTTATTAGCAAATGTAACATATATTCGTAAATTAAACTTGTACTTTTTCAAAAACTATTTGACTTTTTGCTTCTTATACATACACATTTATTCCCAATCCCATCTTTTACTAAAACTGAGAGACTTTTTCATCTCACGAGCGATGTTGGAGGAGTACGAACTGGCACTACTTGGTCTTGGCACATCGGCAAAGGAATGGGGCTTCCGACTCTGATCTATAAACCTGGAGACTTCCATTAAATTTTTCAATCTTGATGTCTTGGTTGTTTCCACAACAAAGTCCTCTTCGTCCACATCCTCTGCAATAGCATCAAGACCAGAATGATTTATCCAGATAACTCCTGGACCTGTCATTTTCCTCAAAGTCGATGATTCCATAGCCTCTCTACTACTTTGTGATTTGGAAACAATGTCTTGAGTATAAGCAACAACCAAATCTTCTCGAATAATGGTGTTTTCATTATCTTGCAGTGTTATTTTTTGAATAGTTGCAGCGGTTTGAAGAAATACTTCTCCTTCTCCTATTAGATATTGGAAAGCATCAAGCCTATCCAAAGATTTTGCCATGGTTATATCTGTAGAGGTTGCCACTAAAGTGCCTCTACGAAACGTGATTCTTCTTCCGAATTCAGCCAAATTGATGTGTAAAATTAGTTTTGGAAATTCCGCTCCAAAAGTAAAGTCACCATGCAGTGAATGACAGCAATATTCTGTCATGAGGAGAGCAGTGTTGGGTGTTGTCGGTCTGCTATGAACATTGGAACTACTACCCTTTCTCATTCTCGTCGTCAAACCTCTCACGACAGCGGGCATATTAGCATTTTGAGAAATATCAATGTTTGTAGCAGTTGCAACGACTGAATCATCTTTGAAAAGAAGAAACTGGGGAAAACACCGAATCTTCTGATTAATTTCCAATTTAAGTGTGACAGCACTTCCTTCACCCTTCGTCTCAATTTCAAACTCGTGTTCGTGTGTATCAGTAACTTCTTTGCTATAATATGCTTTGAAAGTAAGGTCCACATTCCATCCGCGATTTACATCTTTTCGCTTCAGTGTGAATGTATGACCAAATACATCCGTTTCAAATTTCATATCCTGGGTCTTTTCAGTAAGATTGCAAGGTACAGGTTGTACATACATTCCTCTATAGGGTAACTTCATTTCTTTGATGGGCTGCCGACTGCTGCCAACATAGATTGTCATTACATATCCAGCTTTTGTTTCTCTAAAGGACATGATGAAATATTATATGTGATAATGTAAAAAGTCATTCAGAATTCAATTTTTTTGATAGACACACACTCGGGGCAAACGATTACAAATATTCAATAGCTCAACTAGCTTGTTATTCGATGAGGGATTTCATCTAATAGCTAATAACTAATGTAGAATAGGAAATTTTTTACATTTTCACGGACAAACTTCAACGGAACACCCGGAAACGTGAAAAAGAAGTCCGTTACATCAAGCGATAGCGGTTACATTATCTATCTATCTTAACTTGCCACTTGAGAAGAAAAACGAGGCGAGGCTATCCATCCATTTTCATTGTGTTTTGCAGCTGTACAGCACTTATTGCCTGGCTTTTTTTGAGTTGGATACAATTTAGAAAACCACCCAGGCTAATACAAATTGTAATAGTCTTCTACAAAAAAAATCAAAGAAAAATGTCTAGTACTAAAGTTGCACTCATATCAGCAGCAGGAGCGACTGCTCTATACCTAGCCTCCAAAGCATTCACATCCTCATCTGCCTCAGCACCAATTGACACAGCAAACCTTTCTCCTGATGAATGTATACAGCCAGACGATGTGATCGCAATCTTCGATGATCTTTTCCTTCATATGCAATCTGTTCTAGCACAGCTATCTCAACAGATTCAACAAATCCAGATGGCAGGTCAGTCCATACCTGAAGCGCAGTTACGCAAAATCCTTAAATCAGAATTCGAGCGTGCGCTTCTCGCGAAGCAAGCTGAGGTTTTTGATAAGCACGATGTAGACGAAGATTGCCTCAAAGAGGCAACATGGGAATTTCTGGATCAAGAAGAACAGTACCCAAAAGTAAAGAAGGCAGTGGAGAGATTTCAAACACTCTATGAGAATGTCACCGGTGAGAAAACTGTTGGGAAAAGACCGGGAGGAAAGGGAGTCGTTAAGGATGTGAAAGATATTAGTAAGGAACAATTGTTAGAAGCAGCAGGAGTTTACTTTAACGCTTTGACTACTGCTATGGGAACCATTGTTACCAAGTTCAAGGATGATGGCAAAGATTTGACAAATCCAATGGTTGCAAATCAATTGCAGATGGAATTTGCTGGAGTTGCAAATGAGAGCGGTGAGAAGGCTTTGGCGGAAATTGATATTGATATGGATAGCTTCAAGGCAGCAGTGGAGAAATATCAATCCGATCCTGAAGTTGGAAGAACTTTGGCAATGTTGCAGATGAAACAACAGCAAGAGCTCATGGCATTAGGAGTTCCAACAATGTAATGCACTTCTTAATCATCTTTTTCTTCAACTTTTTTTGAAATTTCTGATCATATTGAATTAAAAAAAGATCAGTGGTACAAGAAATGAGTTCACGCATACCATAAGTAAGGAATTTTTACCCTCCATACAAGACAAGATCCTTAGAGTAGGAGGAGGAGGAGGAGGGATCGTATTCTCAACCCTGGCTATGTACTTAGCCTCTTACTCCTCCCAATCTCATCCCACACACCACACACCACACCACCCACCAACCCACCTCTCTGCTGAACACACCAACACACACAAATCCTTTCATAATTCATTTCTATCTTTAGGTGAAAGCTTCAACGCTTACATACGTAAAGAAGTCTTAGTAGCGTAACATTTGTTTCTTGAACTTTAAAAGAGCAAAGCTTGTTTGGATATGAGTTCCGAAGAGAGAAATGAGCCAGCAACGAAGCGACCTCGGCTCTTGACTAAAAAATCATCTCGAAATGAAAACGAGATTCCAAATTCACAGTACTATCAAGTAAGCTATGCACATAGGTCCGTGGTAACAAGAACTATACATAGTATCAAACATGATATGATTCTTACCAGTAGTCAAGATGGTATTGTCAAATTCTGGAAACGAACATCTGTTTCATCTCCGCCTTCACTTGACCCAAAAGCTGCTAAGGAATCCGAAGTATCTGGTCAATGCATTGAATTCATAAAATCTTATCAATCCCATACAATGCCAATTCTTAATTTGGTAATGTCTCATGATGGTGATAATGCTGCTTCGGTGGGCGAAGACTCAATAATAAAATTCTATGACGTGGGGGGCTTCGACGTAACCGGAATGATACGAGTAAAAGATGAATACACACTTTCTTCGGCTGCAGCATTCCTTGGAGAACAACAGACACTTTTAGCAGTCGCAAGTGGGTCTAATGTGAAAAGCAATATTGGGGCTATTTATGTATTTTCGGCAATGACACTTTCTCCAATTCCTGTGAAGACTATTCAACTCCATGCTTCTAAAGTACTACACATGACATACAACTACGCGCATCACACAGTTATAAGTTGTGATCAAAAGGGGGTTATTGAGTACTGGAATGGATCAATACTATCCTCTAGAAATATAGGAGGGAACACATCAGGAACCACTTCTTTTATTTCAGATTATGATACAATTGATGAACATGCAGATGGGACGTCTACGCAAGATGATGCTGAAAATGCAGCATATTCCGCTCTAGGAGAGGCAGCCTCAGCAGATCGCAATGGGATTCGGTTTTCATCCAAAATGGATACTGATTTATACAATCTCGTAAAGAAAAAAATCCACGCTATCGCCTTTACCATGAGTCCAACAGGACAAAATTTCGCTATTTATGGATCAGACCGCAAAGTACGTTTGTTCGACTTTCGCACAGGCAAAACGGTTGTACAATACGATGAGCGGATGAAAGTATACGAAAAGCAACTATCATCTGGGAAAAGTACGATGGACGCTATTGATTTTGGTAATAGAGCTGCAAGAGAAAGAGAAATGGGGGATACAACTATCATGGACACCGATAAAGGACAGACAAACTATCAGGAATGTGGCAACCAAGTTCTTACTATCCAGTTTGACCCTTCAGGAAGATACTTTATATTACCTACAATGATTGGTGTGAAAGTTATTGAGTGGTCTACCAATAAATGCAAGAAAGTGATTGGGAAGGGTGATGCTTCTACTCTGCGCTTTTTAGGAGGATTGTTAATTCTAGGCAAGGCGAAAGTAGATAAGCAAATGATGTTAGCGAGAAATGCGACTGTAGCAAATTCAGCCTCTTCGAAAAGCAAAGAAGACGATGATATTGTATCAGACTCACTTTTTGTTACGATGGCTTTCAACAAAAGAAGATTTTACATATTTAGTCACTTGGATACCATTTCAAAAGCAGACGAGAGTGGTGACATAGAAGAGCAACAAAGAGTAGCTATTTCTAGAGATATCTTGAATGAACCGCCAGATCAAGATGATCTCATTATAAACCAAATCAATGGGAATGATACGAAAGATTCGAAGCTTGGGAAAGAGGCCATTCTACGAACAACAATGGGAGACATACATATCAAATTATTTCCAGATGAGACCCCCAAAACTGTCGAGAACTTTTGTGGCCATGCTCGAAATGGTTATTACGATAATGTCATTTTTCATCGTGTCATTAAATCATTCATGATTCAAACAGGGGATCCCTTGGGCGACGGAACTGGTGGAGAAAGTATTTGGGGAGGAGAGTTTGAGGATGAAATTGTCAAAGGTCTTCGCCACGATAGGCCATTCACAGGTAAGTACCCAACGCTATATTTTTCTGAAAATGATTTGAAATGGAATGACTTAACCCAAGTCTTTTAATTCAGTTTCAATGGCAAATGCAGGCCCAAATACCAACGGAAGTCAATTTTTCATAACAACTGTTCCCACGCCTTGGTTAGATAACAAGCACACTGTATTCGGAAGAGTGACTCGAGGAATGGATGTCTGCTCAACCATTGAAAATGTGAAGGTAGACGAACTTGACAAGCCGTTTGAAGAAATTTCGATACTTAGTGTTGATATTCTGTAGGAGTTCAAATAGTTTCTATTTTTCAAGTAATTTATTCTAAAAAGAAAAGTAATCCCGAGGGTAGATACTTTAATCATTGTCACACAATAAGATAATTGATGATATATCATAGTTTTTCATGATGACATATGAAGATGAATACATGATGTATATAAGGATGAGAATATGATTCCCCTTTTCTTCAAGGGTCTATGAAGAAAACGAAGCGTCTTCTTATTTTTTAGGTCGTCACAATGACGCAGTGTCTATAGACAAAAAATATCTGTAAAAGAGACAGACAGACAAAGATTTTTGGATTTCTTCGTTTCCACTCAAACACAACATCATATTCCTGATTTGATATTAAGATTAGCATTTGCATTATGGTACATAAAAGCTATGATTGTTTACATGTCAACCATATTCGTCAAAACTGCATGCATTATACAGGTGGTGATGCGATCCTTTGTATCGCTTCTTTTTTTCATTGAGTAAAGTTTACGATTGAATTTCAGAACCCTTTCTCTATTGTTCATTATTTCAAAGAATGCATAATCAAAACCAACATTTCAACATCAAAAAGTCATCATGAAATTTCTTTTCTCTCATCTTTTTCTTTATTTTACCTTTATAGGTTCTTCAAGAAGCATCCTTGACGACAATGCGAAATACCTTGATCTTAGCAAAGACTTTAAAAATGCTAAGAATCTGAACAAGTCTCAAGGATCTCAAGTAGTTCTGGAAAAGGCCAAATCGAAACCCAATATTCTCTCGACACTAGTGATTGAGCATGGGAAAATTGTCACTTCCTATAGTAGAGATGGTGTAGATCCCCACGAGCCGCAACCAATATGGTCTGCGACAAAAAGCATCACCTCTCTGCTTATCGGCACCATGTTGGATGAGGGAACCTTAGCTTCAGTGAACGAAACTCTTGGGGAGATTTTTCCAAATCAGAGTGTTTGGGTTGGTATTGAAGATGCAGATGACATCAAGGCCATTACCATTCAAGATCTTTTGACCATGTCGTCAGGTCTCAGTTGGGAGTTTAATTGGCTTACTTTATACAAAAGCGTACCTCCATGTGGAGGTCTCAATGTAAGAGAAACCTTGACTATGTACAAATACGATCCAACTTATAAAGGCGTATGGCAATACCTTCCTCTCAGCAAGATCTTGAGTTTTGTAATGTTCGAAAGAACAGGGAAAACTCCGAAACAGTTGTGAGTAGAACTTCATGAATTGATTTCCGCTTTTAACTATCGAGAGACAATTGTTCACACTTCACCAAAATCGTCGTCATTGCAGGTTGAGTGAGAGATTTCTACCTTATCTAGGTATCAAGGAGTCTGAGATGGACTGGAAGGCAAATACATTGTACGATGGTCGTGGCGATCATGCAAACCTTGATTTCAGTATTAGTCCATACTATGATCCAGAAAAGGTTGACCCAGACAACATTGATACTCTTCCTTTTGGTGTAGAATGTTCTGGACCTGAGGCTGCATTCGTACAACTCCACCTAAATGTTTATCAGATGGCTAAATTTGGACAGCTTGTTTTAGCTGGAGGCATTTCTGGACCAGATGGACACGTGGTGATTTCGTCAGAGTATATCGATGCTGCACTCAGCGAGAGCTTACAGGTTGCAGAAAGGCTTCCGGAAGACTTCGGAAATTTGACTGGGATTACCTATGGATATCTCTGGTGGAACAACCATGACGGTCCAGGGTTTGATGATCTTCCTGAAGACACTTGGTGTGCAATTGGGAATGATAGCCAAATCATCTGCGTGAACTTCACCAATGATAGAGTATCTGTTCAGTTAGCTGATCTCGAAGGAGTAGAAGGAAGCCCACTTTGGAGTCATGATCCAGACGAGCCAGCATTCGTCGCCATGACTCGTGGCCTAGATTTTTCCAATTTTTCATCATCGAAATCTGTAAAGTCCGGTAGTAAATCTACAAAGAAGAGTAAAAGCTGGGAGTATCCTCGGCATTTAAGAAAAAGAAGACTTTAGAGTCTGGTTCCTTGTCTAAGTGACAGACCTGCAAATTCTATCCATAGTAAAGGTTTAATCCTTTGTATGGGTAAATCGATTACATGTTACATAATGCGTATATTCATATACAGAAGATAATTGCATAGCATTTTTATGACGAGAAAACTGCATATCGATCTTTCTCTTTTGACAACGAGTAACTACTTCAAATGAAAACTCTAACCACGTAAGACCTAAATTTTAACTATCATATTTTAATTTACTATGTTTCTTTGGACTTAGTAAGTGCAGTGAGACAGGGAATTGATATCCGTATAAAGTACAAATTGTCCAGCCATGATTTCAATTGAATAAGATTGATAGACGGGGCGCGCAAAACAAATGCTGTGAAGTCTATCCGAAAAAATCTCATCAATTTAAGAATTGACTCTTGTCTATGAGACTAAAAGACTCGTGTTTTGTGATGTTTGGGTCATGACATGAGTCATACACGTACCGGTACAAGTAAAACTAGTTTCTCCGCCTCTGCCTTCCTATTCTACAGCACCACAGCAGATATTGGAAATGTTCTTCTAATGTATGTTCTGATTCGAGAAGTAAGGAGACATTCGCAGGCACAACATACTAAGCGCTCGCTAGCAGATATTTGAAAAGTAGAATAAAATCTAAGGAGTTGTTAGTTCAACGAAAATTTCAATTGACTTCATCTACTTTTTTCGAGCTTCAAGTCTTGTTTGAGACTCATTGTGCGCATCTCTCATCTCAAACTCATCTCAAAATTTCGTAGTACATTGAAACTGGAGCTTTGGTATTGATATTTAATTGTTCAAAAGAATCACGCACGCAATTGTAAACTCATAACAAGGGCACTTCGTCTACTTTTGTGTCACATAATTCATAAAGAAAGTAAGTTTTACTCTTTGGCAATTGCGTCAACAGAGTTTATCTACATTTTATTTCATTCGTATGAAGAAGTACTACAAAAACTAAGCTCATCACATCCGAACCTACCCTCTTCCAGACAAATTTATAAAACAAAACCCACCACAGGGCAAAATTAAATCATCCGAAAATATGAACGAAAGCGAAAGGCAAAAAAAGCGACAGAATAATTTGAATAGTCTAGAAATAGCCTTCAAAGAAGAAGGTGGACTAAGTGAAAGCAGTGTTGTAGAAAATGATAATATTGGTCGTCAATCCAATTCTACATATGGAAACAATTCAAGCAATAAAAATATTGGGCAGTCAGAGCAAATTCCTTTGACAAATGAGAATGTTTTTGGTCCAGACGAAGACTATGACATACACCCATTAGTAAGGCAGCCGAATAATAGTCAGGGCCCAAGGTATTCTTCACAAAGTACCAGGCATTCATCAAGTTTACAAAGACCTCAAAACAAAGTGGTGTACGGCCCATTGAATCCTCCTCCGGATCGATGGGATTACAGTTATCGCAGATATTATCTTGTCTGTTTAATTTTGTTTCTGGCTATTCTTGGATTCATCTTGGCAATAGTAACAGCTCGTCCACCGTCTTCCATTGCTACTGCACCCACATCCGCGCCAACAAAGTCCTTGGAAGTATGGGAGGAAATTTTTAAGGGAGCTGCAGATGTAATCAATGACTCTATGGTTTCCCATCCACATATACTGAGTGGTACATGTAAAATCAAGGAATATTGTGGAGGGGATACGGAATTGGAAGAACTTCCAATGCGAGATAGAGTTCTACATTATCTTGTTTTTCAAGACGATACTTTCTCGAGATGGGCGTTAAGAGAGGATTATGACAATGTTGAGCGAGTGATTGAAAGGTATATTGTAACTCTTTTTGCATTTGAAACAGGTATGATAGTCACCGAAAATGATGTAAGGCGTACTGTATGGAAGGAAAGTACAAACTGGCTGAATGGTCAATCAATGTGTAATTGGTACGGTCTAACTTGTGAAGATCGAAAAGCGTTCGTTAATTCGAAAGATTTGGTCGAACATTTGAAGTTTGAGACGCCATCTCCGGCAGAAGCAAGAATGGATGGAGCCACAGATATAATTCCAATGGTTACAAGTATCAGCTTGAACCAAAACAATTTGAAAGGCAACTTGATACCCGAGCTAAACTTTCTGCGTCACCTTGAAAGAATTGAATTATACCAAGCAAATTTGAGTGGTACTTTGGATAAGAACATTCGAAATCTCAAACAATTGAGGAGGTATTGGTTGCACGAAACATTGAACTTGACAGGAACTATACCACCAGAAATAGATATGCTTACAAATCTTGAGAGTCTTTTCATAGGAGGGAATAGTCTTAGTGGCTCTCTACCAGATTTTGGGAAACTTTTGAAATTAAAGACATTGGCAGTGCATGAAAATCTTCTTGAAGGTCCCATTCCCTCCTTCCCCTCAAATATCGAGAGATTATTTCTGGACTCCAATAGATTCAACGAAACTATACCTGAAGCAATAGCCTTACTTACCAAACTGCGAGATTTTAGAGTAAATAATAATGAATTGACAGGGGAAATTCCTATACAGTTGGGAAGCTTGAGAAATCTGGAAGTTTTCTATATAAGTAATAATGAATTGGGGGGAAGTTTGACTAGTGATCACTTCTGGGCTTGGACAAAACTAAGTGAGTACAATCTTTATGGTTTACGGAAACTTCATTCTTTTGTTAGCACAGTGTTTTCTCTAACCGTACCTTTTATCAAAGAATATTTCGCTGCAGAAAATAATAAACTCTCTGGGATCATTCCTGACGCCTTCGAACAAATGAAAGATTTAGAATGGCTAATACTGAGGAACAACAATATGTCTGGAGAAGTTCCTTCCTTTTTTGCCAATCTAAAATTGACGAAGCTGGATCTTAGCGAGAATAACTTCATTGGCGACTTCCCAAATGAAATCATCGAAGAAGATCTGAAAATTTTGAAGTTAGCTGGCAATGATCTTTTGAGGGGGCAAATATTAGATTGTAATACCCTGGACTTCGTTTCAGCCAATTGTGGAATTGATGGCTCCTTTGTATGCGGGTGCTGTAGCTGCTGCAACATAACTTGCAACTTAGACGTGAACTAATCCAAAGATGGATTACAGATGAAGACTTCATAATCTATCTCTTGAAATGAGCAACTTTTGACATCTTTCAAGTATCTATGTGCCAATGGAAAGGATAATTTATAACTTATTTGATATTTTGATCAATCTTCCAATTCCTGCTTCTATTCATGTGTATATTTCTACTTGGACTGACTTAGACTGAGAGTCTCGCTGAACAAGAATAGCTAGTAGACTGTTTTCATTCACAGGATTAAGATTCGCTATCATCGATAATCTCCTCAAAATTTTCCTCAACTACCAAATTATCGTCATGAACAAGTCCAACAAGTAAGCTTTTTGAACCCATTGATCTCAAAGATCCTGAATCATCAACTTCATCTTCCATTACATCGAATCGATTTTTCTCGCTTGGAGTATCAACTACTTTCTCAAACACAACTGGTTCAGCATATTCTACTGATTCCACATTGTTCTCTAACGCTTCATCAGCAACTGCTTCCTGGACAGGGATGACTTCTTTTGCAGTCTCTAGCTTTGCTTCCTCAATGTGAGCTGGAATTGACACAACAGGGTCTTCTTTGACAAGTGGACTTGTCGACTCAATTTTAGAAGGGATATCTTGTTCAGCGATGTTTTGGTCACTGGTTGCAGCAGGCGCAGCATCCTGAGGAACTGGAACATGTCTTCCTTTCTCTTCCTTCTTACTAACCTTTTTGTAGACAAATGCGACTACAATTATTGCAATCAATGCTCCAATAATTCCTCCAGCGATCTTTCCTCCTGCGTTTCCGCTATTTGGACAGTCGTTTTGATCATAGTTACATTCCTTTACTATTGTAAATATCAGTACAAATCCCATCACCAAATGCTGCTGAAAGCGAAGTTCCTACTTGACCACATGCAGCTTTAGATTCAAGAACGATCTTGTTTTGACCTGCCTGTACACCCTTCACCTGATATTGCGCAGCTACTCCATTATCAATAAAGCGCTCAATATAAAATCCAGGCATTTCCTGGTTAGTCAGATCTGGAACTTAGTCAATAATGATACACTTGACTTCAACATCCTCTCCTTCAGTATATCCCATTGAGAAATCACTGTTGTTGTTGTTTCTCCAGATGGTTTCTTTGTTGTCATCAAAAAGATTTTTGTGTAAAGTTGGTTCGAAGACTCATACTTTTCTGCGCTCACAGCATCTGTGAACTTTTTATTCTTATAGAACCCGATCTGTTTGATACCCCAGTCACCGCGACTGTAATCGTTACCTTGGATCTTTAACTTGTTGAGGTTGGTGGAAGATCGTCATACAATTGGACAAAGACAGGCCTAAAATTTGTAGCTGCGGCCAGTGATACGCTTCCAATTGATAGGAAAAATTTAAGAGAAGCAGATACCATTATGGAACTTTAGATTTAATTGTGAGTTCAGCTGTCCTAAAAGATTATAGGAAAACAATTGTAAGTTTATGATGAAAAACTTTGTTTTCAGAACACAATCAAATCAACGCATGATTCTTCGTGTGACATTCGTCATTGATTTATGAGAAAGATACTACGTCATCAATACATCATCAGCTGAGAACCCTAACAAGGGTTACCTTTTTTCAGTATGACTAAATTATCTGTATACGTACGTATACTCTGCTCTCTTTCCTTCTTTTCTTTTTTCTTCCCTTTCTTGACGATGACAACTTTTCTGAATTCTGATTGGCTGCCTTTGACTGCTGTGACATGATGATTCGATTCATTCGCCGTATTTTCATGAAACCGTATCTTTTGTTGAGGAGAGATCTTCATCTAGTCCTCCGATAAATTGTTCTTTCACCTCATAATCTGGATCTTCACTCATATTTCTCTTTTATTTCCATTATGATAACCACACCTTTTGCAGCAAAGACCTTGGCACGCCGTGCTCTTCTTTCCAGTAAGTCCATCGGAGGAATCCGTGGAATGGCATCTCTGGATGCTTATGATCACTACGGAAAACATGTCTTCACTGGATCTGTTGCAGATGCATACTTGAAGAAGCATGGTGCAAGTGGAGATATTCTCAAGGATCCAACCTGGACTAAGACTCATGCAGACGTAGTCGCTGCTGCTGTTCTAGACTGGTAAGTATGTAATTCTGTTGGGCTTGGTTTCTTCTATGAAAGGATGTTTCGTGTGTTCTCAAAAGATACTTCTCAACTGACACATCATCATATCTTCTCTCAAACCATACATACAATAGGGCTGTTGATAATGGCGCTAATACTTTTTGCCACTGGTTCCAGCCAATGGCATCTCTAGGGGTTCGTCATGGACAGACTGGACAAGTGCAAAACATGATGATGGAATTTGATAGATCAACCAACGATATTAAATTTGACTTCAAAGGAAAAGATCTTATTCGTGGAGAAACCGACGGTTCTTCTTACCCTAATGGAGGACTCCGTGGAACTCACTGCGCAGGAGGATACTTGGCTTTAGACACTTCTTCTCCAATCTTTCTCAGAGGAGACACCATTTTCGTGCCATCTGCACTTGTATCTTACTATGGAGCTGCACTCGATGAGAAGACCCCTGTCCTTCGTGCTAATGCTGCACTCAATAAGCAGGGACATCGCCTTTTGAAGCATCTTGGACTTGATACTAAAGAGCATGGGGGTCTTGTCACTAACATTGGTTTAGAACAGGAGATTTTCCTTATTCCTCGTGATGAATATTACAGACGCCCTGACCTTCAACTAACTGGGCGTACTGTTATTGGAAAGAATGCCCCACGTGGACAGGAAATGTGTGATCATTATATGGCTCCTCTTTCAAGTGCTACACCAGCTCTTGCATGTATGCAGGAAATTCAGGAGGAGTGTTGGAGTAAGTTTCCTGGTGTTTCATGTTCTGACTTCTTTTGTAAATTGCTCAACTAACATACAAATTTTTCACAACATCAGAGCTTGGAATTCCTCTCAAGACTCGTCATCGTGAGGTTGCACCAAATCAATTTGAGTTTGCTCCGCTTTTCGGATCCAACACTACTCAGATTGATCAGAATGTTATGGTTATGCAAATCATTGAAGAAGTAGCTCCTCGTCATGGACTCGCAGCATTGTTGCAAGAAAAGCCTTTCAATGACGTGAATGGTTCCGGAAAACATAATAACTGGAGTATTGCTACTGCTGATGGAACCCAGCTCCTTCTTCCAAAGGCTATCAACGCAGCTACTAATAATGAGTATGCTTTCCCAATTATTATGTCTGCTATTGTAGCAGCAATTGACGAGCACGGAGATTTGATGAGAATGGCTATTTCTTCTCCAGGTAATGACTTCCGTCTTGGAGCATGCGAAGCGCCTCCTGCAATTGTCTCTACATACCTTGGAGAAGATATGACATTTTACCTTGAACACTTTAAGGATGGAAAAGGGACTGGAGAATATGTTCCTGGTGTAAAGACTCTCGATCTAGGAGTAGATGAGATTATGCCATTTGAGGTACCTGCTGAGGACCGTAACCGTACTTCTCCATTCCCATACGGAGGAGCTCGTTTTGAATTCCGTGCTGTAGGATCTTCACAGAACGTGTCCTTGGTCAATGCAGTCCTCAATACTATTACTGCTGAGAAGTTTGGTGAATTTGCTGATGCTATGGACGCAGGAAAGGACCCAATGGATGTTGCTAGAGAGGCACTCAATAAGCATTGGAGAGTGATCTTCAACGGAAACAACTACTGTGAAGAAGCTCAGCAGATGCTCACCGATCGTGGAATTTGGCGCATCGACTCTGGTGTTGAAGCAATCCATACTTTGTCATCTGAAAAGAACATTAAGTTATTTGAAAAGATGGGTGTTATGAGCAAGGAAGAATGTGAGGCGCGTGAGACAGTACTTCACGAGCACTACACAGGAACTGTGGAGATGGAGGCTTTATGTTTGGTTGATATGATTAACCAACACATCATCCCTGCAGTGAAGAGAGCTGAATCAGGGCCGCTTGCTGAATTAGAAGCTGCAGTTCCAAAGATTAAGGATGCTGTTGCTGCTATTCATGCTGCAGAAAATGCATACGAGGCTGCTAAGCTTGCTCGCGTATTGAGATTGGAAACTATGATTGATATCCGTGCAGTCTGTGATGCTGCTGAGGAGGTTGTTCCTGCCGACTTATGGACTTTGGCAACCTACAAGGAATTAATGTTTTTGGATTCTCACGTTGCTCCAGCAATTGAAGAGATCTATGAGTAAGCGACTTGATCTCAATAATGGTTCAGTATAATTGTAATGAAGAAATTTAAATTGTCATAGTTATTTTTAGTTTATTTCAATTTCTTGGCAGAGTCAGTAAATTTGGGAAGAAAACGAGAAAAGAACAACTGCTAATTGAAAATCATAATGTATTTACTCGTCACTCGAGTAAAGGTGAGCAGAATTTAAAACACCATCAATTTACATGGACATTGTTTGTGATCAACTCACCAGTAAAAGGATTAAAGTTCTGATGACTGAAAATTTCATGTACTAGTGTTGTCAATCTTTTTGCCTTCCAAAATATGCTTCGAGAATCTCCCAAATCATCTTCATTGACCTTCTCATATTCGCAAGATTTAATCTAGCTTATCATCACTAACTTTCACTTCCTCTGTAACAATGAAAGTATATTAACCAAAAAGAAATAAGGCAAAGGTAGGCTTTCTCCTACAATCAACTATGTTACATCATCGTATAAAAAATTTTATCAATTAAAAAAAAAAATAAGCCAAATTTACTTTTTTATTAAACAGCTAGGTATTCATTAGAGTGGCAAGGGGATAGGAAACTCATAACCTGCTTATCGAATGTTTTGTTTGCCATGAAAACGCGGGACCCACTGTACCATTTTTTTGGCGATTTTTCCACACTTTTGAAATTTTTTTATGCATGGTTATTATGTTGATGTAGTTGATGTTGTTTTACACAAGTGGTTTTTTATTCACATACACCAACTACTAAATCATCCAATAAATATATATTCAAATTACCGACACAAGTTTTAGTATTCAAGGATAGAAAACCAGAGACTGAAATCCTATTAAAATGAAGATTTCCGTTTCCATACTATCATGGATTATGTTGGCAAATCAGTTTGCATCCATACATGGATTGAACAATGAAGAAGTTGTTCTTATCAAAAGTAAAAATATGAAGAGAAAACATGACCTACGAGAGTTATGGGAATTCGATCAAGACGATTTGTTTGAGGAACACACAACTAACTGTAAGTTGCTGACATATCAATTTTATCAACATCATCTTTCTTTCCCCTGTCCCCTTACTAATACATAACTTTGTATCTTTTCTTGTTCTATTTCAGTTCCTACAACATCCAGTGCACCAACAAGAAGCCAATGTGAGTAAATTATATTGAAATCAAGCAAAAGTAGAAAAGAAATTATGATTTCTGACTTCATATTTTTTCTTATAGCTCCTTCATCTGTTCCATCTGTATCACTTTTTCCATCTTCTTCTCCAACAACTATTCCGACAAAGGTACCAACTGCATCCCCATCTTTAGTTCCGTCTCGTTCTCCTTCGAAATTACCATCATCGTCACCAACGGCAAGTCCTTCCTCTAATCCAAGCAGCAAGCCGAGTTTGCTCCCTAGCAAAAGCCCATCTGTATCACCTACATCTTTGCCGTCATCAACACCAACGGCAAGTCCTTCCTCTAATCCAAGCAGCAAACCAAGTTTACTTCCTAGCAAAAGTCCATCTGTATCGCCAACATCGGCACCGTCGGCTAAACCGTCCTCTCAACCATCAACAAAGCCAAGCTTCTCCCCCTCAACTTCACCGTCTATTACCCCAAGTATGACCCCTACAACTAATCCTTCCTCAGAACCAAGTGTGAAACCCTCTCTCCAGCCTTCTTCAAAACCAAGCGTTTCTCCAACCTCGTCTCCATCTACTCTACCATCACTAAAACCTTCTTCAGAGCCATCTCCATCACCAAGCATGCATCCAAGTAGAAGCCCATCTGTATCACCAACATTCTTGCCGTCATCATCACCAACGGCAAGTCCTTCCTCTAATCCAAGCAGCAAGCCGAGTTTGCTTCCTAGCAAGAGTCCATCTGTATCACCTACATCTTTGCCGTCATCATCACCAACGGCAAGACCTTCCTCTAATCCAAGCAGCAAACCAAGTTTACTTCCTAGCAAAAGTCCATCTGTATCGCCAACATCTTTGCCATCATCATCACCAACGGCAAGACCTTCCTCTAATCCAAGCAGCAAACCAAGTTTGCTTCCTAGCAAGAGTCCATCTGCATCACCTACATCTTTGCCGTCATCATCACCAACGAGAAAACCGTCTCAATCTCCATCAGATTCACCTTCTTTCAATCCAAGCTCCTCCCCTTCATTACACCCTTCAACTCTCCCATCGCTGTCTTTGGTTCCATCTAGTGCTCCAACTTTATCAATCATGCCTTCATCATTACCAAGTGTCAGCTCAGCTCCAACTGAACTAAGACGAGAAACGGCCATTTCACCATTTTTTGTTGAACTTGTTTCAGTGAATGATTTACCAGACGTCTCAGATGAAAGCATAGCTCAAGTTAGTGAAGAGTTCTTGTCCAAGTATTTGAAACAAAGAATTGATGAAGAGTATAGCGACGAATATAAATTCTTGTATGTTCAATTGTATCCAGAAGGAACCAAGAAGATCAGACGTCTTAATGTCAAAACTTCAACTCATGTAGCGGGAAAAGCAATATTCAATTCTCACGAGACTCTTTCAACCAGCGAGATTGATCAATTAATCTTAGATGCATATAGCAGTCCAGATTCCAAGAGAGAATTTATTGACATGCTTAGAAACAGTGGTAATAATTTGAGTTCAGTTCTTAATGTTGGAGCAAACGAATTGAAAAAACAAGGCTCACTTACAAAAATGCAAGAAATCGTTTTCATTATTATTGGTTCAGTGGCAGGAGTGGCCATTGTAGTATCACTGTTCATTCAACACAGAATAAAGAGTGGATCTGAAAAGAGAATCCGAGCACATGGTCTTATGTATGTTGCACAAGTTGAGGAGGAAGAATTAGAGAACCTGGAACCACAGCCTCTAAAAATTGCTGACGATGATAATGCTAAAAAGAGGAATCAGCTTCGGTCTAAATATGAGCGTAAGCTCATCAAAAAAGCGAACGAGGAATTGAAGGAAAGGGAAATAGCAATTGTACCAAGGGAAAAGTCAGTTCAATTTGGAGGTACAGTTGTCTATAACTCAGACGGAAATATTAACAATGGTGATGAGGAAGATACTTTATTTTCTATCGAGTTCACTAACTCAAAAGAATCTACAGTAAGTTCCTTAGGAGGACTTAATCCATTGAACTCTAATTCCAGAAAGTCCAATGAAAAAGCGTCTCCTCCAAAATCTATCAACAAAAATGAGGCTTTGTCTCCTCAAAGTGCCCAGTCAGACTTTACATTTGAATCATTTGACATGAACAATAATGAGCCAATGGTAGGAGAAGAATCAACGAACGAATGCGATCCATCATCAAACATAGAACCTACGACAAAAGATAACGAAGAGATAAAAGAGGTGAAAAAGAAAAAGAAGAAAAAATTATTTTTCAGTAAAGTCTTGAAGAAAAAACAACGTCCAAATCAAATCACTGCAAAAGAAACTGAGAATGAGAAGATTGGTGTGAAGGAAGGCTGCGAGGTTGATCCAAATACAGAGGAAGAAGACGCTCCCATCACTGAAGAGATGGAAGATAAGAAATGCCTTCACCTACAACCAACCTCTGAGACATTTAATTCTCCCAAGAGTTTTGCAGAAGTCTTTAGCAATCCTTGTAGTCCGAATAACACAAAAGTCGAAAACAATGAGCAAGCATTGATTACGAAGGAAAATTCTTTGACAGAAGATTCTTCTGGGCTTGAAAATACCGACCTTGAAAAATCTGACCTCGATCGAAACCCTTGCTGCTCTCCAACAAACTTGCACTGGCAGAGAGCCAATATGTTGACTCAAGATACAAATGCAAACACTGAATTAGCACCCAAGAATGTTCTGAACGAGAACAAGATTGATAATGAGATAGAGAACAATGATATAAGTGCGACTGTTGAAATAAATGAAATGCACAGTAACAATGAGAATGAGACTATTAACAAAAACCAAGAGTGTACGGGTGATTCGTCCAAGAAGCAAGAGGAACAATCTTACTTTACATCCATCTTCACAAGGCATTACTAAACATAGACACTTATTTATATATATATTTTCCACTTTTTACCCTTCTGCTTTTTTACCAAGCTTGAAAGTTCAACCAGGTACATTTCTACTTTAATTTGTACACCTTGTAACTTAAAAATATCAATGTCGGTCCTCAACCAGAGTCTCTCAGAAAAAATCTTTGGTTACAGCTTGTCTGGGAGACCCTTTAGAGAGCATTTCCAACCTCCGTGGAATGTCTTTCCTCGATCTTCTTTAGCACCAAGTGATGTGAAAAATATCTAAGAATCGAAAAAACATCGAAAAGCTGGGGTTTTAGATTGACATGATTATTCCTTTACGCTTCTCCCAATGCAATCATTGTCTCTATTCAATTAGATTTTTCCACTATTACATTTGAGAAAGATGGATAAATCAGGCTCAAAAACAAGGATAATAGCAGAATTGTGATATATCTACAAAACATCAAGAGAGAGTGGAATAATACATAGGTAAAGGTATTCTAAATATCTTTCCTATACATCTTCAAGTCAAGAAGAAAAGCTGAGGTTATGATGCTGGGCTGCTCTTTCTTTTAATTCCGTAGCTAGATCGTCTATAGAATAGAAGGGAGATAAGTAGAACAAGTACCCTAAAACATTCTTGATTCGGATCTTCCATCTCCCTTGGAAGAAGTCTGATTCGAGTCCATATTCAAACAGTCAATCAAAACCTTCTTTTGAAGTTGCATTTCCTTGCTCTATATCACCTTCTGAACGCTCTTACGTGGAAGAGAAGTTATAAGATACAGTTCTGAATACCAAGAAGAAATTGTTTCCAATGGACATGCTTACTTTGATTTTTGCTTAGGTCAAAGAAATGTATCTGAAAGCACCCATTGAAGAGCATGGAAAAAATGAAGTGATACTTTGGAATACTCTGCATGTTCAAGAGAAGACTGAGCTTTAATTTCCAATGGTGCAACCGAGTTTGGCAGCTGCGTTTCCGAAGCCATTTTGTGATTCCTATGAAAAGCTTTCGGAACATGCAAAACTAAATGGAAAGAAAATTATAGCTAGCTACTGCCTGGAAGACTTGATAAAACATTTCCAAAGGAGACAATGCGCCTACTCCTACCTTTATCCAGCGCTTCAAGGAAAAGTCCAATGTTGAAGACGAAGATTGCTTCACATTTCCTTACTGGTCGCACTATTATCAGGCAACGAACAAGAAAGCAGGTGTTCCATCAAAAATATTGGAGGATACAAAGAGAGCCTTAGAGAATGTTTGTGATACAAATTGCCCTTCTAAAATTCAAGATGTAGATGTAGCCTCACTCACTACTGCATGAGATTGGCATTTATGAGATTTCCAGTAAACAGGCCTCTAAAATTCAAAAGGACTTTCGCGTCTTCTAAAGTCACGAAGAAGATGCAATTCATAATGGGTTCGAGTTTATTAAGAGCATGAGCTATTCCAAGTCCAAGAGAATGGTCGAAGAAGGCTGTTGGATTAAGCATATTCCAACAGGAAAAGATTTGTAACAGGAAAAGATTTGAAAGATGTTCTTCGCGAATGCATTCGTGACGGCAAGGAGATTGGACATAGCAGGTTCTATGACAGTACAACAGATCGCGACCTAAAGAAATTTATTCTCATAAAATTTCTTGATACATGTTTGAAGATACTACAACAAAGAGTCATGACATAAGTGTTTGGGAAGTTTGAAAATGAACTCTACAAGAACCACGAATACATCATCAACTATTATAAGGCACACACTGTATATCCACAGATCATTAGGGATCTACCTTTCTCAAGTTCGTGGAATAAATTGACTTCTAATGTATTCCTCGATGATCGTCTCTGGAATGCCGTCAACGTGGCAAAAGTTGCAGAAAGGGGTATCAATACCAGAAATTGCATTAGTGTGACTAGACAACGAATAGAGTGTGTCGGGATAAGGATTAGTTGCGACTTGGACTCTGAATTTGGGATAGTGTTAAAATAGTGCTCAATATACAATTTGAATTAAGCTTACGTCTGTTGTCCTTCAAAATTACCATCATCATCACCTACGGCAAGAGCTTCTTCCAATCCAAGCAAAAGACTTGACGCAATATTTGACAGACCCTCGACAGATCGCCTTGATTCTCTCACTTGTCTTTTTTTCACTTTGAAGGATTGCATCTTTTGAAGGAAGTTCTGCTGAAGCGTGCAACCGCACTCAATACTTGGTGGATTAGCCAAGTTTGGCGGCCTCTCAATTAGCGGGATATTTTTTAGGTATGGAAGGATTTGCTCTTCTTTTATCTTCAATTCAAGGTTCTCTATGATAACTTTCAAATTCACTTCACCTTTGTTGTGTTCAGGTTCCGAAGAATCTGGAATACTGTAATTCACCATATCTGCAGATATCCAGAGTAGAGGCAATTCTTTTTCATCTCTTTGACAAAAAGTCTGTATAGTGAAAGTGTTGTGAGGAACTGAATGGAAAATTCTAATCTCCACATTAGAGTTCGCTTTCCAAAAGAATTTGCTTGTTCTAAGCACTTCTTTACCATGAGGTTCTTCTTCATCTCTCTGTGCATCTTTTAACAAACTATTTTTTATTTCTTCTTTTAATTCTTCCAATTCACCATTGTTCTCAACCCTTAATCTTTCGGCTTTCCAACAGATTGATGGTATGGAGTAACAGTAGTTTTTGAACTCAGCAAGAGATATAAAGCCGTCACCATTGACATCAAATTTTTTCAAAGTTATATCCAACTCATCATCTGCCAAGACTGAAAACGAATGACCAAGCTTCGAAACTGCATCTAGAAAATGCTTTCTCGTGATTTGAGTGGTGCTTTTATCACCTCCCGTAAAAAAGCTGAAAAGTTCTTCAGCACTCATTCCCGAGGACTTTGCCTTCGTTAAAACCTCCTGTAAACGCTTTTCACAAGAATCTTTACTTTCGACTTTAGAATCAGATACTTCCTCCAACGTTGTATTCACTATTTCTCTAATTTTAGAAGATTGATAAACTGAAAGGCTCTTTCTTCTTCGATCATGTTTCTTCTGTTCATTCTTCTGCGAATTGGCTATTTAAAGTGAAGCGGAATGGTAAATGAAGCCTTTCTTTCTTTGGAAAAACGAAATCAATTGTAATACTTACAGCAAGTATTCTTCTTTTTCTTACTACCTTCTAGTAGCAACCCTTGAAAACTTGCTCTCTGGGGTCGAGTCACTGGCTTTTTTTCATGTGGCCTAGGTTTCGTTTTCTTTCCATTGTCTTTTGTTAAACTCATTCTTCTCCGGAAATAGTGTTTATCGTCTGACATTGAAATGTCACAACATCGGAGGACGTATAGATTCATCTGATCTGTATCTGACTACTGTAACAGAGGCTTCACAAAATTCATCAATGTCACTCTCCTCACTACGTAGTTTATTGAAACTAGCCTGCTCTTTTTACCATGTATCTATTCGAGTCCTGATTGGACCTTTTCTTTCTTGGTTGGACAATAGACAGAAGAACGACGGAATCTTGTTGATCACCGTCTCTTTTGAAATGAGATCAACATCAAAAGGAACATCGTGTTTAGAGTCAGTTTGCTAAATCCTGTCCATGGTAGGAATCGTCTAATAAATCATTTTTCTCTGTACTTTCTCTAGATAAAGTCCGCTTTGAATCCATTGATTTGAATATCCCTATCCAAAAGTTCTTGTTTATGCTTTTGCTCGAAAGATTTGATTTTCTCTTCTTACTCGCACTCTTTCTCAAGATAACTTTTGGATGGAGTTCAACTCGGACTGGAGATTTTTCCCTCTTGAATCTGTAGAAGATACTACTCACCCCTTCGAGATTTGAGTTCCTCTTGCTGCTGCTGTTTCAGTTTGTTCTCTTTCTCGATGGATTTCTTTACAATTTCAGAAAATAAATTTCTTGACTTCTCGAGCTGTTTTGTCACTCTTTCGATTTTAGACTTTGCCTCTTGTGAGGTTACCAGTACATCATTGTAGTAGTATTCTGCATCTGCTACACAATCCTCTGCATCCTTCAATCTCTTCTGCAAATTAGAATTTTCCTCAAGTTGAGATTCGATCCTTGCATCTTTTGGTGTGTCGGTGAGCTTTCTTAAAATTATCTCTATACAATAGAAAAATGTAAATGAGCTACAATACGATACAAGTCGAAGATTCAATTAAGTTCCAAAGACTCTCACTTACGTCATTAAAGCGAGCTTCCTCTGCGACGATTCGATCTCTGACCTTGATTTCCCGCTCATTCTGGATCAGATTGCTTTACTAGTTTAGTTCAGTTGCATTGTAGAGTGGTGGGCTAATTCCTTAAAAACTGTAGTAGATTTGTCCTCTGAAAGTGATAGAGTAAGTCAAAGTTAACACTCCAATGTAATCTCAAAAAAGTATAGAGTGAAAATCAAATTCTTGCCCCTTGTAGGAGAGCAGAGTCCATTCCCATTTTTGAATTTCTACTCAAGCTAGATAGCTAGTAGCTAGAGAGATGTGTGCTACCTCTACCACCATTCAGTGCTTGATTCTTCTCGCATTTGTGACATCTACGTACTGATGTACGAACATGTGTTGTGAATGAGTACATGTTTGAGTACTAGTATATTATATCCTGTCTAGGCAAAACAGGATTTTTCTTTCATATTTCTTTCATCAGTATTCGTTCGTGCTAAAAACCCTAACAATGAAACAAACCCGCTAAAAAGAACTACACCTAAATTTTCTTGCAAAAGTCGCACGACTGCTTTTACAAGATCCACAACAAGCAGATTTCTTCTCAAAAGTTTGAACTTTGGTCTAAAGTGACAATAGTTTCTTGTAACGATCCAAATTATTGGTTCAACGGTGCTCAATAGGTGCTCTTAGAGCTGCGCATAAAAAAAAAAAACACTCTTTATACTCACACACAACACTATTCAATGTATTCAACTCATAAAAAGAGAAGTTTCAATTGAAAGCTACAACCATGCTCGTAAACAAGTATACTCTTGCTCTCGCTTTGGCAACTGTTGTTCCACAAGTTGCAGCAACATGTCTTAATGATGAGACTTTCACTTACGTTGACGGAACTAAGACAAGAACATGTAAAAACATTGGATACGTTCCAGATGCTCGTGAGAGATTGTGTACTCTTCAGGAGGTTGCTGATGCATGTCCATTCTCTTGTGGTCATTGTTGTGAAGATAATGCTGACTTTAGCTGGGAGAAGAACAATCCAGAGCTCAAACCTGCTACATGCAAATGGGTTGCAAAGAGACAAGCTCGTGTTAATAGATACTGTGAAAAAACCAAGACAATTTTGACTGACCCTAACCCTTACAATACCGTTGCCATCACAGTTCGTTATGGATGTCCTGTTACTTGTGATTACTGTAAGGAATTAGTTCCTATTGGAACCACCCCAGCACCAACTAGTGCACCAACCAAGGCTCCAACTGCTGCACCAGTAACTCCAGGACCAACTCCTACTCAGCCATTCCCTGCACCATCAAGACCTCCATCCCCAATGCCTTCTCCTTTCCCAACTTTGAGACCAACTAGCAGTCCGTCAGATGCTCCATCCATGGTTCCTTCTGATATTCCATCGGATTCCCCATCTAAGGTACCTTCCGACGAGCCATCAATGCTTCCTTCATTGACACCATCTGATTCCCCTTCTATGGTACCTTCCGATGTGCCTTCAGATTCTCCATCCACAATTCCATCTGACGAACCATCAATGGTTCCGTCTATGGAACCATCTGATCAGCCTTCTAGTTTACCATCCAAAGAGCCATCTCGCAGCCCTTCAAGCATCCCTTCGGATCAGCCATCTCAAGTACCATCCAAAGAGCCATCCCGCAGTCCATCAGGAAATCCAACATCCAGTATCAAGCCATCCCCTTCACCATCTGCTTCACCATTTGGACCAACACCTGCTCCTACTCGTGCACCAACCCCAGCACCAACTAATGCGCCAACTGCTTGTGATGATACTGACGGTTACCTATTCCCTTTGATTTCCGACTCTACTCAGCTGAAAGCTTGTGAGTATGTCTGTCAGAACTTAGCAAATATTGACACGCGTAAAGAAAATTATTGCACCCAGCCAGACATTTTAGCAAACTGCTGCTTTTCATGCGCATCTCCTGGATGTGCGCCTTAAGAAAATACCATCATTCGTGCAGGTAGATTATATGACTATGACAGGTCGATGAACCGTGTAATTCACAAGAAATGCGCCTGAGTTCTCCCGATAGTAAAGAAAGAAACCCTCCGTGTAGAAATTCATCGAGAAAATTGGTGATTTTATGTCGTTGCAGGAAGTAAATGTAATAAATTTAACGTGGAAAGTGTAATTAGGAAGAATTATCAAATGTGTTTATTTTTCTCTTTTTCATTGCATGCCTTGATTACCACCTCCAAATTCTTTAGACCACTTTTTTCCATTGTTAAAAATGGTCTTTTTTTACCATCAAATTCAGGAATTGTGTCCTGGTCTGGAAGGAATCCTCGAATTTGGTAGATTCCAAGCAGTCTATTCAAATTATCTGGTTTCCTACACACAATCTGTAGCAGAAAAATAATTATATATACGGATTTTTTTAGGTAAAGTCTCTTTTCTCGAAAAAGCACACGAAAACTTACCAATGCATCTTTTCCCGTCAATACAATTCTCTTCAATATAATTGCAGCATAGCAAAATATATCATCCTTGTCTCGAAATAGCTGGATTAGGTCCACAAGAGTTTCAACCAAACTTTCTGAGCAGATAGAAGGAATCAGGTCCTCATACTTTGTAACATGAAATAACGTCTCTAGAATATATTCTAATAACTCCACATGTGGTACACTTCGATTACAAGCTCTGATCAGCGAGTATAAAACCTCAACCGATTCTGAAGTAATCAACATTTTGCATGAGTTGTATGAAGATTTTGTCCATATCTCCAAGGACTTGGCAGCTTGAATGACGTCCCGTAGCTTTTCACTTTTTTTCATAGTTTTCAAGTGTTGTACAACAATCATTTCTTCAGATGATCCTTTCACATCTGCTGAACTTTTCCACAATTTTTTCTTTTGTAAAGAATCTTTTTTGATAAGATTGTGCTCTTTCGGCATACAGGATCTAACCTTCTGTGAAATCATATTGAGTTGGAGATTCTCGACCTTGGAGAAGCTGTCCTCCGACATAAAGCATACAGTATTCGTGTGGGGATGTTTGTCATTTCGAGGATTACTCAACACCCTTGAAGTAATGTCAGGACTACCACCAACAAAAACAGCATTCATTTTATTACAGGAATCATTTTCTGCATCAACATCCATACGAATTCCATCTGTAAATGTGAGAATTTGTTTATCACCCTTTGGATGTGGGGTTTTAAAACTTTTTCGCGCTGCCTGCTTTTTATTATTTTCACTTGATGTGTTTATAGACACTGTTGTCTTTTCCCCATTGGAGTTTATGGCCTCATAATTTTTTTCTAGGTGTGTGGGAAAAATGTCTCTTCGAATTCCAGACTTTTTAATGATGTGACCAGCAACTTCTAATCCAGTTTGGACAGCGAAAGGCTCCAACTTCGCACAGTTCCTTAACTCAATCCTTGAAACTGTCTTTATTTGTTGAAATGAATGAGACTTTACATCATCTCTACTGCGATTAGTAAATGGATTTCCATCCTTTTTCGTAGTGACACCAACAGTACGCCGAGAACCTTGATAGTCGGAAGTTACTTCATTTTGCATGGGATCTATGTCTTTGCTTTGACAAATGATGTCGGGAAAATCCTGTATGACTTTTAGCCTATAAGCTCGATAGTTACGCTGGATTGTGGTAGCAGCAGCTACGGACATATTGAATTCCAGATACTTACTGTACCCTCTCCAGATACGTTGAATCTGAGAAGCAGCTTTCACAACGTCACCTCTTCTTACTTGTTTAAGGCGTGATCTAACGGCCTGTTGAATAACGAGAGTTGCATGTACGAGTACCTTGTAGTCCATATTGACAGTATATCTTCTCCAATATTTTTGAATCATGGTCGCGGATGTATTCCGAATCTTATGAACAATTACGGCAATGAACGTGAGACACTTGAAAATGCGGTTCTAAAAATAATAAGAATCAGAACGTACCATAATCCTTCTTTCCAACCATATCTTCACTTTAGACTGTATTAGTGTTATTGACATGTATCTCTTTCTCATCAGTTTTTGAGCAATCCGCTTCCTGACTAGACTTTGGATAAAGACGATATCAGAGAGATCAAACTGATATTGCACAAATGCATAAAATTTCCTCCAATGAGATTGAATTTTTGTAGCAGCTTTTTCCTGAAGTCCATGGTAATCATTTGGCAAGTGTTTTACAGCATTGCCTTCAACGCGATGTTTTATGCATCTTTCTACTAGTATGCTTTCTCGTGGATTACTCGTACAGCTGTACGAAAGCGATAAGATTGCATCTCTGGTCGGAGAAGAAGCAGAATGGGAATCTATAACCTCATCTTTGACGTTTGGGTCATTATTGCTGTTGGAGTGGATACTTTCGTTTTGGGAGAAATTCTTTTGGCTGATTTTTTCACTTCCTTCCGTTGCTGTAGAGTCAGGCAGCCTTGATGATGATTTGGCTTCTTTCATCGAAGAACATTCGTAAATTTCATTTGGTTGATTATGACTAACTTGATGTCTACCTGTCATGGCACTCTTGTCATCTACGCAATGTCTTGGTAATAGATACTTCGTGGAGTTTGTATCCAATGAATCAGATCCCAAAGGTACGCCAGAACTGGGGTCTTGATCACATGCCATCACTAAGTCAGAATCAACAAGTAAGGGTTTTGCAGATGTAGATTTCTGTCCAAAGCCATGTTTATTTACTATAAAATAACGTGATTTCTCTACCGACTCCTTCTGACTTAAATTCATATCGTTCTCATCAGTAAAAGAGTTATTGTAAAGCGACCCTGAGAATTTTGTGTCTACAGTCATATGTAAATGTCTTTCTGAAGGTCCATTCATTTGAGGCGACCTTTCCGGTAAAGCAACATCATTAGTAAGATTGTCTTTTTCTTGTTTGAATGACGTTCCTTTAGGGTACATTGAGACCGATGAAATTTCATGCAATTGCCCATCAGAGCTATAGTTTTCACTAATGCACGAAGTATTACACGAATAAAAAGAAATTGAATCATTTTTCGCAATCCATGCTCTGAAACATCTTTGTATCAATGTTGCAGCACGATTCATATTCTCCCTTCTTTGAATTTGAATGTATCGTCTCAGTACCGCTTGTATTTTGATGGCACATTTGCAGCGATACTGACATAAAGCAACTTCACTTTCGTCCTTCATATGCTTGACTCTATTTTGAGCATGTCTACGCCTTACTATTCCCTGTGTTGGAGTAAAAAATAAAAAGGATAAGTTACATCAACATTTTCTAATACAAACTAGAGAACAAAACTTACTTGACATGTTACTACTTCTCGGATAAAGACTCTTCGATATTTTTCCGCGAGTCTCGTTTTGAGAAAGCGCTGAATTTTGATCACATTGTCTCTCTTCTGGGCAAATATCTTCCTACTTTGTACACCTCTTACAATTGCTTGTATATGGACTGCTGCCTTTCTCGTCAGGGTGAAAACCATGCATTGGAGGGACCTTCTCCATATCGCCTGTATCATGATTGCAGCTTTACTTTCCTTTGATTTCTGATATACTAGACACCTCGTTCTGTAGCCTCGGAATAATTTCTGAAAGTTGAAAAGTGAGATAAATTTCTGAAAGTTGAAATAGACGACGTCCCAAGTTGTCATCTTACCTGTATTTTCACACAACACTGTCTTCTACGTTGCATCAGTTTTAGTTTGGGGCGATGAGAACATAAAAACGACTCTATCTTTTTGACAGGTATTGAATACAAGTCCCTCTGTACGGAAAAGTATTTCTTCTTGTTCTGCAACCAGAATCTCTCAATTTTCATAACAGCACCTCTCTCTATTCGTTCCTGGCGGGCTGCTAGGTGTTTTCTGAATGAGTTTTGAATGATGATGATGGCATTCAACTCCTCACTTGACTCAAGAAGCCTTGCACATAAGTATGCAATACAAACAATCACACTGCGTTCATCTGGTAGATCGTCCATATCCGAGATTGGGAACATGTTAGGAATTCCTCCTAGAGAGTGCATTTTTTCTTGCGACAGGTGACAATTTTTGTGCTCATTCCTGATTGCCACTACTTTCTCACTCGCTTTCAGACTCTCCCGTTTGTAATTTGAAGTAGGCAAAATTGACTTGAAATTCACAATAGAAGGATGGTAGAAAGCAATGAGTAACAAAGGAGCAACACCATCGTAAAAAGATCGAGAGAAGTCAGTAATTTCATACCC